>OX463853.1:18539627-18738952 GCA_949825065.1 Odontocerum albicorne
ATATATATATATATATATATATATATATATATATATATATATATATATATATATATATATATATATATATATATATATATATATATATATATATATATATATATATATATATATATATATATATATATATATATATATATATATATATATATATATATATAATATATATATATATATATATATATATATATATATATATATATATATATATATATATATATATATATATATATATATATATATATATATATATATATATATATATATATATATATATATATATATATATATATATATATATATATATATATATATATATATATATATATATATATATATATATATATATATATATATATATATATATATATATATATATATATATATATATATATATATATATATATATATATATATATATATATATATATATATATATATATATATATATATATATATATATATATATATATATATATATATATATATATATATATATATATATATATATATATATATATATATATATATATATATATATATATATATATATATATATATATATATATATATATATATATATATATATATATATATATATATATATATATATATATATATATATATATATATATATATATATATATATATATATATATATATATATATAATATATATATATATATATATATATATATATATATATATATATATATATATATATATATTATATATATATATATATATATATATATATATATATATATATCTAGGTGGTAGATCTACCTAGATCTACCTAGAAGGTCAAAAGCAAAAGCAGTGGTGCAACTTCCAGAAAAAACAGAGGAAATAACAATTACAAAGGGAGTAAGACAAGGAGACGCGATGTCACCCAAACTCTTTACAGCTATACTAGAAGAAATATTTAAAACCTTAAACTGGGAAGGTATGGGCATAAAGATCGATGGCGAATATCTCTCTAACCTGAGATTCGCAGATGATATCACACTACTAAGCGAAACAAGAGAAGAACTGGAGAAAATGATTCAAGAGCTTAACTTAGCCAGCAATCGAGTGGGCTTAAAAATGAACCTCGCTAAAACCCAAAGTAATGTTCAACCAATATACACGTGCATCAACGAGACAAATTAAGATTGGCGACATAGCCTTAGAAGAAGTCCCCCACTATATATATTTAGGACAACAAATATCAGCAGACGGGAATATGATCAATGAAATTAACAGAAGAATAAAAATGGGCTGGAGCGCATTTGGAAGGAACAGTAGAGTTTTCAGGGAAAATCTCCCGTTATGTCTAAAAAGCAAAGTCTTCGATCAATGCATCCTCCCGGTACTCACATACGGCTGTGAAACGTGGACCCTTAACTCAAAAATAATACAGCGCCTCGTCACTACACAAAGAAGCATGGAAAGAAGTATGCTGGGGATAACAAAAAGAGATAGAAAGACAATTACGTGGATAAGAAGCCAAACGAAGGTCACAGACATAATGGAAAGAATACTCAAAAGTCAATGGGAATAGGCAGGACACGTGGTGAGAAGGGAAGACAATAGATGGACTAAAAGGAGCACAGATTGGATACCACGAGAAACAATCAGACCGAGGAGAAGACCTCAAAACAGATGGGACAGACTCTTCGTAAAATTCGCAGGCGTGACCTGACAAAGAGAGGCGAGAGACCGCAAGATATGGAAATCTTTGAAAAGCGCCTTTACCCAGCAGCGATCAAACCAAGACACAGAAGAACAATAATGATTTAAACCAAACAAAACGACCAACAAGTAAATCTAAACCTGAACCCGACATATTCACAAACTTTTATGCTAATTCATTCGAAAATAAATTACTACTTTAAAATAATATCTATGCTCTCAACTACTGAGGCTACTAATGCATGTACTAATAATTCTTTCTTTCCAGCATTTTAATACCACACCAAGTGTACCAATATGGTTAAAATCGAAGCATTTCATGCTGAGACAAAATCACTAGGTGTCCTCCAAAGCTGTACGGCGGACAGAAAACGGAGGTAGCCACTACCCTAATATGACAAAACCTGGCGGGTTTCACTAAGACAACCGGTGAACAGATGTGAAGCCCAAAATTCAAGTCATAGGGGTGCCCTCACTCAGCAATGGGTAGAAAAAGGGCAGATAAAGATAAAGATATATATATATATATATATATATATATATATATATATATATATATATATATATATATATATATATATATATATATATATATATATATATATATATATATATATATATATATATATATATATATATATATATATTATATATATATATATATATATATATATATATATATATATATATATATATATATATATATATATATATATATATATATATATATATATATATATATATATATATATATATATATATATATATATATATATATATATATATATATATATATATATATATATATATATATATATATATATATATATATATATATATATATATATATATATATATATATATTATATATATATATATATATATATATATATATATATATATATATATATATATATATATATATATATATATATATATATATATTATATATATATATATATATATATATATATATATATATATATATATATATATATATATATATATATATATATATATATATATATATATATATATATATATATATATATATATATATATATATATATATATATATATATATATATATATATATATACTATATATATATATATATATATATATATATATATATATATATATATATATATATATATATATATATATATATTATATATATATATATATATATATATATATATATATATATATATATATATATATATATATATATATATATATATATATATATATATATATATATATATATATATATATATATATATATATATATATATATATATATATATATAATATATATATATATATATATATATATATATATATATATATATATATATATATATATATATATATATATATTGCCGATGCACAATAATGACGCTCTTGGCAATTATAAATAAGCCTTTTCTAGCAAATGGTTATCAACAATCAAGAATGAACTTCAATTTCGATCGTCATAGAAATTGGATTTTCATGCCATTGGAACTTTGGGCTTGATTTATCAAAACTGAATGCTTGTTAAAGTGCACACCATAAACCATAATATTATACATGGAGATATTCCATGTACCAAATATCGCACACACTTAAACTCAACCACGCGAAGTAGCCTATCGTTGTATTACTGATCAAAAAAATATATTAAATGCATTGTTTAATGTTTAAATATTGAAACTATTTAATAAGATCCCAGTCTAACGAAATTGTCTGCTAGCAACACTCGCACGTGTGTGAATGTTATTGCCTCTTTATATACCCTAGTATTAGCAGCACGTAATATAAAGAACTGCGAGTTCCTTGCCTATTCCGATAATTCTAAACTAAAATAAATATTGTCTTCTCTTCTAGCCATACTCTTCAAAACGTCTAAATTGCCAATTTATATTGCGCCACGTGTAAAAGTACCACATAAATGAGTGAACGAATGAAAGGGTTACGTTCGTTTTTTTCATCATATGCGGAGTTTAATGAAATAAATCATATTTCATTAAGCCCGCATAATATGATACTTTTGAAAGAATCGATTATAATGGTTGATTCCCTAAAAAATAAAAGGTATGTTTTGAGAGCACTAATATGAATTTTTGAGATAAATAAATTCATATTAGTGCTCTTGAACAAAAAGGTACATATTATTTGAAATTTTGTATAAGATTTTTTACCTTCCAACGATTGTAGTTGCACACGCGGGATGAAGTGATAAACGGTCATTTCAACAAAATACTTTCCATTAAAAAAATTGAAATATCCGATGTCCGAATCGGCATAAAAAAATCAGTAGAAAAGTTGCAAGGGGTTATAAAAAACAAGACATCACATAAATGCGCTTTGAAAAATGTTACGTGAACACAACACACTTAAAATATCTCACCTGGTGGGAGATTTTCGAGCAATTTTATTTTGAAAGCAAAGTTGTTTATAAAAAATATCAATCAATATTATGAATAAATTAATTATTACCTAATTCATCAGAAATACTCTATTTAAACATTTTACTGTTAACTTGAACACACTTTAATCAAATATAAAACCACGATATTTTTTGAGAAAAAAATATTCCATTTAAAATTAGAACGAATCCATGTTTTCCTAGTTAACAAGTTTTGGTTACAAATGAATTCAATTAAACTACAATTTTAACCACAAAACGGTAATTTTATCGTTAAAATTTATGTTTGTATATTTATTTGGTTCTATAACTATGATTTATGGCGGATTCGGAAAGGTTTTGATCTTACATCTGAATTTGTTTTTCTGAAGTTTGTGTAATTTTTATTATAAATTCTTAAAGCGCTAATAAGCAACGCAAAAATAGCGCTTTGTAAAAATAGTCTGCAAACAAAAGGTTGCAGCAGATCAAACCTGTCGATCGTCTTGGAACTTTGATCTCCTTAACATCGGAACTTTGCATTATATCTGTCGAGACTATGTGCTTGCCGAAATGCAGCCGCTTGAACACAATAAATCAATACATGCAAAGGCGGCATCACGCGGGATTGCCTATTGTATGGTATAATTATAATCAATTGCTTTAATTAATTTATTTATTTAACACTTATATTGCAAAATACAATCTGGCGGGATTATTGTCAGGCGGCAATCTCTTACAACCAACCAGCCAAAAATAAATGAAGCAAGTTACGTGGTCGCATAAATCATTCAAATGACTGTCCATCCTCACGAAATCCATAAACATATACATGAGCACATGCCCACAACCCCCACAAAGACGGACAATCACCCGAACATTATTTTTCATATAAAGTGAGATATCATCAATCAAAAGGAAAGGAAGGGATGATGGAGAGGAAAGGAAAAGAAAAGTCAGGAATGAAACACGTTATTTTACTGACTAGAAATTAAGAGTTTTTTCAGTCGCTTTTTAAAGCATACCAAGGACGGAGCGAGTCTTATATTGGTTTGTAACTGATTCCAGAGTCTCACTGCATGAACAGTAAAGGACGATATAAAGAAAGAGGAGCGGTGAACTGGAAAGGCCAACAAACAATCTCTGTTTGAGCGTAGCGCTAATCCATGATTGGAAAGACGCTGAAAATTTTCAGCGAGATAAGAGGGGGCGGCGGGACAATTTTTTTTTTTTTATTATTTAACCTGGCGAGTTTATTGCCATGTGGCAATCTCTTCCAACCAACCAGAAAGATGTTTTAAAGGGCCCTAAGTGAAAACCAGACTGGAATCCCATTTTAAAAAAATTGGGTTCCAGCGGGAATCGAATCCGCAACCTCCGGATCGGCAGAAAAGCATCTTACCACCAGGCCATGGAGGTCATTACATTACCAATTTACTGTCTAATATTCGTGTACTCCCCCATCAAACATGTCTAATCTATATGCTTATCATTTTATAATAATTTTAAAGTCTTATCCTTGAATACGCAACTTTTATCGTCCTTCTTCACGCAATATACTAGACTCATAAGCTAATTTTTGGATTATCTAATTTCTTTACCTTATTTTTTCAGGTGAGTCCATATTTAAGATTGGTGGTATTGGCAAGGTTTCTGATACGTAAGTAGGTTATAATAGTTTTTTTCTTAATCTAAAGTATTAGTTTCATAATTTAAAAATATATATATCAAATCTTAAAAATTTATTTTGTTTACCTTGTGTTGTCATGTTAATTGATTTTTAGTTAAATGAAATAAACTAATTTTTTTTATTTTGTTTCCATTACTGTTTTATTAATTGAGTACACATTTGCTTTCAATTGTCTCTATTTTTTTCGCCAGATGATAAAGGACGAAAATTATTTATTGGAAATGTATTAATAAGTAGTCACTAGTAAAAAAAGAGAAAGGTTAATAAAGGGTAGGGGCGTGTAGATAGAATCAAAAAGTTGATATTTGAATGGTTAACAAGTTGAGGAGGGAAATATTACTTAAATTAACTTGATATTTATAGTATGAAGACCTAATTTTATACGTTTTTTAATCATAAGAATCTTAAATTCCTCGAGGATCTCTAAGAAGTCCAATTGAAATTTGTCCTGACTTATGTGTAGAATCTGCAAATTCTTTATGATATCAAATTAAATAAAATGGTAAATAAACGCAATATATAAAACAGTGGTGAATTCAAAGATTAAAAGTGTTTTCAAACTTTTCATTTATTCATTAAACTAAAGAATAAATTCAATACTTAATTGTTTGAACAGATGACAACCCCTTTTAAATATACTCGTATGTTAAAGAATATCTTAGGAATGAAATAAATAAATTGTGTAACATTTATGAAACGTTATTTTCTAAATGACTTACTTCTAAACGAGCGTCGTGGCCTAGTTGATAAATCAAATGAGAACCCTCGGGTAGCGGGTTTGATTTCCGAAGCTACCCAATTTATTTAAAAAGAGGCTCTTATCTAATTTTTACTTAATGCTTATTTAACATCTTCCTGATTGTGTGGAGAAATCATCACATTGTAAGAAGCCCATCATATGGTACTGTATATAACTAAAGAGTAATAAATTAATAAAAGCAAACAGTCTAGTTTATAAGACACCTGACTTCCAGTCTGGAATTTGTGGGCTCGATTTCCGTTGGTACCCAGATTTAAAAAAAATGTTCCTTCTTGTTTTTACGTAAAGCTTCATTGCTACATTTATGGTTGGTTGGAAGAAACTACCACATGACAATAAACCCACCAGGTTTCATTGTATAAAATGATAATATTTTTAATTAGAAAGGATGTTTGCTGATTTTAGTTTCATTATGGAGTCTTGACAAGTTAAAAAAAAACATTTATAATGTCCTCTAAGATTTTTTACGGAAATTCATTCACATTGTTATTATTTTCCCGATTGCTTTCCAATAAAATATTTAAAAACAGAAATCAAATAAGAAAAATGTGAAAAGGTGAATACATAATGTGAGCTCCTGTATATCGAATTCAGCTTTTGTACTTTTTCTCGCCGCTGCATTTCCTCTACTGGATTCAATAGTCCTCTATCTGCGGTGGGATTCATTCTCTCGAAGAAGTACAACATCTGTCTTTATTTCCATAAATCTTCAGTTTCCTTTTTAAGCGCTCGCCTTCTGAGCAGTTCTTCGCTTTTAAATCCTTTTCTTGGTCCCGAGGTGATTTCTAGAGTGCTTTATTCGCAAAACCTATATCTAATGTGGTTTACGTAATTTCATAAGTTAATACAAAATTGCATCAATTAGAACATAAAATATATTCGAAGAACTCCGTGGCCTAGGTGGCAAGACTGTCTTCCGTTCGTTAAGTCTTCAGACACAAAGGTTGCAGGATCGATTGCCCAAATTTTTTAAACAAGGTTTTTATCATGTTTCATGTTTTTATTATTGTTAAGGTTTCAAAAACATATATCTGGTTGATTGGAAGAAATTTCAAAATAGTAATAATTCCACAAGGTTGTATTGTATAAAAAATATGTTATACACGGTTTGCTCGAGCGCTGTTATCGCTGCCAGGTGGGATTTTTTAGTAATAGTAGGCTCGAATCCCGAGCTAGAACGCACTTGAGGAGAGTTTGCTCTCTAAACGACTCTTTATAAAATTGTACTTTGAAAAAAGGAGTTCACATATAATGTAATACCTTCAAGACTTTGTTTGAAAACTAAAAAAGAAGTACATTTTTACAATAGAATATAAAGGTAAACACTTAACTTTATTGTATTCCACTATATTATTAGCATATTACGACACACTGTATCTTTCTCTGGTGAGTTAATTGAACTGGTTTCCTTAAATGTTTCTCGTATATACCTAAAATATATATCACAGGACCAACATAATATATACAAAGTGTTTAGGATGAAACTGACTACACAAAACTTTCATTGAATAGAGTACGACCTCGCGGGTTTATTTCATATCTTAATAAAACAATTCATAAAAAAATACAAAATCCTTTCGACATTAATAAAACAATTCATGAAAAAATACAAAATCATTTCATTATTAATAAAACAATTCATGAAAAAATAAAAAATCATTTCAATATTAACAAACAATTCATGAAAAACGTCGAATAAAACTTTCATTTGACATTAATGAAATAGAAACAATACATTTTCAAAATGGATATTTGAGTATTTGAGAGAATGTGAAATTTCTTCTGCGGTTTGACATTTCGACACAATACAGATAAGATCTACTCTCTCTCTCTCTTTCTCTCTCTCTTTCTGTTTGTATTTCAAAATTTCATTTTCAACTCTGACAAAACCACAAATTGGACGAAAAATTATTTGGAAATAATTTATTCAAGTAGAATGTATATACGCGACCGTTCTACGCAGGTATTTTTCCGAATAATGTTTTATTGTCCCATAATAAATTGCTTCGCCTGTTCCTGACAGTCGGAGTTTACTGGAGTATCTTTGAAGTTTTATTGGAAACCGCTGAAAAGTATTACCAACGTTATTTGATGAAATATCTGCGGTGGTGACTATCACTCTTTGAATCAACTTTCCATTGTCACAACCCTGAATAAAAGACATGAAGGGTTTCAGGATAAGAGGTCTCCTAATTAATTAACGGAATTGATTTTGCACTGTGCTTTCAAGGTTACACTTTGTATTCCAAAAAATGTGGTTTCCATTATTTTGATTTGGCTTTTTAATATATTTATAAATAAAAATAATTAAGAAGAATAGAAAAAAGATGGCTTAGTAAAAATTAAGCTTGAAAATGTAAAAAAAAACTGTATCCCTTTTTAAAATAAATTACTTTGGTTCAATATACTGTATACTAGCATATACACTCCTGAAAAATATGATACAAGTTTAAAAAATCATGCGAATGGTTTCAATTACTATCAATCGGTTTTTTATATACTTAAAAAGAGAAGGAGAAAATGAATGAGCCTCCACGTGGAAGAAGCTTAACAATTTTAAATCGTAACCCATTTTAAAAAAATCTTTTCAATCACTATTTCACATAACACACTCCAAAAAAATATATATGACACGATAAAAAAGGAGTATGGTTTCTATTATTTTGGTTCCGATTTGTATATGTTTATACAGAGAAAGGGGGGAAAGATTGTGTTTTGGTACGGGAGGAAACTTAAAAATGTCAAAATTGTAACCACTTTAAAAAAACTTATTGGGATCAATATACCATAAACACTCGATAAATAATTAGGCATAAGTAAAAAAAATTAGGAGAATTTTATATTACTTTGATTTGTTTTTTTTTTATATACGAGTATGTTTATTTAGAAAAGGGTAAAAGTGGGTTTTGGTATGGGAGGAGACTTACAAATTAATAACGATTTTTTTTTATCTTCTTTGGATCAATATGTAACATAGATAGACTCCTAAAAATAACAGTGAAGTATTTAAAAAAAATTATGCGTATGATCCAAAATATGAGTTGCTATATGCCAGAATAATCATTCAAAAATTGCTACAAAACTGCAGATCTTTAACTTTAAATTGCTGATTCAAATAACTGAGTATTGGATATTGTTAGAAGGCATGAACCTTAAAACTTTGTCAGGAAAAAAAAAGCTTACAACACTATTCAAGATTATCAGGTCACATTTCCATAGTCCTGAACTAACTCAACTTGTTCCTTGTAGGCTCACCCAGCTAATTCTTTTATTTCATATTGAAGTGGTTTCAACTAATTTGTACAACTCTAGCAAGCATAAGAATAATGTTTTAATTAAGTAGTCAATGTGGGTTTTGTATTGTATGGATTTTGAAGTAACTTTGACTACTTATAGAAGGAAAGTAAAGAAGGTGTTCTTGCCGGAATTGATTGATTGAATTGTATACGAGTGTGTTTGCTTTGTTGTGATTTTCTTCTTATACTATTTTTTTTGTATTGTATCTCTTACATGCAATGTTAAATTTTATTTTTTATTGTTATTATAATCTTTTGTATAAAAAACGTCACTTGACCATTGAAAAAGGGTAAAAAAATAAGCAAAACAAAAGAGCATTTCGATTGCAATATGCTAACCATACTATAGCAACTGCTCAAATAATTCAGCATCTGAGTGCTTGTTTAGAAAAATCCAGAGTAACTAGAGATAGGACACATACATACAAGGAGATCTCGAATGGTCCGGTCCGTGTTAATAATTATGGTCGTGTGCAAGGATCTCCAGAAACGTCTATAAGGAAACATACTTCTCAATTGGGCATGTGTACATAGTCGCTAAATAGCATCTTGCATAGCGACTTGTAACTTGATCCGTAAAAAATACCGCTGGCTCACAGCGAGCTGCCGAAACTAAAACACGCCGTTCTTACTGCCGTGGAGTGTTAAGTCTTAATGAAGAAGAGCAGTTTTTCCATCAAAACTGGTGATTACAGATGAAACTCATTGTACCAATTTTTAAATCAACATTTTTGTTACACAGCGAAATGATTTAGGCTCGTTATAGCGATATTTACCTTTCTGTTACATATTTTTTAAACTAAATTTTAATTGTTTGCAAGGAATAATAAAAATAATTTAAAATCAATAAGTTATATATAATAAAAAAATCTTGAAAATAATTTGACTTAGTGACTAAATCCAAATGTTTCCCCTTAAGTGTTCTATCCATTATGTTGTGTGGCTAATAACTGTGCATCGTGACGTCCACGATGCCCTTGACAACTCATCTCCCTGCACTTCATAGTTCGAAGAACAGGTGTGAAAGATAGTCTTGTTGCGTCTTTCCCTTGGTCAGGTCCACGCATTTGGGTTCTTCATCTTGTATGTCGTCCTTCCATGTTTTCAGTGTCCACGAGCATCTCCAAATTGTCCTTTTAGCCACGAGCAACGTGTCCAAATAACTGGAGGACAGGTATGCATATTATCGACAATCTGTCGGTGATTATCAGTTATTTGAGAACGGAGGCATTAGTTCACATTACCATCCATAGAATTCGTATGGTACTCGTTGAAGAATAATTGTTAAAAATGTTAAATGATTCAAGTCAGAACAATTTATTGCTAAGCAATTCAGACATGTTATGTGATAAAATATCCATCAACCAAGAATCAAGAGTGTAAATTTGAAGATTCCTCCCTTAACTCTCAGCCTTTGGGTAACAATCTGACAGTTATAACGGTTTAAATAGAATGTTAATTCAGAGAATATTCAATATTAATCCTTAATTCGTTAAATTGTGCTGTGTAGGTATTAATTAATCTTTCGTTAATTTATTATGACTGCGTATTCATTAAACAGCTAAATAATAATACTCGACTCGCGAGCACAATAGGTGGAGGCTTGCTATGAGATTAGAGCACTTATTCAAATTTGCTTTCATCCCGTTCGCATACTCTGGTAGGTGCTCCACGCTCGCGGCTTAAATCACGCCTCTCTTTCCAAATAATATTTCATGAAAGGTACGAACAAATGTTTTTTTCCATCAAAACATACATATGGCATATACCACTACAGTACAAAATTTTCCAGATTGAAGAAGTAAGAACTTGTATGAACAGATACTACGCCGGCCACGTCCATCTTATGTTCAGGTAACGTTACAGTTAAAATTCGATACCTCTACCATATGTGGTATTTTATTTTTCTTTCATTATAATGTATTGTATTTAATCATCGACCGTTTAAAAAGGCTACAGGTTTAATACTCAAATTATAACTTTCATAAAAATTATAAATATTTACATGAATCGTAAAAAATACGAAAAGCACAACACATGAATTAAAGAAAAATGAAAAGCGCAACGCACATGCATACTACCCACGACACATAAAATACAAACCTGAGACAAACCAAGGCTCAGGCAATCAAAAGCCCTAACGTACAAAAAAATCTAATAAAATGGTATGCATACGCACACTCCAATACAAAATAAATCACGTCGATACTTCACCATATTTACAGATATCTCAAAAACTCCAGAATACTTTCCAATGGAAGACGAACTACGAAGAAATTTTTATAGATCTTTCGATATGTGAGAGCAACAGGTATTGTGCAGTGTTCATGTAACATCATTAATTTTGAAAAGACCTTCTTAAAAGTGCTTCCTAATGTTGCACAGGCCACCCATATATCTAATACTAGGAAGCAGATCATTGCAGGTCACAGAACTAGCAACGGCAATCATAATACCCCACCGTTATGAATTAATTTAGACCAACCAATTAATTAGATGATGAAGAAATCAAGTATGTTGATAGACAATACTGGCTTCCGTTTATGCTATTTAATATTTCCCTATCACCTATTTGGGTTTGATAAAACTAATAAAATGAAATGAAAAAGGGTATTATGTCCTCAGTGAAATACAGACAAAACCTAGTTTACTGGGGGCATGACAAATGAAAGATAACAAGCCTAGATCCATTAAAATGTTGTGTTCACATTAAGTAATTTGTTGTTTTTTTCACATATTATGAATTTATAAAAAAAATGTCATGTATAAATAAAAGTAAATTAAAATAAATAAATCCAACGCATAATTTAAATTGGGAATAGAAATTAGCTAGCTAATGAAGAAAATTGATATAAAATGCTGAACAAACGATCAATATTCATAAATATTTGATCGCATTGTTTAAGTGGTTGGAAAACGGACAAAATATGAAATGGCATTTAATATTGATTTGATTGAACTGGTGTGGTGTACGCATTTAATTTGAATGAGATGCGAAATTAATTACCCGTACAGTTGTGTTGCTTTTAATAATTCATCAATGCCAAAATATATGGAGTATTCCAATTCAGCAACACCGCTTTAATATTTAAAGGCATTTACTCCTGAAGTAACGATTTACTTTAATAAATAAATGGAACAGATTTGTTTCGCATATAAGAGATGATATAAATTGAATTAATTTAAGCTTATTTTTTTTTGGTTTTATTGCTTGCAAAAACATGATTTTATTTTTTTGAGAAAATCAGAAAATTATGAGATAAAAAAATGTTTAATAATTTTATCATCTAACAGATTTATGGTTTTCAAGTAATTTATTTCAATCGCTCAGAGTTTGCTATTGATAATTATTATGCTTTTTTCCCACCAACCTTACCAAATCTCCAACAAATATTCCAGACTCATTATTCTTGTCAGATAGGGATGTAAAGTGTCCTTAAATCGGAATAACACTCAGGGCATCGTTATCTACAGTATTTCATTGAGGTGCATGGCCGTGGGGTAGGTAACGCACTATATATCCGTTTGGAAGGTCGCCAGTTTGAATGCGTTATTGCTACTACCCTCGAATGACACTGACATATTTGCCGCATAGTGTTAAAGGGTATAAAAAAACCTATAACTTCGGTCGTATCTCTTATTTTAGAAACAAATATGACGATGTGCTCGGATTGTTTCACTTTAGGTGTGCTATCGGATCCAGTACAGCGGTGTGTCCGATAAGTGTGTTGGTATGCAACAGTTCATTCACTTCCAAAAACTCTACGGCGCAACTTCGTTTTCCAACTGAATTGACGTTGGAATATCAATGGGATCCTCGACTATGAAGCCCAGCAACGATTTCTTGTCCAGAACTATTTAAATTAAAACCGTTTAGTCCTCATATAAATTTTAATTTTAAAAATGCAAATATCTTCATGGCCTACAATTAAGCTATTCAATAATTGAAATATTTCACGAATCGTGACTTCTTCTGAGAAATTTAAAACGGCTCAAATGGGTTGGAAAAATATGAATGATTTATTCGAAATTCATTTTCGAAAACTGTATACTTTAGCCAGAATATGAAATGAAGAATTTTCCACAGGATATACTCGTACCACTTTCGTGTTAGATTTCATACTGAGTTGTGGGTTTTTCCTTATTTTCTGCAAACAAAGCGTACGTTGCTTATTAAAACATGAAAATTTTATGAGTATTATCAGCATACTGCAGAGGTCTTCTACAACCTTAAATGTTTCAGAACAACAAGAAGAATGTTTAATACGAATACATTTACTTCTTTTAAGTTAAATGTAAAACTGTTTTTAATTTGAATTTCATTATATACAACTTAAGTACAAAAATTTCCGGCCTGAAACAGATAGAGCCGGTATGAACAAAAAAAATAATGAAAATATCAAAATAACCACTGGTAAATGTTATTTTGCTAACCATTGCCATTTTAAAGATAATTGATATTTTAAAGATAATAAAAACGCTCCATGAAGATCCTGTACATTTATCACTAAGGTCAAAATTTCCGTCGGGACCAAGTTAGAGTGTGTATAGATAAATAGTGCATATGTCACGACTACCGCATGACCCCGTCATATTATAATTAAAATTTGATAACTCTACGCTCAGTAGTATGTCAAATAGAACCAGTCGAAGATTTATTGTTTCGAATATTCTGCAATATTATAAATGAAGTATCACGAGGTTATCAAGTTTCTTTAAGGAGAAGGAAAAATTCCTTCAGAAATTAAACTAAATTCAGATGCTGGCATCATTAAATTTCCGTAGGCTTTTTACCTTATTTTGAAAGAAATTTGATAAACGTCCGATATTCAATTTTTACTTCAAAATATAACGAGACAGGTCTTCTATCGGATGTAGTTGACATACTACTGAACGTACAAGTATCAAATTTTAACTGTATTTTTCTCTGACCATGTGCTGGTTGTGGCCAGCGTGATATGTATTCATACATGATCTATCTCTTTCAGGCCGGATACTTTTGGACCATAGTAATTAATGTATTTGACCTTCGCGCAAAGGTTTTTTTTAAATGCCTGCCTGAGAGATTGATTCACGACAATGGTTAGTTATATAATATATCAGCGATTATTTTAACACTTTGACAGCATTTTTGTTCTGTATAGTTAATTGCATACATGAAAAATTACAAAGTCGTGATAAAGCTGAGGCAACAGAGGCACTGGTCCTAGGTGCGATGTCTGAAGGGCGCCAAAGTGTATCAAATCGGCTAGCAAAAAGTAATATTAGTACATAATTTTTTTTTAAATAACCTGAAAGCTCAAAAAATATACTTTTGAATGTTTGATATTTTAATTTCCATTATTTGATTTATGTTGCGTGGTAAAGTGACCTACACGCCCAATTTTAACTTTTCAATTTAAGACTGGGGTAGGTTTTTTTTAGAAAGCTATAGATAAATTGCTCATTTTAAATTAAGAACAATAGAAAGAAAAAAATACTATAATTTTTCCCATTCTCGAAAGTGTAACCGTGTTGTGAGGGTACGATTTGAATAGGTGCCCCTAGCTCCGAAATGTTTCATTCCGGCTCTGAAAAATAAACTACTGATCAAGAAACAAAGATCAGCAAGGTGATCAATGAAACGAATACCCAAAAATTTGGAATAAATAAACTTTTAATTTCCATCGTATTTTTGTAATTCCTTACATGTAAACAGAAATCGATGTGACTTTATACGGTTCTATACATCCTAGAATAGGTATTGTATTAAGCTTTCATTGTATATAGTACAGCCTGGTCGTTTAATTGTCATTTGACGATCTCTTACAACCAGCCAAAAATATGTTAAAGATGCTCGAATTAAAAACCAGACTGATGCCTTTTTTTTTAAACTGGTACTAACGAGAATCAAACGCCCAATCTCTCTAGATCGGAAGAGAGTTGTTGAACCAACTAGGTCATGAAGGTTGTTATTACGATTCACAAAAGGAATAAATTTATTGAAAGTCATTCATTGGACGAGAACCATCTAAATAAGGCTTATGCAATTATTTTTCATACAGCATTACAAAAAAAACTTTTTTTTTCGAGTGCTTTAAATAAAAACTCTGCTTTGTAACATATAAAATAATAATGTTAAAAAATCTGTATTACGTATGTTAGTACGTCTAATCGCTTGGAGCGTCCGTTCCAATCTTGGCGCATTCGTTCGCCGTCCGTTCCAATCTTGCACGTCACGTCTGTCAGTCGTCACCAACAGACTCTTTCAAGATAAAATTCCACATTTCTCTCCTATTTAGACTTATTCGCAAATTCGATGGAAAAAATACTTCAAGAGCTCAGGTTGTTATTCCTTAATTTAATTTTTTTCTGTCGAAGAAGAATTGATGCACAGATTGTATTCCCATCGGTTTCCCTCCGTTTGTCGCCACTACTGACTTATTTCGTGGTATTCACAGCTTATAGTTATACAATTTTGTTACATGATTTTCTTAAAGCTGTTTTCAGCAACCAAAGCCACAACTTTTTGGGTACTGAAATTATGAAGTGATATTCTTAGCCTTATAAAATAGAAGTGAGAGCCTTAGAGATTGAGTAAATATAAACTTTTTCAGATGAAAACTTAAAATATCAATTAACTACTTGAGTATAGTTGTAAGATGTTATAACATATGGTAAAAGAAAACAGATAAAAGGTCCATATTAAAAAAAACTGTATTTAAAAATATCCTTTTGCGTATCCAATGTAAATACGTGTTTTTTTAATGGTGTTGAATATGAAGAAAAAAACGTTGAAATGTTTCGGCGACGTAGAAAAGATTTATGATGAAACTTAACAAAAAGAAGTTAAGAATGTGACATTTGGAAAGACCAAGAAAAATGTGGCACAATCAAATGAATCAAACTTTAATAGAATGAAAAACCTTCATAATAGGAGTGTATTCATGAAGAGGAGTATGGACAACAGAAACCAAATATGTATGCCAAGATAGTAATAATAATATAAGGACAAATTTTATAACACTTTTAATAGAAAGAGGGAGAGCATACTTTATGTTATTCAAGGGTACTCCAATTTATTATAGGCAGCTATTAACTGGTCAATGCTTGTCATAACCAAAATTTATTTGGCGTGATTTTTTTATTTTCTCCATAGCTCCCTTTGGGCTGGAAACATGAACGTTGAGAGAAAATGAACGAGATATGCTAGATGTTTCCGAGATGTGGTGATGGCCCCGAATACTTCACGTGTCATGGATTGCAAGACGTACCAATGTATTCTTACTCCAGGATCTGCAAATAAAATAAATGTTGTAAACGATAGAATTAAGTGAAGATCTATTATCTCTACCCCAAAAAGATATGGCGGGATGGTGATGACGATGAGGAATCGTTAATTTGTTTTTATAGTATACAAAAGGTTTTAAATAAAACATCACTTTTTTATTAACCTTGCTTTATTTGAGATCAGTTCTCGCAGCTTAATATTATACCTACATAATCAAATGGAAAAGAATCATGATTCAAAACCCTCTGATAATTTAAGAAAACAGATTATCAAATGTTTTTTTTAATTAATAAGTAATAGTACGTTATCCGTAACCTACTTGCTAAGATACCTATCTCCCAGCACGGGGGCTGCAGGTTCGATTCCCGTTAGTGCTTTTACTAAATTCCTCTAACATATTTGAGGTTGGTTTAAAGAAATTGCCACATGGCCAAAAACAACCGCCATGTAGTAGTGTCTACAACGATAGTGTATACAGTACCATATGGAATATTTAGAGTCAGTATCTTAATCAACACTTTATACTTTAAATTACACGATCGAAATCTTAGTCAATGGAGCACTAAAATATATATAATCAGATTGAATCAGAATCCCCATAGTCTACAACAGCACAAACTTTGTTGAATGGGAATGAAACGTAGACGTGAGAAAGGACTGGAGAAGTCAAATTAATGCTATAGAAATGCGTACACTAAGACGAATACCATACATAGGGTGACAATGTGTAACAAATAAGAAATGAGGTGATTAGGGATAAATGTGAATTTAAGAATAATGTGTTGTAGAACATGTAGACCAAATTAATGAAGAAAGACTAACAAAATAAATGTGTTGTGCAAATGTGAGGGGAAGGCATGGTAGAGGAAGACAGAAGAAAGTATGGTTGGATCAAATGAATGAGATATTTAAAAAAAGGAAACGTCAAAAGTCAAAGCAATCGTAAGAGTTGTATTTAGAAGTACATACGAGTATATGGAATTACAATAGAAGAGTCGAAGGGTGTGTGTTGAGTTAGAAAAGTCTGACGCTCTGCCCTCTTTGCCTGTTCTGGCAGGGAAATGACGTGATAGATCATATGTATGTTTTCAATGTATTTTAATGTTTTTTATTTTCGATATTTGAATCTTCCCAGTATGCGATTTCCAATTAAAACCACTTTTATTAACCAAAAAAAACGAAAACATAATTTTTTGTGTCACAATTGAACAGTCGTGTGAAAATAATTGAATAAAAACGATTAAAAATGCAATAAATAGGAATTCCTTTGTGTTCTAAGAAGTTACAAGTATCAACGTAACCCAGAGGAAAAGACGCTGAATAGTGCCCGCTCTTACAATTTTTCACTTTTATGTGGGATTTTCGACATCTGGCGCCCAGGATTATGCTTTGTACTCGGCTTCATATTGAAAGAGGCTGTGTAAAGAGGAAGAACTTACAAAAAATAGAACACGGCCTGGGAATTTTAAGCTTAGATATTTGCAAAAGAGTTGATGGGAGAGGCTGCGCGATCGTTCAATAGATACCGAATATATAATACTATATATTCGTTTTTTTTTTAGATTCTATGCAAATTTCATATCGCAGATAAGTTTTACGTGTCGAATGCAAACTATGCTATTTTTTATAAGAAACGTCCGTTGACTTTACTTAATGTATCGATTTGGCTCCTTTCTTCCATTCAACTTGGTCTTAAGAGGCTGAAATCTATTGAATAACCTCGGCATCGGATTTACCTTGGACCTTGATTTAAAACTAATCGAAGTCGTATTTTTGTCAAGGTTAGCTCAATCTTTCATATCTCGAATAAGATTGTCGGAGCTGTAATTTAAAAGATATCCAGTCAATTGAAGTCTTCAAACTATTAAACTGATTCAAGAAAGTCTGTCAAATGAAAGGGAATATCGAAAATTCATTAATTTAAGTTATAATTTTCGGATGAAGTAACTTATTTTCTCAAGTAATTTTTGGTAGCTCGTCCTAGCTTACAATATTTAATTTAATTTGCTGTCAAACGCATCCATACGTGATGATTTCTAAAATTTTATCATTTGAATCTTGAATTGAAATGTTTCTTTTAAAAGTTCGAAATGGTTTATTCATTTTATTTGATTATCGGTTGAACAGGACGATATAAACAATGTTATCGGGAAAATATAAGACACAAGTACTTAAAGAATTAAATTTACAATTTCGCTTTTTAATTTAAATCTGCTTTAAATGTATCACACTTAATTTAAAAATTAACACATTGAACAAAAATAAATGTTAATTACTAACAGGAATATACGAGTACATATGTGGACTATTGAATACTGATGACACAGTAGTGTGAGTGAATAGTAAGCTTCATTGGATAATAAATCAATTGTACGTGACATGCAAACGAAAAGACCTGAGAATAAAATGTCGTAAAATCTAGAATTATGGTAACTGAAAAGGGTGAAATCAAAAGTTAATAAGGCAATCAAGTAAAAACTGAAAGATAACAACGACATAGAAAACTCTGCCCTGAAAAATATGTTCTCAGAAGACGAAAAGATGGAGCAAGATATTGAACAGAAAACAGTCAATGAGATACCAAAAGATATATATTCAAACTAAGCATTTCTTTTATATATGACCGACGTCATAGATATCCTAAACCACATACCCTCGAATACTAGGCCGAAAAAATGCCTGTGTCATTCGAGGGGAGTAGCACAGCGCGGGGTTTGGAACCGACGACCTTCCGCACGGAAGTCCAGTGCGTTACCGAGCGGCCACGCACCTCATTGACGTCATGCATTGACTTATAGAAGTGAAACTTGAACGTGGAAAATGAATGGAAGGAGCCACACGAAGGGATTTAAAATATTTCAGATTTTAGTTTCCAACTAGACCAACTAAATACTATATGTCCACTACATTGTATTCTAAACATTCAATAGGATTCTTAAGTTGTGTTTTACTATAGTATACTTTCGATGTATAGAGTACAACCTGATGGGTAATTGCCATGTGGCAATCTCTTCCAACCAACCAGAAATATACTAACGAGGCTGTAAGGGAAAAAACTGACCTTCATCAAAAAAAATCTGGGTAACAACGAGAGTCGAACCCACCACGCCCTGGTTCAGAAAATATTTTATTAACTGGACCACCGAGGTAGTTCGTGGCATTGTTGACCAATTCACACTAATTGAGAGATATAACTTTAATAAATTTGCTCATATGAAATGAAGACAGAAAAGGAATAAAAGTATTTCACATTTTTATAATATTTACATCAAGGGTTCGACTTTGGCTTTGCGAAATAAGAGCGAAGCTTAGGTAAAACTGGTAACATGTTTTATAAGAAGTGTGTGTGGTCCATTAAAAAAACTAGTATACTTAAGAATAGACTATAAAGAAATACTTATTTAGTCCTATATTGACCCCAAAACTGGGATCGTTCCGCCTGCAGACAATCTTAAGATAGAAGGCGAAAGCACTTGACGGAAGGATAAATATTAGGTCCTTACATATGAAATTGGCGTTTTGTTTGGGAGGAACATAAAGTTGATTTTTTTTTAATATAATATATTTATTTAATCAAAGTATGTACCATTGATATCTATGTACTTTTGCCATCTCATAGGTAGTTCATCGATCCCTTTACTAAAAAAACCATTCGGACGGGAATCAATAAAATCTTTGAAGTCGGTTTGGACTGCCCCATCGGAGTTGGATTTTTTCCCTTGCAAGAAGTTATCCAAATTTCGAAAAAAATAGTAATGTGTTGGGGCAAGGTCCGGAGAGTACGGTGGATGTTTTAGACATTCCAATTGAAGCTCTTCTAATTTGGTAGCCGTCTGTTGTGCAGTGTGTGGTCTAGCGTTATCATGAAGCAGCAGTGGCCTAGAGCAATTAACCAGCCTCGGTTGTTTAGCAGCTAGCTTTTCCATCATGGTTTGCAGTTGCTGACAATAGACATCTGCCGTAATCGTCTGGCCAGATTTAAGAAAGCTGTAGTGAACGACACCAGCACTAGTCCACCAAACGCTCACAAGTAACTTTTTTGGAGTCAATTTTCGCTTGGGGCATGGTTTGGCTGGTTCGGCAGGGTTCAGCCATTGCGATGAGCGCTTCCGATTATTATACAGGATCCACTTTTCATCACAGGTAATGATTCGATTCAAAATCCCTTCATTATTGTGCCGGTTGAGTAATGCAACGCAGCAGTCAACGCGCGTTTGTTGATTTGCTTCACTCAATTCGTGAGGTACCCACCTTTCAAGCTTTTTCACCTTCCCAATTTGCTTCAAGTGGATTAAAACAGTTTTATCACTAACACCGCAGCCTGCAGCTAACTCGGAAGTGGTTTGCGATGGATCCGCTTCCACAATAGCCTTCAATTCTTCATTATCAACTTTGGTCTCCGGCCGTCCACCGGGCTTGTTCTGCAGGTCGAAATTTCCAGAACGAAAACGTTGGAACCAAAAACGCACTGTGTTTTCTTTTGCGGCACCGTCGCCATACACATCATTAATCCTTCGAGCCGTTTCTGCAGCACTGGTGAATATATAAATTTGAATTTAAAATTCCTAACCAAAGAGAAGATATTTGAGATCAAAGTTGCCAGTACGGCAAAACGCCAATTTCATATGTAAGGACCTAATATAATTAATTGAAAAATAATATTAATTTTTATTAAATTTATTTTTATAACATGTTTATTTTCCATCTTGAAAAATATGGTACAAAAATAATATTTGACAGTTTTGTTATTAATATGCATGTATAGTATGTACGAGTATATACGATCACATCATTTCTCTGTCGTGGTAGACAGGGAATATAGAGCACCATACTTTCCTATCTCGACACACATACTTAGGCTCTTCTGTATTCATACAACTTCTGCTATTTCTGTGACTTTCTACGTTTCCTTCTTTTAGAATATCATTCACTTGATCCAACCATACTTTCCTTAGTTTACCTATGACACGCCATCCACTCACATTTGCACTATATATCTGTTTTGTAAGTCTTTCTTCGTTCATTCATTTCATATGCCCAAACCATCTCAGCGCACACTTCTTCATCTTACTTAACACGTCAGCCTTAAGTTCACGTTGATCCTTTATTATTTAATTCCGTATTCTATTATACACTGTCACTCCATGTATTCTTCTCAATGCACGCATTTCTTTAGTATTTTTCATCGTCCCCTTTTCACTCCCATACATCAAAGTTGGCACCAAAATACTCTTATGCTCTATCAACTTAACAGATTTAGTTATTTATTTAACAATTCGTTGTAAAACAATCTGGTGGGCTTTTTACCTGGCGGAAATGTATTTCAACCAACCAGACAAAAGTAAATAAAGGAAGTTACATGGTCACAAAATATATTCAAATGATTATTCAAATTGACTGAACAATATTCATAGCAAAAATCAAATTGAAATGTCATCAAAGGAAAATGAAGCGATATTTTGGATATTGTCCGGTTCGAGTTGTAACATATATGTTTTTTTACTGATCGTTTTTTTACAGATTTGTTATTTACAGATCGATAAAATTATTCTCCATTAAAATGTGTCAAACCCGCCTCATTAGTTTCGTTCAAATAAAGCTGATTCAGTGAAATAAGAACATAGCCATCTTTTGTCGATTTGTTCCTTCATTCCCATTCTTATAATATAAGTCAAATATAATGATCAAAGTTTAGACTATTAAGACTCGCAATTTCTTTTCATTGAAGAGAATAATAGAGTCTTAGAACATTATAATATACTCTTACAACTCGGCAAGAATGTAATTTAAATAACAAGAAACAAAATAAGCGAGAAGTACTCTCAGCCAAGAATAGGGGAGATGAGGCCAAACTGGCACACAAGGCAACGCAGCACTGGAAACTTGTTCCAGAACAAATAACACGGGTTGTCCCACAGGAGGGCCTGCCACGTCATATGCTATCTCTTCCGTAGACATCAGACTTTACCAACTTAATGGTAATATCACTCAGTATGATTAACTTTATAATTAAAGTTCTAGAAAATTTGTTCTAATAACTTTTTTAATCAAAGAAGTATGTCTGTTAAGGCGGTTTTGTTGGTACGATTGTTCAACCAAATTTAATACTTGTTTTTTTTAGTATTTTCTCGACAAATTTTCAATATGTATACACGTATGTGTTCAAACCATTTGAATATTCCTTTCTCAATTCTACTTATATCGTTGTATTATATTTTAAACGACATCCGTGGCCCAGTTGGAAAGATGCATGACTACCTGCCCGAGGGTTACGGGTTTGATTCCTGTTGGAACCCAGATTTTTTTTAAAGGATTCTGGTTTGGTTTTCCCTCACAGCCTCTTTAACGTCTTTTTGGTTCATTTGAAGAGATTGTCATATGGAAATAAGCCCACCAGGTTGTACTTTACCAAAAAAAAAGTGCAATACGATACAATATTTATTGAAACATCAAAAAGACCTATTTGGTGTTCCAAACTGAAGGCTGTGGTAACCATTTTTAAAGGGTTCAAGTTTGTAAGTTTAACGAAAATGCAAAACCTTAAAATGACATGGCAACACCAAGCACTAGTCACAGTTGCCACAGATATTTTTTGAGATCGTCAGATTCGTGGAAGCACTAGCTCCACGATGATGTCTTATCGACGCGTCAGCACTAGTCAAGTTTAAAAAAATCTAGCATGTCATAAAAACTATAGGTTTGCAATCATTTTCAATCGTTTCAAGTCTGGTTATCATAATGGTTTATTGGAAAACCCCAAGTTTTTCTGTAAACCACTAAAGTGCAAATCAATACAATGAAAGAATCAAATGAAATATACGCATTTTTACTCTAACTTTAATATATTTTTAATCATTATCAAAAAAAAACTTTCTTAAATTTATTAAGTACATTTTTACTTTAAAGTAATTTAATGAAATGGATATTTAACATATAATCACAGTAATTCAATTAATTAATATTTTTAATGTGTGATTTACCCGTGAAAAAAAAACAACGTTACTTTAATATCAATCCTTTTAATATTTAATTTCACTTAACCATTATGTTTTAAAACTCAATTGATAATGACTGAAGTTCATATATTCTTATATAATACGAGTACATTTCTGGGATTGCAATAAAGTTCTGGAATTTGTAATAAAAGTCTCTACGGCATTTGGTGGTAGCGCTGTTATGAGATAGATATCTTTGTAATTCACTGGTTCGTAGTAGATTGGAGTGCGTATCAATAAAATGGAACCCAATACGTATTCAGAACTCGCTGATAGTTGTGCGAGTCCTAGAAGATTTATATTAAACATCTGCTCGACACTCTCCCATAATTTTTATTAAAAGGTAAATTTGGCTAATAACATACTCTTTAAACGTAATAGAATCACATACTTGTTCGTATATGATACATGCAATTTACTAACAGGAAAAATTTTGATCCCATTATTAATTGAACAACTTTTTTTTAATGTATCTGACAATTATTTACACCATCGTGAATTTAGATTATTTTTCTGTCCCGTATTCACGAATTGAGTTATGAAGATCGTTACCACTTGCACACGGAATGACCTTGTTAAATATATTTTCCATGTTAGTATTTTCCTCATCATGGTGGATAAATTCAATATTGAGCTCATCAATAAACTTTGCACACTTAACTGAGCTATTTCAATGGAAAACATAAGTGACCATGGTTCCGGTTTTTATAACTTTTGAACATTTAACATATCTATTTCGTTTTATTTTTTTTATAATGCATTTTGTTTTAATGTAATTCTGTTGTCAAATGTAAAATAAAATAAATCAATAGAAACCCACCTGAATATTAACTGTCTAGTCGAGGATGATCGGGCAAACAGACCAGGCTACTTCATTTTTTTTTGGAGTAGCTAACCTTATAACACGATATAAACTTCCTCTGCAGTGTGAGAACACCGGCAACAAAAAGTTCATAATGTATGAGAAATGTAGCATTAAGACGTATAGTATACTTATCTTTAGTCACTACGTGGTACCAGGGATAAATAAATTTTAATAAAATATTAAGGTACCTTCATATTCGTTTAACCAACTGCAGCTTTTAAGTCAAGCCAAACTTAGGATATGAAAGTGAAATGACAAAAGTTTGTCGGAACTTACGTAAAATGTGTTCAAATACAATATATGACTGAATAAGGGATAAGGTAATTAAAAAAATACTAATTTTAAGACGATGCAGTACTAAAGATGAAGAAAAGATCATTGAAAAGTTTCGGCTACGTTGAAAATCAATACGTGTAGTATAGAAGGTACGAGAAGTTTGGGAAGACCTAGAAAAACGTGACACGACCAACTGAATCAAATAGTGAAAGATGGATGGGTGAAATATCTTTGTAATAGGAAAGTATACATTAAGTGTATGGATGTGATAGAGAGGGGTTATGATAATTTATTTATTTTTCATCGTTATACATCATTTAAGATATTGTTTTGATAAATCCTTATTGTTCAGGTCTTGGCAACAGGAAAATAACTATGAATATTAGTCTAACAGTCTTCTTACCAGATCGATAAAGAGTAACTCTACAATATTACTAAAGATTATCAGCTCCTATTTCGATTGTTCAAAAAGAAACCAGCTTGTCATGTGACACATTATATTGTAAAATGTTGTAATCCATAGTTAAATTGTTGCTTCAAATTATTTT
This sequence comes from Odontocerum albicorne, assembly GCA_949825065.1. Lineage (NCBI taxonomy): Eukaryota > Metazoa > Arthropoda > Insecta > Trichoptera > Odontoceridae > Odontocerum > Odontocerum albicorne. Next base: position 18,565,394 of record OX463853.1, read on the forward strand.
TACAACTCTTGTATAACAATACTGCACAGATTGCTTAGTCAATATGAGCATTGTATGGACTTTCATGTGACTACTTAGAAGAGCAAAGTGAAGAAGAAGTTCTTGCTAGAAGTAATTGAGTCAATCGTATGGATTTGTTTTATTATTGTGTTGGGTTCGAAAAGTGCTGTTTTTTTCTATTGTAAGTCACATTGAGTACTTACATGTTAGTGTTAAATTTTGTATGTTGTTTTTTGTAATATTTTGTATCAAAAGGTCATTTAACCGTGAAATAAACTAAAAACTAAATAATCCTTGAAAAATATTAGGCCACTAGTCAAAGCTTTAAATCCCCTGTCAAGGTACATGTATGTTTTTTGAAATATATACAGTATACAAGTATATGTACGAGTATGTGTATGTAGCCTTACTGGGAATATTCTGATTACTTCCCAGGATATAAGATTCTCAGAGGCATTTAAATATGAAAACAAGCAAATGTTAGTTGAAAGCTTTTACACAAAAACAAAATAAATCGTTTTCAAAGTAAAAAAATCTCAACAACACATTGCAATATCACTGGTTGATTGGAAGAAATTGCTTTTTATTAATAAATATGCAGAATTTATTTACTCTAAAATTTTAAATGAATCAACAAAAATTCAAAGATTTCGGCTTAGCTTGTGAACCTCCAAAAAAGAATATTTAATAAAAAAATACTTTATTACTACACAAATTCAATAAAGTGTTTCTACCTCCTATTCTGAGGATCTATCATATTTAGGAGCATTCCATTTGGGGGTTTAGTGGGGATTAATGTACAATAATAAGGGAAATAACTAATTAATTTATTGTTCAATATTCAAATTGATCAATATTAATGTATTGTTTAAAATAGATTTAACAAATTGATAAAGTCCTTCTCTCTATTATGCGAGTATGTTTGGAAAGCGTCATATTTTTTCTTCAATCTAAATGTAGTTTCAATTTACATTCAATTTGTCAGTCTTGAATTAAGGTAGCTTGATGGCTTTCGTTGCCTTGTTGATAAGACGCCTGTTTTCCAGCTTGGAGGATGCGTATTCTGTGCATGTTGGTATCCATATGATTTAAAAATGAGTTCCAGTCTGATTTTAACTTCAGACCTCTTTAATATTTTTTCTAGTTAGAATATATTACTTTGTTAATCCACTAAATATATAAACTTTAAATTACTTTGTTATTCCACCAATTAAATTTATTTCCTTGATACGTGTTTCTACTTCCTATCTGGAGTCTATCTTCAAGCGTAGATTATTAAACAATGAAGTTTTGAGCAGAACAAACTGATTTGCATCAAGTTTCTGAGTCGTGTGCTTACCTGCTTTGATTTGGACAAGTAGCTTGAATGCGTGACTCCAAATTAATAATTAATATCATATTTTGGAGGGCAAAAGCAAACACACAGGCAGGGCAAGAAATATTAGAAAATACAGCATGAGAAAAACATAAATGCTTTGCCCAACTCGTATCAACGTGCAGCAGATCGACCCAAATGGCGTAGAGCTGTTACAAGTTATCAGGGACTTAAAAGAGAAAGAAGACGCAAAGTACTGAAGTTCTGCTTTTCCTTTACTTGTATTTGCAACGGAGTATACCCATCATAAATTGAATCATATAGTGGCATCAACAATGTATACACCAAACTCCCACGTTGTTTTGTACTATTTATTATGTCATGGATAATGGATATTTAAATACGAATCGTTATGTCGTTTTTTTCGATAATAATAGTATTTGAACGAACAATAATTGATAAATAAAAAAATTGATGTTTCTAATTTAATTGTTTCTGAAATATAAGTTGACAATGCTCCATTTAAACAGAGCCTGTAAAAAAGATTTATTTTTTAATAATTTCAAAAAGAGTTCTTTCTCGAAATAAAAATATAATTAAATTCGTACTTCATTTTTAATAAAATTGGTTTACATTAAAAAAAACATCTATGGAAACAATTTTGTGTCACTTAAAAATAAAACATGAGAATATTTATTTATATTCGTTTCACAGAGAAAAAAAGATTTTCAAAAATAAACAAGGAATATTTTATATGTACTTAATTTAATCATTTCATGGAAAACAGTAAAAGATAACTGTTTTTTTGCTCAAGATGAAAATATCAATCAAAATTTTATTGAAATCGTTCGAACGGAAAAAACAATAATCTTTGTTCCATTGTGCTTTGTCGTACGTGATTTCATTAAATTTCGTTTACCTTCACTTGGACAAAATTAAAAAAATATATTTTATACAAAAAGATTGTATTAAAAATTCCTAGCACAAGGCGGTGCCTTATTATAATCAGGACTGATATTATAATTTATGCCATAATCGTTTTCGTCCTGGAGGGATTTTAATTATTTTCGAGGATATTATAAATTTTTGAGAAGTGTCACTTTGCTTTAAGTTCCTTTTTCGTTGCATATAGCAACACTGCGATGAAAATATTTAGTGTGGAATTTTTAATCTTCTTGCTTGAGTATTTTTTTTCCTTATTGAGAAAAAAGGGAGAAGCATAATTGCTAAAATACCGAAACAATGGAACAGTTTCTAAAGCTTAAGGATTCTCAATATTGGTAATATATATATATATATATATATATATATATATATATATATATATATATATATATATATATATATATATATATATATATATATATATATATATATATATATATATATATATATATATATATATATATATATATATATATATATATATATATATATATATATATATATATATATATATATATATATATATATATATATATATATATATATATATATATATATATATATATATATATATATATATATATATATATATATATATATATATATATATATATATATATATATATATATATATATATATATATATATATATATATATATATATATATATATATATATATATATATATATATATATATATATATATATATATATATATATACTTTAAAAAAAAGACGAAAGAAGAATGTTTTTAATTTAGATAAAAAAATAATATTTTTACTTCGTATTTTAAATTGTTTGCAAAATTGAACATGGTTTTAATTTAAGTTTGTAAACTGCTTTTACGAAATTTTTGTTGTAGTTTTTTACTGTCCAACACTTTTGTCTTTCTCTAATTCTACTGTACAATTTGAAGACGGTTATATTTTTTGATGCTTTTAATAATATTTTCAGAACTTATGAGGAATTTTTTTATTTCTTTAAAATAAGACCATTTTAAAATGCACCTAACTTCTATAAAGGATTTCATATTGTCTGTCTTAAAACTGTTTACTTCCTTTTCATAGTTTCTCTCTTAAATTAATTTTCTGCAATTAATGTGTTTTTGAAGTGTATTTATGGTAAATATATTATGTACATACTATGTTGCTATCAATAAACCTTTATTTATTTATTAATATTGATTATCAAGTATATTACTGTCTGTTTGAGATAAATAAAGCAAACATAAACAGACATCATTAGTATCTCCTTTTTAGTAGTCAGTTAAATATTATTATTACTTTTGGAAAAAAGCAAGTTGGTGCTGGTGGGACATATGTATTCAGAAGGTTTGTCCTTCTTGAAGGATCTAAGACAAAATAACCGGTGTGCTAACGGAGATATTTTGGTGAGTAAAGGGCGCAAGAAAAATTTAAGAGTATAAGTGATAACTTTCCAAATTTAGATAAAGGACTAGTTTTTGTTTTTATTATTGTGACAGTAATATTATATCCAATTTATCTGGCATAGACTGAGTATCTTCCACTTGTCGTGTTGGTGGTTGTAAAAAATACCGTTTCATCCTATACTATATATCAGAATATTACGGTTAAGTAGATCGCGCCTAATTATGACTTAACGAACTATTAAACCAAATTAAGACCTTTTTTTGTTTTTTTTGTGCATTATGGAGAAAGCTAACGTATTTATTACCAACAAGGCAATAAAGACCTTGAAAAAACTTCAAAAGATATCTTACGAAGGCACTTTTAGAGAGATGTTACGATAAATCTGACGTGCACTTGAAGCAACTTAAATCACAAAATTACACCAGAGATTGATAAAATGTAATAGAGTGTCGTTTTATCAACCGGGATGTTCGAAACCTCGAGGGTCCATGTTCCAAAAGGTCCTCAAACTCTAAAAAATTACTACAATTTTATTAGAAAATGTCTTCTTTAAGCACGCTTTAAAAATAAACAATGCAATAAAATGTTTTTTGGTAGGCACCTTCAAACAAACATTCAATCTTTGCATCAACAAGCGTGACGCGGTAAGTTTGACACCAGCTTAGAGTAGTGGGTAGTGAGTGGTAGTTTTCATATCATATACTATTAAAAATATGTGATCTTATATTTGTTTTATTTTTTAAGCTCGAAAATAAAATAAAAAATCACATTATAAATTAAATCTTATTCGAGGTTCGTAGCAATTTAACCAAATACCAAGGGGTCCGCCAATGAAAATGTTTGACAACCGCTGTAATAAAGGATCATTCAAAACAGATTATGGGGATTGCGAACCTGAAACTCGTGGAAAGAAATACGGTTCAAAAAATAAGAGGCAACATTACAGCGAATATGGAAGGTTCGAAACATTTCAATAGCAAACTGAAAAAACTTATGCATTCCTTGATCTACCCCATTTTTATATGAAATGGGGACCTGGATACTGGAGACAAAACATTAGAAAAAGGTGAATGCATTCGAGATGTGGTACTGAAGTCGCATGCTGAGGATAACTTGAATGGCGCAGCATACCAATGTATCCATTACACAACAGTTAGAGATTCAGATTTGGCTGTCCATATTTTTTCTTCAATAAGTACACCAATTTTTTCGCCATAAAAAGAAATAAGAAGAGTTTGAAAAAAAAATGCGCTAACGGGCAGTGTGGAAGCAGAAGTAGACTATTTCCAAATAGACTGATCAAACAAGGAACACAACAAGATCCTCTGTGACGGCAGCACTCCGAGAGGCTCATAGTAGGGAGAAGTAGAGAGTCGTCATGGGCAGATAGACCGGAAGATCACGATCCTCAGTCATGAGCAATCATCCAATAAGAAGAACAGAAACACTTTTGGGTTATTTTTGGTCACTTAATGGTTCTTGTTGACAAGAAGGTTTTATGTATGGGTTGTTTAATTTTTAAGCCTTACAACCCTCATTTAAGTCCACTAAATGAATTAATGAAAACTGATGTGCAGTAAGATGGTTTTAGTTATGCTTATCGATATACGTAGAATATGTCCGATTTAAGACTGTACAACATAATTTTATGGATTGAATGTAACAGAAGCACCATAAGGTTAATGTCGATCAATAAATGGTGCAATGGATGAAGATTTTAAGGGATATTTTATTTCTCAACATCATTTTAGGGCCAATAAATAAACTTATGAAAATTGATGTGCAGTAAGTCTGTTATGTTTCTACACGTACAACGAATATGTCAGATTTAAGACAGTACAACAGAAGACATAAGCATATCAAATGTGAATGTCAACGTGTTTAATGCCCCAACATGCAAGGAGATTTATGACTCGGCGGTGGTATACGGACGCTAGGCGAAACGACAAAAAGTTAGATAAATTTCGCAATTTCATGTTCAAGTTTGGAGCATTTGTGTGATAAAGTACGAGTACGCTTATTCAAATTTTCTACAAGACTTATTTGATTGCCGAGTTACGTAAGCAGTTAAAATTTTATCTTTTTTATGACTTCTCTTCTTCTTTCCGAAAGCTCTCCCCTCTTTTACTTACGCTCGTCTTTACAAGTTTTTGTAAACATTTTGCTTTATATACATTTAGATGCAACGACGTTTGAAAGGGAAATAATTTATTTTCGAATACTGATGATGTCAATACGTTTGAAATTTCAAAATAACGGAAACTAAGAAGCGTTTTATTTTTTTTAATTGAAATTGATACTGAATTATTAAAAAAAAAACACATTTTAAAGAAAACATAAAAATTTTAATCATCGATTTTCACCAGCACACTTTTCTAGTTTAATTTGCTAGGTTAAAAAATTCGATTGAACAATTATTCATTCGTCTGGTACTTTTCAGCATATAAGCATTTATAATGCAGATATTTTGAAAAGCGTGGACGGTAGACACAGCACCACCTGCTCCATCAATTGAGACTTTAGATTGAGAACCTCGTGAGTAGGCACATGTTAAGTACAGAAAGGAACCATTGTATTGTATTGTTAACACTTTCATTTTACAGAATAATAATTTGGCATGTGTCAAGCTCTTTCAACGAACCAGAAATATGTTAACATAAAGACGCCTTAAATCAAAATCAAAATGGAATTATTTTTTATTTAATTCTAGTTATAACGGTATATGAACCCGTCATGAAATATAGACATCTTAACGACTAGGCCACAAATGTCGTTAATCTTATCAATGAATTCAAACTTAACCGATCGGAAACCCTTCATATTATCTTATTTGGGTACAATCAGGAACTAAACCTGAATCTACGTGGTGTCAGAAACGAGCGTCTTACCAACAAGGCCACGTGGGTCGTCGTCAATCAAACGAAAATAAATCTTTGGAAGTAAATTTTTTAATTTATCTCGAAAGGTGATTAATGACCCAAGTTTTATTTTATTTTTTTAAAGAAAATCATGCTGGAATTTTCATACTCGCATACAAGAATAGAAGCGAAATGTGATGCATATTTAATGAATCTTCTACATCTTTTTCAAATCAATTTATTCCGGACGACCTTCTAAGAAAAAGAGGAAAACATATTAAATTTTCATTTCCACCAGGAGGAATAATTCATCTAAATATGAAGGGAGAAGAGCACTTAAGGAAAGTACCAATTACAAGAAAAATTCTTCCGCAAAAATTAAAAAAATATAAATTTGAAGCATCTTTTTTTTATAACATCTTTACGTTTGGTTAATTTTGCAAAGCTCTTCGTGTTAAATAAATGTAAACGCTCCTTTCATTTACTTTTTATCAATTTAATTTATTTATTATTTTAAAACCAACATTCGTTTGTTCTTTTTTTAATCTGTAAGTAAAATTTTACATATATATTCGCACATTCGATCCAACCCACATTCCACCTGTTTTGAGAGAAATATTTTGAGACACATAACAATGCGTTGTTTTGACTTGTATCGAATATTTTTTTGAGTTGTTTTGAGACATATATTTTTGGAAACATAATGACGTATGTTTTGACTTGTAACGAATATTTTTTAATCAGTTTTGAGAAATATATTTTAAGATACATAATGACGCCATGTTTTGAATTGTAATGGACATTTTTTAAATAAGATTTTATTGTATTTATTATTCTTTCGTTGTATCCAGTATAACCTGGCCGGTATATTGCCACGCGGTAAGCTCTAACAATCAACCAAAAATATATTGAAAAGTTTTAAATGGAAAATCAGACTAACACTTTTTTTTAAAAATAATTAAGTACACACGGGAATCGGACGCGCAACCTCCGGCTCGGAAACAGATGTCACGGAGATTGAATTTTAGCATGAAATACACATTTAACTGGCTTGATATTTTTGAGCACTATGCATTGACATATGCTAAATCAATATTCAAAGTAAACGCAATTTGAATAAAGCATATATTTACGAGTATTTTGACATATTTAAACGAATGTAATGTAAAAATGCGACTTGCCTTAGATCTTTTTTAAAGGGCATATCAGCATGATATGGGCATTTATCGATGCCGTAGCCCAGTGATTAAAGATTTTTTTTAACACCTTGGAGTTCCAGGTTTGATTCACGATTGTTCCCGCCTATATCTGACTTCATAAATAAAGATTTTCTAATCAAAATGTTTTGTTATCTTAGTGCTTTGTATCTGTCTAGCATTGATGGATACTTATTCGATAATTTTCCCCTTACTGATAAAGTCATCAAATTAAACATTTCAACCCACAGAGTTTTTACAGTAATTTATTTGAAGTAAGGTGTCAAAATATAAATACATTAAAAAAAGTTTAAATGATATATTTCTAACGCCACCGCCATGAAAGATAAAGTTTTCAAGAAAGTGTATGTATATTGCCATGGTAGGAAAAAAAGTATTTTTAGAGTGAGACAGGATCGTGTTTGATGCAAATATTGTGAGTTTTTCAATACAATGTAGAAATATTCATGGATCTAATAAAATTACTTGAGGTATTTCTTGAAATTTTCTATTTTCCCCTATTTTTTGTGTGGTTTATATAATTTATGCATCATTTCGTACGAAGTGAACATAATTTCGCTGTAAAAGTGGGCCAACAAAGGTCAGTACATTAACCTCTGAACTTTTTCGGGTAACTTGACCCTTATTTAAGGCTAAAACGGTACTTTTTAAAGAAGGTATTACACTTTTGCAATATAAAAGGTTTCGCATTTCTCGCAATATAATTATATTACCTCTGTTAATATAAATACACGCCTTTTTATTTTTTTCTTAGAAAATTTGTTGAAAATCTTTTGACTCAAATCTAAATTATGTTGTCATTTTTTCGTTTTTGAACAAAATGTTTCATTCATTTCAATTCTTAAGTTGTTTTTATTTCATATGTATTGTATTGTATTATGATTTCGTTCTACACAATAAAACTTAGTGAGCTTATTGCCTTATAACAATCTCGTACAACCAATAAGAAATATGGTACAGAGGTCAGAAGGGAAAATCAGACTGCAATCCTTTTTGGAAATCTGGTTTCCATCAACAATCGAACCCTCAAACCTCAGACTGGAAAACACCAGCAGAAACCCAGTAATCCCGAGGTGTCCTTACAAACTTTGACACGGGAATCGTCATATGTGTAAATAAATAATAAAGGATCTAATGCGGATTTTTGCAGCCAAATCGATAGTAATTATTGCGGTGTTATATGTTCTTATTTGAAAATGTTGAGAACTACGAGTATAATTTGGAGTGCAGACAAGGAATGGCGAATTTTTTTTTGATGATATGTAGTAAATAATCCAATTTATTGGCAATATCCATTAAATCAATTTAAATAATCAAATATATGTAAACATATTTGATTATTTGTTGTATTTCGGAATCACACATTTTTTATGTAAACTGACTTCCAAACACTTGGAAATAAAAACCTTCCAAACACTTTGAAATATATTAAAAGGACTTGTTGAACAACAATATAACCAAATGCTAGCCCAAAAGTTCGCAATGATTAGGGCCCTGTGAACGAATCCTTTTAAATAAACCATCAAGAATTGAACCTGAAACGTTTGGGTGCAGGACAAGCGTCTTTATAACAGGACAAGAAAGTCATCGTCATATATCTACATATAAAAAAATAACTAAATTGTGTTATTTGTATTACTATATTACATCACGATTTCATTGTATACGGTAGAACCTAGCAGGTTTATTGTTATGTCGCAATCTATTCCAAATAAATATTTAAACGGCTTAATATGAAAACCAGACTGTTGATCTTTTTTTTTTTAAATGTTCGCTAACTGGAATCGAAACCGCAATCCCTGAGTAAAAAGAAACGTGTCTTCTTAACAAGACCATGAGACGCACTGGTAAACCAGGCTGAGTCCCGTTTTGGGTACATCCTACGAAAGGAAGACCGATGTCTTACAAAAAACGCCAAGTCTTACTATATAGGTTACTACCACACAAACTCGTTAACCAAACCGTGATCTCTTTTTTAATTAATTATTTTTGGGTACAATCGACACATGAATTTGAAGCACCTAATGAAAGGCTAGCGTCTTTTCAACAAGGCTTCAAAAATCATCACGATAACATACTTTTTTTTGTTTATTTACATGACAAGTTATTATATGTAAACGTAGTAAATGATAAACGAAACAAACAAAAAACATGTAATTTAAATTTGACACTCAATTTATATGGATCAAATTTATTGTGTCCCCAATAAAATTGGTTTTTGTCTGTGTATAACTGAGGACATATAAACATGAAAAGAAAGATTGATGCTTATCCGATTGTAGATTAGTTATTTTAGCCTTCAGTCATTAATGTGATAAGTTTTGAGATATAATTACAAGTATACTGTGTATCACGTGAGTAGTCTTGACAAATTGTACCATTGTGGATGATTATATTATATAATCCACCTGACAATCTTTTCCTTACACCCTGCAAAAACACGTAACATTTAAAAGATTACATAAATATTCACTACAATTTACTCTTCCTGCAAACGCAAATACTCAAGCTACTATCATTACTATTTCCACACTACAGTCCACTGCCTGTTTTTTCGCACATTTTGTATTTTATTAAATTTTGTATATCATTGTATGTTATATGGGCCAGATAAGCATATTGCCTTTGGGCAAAATATATTCTAGCTCCAGGGATGGTAAATACAAGGTCAATTCACACGCGTGCTTTGTATCTTTGTTAAGTTTCTATTTAATTTGTTCTGTAGGATAACGGACAAGGAGTTTACTAAAAAAATATGAGTATTTTTTGGCAAACCTGAAGTTCTCGTATGTGCTTCTGTTTTAAAGTGCACCCTCCCCCCAACCCTCATATACTACTTTGCCATAGAATAATCCTAATCGACATTAAGCAAAATACACCTTTAAGAATATTTTTATCGAGCACATTTCAAATAACATAATTCCCAAATTTTCTTATTCAAATATATATTTTTATCGAGCACATTTCAAATAACATAATTCCCAAATTTTCTGATATTCAAAGAATTAATATGGACTATTGTAAATAATAACATCAAGATATTTTATGTTATACTATCAACTCTTTCGAGAGAAATACAACTACAACCAGCCGAAGGTAAATAGATGTGCAGTTTTGTGTATTTATTTGTAGATGTCAAGAGTTTTTATAGAAAAGCTAAACGTGGTGTATTTAGTATTTTTTAGACAATTCAGTGTCAATAAATTTAAGTTCAACTACTGTTTTGAATTAGACACCATTCATCGTTTGCTTTTGAAACCACATTTCATGTTCTACCCTCGTACAGAAGAATCATAACATCCGCAAAAGGAACAATCTTACCCCTGAGGGGAATATTGTAGAACTGATCAATATAGATTAAGTATAACATAAACAATACTTTCAGGCAAATTGTATTTCACAGAAAGGTTCACTAAATTTAGCATCAACCAATTTAACTATCTAAATTCTGTCATATAATTAAGAAGAGAACGAACTTAAATAACGTCAACATACTCGAATGCTCTTCTCTAGCAGTTTAGTAAGTAATATTTGGTGAGAATTAGTATAAAATTCCTTGGCAAGGTTCAAAAAAATACAAAACGGTATGTCTTGTTATCTAAAGTGGTGGTTACACTACTTGTTAGAATAATAGACTAGTTTCCATTCCAAACTTTTTGGAAACCAAATTTATACGGAGAGATAATATTATGTACACTTTAAAACCTTATCAAATAGTTTTTCAATCTCTTCTCAACAAACATTGAGTGTTCAATACAGTTATTGGTCTATAATTTTTGTATCATCATGTAAGCCTCATTTGTAGTTTGATATAATATATATGCTTAAAGAGTTCACGAGAATCCTCTCCGACCTTCATCGTCGTTGCTGGACCTCAACTTCGAGAAGTCACTTGCCATTACAATGTCAATTCAGCTGGAAAGCGAAGCTGTGATTTTGCGAGTGGTCCGTTTCACACCAGCAAACTCACCAGCCACACCGCTGTACTGGATCCGATGACACACTAAAGTGAGTGCGATCGGAGCACACCCGTATGTTTTTTTTCTCTTTTTTGGAAGAATAGATATGACCAAAATCATGGGTATCCTTATATTCCTGAATACTAGACGGAAAAAATGCCCGTGTTATTCGAGGGAAGAGCGCAGTGCAGGATTCGAACTGGCGATCTTCCATTACCGCGCGGCCATGCACCTTATCGAGGTGCATGACCAACCTCCATTACTTAATAAGTTAAACACCTGCCTTCCAATCTAAGGGGTTACCAATGTAATTCCCGTTGGAAACCAGATTTTTTTTAAATGATTCCAGATTGATTTTTATTTAAGGCCACTTTAAAAGCTTTCTAGTCGGTTGGAAGAATTGGAAGAGGTTGTTTGGAAATCGCCCCGCCCCACCAGGTTGTATTGTATTCACTGATAGTGTAACACATTAATAAAAAATCTAAACAAAGTATAATATTAAGCAATTTTAAAGGTTTAATATTAAACCGGAAATTATTTTGTAACAATAATTCATTGAATAATTTCGACAAATCTGTTCATATTTAATACCAAACCAAACTCAAAAGCGCTTGATTCAATTAAAAAATATGTATTTTGCTCGTTAAGATCATCTCCAATCTCGCATCCTCTAAATCAATTAAGCCGCCCCCGCCAAGATGTGTGCTCAAAGAATGAAAGGTTATCCTTATACGGGGCAGAGTAAACTTCACTTCCGAGCTTCTCGTCTCGGCTGGAGGAAACTTAGTCGGTGTTTATTTTGTTATTCAATCTTTATTGGAACGCTTGGGGAGGGGCTGGTCTTAACATTCATTTCAACAGAGAAGATCAAACTTCTCTTTGTGGGAAGCTTTTCATAGTAAATATGCTCTGATGAGTTTAGTTTTATATTTTGAATGTCTTCGAATAAAAAATGAAATTTTAATGAGTATTTTGGAAACCATAAATATTGTCATATAACTCCACTTCTAAAAAATCTACAATGGCTCAAGTGTCGCGAACTAATTTAAAACTTGTTTCTTTATATTCAAGATCATTAATGGAATATCTCTATTGTATCTTTCGGACCTGTATTTAAGAAATGTTCCTTTGGAGAGAAGTAGACCGTTAAGATTGATTTCATCTTCATTTGATAAATTGGGTTCTGAATCAATAAAACAGGACGGGGTATTATTATAAAGCTTTTGCCATTCCTGTAGCGTGGAATGGTCTACTTTAAAGTGTTAGATATATAGGTGGCATGTGCAGTTTTATTAAACTTTTGTTGTGTGCAGTAAAATCACATATTGCCATTTGGCAATTTCTTCAAACCAATGAAAAAGATATTAATAATACCTTAAATGAAAACCAAACTGAAACCCTTTTTTTAAATCTGGTTTGAAAACCAGTTGTTCATGCAAGCCAGTCCATGTCTGCCTACCCCGACAAGGAAACTGCATTATGGTATATAAAGGTATGTGTGTACAGACTTTTTTTTGTGGTTTCATTGTTATATTATTTTTAAATAATTTCATCAAAAATCTACAATAATAATTTCACCAAGATTCGATACATTATAATATCTCTCATAAGTGTTAATTTAAGATGTGTTATTTATCACAATGTACGCGGTACAATACAGCGAATGGGACATCGAACCCCACATTGGGCGTCTCTAGTACGATAAGTTGACAGCTTCGAGCTTTGACAAGGGTAGTATTGTTGTAACGGACCGTTCCAGAGAGCTTTTCGTTGTAATCAAAGTTGCTCGCGTTAATTCAATCCGCCTCTCTCTCTCTTCCAGACTGTTCTCCTGGTATCAGGATATCACCGGGAGGAAACTTTCAAGAACGAATGATGCCTATTTTGAATGACAAGTTTCATCGGACTGATTTAACAATCATAATAACATTAAAAAAATGCTTATAAAAATATATTGACAATCCAAATACTTCTAATAAATATTCTCGAGTAATAATTTAGTATTCTTTTAAATAACTCACTCTTAAATGAACATTAGGTTAATTGGTATTCTATAATTATATTACCCTAGGCGAAATAAGTAGTATATGGTACACTGTATTGCTAAGAAGAAAAAATACCAAAGTAGCGTTAAAGTATTGCCAAGAAGAGAAAATAACAAAATAGTATCAAAATAAAAACGGTCATTGTGAAATGAGGTCTATCAAACCCAAACTTTTTGATAGGGTCTCTTTTAAATGTATTTTCTGCCATTTATCTTGAGATATGTATTTAATTTTGCAATGTATTTATATATGTTCATACCATGTTACTATCAATAACCTATATTTATTTATTTATTTAAATGTAAAAATTTAAATAAAAAGTGAATCTGCCAGTAATCGAACGTTGGGAGCCCGCTTGCTTGGCATGAATGGTAGGTAACATTGCAAAAAAATCGGAAACGAGGATATGAAGACAAAATTCGAATTGATACTGCTAAACATCAATTAAAAATTTAAGGGATTTTTTGGAAACTTTGAAAGAACGATCAATAAAAGGTTATCCAAAAAATATTGAAATAAATAGTCTAACAGATTTTTTAACACAAATGGTAACTTGGCCCTAATAAATTAGTCAAGAATGAAAAAGAAAAAATATGCAAGCTTAATAAAACAAGGATATTAGAATTTTATTTAAAGTTATGGCATTAACATTGTGGAGGTTTAAAGACATTGTAATTTGTTTTATCAAACACTGTTCATTCCACTTTTTGTAACTGTATAACCCTACTGGTTTCAAGGTTTGATTGTGCTCGCGTGATGATGGTGTGAAAGTCTAGGATATTAACATAAAGCTTTTTTGTAAAATTACCTTAATCAGCATTGAAGTCATCAAGTCATATAAGTACATAACAAATTGTGCCATGTAAAAAAAGTCATTTGTTTAGATTTAAAATACATGTGAAGTGATAAGGAATTAATCAGAATTTAATGATGGTGTGTTGAGTAAGATAAAGAAGAGTACTGAGATAATTTAGGCTTGTAGAACGAATGAATAAAATAGGACTATAATATCAAATGAACAGTCCAAATGTGAGTGAAACACATGGAAGTGTTATGGCCTTTTGTAACAAAAACACTTTTAGAATTTCAACGTGTAGTTTTATTTGTATAAAGGTTGAATTACATTTGAAGTATAATATTAACAGTATTATAATAAGGATGATGTTAATATCTTAGCGGCTTTAAGAATAATGATGCTGCCTCAGATATGACGTCTTATTTAAAGCAAAGATAACTATTCCACGACCCTTCAATAGATTAGAGAGGAATGCGTAGAGTATGTTATCCTGTCAAATCAATATCAGTGATTTATATCTCGTCGCAGCTTCTCCCATTTAGTGATATTAAATCTTTATTGAATTTGGGGAGATAAGCACCAGCGAGATAGCAAACTAGAAAATAAAACATCGAGTAGGTCGACACTAAAGTAATAACGCTAAATCTAGTACATGATAAGCTTGACAAGGGTATAATATAACTTATAATATTTATTTGAATGTGGATAAGATAACATTGGTTTTGGTGATTATACCGTGTTACTGATAATGCCAAATAGGTTCTTAGATAAGTGGTACATGCATAATATATTGAGGGTGAATGAGATAAGAATATAAGATTAACATGTGCTGGCAGTAGAGAGATACATGACAGAAGAAGAATACTAAGGAAAGTATGGTAAGATAAAAATGAATGATATTTTGAAAGAAGGAAACGTAGAAAGTCGGAGAAATCGCAGGAGTTGCATGAAAAAGTGTATGGATGTAGAAGCAGCAATGTACGTGTATCGAAAAATCTGATGCATTGTTCTTTCTGCTTACCTCGACAAGGAAACGGTGTGTCGGTATGTTTGTTCGATAATAAATTTTACATTTACTAAATATTTGATGAAAAGTGTTAAAAGAAACTGTATCTCTTTATTATTCTATACGGCATTTAATAACACGAAAAGCTGTCGAAGAAAGTTAATAGGCTTAAATTATTAAGTTGTGAGGGCAAAATATTATGAGAAGAAACGTTAGCGTTACGCTATAATAGTCGATGTTAAATATAATAATCGATGCTATATTATAAGTTTCAACATAGCCTGTGTTGTTTGCAAATTAAAAAGAAAGTTATCTACTTACCCAGATTTATGAGAAAAGAAATATTATATTTTACAAATATTAAACTGAAAAATATGAAAATAATTTAAATAGTGACGAAAGAGCAAAATAAAAATTTAAAAAATTCTGGTACATTATTATTTGATCTGGTACATTAAAAATTCTGGTACATTATTTGAATGATCTTTTTAATATACTCGTAAATGCAAACCACCATGCAATTTGTATGTCGGGGTATGCGAAGAGAACAGAGTGACAGACTTTCCTATTTCAGCACAGATCCTTTGCCTCTTCTACATCCGTACACACCATATCATATTTATTTATTTATTTAACACTTGTATTGCAAATACAATCTAGCGGGATTATTGCCAGGTGGCAATCTGTTCCGACCAACCAGACATAAGTAAATGAGGCAAGTTGCGTGGTCACATAAATCAGTCAAATGACTATCTATCCCCACGAAATCCATAAACACACACGTGAGCATATACCCACGAACCCCACAAAGACGGATAATCACCAAAACACTCTTTTTCATATAAAGTGAGATATCATGAATCAAAAGGAAAGGAAGATATGGTGGAGAGGAAAGGAAAAGAAAAATCAGGAATGAAACACGCTTTTTACTGACTAGAAATTAAGATTTTTTTCAGTCGCTTCTTAAAGCATGCCAAGCAGGACGGAGCGAGTCTTATATTGCAACATATGCGAGTCTTAGCATACTACATAACATATATGAAAACTATTAACGTTTCGTTCTTTCAAAAGATCATGCGCATTAACCAACCATGCTTTTTTTTATATTTTTTGAACACGTCTTCTACTCACAATTTGCGCTATATATTTGTTTTCTTAGTCTTTCTGCATTCATTCGTTATATTTGTCCCAACCATCTCAGTGCGCTCATCTTCACCTAACGCAACACATTAGGTTCACATTTATCCCTAGTCACTTAATTCTGTATTATCATAAAATATTGCTTGGTTTAAATATCCCTTAATACACTTCAAAATTGGTCAAAGATATTCTGTTAAAGTACCTACTACTTAAATGGATCAGAAGATTTTTTTAAACAAAATTTCTTATAACAATTAACAATAATTAGATAGATTGTTAAAAATGTGTTTGAAATTAGGGCTAGGAACAAAAGAAACAAATGTCTTAACACATAGTCTATCATATAATAACACAACTAAAAATATACTTGTTACAGTTATGATTTTCTTGGTTTGTTAAAATACCGTGAAATATATTATTATCTCTTGAACTTGATAAAGAATCCCAATTAAGTGCTGACTTCAAATAAGGCTTGTTTGTATGAAGTGCCCTCATCTGAACGCTTACTGTAGTTATGTTTTATCGAACGCGGATTTAGTTTTATTTTATTTATTTTATATTTGATACGGGTCAAATTACTTACATCAAATAATGTATAATATATGAGAAAGTTTTAAGTTGATGATAGTAGAAAAATAATAAAAAAAATAATTAATTTATCATGCTTCCCTGTAAATATGCTCAGCTATGTTTACAAAGTTTATTAAGGAGTTCAATCCCCAACTTATCCTCCGGAACATGAAAGATATCAATTGTGACAAGCCCATTTCTTATGAAATCACTCTGATTAGAAAAATGAGATAAATAAAAAATCAGTTCACGGCAAGATAAAATATGAAATATGTTATAGTTTTACTTTATGTTATTTGTGTCAGCACACCAAATACGAGAACAGTTATATTTTTTTCATTGAAATTTATTCAACTAGAATATTTTATTAAAGAATGATTTGACACTGAAATATGAATTTATTCTACAAAGTAACTTAAATTAATGTGACAGATTTGTTTTGCTTTACAAAAGCATTGTCAAACTTTTTTAAAGCGGAACAGATCTGTCACTTGAATTTAAGTTATGTAGAATGCATTCACATTTAAGTGTCAATCGTTCTGTAATAAAATGTTGTTCTTTAATACATACACATATATACCAAATCCCTTAATCATATTTATTTTTTAGAATATTCATTCATTGTCGAGTCCGGATTATCAATTGTTCATTATTCCACGTGTTTCCAATAGTAAGCCACAGATATCGCCCTATCATTCGCATTAATTCGATCTTGGTTAGACTACATATTCCAGATGTTTGGACTGACCAGTATGTGTTGTGAGTCTTACAGGTCTTGGTTCGAATACATATTCCCGATGTTTGGACTAACCAGTATGTGTTCTGAGTCTTATGTAGTCACACAAACACATTAAATATTCATTTCATTAATACAACCCAATCCCTACGTGTTCATCTTGCATTAAGTCATCTCTACTTGGAATCTAGTACTTCAGATAACATTAATAAAATGTATGTTCATTGGTTTGTCTCTGTTTTTTTTAACTTTTAATGTCTTAGGTTAATTTTTCAGATAAAACACATTAAAAATATAGACAAACAAAATCAAAATAAAGACACAGAAATAAACAATCGAATACAAATAAAAATAAACACACATAGAAAGGTCCAAAAGTTTCCGATTCAAGGGTATAAAAAAGTGATAGAATGGAGCAAAAAATAATTTCAATAAAATCGTGTCGTAATCGAATACATTTTTCAGAACGATGAATTCATTTTTCGATACAACCGAAATAAAATTCTAAAGCTTTGTTCTCAAAATGATAACGATTCTTGTTGACATACTAGGCAACAAATTTTAACTGTAACGATGACTAATCATGCGATGGGTGTAGCTGGCGTAATATCTGTTCATACACACAAACTTGTTCAAGCCGGAAACATTTGGACCATAGTGCTAACAAAGAGCTCTTTTCACTAAGCGAAACTTATAAGGCAAAAGAAGCAGAGACCTTAGCAAACAAACACATTAAATATTTACACCGAAAGATCACCCTGCGAACAGTACGATTTCTTTCACTTCCTAGTGCAGAATATATAATGTATAAAATTTATGCACCAAATAAATCAAGGATCAAGGAAAGGGGATTGAGATGGGTTTGTCTTTAATTTTTTATATCCCGCTGAGTAAATTTTACGACTTTTTTGCCCAACTGATTGCAATGATTTCCGCATCATCCCCTTTTAGATTTAAGAGTGTAATATTCAACTAGATTAAGGGGTGAAGATATTTTTAAAGCTCACCCTACTATTTTATTTTATGTTATTCAAGTTCCTCTCAGCTATTTCCCTCCAAACAGAAAACAACCAGCTTGGGCGTCATTTGTTTTTTAAGCTTAATCTGTTTGTTTTTCGACTATTAGAATTTTTATCTCTGAATTTTTTGCCTACTTTTGTGTTCTACAAATTTGTGACGGCGGAAAATAACGCTATTTTTTTCTCGTTTTGAGAAAAACTAAAGCGATCAACAGGAAAATCTTTTTAAATAGACTCATAATTATGCTTATTTATAATTATAATATTTTTCACAAAAATGGCTTATGTGATGTGTGAAAGTGAAATATGAACGAGAAAAAGACAAAAGTGAACTTAATAACTATAAAGAAGGGCGTGCACTGGGAAAATATGAAAATATATGGTAAGGTAATGTAAGATACAAAACGGAATGAAGGAATTGGGTATGAGTATGAATTTAAGGCTGATATGTTGAGCAAGATGAAGAAGAGTACTCTGAGATGGTTTACACATACAGAATAAATAAATGAAAAAAAAACTAGCAAAACAAATATACAGTGCAAATGTGAGTAAAAAAAGTAGTAGAGTGAGACCAAGGAAAGTATGGTTGGGTCAAGGGAATGATATTTTGAAAGAAGGAAACGTAAAGTTAGAGAAATCTTAAGAGTGATATGAGAATATGCATAGATGTTGAATTTTTTTGTAGAAAGGGTATCGGCCTGCTAGTTAAAAATGTTTTCGGAATTATCGTATGTTGAGCATGTTTCGTAATTATCGTGTGTTGTTATCGTGTATTGAGCGTGTTTCGGAATTATCGTGTGTTGAATTTGACGCTCGACATCTTAAGAGTGATGTAAAAATACCGATTGTTACATCACTCTAAGGAGAATGGTTCCAACGCCTTCAAAACATCAGCAATCATATAAATCAACTCAACAAAGCAAAACATTTAACACTAGTGGAAAACGATCTTTATAATCTCTAAACATATGTATATGTACACAAAAAAGCGTTATACAATACAAATGTTAAAATTAATTAATATAGTAAAATGAGGTAATGGATAAGTTGAACACTCCAGGAACCAAACCTTGGGCGCCCACTTATTTAACGTGAAAGGGTGAAATACTTACCATTTGATCATGACCACCGATAAAAAGGCGTAATATTAATTTGAAAATTTGTTGACTTGAAATACTAGCCCAGGAATTTTTCTAACTAAATAAATACTTAATTCACTTAACTAGGCAAGCCCTGTGACGAAATAGTCTTATTTTTTAGTAACAAATTCAATTAATATTTTTTCAATACTAAAACACTCAGTAATAACCTCTGTGATCTTGTTGGTAACACGCATGAATTTTACTTAAGAATTTTGAGTTCAATACCGAGAAAGATTTCATTTGTTACTAATGCTCACTTGCACTAAACGTCTACGAATGTTGTCGCCCTTTACGTTTGATGGTATTGCAAATTCGCTTGATTACTAATAACGAGTTCCGTGCCTACTCCAGTGATTCTAAACCTAAAGTCTTGATCAATAGAGCCGAATAAAATGTTACCACTCAGCCGCGCTATTCAATACATGTGAATCAACAATTAAGAGCTGTTAAAGAGTATCATATGAATGAAATAACTCAGTTGAAATATTCACTTTGCATTCATACATCTCACGTTATCCCCTACAAAATTATCACTGCATAGAAAATTCATTAACATCGTGTCAAGCTACCACCATTACAAACAACCACCGTTTACTAATTGGTAAGACGCTAAACTAGCACACAGGGGCTTTAAGATCGATCCCCAAAAGGTCCCAGTCTGGAAGGGTCCGTCTGGTAGCTATATTCACACGCTAGAGAAAAGCGAGTTTTGTTGCATTTTACCGTGCAATAATATTACCAACACGTGCGATGGCGAACTGTGAGCACCGAGCTTAAGACGCGATTAATGGGGCCGCAGACAATTTTGTCTCCCTGTAACGGTTATCAATATGTTTGAATCAACAATGCGATCTATTGAAGGGTGCCATATAAATTTATTTGGTTGAAACATCACACACGATCACATATCACATACTCGTACATAATTCTCACTGCATCAAAAATTCAACAACATGATAAGAGCTACCCCTAACAATACGCAGATCATCCGCACCAAGCATACACACATATGCCTATGTTGTGACCTTCCCTTGAAAATTCCTAACTTCTCGATCTCAATTTATTTGGGGTACGCATTTTATTCATTTCTCAATTCTCCACTCAATAATCTTGTGGAGTAATAAATATTCATAAGAGTTTTATCTCAACACATGTTACTCGAACACTCAACGAAAATGTTTTGTTAGAAAATTTCTATTACAGCCTGACAAGTTTTCCATTAATTTTCTCTAAGAAGCTTTCATTTATTTTAAGATTTACGCAATGAATCACACGACGGTAGGTAATGCTGTACTCCACTTACGTCAGAATATATGTGTGCTTATGTATGCATAGAAGATTCAATCCGTAAACACTTTTTTTAGTTTCAAAGTAATATCGAGATCGAAATATTTTAAATTCATAGTCATAATTTTCTGATCCTTATCGCATAAGAAATAAAGTTGTAGTTCTGAAATTGTTTTCCCGCAGTCCGCTTTTTGAGTCATGGTTTTTGTATGCAAGTTCTTAAAAGGGTATAAGAAATATCGATAGTTTTAAAAGCGTGGTAAGACCAAATAAATCAAATTATGAAAGAGAGAAGAAGGAAAGGCCTATATAATACTGTAGGATAACATGCTTGCCAAAGTTTATGGACGTGACAAAAGCAAAGAATGTGTGCTAGAATAATAATAATAAAAGAACAATTTATATGGCATCGGTTAGAGAACAGACTCTCCCCAAGGGCGCTTTAACTCAGATTCAAATCTGAGTTAGATGATCCTTAAGGAGAGTCTGCTAATGACAGAATAAAAATATCAAAAAAATAACTGTATATGAGTTAAGTGTATGGAAAGGAAGATGGTGACTGAGGCCTTAGATAAATTATTTTCCTTATATGTTTACAAAAACGTATTTGGTAAGAAAACCGCAGAAAAGTTAACAAGAGAATAGAAACTATGAACATTTTTTTTCATTAATATCAAGACTTTCAGCGTATCGGTTATTTTAATTTGAAAATTAATCTAGTCAAATAAATATCTGTCAATAGAAGGACAAGCCCAGTTGCAAGGACGCCAGATGTCTTAAGCCCATACCCTTAATTATTAACTTAAGCAATCACACATTTTCTTTCCTGCTTCATATATTTATTTTTTTTATTGTGAAAAATACAATACTTTCCTCTGTTTATTAAGCCAAAATTGGACTTATTTAACTCGAGAAACTCTCAGCATTTTACAATAGCACCATATTTCAAAAGGGTCTAATTTCTTTCAAATAAACCTTAAATCATATTGGCTTGGTCCATTAAAAAATAAACAGTGAAATCTTTTTGTACGCTGATGAAATATAGTTTTGTAAAACATATATTTTATATAGAAAAAAATATTTTTTGCTATTAACTTTGCAATGACTTAAAAGATTTCATAATGAATTTACTTCCAACTTTGCTTACGACGAACATTTTTAATAAATTTTTCATAACTTGAAATTTCTTCTAATTGAATAATAAACTTTAATGGTATTTTCTCTTAACTTTATAGAAAAGGTTCTTTAAAATTTTAATATTATTTGATGATGAAACAATTTAAGATAATGCGGACAGATTAAGGTTATATACAATAATATTGAAAAAAAAATACATTTCAAGTTTCAGTTTATAAAAAAATTGTAATTAACTTAGAAGTGAAAAATAAAACGATTAACAAAACAAGCGGCACTGTGAACATTACACGGATATTTTTATAACATTTTGATAGAAAGAGCTTGGTATAAATATACCCAACTTATAGGTTGAAATTGTGCCAATATATTTTTTGCTGAGAATTTTCAAATCGTACGAGTGGCTGCAGCTCGCACAGGGTTTTTGTGTTTCGCTGGTGTGAGTCAGCTTTCTCAAAATAGGCAATCATTCTAATGAGACGGTTGATATAGATCAATTATCTTATGTAAAATTTTATAAACACTTAACTCAGTAAATTAAAGTGACTAAAAAGAGATAATATTGTTGAGGAGATTGAAACCTACACTTCTTAATATCGCTAAGTGCCTAGAAGAGCTTGAAATGTCGAGGAAAATTTATGATTCGATATTGTTTTTTTTTATCAAGAGCTGAAAGCTTATTGATTCTCATCAATAAATCAATGCTTTAAAAACAGAATATTCCATAGAACAGACCCAGCGACACACGTCGCAGATTGGAAACCCGCGCTGTGTTATTCCCCTCGAAAGCGCAGGCATTTTGTTTACCTAATATTCAGAGATTTAAAGATGCATATGACTTAGGTAAAATGTATTCTTTCAAAAAGAGAAAAAAAGAACACACCGGTGTGCTCCAGTCGTCACACTTTGGTGCGCCATCGGATCCAATACAGCAGTGTGTCCGGTGAGTTAGCTGATGTGCAACGGCTCTCACTTAAAAAAAATCATGGCACAGTTTCACTGTCTAACTAAATTGACGTATGAATGACAAACCTCGACTATGAGGCTACACAACGATGAAAAAAGTAATACCAACATGTGCGATGAAGACATCCGCGCAAATAACTCTAGTGCGAAGTCCGAAGTCCGAAGACACGATTTATGGGATTGAAGACAATATTGTCTCCAGGCCACGCTCTTCAATTTGTTGGAAACACCAATTCGAATGTTTTGAAAAATATCATACAAATGTAAAAAAATACTTCTCAGCTTAACACGCTAACTCTAGTGTTTCTAAATCGTAAGACTTGATGAAGGTAGTCGAAGATATTCTCAGGTTTGCATCAAGAATATGGAAAATTAAACGGTGTCATGATTATTAATGAATATAACACCTTGAATATCGTATCTAAAACCCCAAAAGTATCAAAAAGCTTCTAAGCACTTGAAAATGTAAACTCAATATATATCTTAAGACAAGAGTTTGTCCACAAGAGACAATGGAAGATCACAGCAACTGCGACACATCTCCAACTGTAGCTGTGGAGTACAATCTTAAACCCGCATTTCCTTCCACATTTGCTGCAAACATGAGCAGAATCCTCTGGTATATCCCAGAACTTGTTACTTTGTAAACGTTTCCTGTGAGGGTTAGGTAAGCCAAGCCTGATTGTGAACAAGCTGCCCATCTCCAACGATACTTATTAATTTTTAGTATTACAATTAATTACATTGTCTTTAAACCTTAACAGTTTTGACCGGTAAGGTGCCTTAAACGAGTTAACTCGCTCTCTGTTGCCGTGCACGTGGGGCCGACCATACAAAATTTGCGAGTTAAATCGCTCAATTTAATGCCTGTTTCTAGCCAATGTCTAGTACTAATTCGAATAATCTAAAATATGGAACATATAGAGACATCTATTGAGATGATGAATAAATGCCATAATATTACAGTTTACAGATATTATAGAATTTACAGAGATTGACCAAAAAGCTTCGCATGACAGCCGACGTGTGTCTCTAATACAGGGTTGTCAGTTTTGCGTTTTACTTATTTAACCGTTGAAATTTGAAATGATTTTATAGTTTCATTATTTACTTTCCGTGCATTATTAAAATAATTAATATTTTCGTGTTACATATACTTTTAATTCTATCAAATATTTTATTAACGTATGCTTCCGTATTTTCTGTGATAAGCTGTGACAACCCTGACATTTTGTTAAAGTTTTAGTTGTGTTATTCTGAGTGAATGGCGGCACAAATGACACATATTGTACATATTTGGTAACTCTTCATAATATCCTTTGAAACATACATACTTTATACAAAAAAGATAATTCTATTAGGTTTTATTTTTGCTCAAAAAGTCATGGCCCTCCGGGATCAGCCATACTAATACCTTGCGGCCCTTAAAGGGTTAATGCCTTAACTATAAATAATATAATACTTATTAAGTTTCGTTTTTAGCTCACTTTTTTTTACAAAAAAAATTCTGAAAAAATAAATATAAAATTTTAATATTTATTTTTTGCACATTCACGACTATCCAGTTCTGCGCCCGAATTTTAACTACGCCCTGGGCAGGTATGCCTCTTGCCCACTCATTATCTCGACCCTGACTACACCATCGATTGAAATGTAAAACCTATCAGGTTGTTTTGTATATAACGAAAATGTAATATCCTTAGAATTCAATACAATTTTCCTCAGAATAAAAATCAACAATGTTACTGACACAATGTTCAAAACACCAATAATTGCTTTTTCGTTTCCTCCTTTTTTTAATTCCTGAAATGTCTATATTAGAAAAGAAGTGATTCCACAATCGTGACTAATTACCCGTTACGCGAAGCATTCAGTCATTTTAAGAAATTAAACCAGCCCTCGTTCTCTTTTTCTTCGAAGCTGGCAATGTTCTTGGAGAAATATTATGTAATTCGCCGCCACCAAGAATAGCAAACCCCGTGAAAAGTTGTTTGTTGTTGTTGTTTTCTTTTTTTCCTTGCCAAACCCCTAATGGAGGCTTTCATTCTTGGCATCTTTTTTCCCTTACAACATACAACGCCGAACGACGTTGGCACAGTTTGTAGATTCGTTGTTTTTTTTCCAGACGCATTGATGTTTATTAGTTTTGTTGATGCACGCTGTTATTATTTTTTTTAAGAGGTCTGTTATATTATCTAGAAAAAAAAATTGGTGCTTTTTTATGAGGCATTCCATATCAAATCAACCAACGCATAATATACTTTTGATGTCACGAATTTGGAAAAAAAAATTTGGTATTTGTTTCTTATATTTTTAAATATAAAAAAAACTTATTTTGGATTTTTCCTATCACCGATTATTGAGTTTTTTAATTTTCAAAATAATCCAAGTTTCCCCACACCGCTCGCTGCTAAAACTTTAAATGTAATTTGCAAAAGACCCGTTTAAGCTACAGGATTTGGAATTCAATTTTTATATGATACCATGGAGACACCATCTTTGCGCCTTTAATAGACGTGAATATGTAGTTCTTTGAAAATAAAGAAAATAGAATTAACTGTGGAAAGTTTTAAATTAAAATATTGATAAAAGGGTGTGAAATATTTTTTACTCAAAAACCATGCATGTATGGTATATACCGAATGAAAGCCCTCTTTATAAGCTTTAATGAGTCTTTTGCAAATTACATTTAAAATTTTACTGGAGAACGGTTTAGCGGATATTATGGTAACTTCGAAAATCAAAACTCGAAAGTTGGTGATAGGAAAAATTCAAAAATATATTTATACCAAATGATAAGAAACTAAAATCCCAAGAATGAATCAAATCCATGACGTGATCTTCCAAAATATTTATTTTTTTAGAATATTAAATATTTATTTACTTTGCTATTCCCCTAATTAAATGTGTCTTCATTACACGTGTTTCTACTTCCTATCCCGAGGCTATCTTCAGGCGGAATTCTGCCTGAAGAGAACCTCGGTTTACTTCAGATCAGCGGCGATTAATGTAATTAGTGGAATAACAAAGTAAATTATTGTTAATTATTCTCATAAGGAATGCTATAAAGTTAAAGCCGAAACCTTCGATAAATGATATATACGATAACTGATTGAGATGAGTCTGATAAGAGTTCATCTGGTAACAATATTCAACGTGCCGAGCGGTAGTGTTGCCAACAAGTTCAGTGACAAACAACGAGTTCCGTGCCTAGTCCAGAAGTTCTAAGTCTAAAGGCTTGTCTACTGGGACTGAAACCAATTTAAAAAAAATGAACATGCTCTTCAATATGTCCAAAACAATAATTCGGATATTTTTATGGATACCATACAAAAAAAAATATTAATATTTTTTTTGTTAGTTACATATGTAACTTTCCCCTATACCTGTATTTTTACGATAAATAACTTAAGTATAAAATAAAAATATCACCATTATTTGTTAAATAACGTATATTTAAAATAAAAAAGCCAACATAAAAAGAGTCTCATATCGTTATCATCCCCTTAATATACGTCTGCATTGGGTTATCTTCATCATTTTATCCTGGAACAAATATTGTACTTCTGCCACGTTCATACACTTTGTAATCTATACGTTTCTATATTTCAGGTAGTTATCTCACTTTTTCAGGAATTAATTTAGTCGTACCTTATTAATAAGTCATTTCAAATATTTCGTAGAAATCAGATATATAATTCTTTTATATCATTCATAAAAGTGGGATGTGTGGGCATGTGCTCACGTATGTGTTCATGGCTTTCGTGGGGATGGATAGTAATTTGAATATTTTTGCGACCATGTAACTTGCTTCATTTACTTTTGTCTGGTTGGCTGGAAGAAATTGCCACCTGGCAATAAGCCCGCCAGACTTCATTTGCAATAAAAGTGTTAAATATATAAATAAAAGTGATTTTGTATATTTATTAAATTTTAAATTTAGCATCTTTACGAAATTCAAAACAAATAACATAAATCAAATAAATTATATTCAAAACAGCAAAAAATTATGTTGAAAACATATCATATCATACATCACAAAGTGGAAATCGACTACAATATTTAAAAACATCAATACTTGAATACATGATCAAAAACATTTACGTACTAAACACGAAAAAACATACGGCTCATAATTCTTTTTAATTATGATAGCTTTTTTTTATTAAAGACTATTTAGCATTCATCATGATAAATTAAAAAGTACATAATTCAAAAATCAACTCAGAGAAATCTTATTATGAGAAAAGGTAATACAAATTATTATTTAAAAAAAGGTTACTGAACAAAAACACCGTATCCGAGAATTTTGAAATACCGCTTTATTTCTCCAAGTTTTTGCTGTACACAAAAATTCTCCACAGCGAAAATTCAATGAAGGAGCATTAAACTTCGTAGTCTTATTGTCAAAATTCGATGTCTGCAATATTTTCTTTTTCGTATATCACAAAAATAAGATCATTTTTCAAAGCATCCCTCCTCCGAATCTCCTCCCTCTATCATCCCTCAGGAACAACCCTCCGTGATGAACGTGAAGCAAGCGTAGCGCCATTACTTTTTTTCATTACCACCCAGTTAAGGGATGGGTTTGCCGTTCCCCCTTGATTTGCCAAGGTCACGGAATTATTTGGCAGAGAAGGAAACAACTTATTAATATAAAGCAAATATTCATTTGGATATTATCGTCACTGTGTTTTTATAAAATTTTGTATAAAAAACGGTTAAAATACTTAAACATTTTTAGATTAGGGTTTTTTGCTCTGAAACATTTTCCATATTCTTCCTTCTAACTTATGACAGTTAAATATTGGAGCACTTACGAGTAAATGCTCTTTTTAAGTGTTATGTCTTGAACGAATTGAAGAATTCTGCTGTTTAGGAAGTATGTTCGCAGACGAAGAAAAGAGGGAACGAGATACTCGTCAATTGAGGACAAAATGACATATATTCAAACCACGCTATTTTGAGACCTACTAAATTTGTCTATGTTTGCTACGGATGTGGGAGAATTAGCGAATTTTGAATTGGGCTCGATAGCCACAGTCAGAAATGTATCGAAGATGCTGTGAAATTCTATCTTCTCTCGTAGATATAAGGAAACCTTCATAATTTGAATATCATCATCTTAAAATATCGTTGTCTTTCAACAAAGGAAATAAAAACTCTATTTCATGTGCTATGTCACGTCAGGAAAAATTGTAACCCTATTTATTCTGGTTTACCTGATTTACAAATGTTTAGACTACAGTCTGTTTTTATTGCAGCTACTAAGCTGATAAATGGTAGTCATACATTTACTAGTAGACTTTTGAAAATTCTACACTTGCTTAAGTGTCACGAACGGGTAGATTGTAAACTTTGTTTGTTTGTGTTCAAGTTCAATAACAGGACGTCTCCATTGTATATTTAGAATCTTCAACTAAAGGATGTTCCTTCAGTAAGAAGTAGAACTTTGAGATAATTTTTTCTTCATCTAATAAATTGGTTGTTCCAAATCAATGCAATAAGGCGTAGTGTTATGATAGAGCTTTCATATTGTTGGTCCTGTTTCGTGGAATGGTCTTCCTCCTAATGTCAGATATGGGTCGAGTATGCAACTTTAAAAAGGACTTAAGGACAATACTTTTTGGGAGGTCATATCAAAATTTATGAATGGGTTCGAATCATGAACTAGAGCGCTCTTGAGGAGGGTTTCTAAACGGCGCTATATAAATTGCCTTTTTTTTATTATTTGTTGAAAAAAAAGTTATAGCATTGCCATTGATGTCTTTGTTTTGATATTGTATTAACTGGTATGAATATAAGAAACCGATTAAAGGCAGCGTTATTACGTGCACTGAGGAGAATAAGTAGGGTATCGATATATAATAGAATAAGTTATGTAATTATTGAGGATGAATGTATTTTTTTTAAGAATAGATATGACCGAAATCATAAGTATCCTTATACCCTCGAACACTAGGCGGAAGAAGTGCCTGTGTCGTTCGAGGGGAGTATCACAGCGCGGGGTTTGAACCGACGACCTTCTGCACGGAAGTTCAACGCGTTACCGCGCGGCCATGCACCACTTAAAACCGATGTTTTCAGAAATGTGAAAAAGAGCACCTTGAAGTGATTAAAACATGTTGAACGGATGGGTAATAAAAGAGTTACTTTACAAATTATAATGCCATCAAAAGTGAAGGTCGGGATAGATGACGACCGACAAACGTATAATTCGACTAAGAGAATGACATTTTGAAAGAAGGAAAGGTATGGAGTAAGATAAATGGAAAGAGATATCATGTGTGTTGATATAGAGGAGGCGATGTAACTACGTCATGATGAAAAAAGTTTGGCGTTATCTCCTCACTACCTACCCCAAAAAGCCAATGGCATTATGATATACGTGTATATGTTTATATTTGCATTATTGTATTGATTGTGTGTATGCGTATGAATTAGCTAAAGGCAGGAGAAATCTGTTCATTTGCCTACTGTAAAAGGAGATGACACCATGGTATGTATTGTATTACGCTGGCGGCACTATAAAAGTGTGCCAGTGGTACAAGCACGTGTCCATGAACATCTTTTGGTTATTATTTTGCATTACCTATTTACATTTACTCCATTCAGTCAGAAACACTGGGATACCACGTAATACCTCCATCTAGATCGGTCCGTATCCCCATACGAGATACAAAAGTCTAATGGTCTGCCCTCTCTGTCTACCCCGAAAAAGAAATTACGCGAAGGTATGAATATATATACGAACATGTTTAAAACTTTTTAAATTAACAAGATTTATGTTTGAATTTTTTTAAATAAAATAATAAACTAAATCTTTTGTTTGTTTATCTTGTGAGGTTCTTTGGGAAATCAAATTAATTTTCATTAATCCTATTTGCATAAGTCACACAGCCTGATGGCAAGCATTTGAGGTATTATCATCTCTTATCTTTTTAGAGGATCCATTGTTATATCAAAAAAGGAATATTTTTTTACGGCATTTTAATCAAAAGCTGGCGAATAGTAGACGCTCGTCGTATCGTGCGAGTGGCGATATTAAAAAACAACATCAGAATAAACAATAATACTTTTGGTATTCAAATCCCTTATCCCTACGAATGTTAACAAAGCCGTATTTCAAACATGAAATATTTATATTTGTTACACTGCCGTTAGAATAAACGTTACAGAAAAATCGTATTAAAGTATCAATTTACACAGGGGTGTGTTTCAACAGTATCTTAGACAAAGCTTTACAAAAAAAAACCTACAGAGTAGGTGTAATATGTCATTAAAAACATATAAACACTTAAAACATTTCACAATTATTTGTATTAAACTGCTACGCCATTCAATTCAGTTTAAAAAGCTCTTCAATTATTTTCTTACAGGACGATTAACCCGCTCCATGTACGGTTTCAGATTTTTTTCATAATGTTTAGCAAATGTTATTATATAAAACGGTGTTCGAAAAATATATGCATGTATTTCAAAGACCAAAAAAATTTATTAAAATGTCTGGGAAAGACCGCATTGAACACAACAGTGCCACCCCGACACATCAACTGACTGAAATGTCAAAACTCACGACTAATATTTAGTTAGTACTGCATCAGGACATGGATAAAAATAAATTATTTGAACTTTATGACCACTATTAAACTAGAAATAATACGACATTGTTATTATCAATCTACATTATTATCGACAATAATAAGCTATTTGAGCGGCATCTGTTTTTAAATCATGCATTTATTTTCCCTTTCGGACGAACTTCAGTCTTTCGTGTAGATTTGAAGTGGGCGTTAATTTAATAAGAGACAAGAAAATCAGATTTGAAATTAATACGTTAGACAAATAAATATTTTTAGATATAACTTTATATGTAAAAAGGTACCAAAAAATTTACTTGACGAATTAAATGTTAAAGCCACTATTTTTACAGCGTCATTTATGTATAACTATATTGTGGACTAGACAATGGGTTATACAGAAAACTAATACTATTATATCTTGACGAATAAATAAAATCCGTAAACAAGATAAACACCTCCATGACGAACTCTGAGTTATTTACCTACCTCATTAGTTTTAGCCCGAAGACTCAATTATTGGGGCTAAAAACAATATTGCCTCCCAACCACGCTCTTCATCATGTTTGTATGATGAATAAATAAATGTTGAAGGCTTTCATACGAATGAATGAATAAACAAATAGATTTAGTTAAAAAATAACAGTGTGAATGATGTCACATATTAAAATATAACTTGTAGCCAATTTGGATCACAAGGAACAAACAAAAATATTTTCATAATAAAAATTAGATTAAGTCATTTCTGTTCGGAAAAAAAACCGATAAGCGTTTTAAATTTGCATACATTCAGAAAAGCACAAAAAGATTTTG
Source organism: Odontocerum albicorne (assembly GCA_949825065.1). NCBI lineage: Eukaryota > Metazoa > Arthropoda > Insecta > Trichoptera > Odontoceridae > Odontocerum > Odontocerum albicorne. The sequence goes on from OX463853.1 coordinate 18,597,313, forward strand.
TCGAAATTCAAATTAAATGAGCGAAATAAGAAATAGGGTTTATTTATATTTTAATAAGAATTTAATTAAGTCAACAAGACCCAACTAGAGTAGATAATATAAATTAAGATTAAAGATAAGGCTAAAAACAGAAGGCCAGTATTAATTTTGACATACATTTTTGCAACGTTGTTAAGTTGCGTGATAAAATTAGAGCACTTGGTATTTTTTTACTTAAAATATTTGAGAGACATGCTTCAATACTAACAATACGAATGTGAGAAATAGACGCAAAGGTCAGGTATTCTTCTACGGAACTGTTCCGTTGATCAATCTTATCTCACCGAAAATACTCAGTGATCATGGACTTGAGGATGTGAGACTCTGGAATCAGTTTCCAAATAACGTTAAGACTCATCCCGTCAGTGGTATCTTAAAAAGTTATTAAAAAACTCACCGTTGCAAGTTAGTAATGTAACGTGTTTTATTCTCAATTTTTCTAATTTTAATATATTTTTAATTTTGTATGCATGATGGTTATATGTGGTGTATTTGGAGAGCAAGGTTACATATAAATTAGATGCAAAAGTTTTGGAGTTTAGTAACCAAGCAATGGAAATATGATACATTTTGAAAGTAGTATTTGACTCAAAAGAGGCAGGAAGTACTCATCCTAACATATTAAAAAAATAAACAGAAGGAAAGCTCTTACGGTTGAACTTGGACATACGATAACGTTTTTTTTTTTTTTGGAAGATACACTTTTCCTCTACACTATTCTTTCTTTCTTAAGTCGATTTAATATATTTTACTTTTATTGTTATAAATTGTATTGTTCATGAATTTTGAACAAATAAACCATATTTTAAATTATTTTGTGGCTGTGGATATTTTTTAAATTTTCATTTTTTTTTTGTCTTATCCGTTGAAAAACATAATAAATCCACCATATTTTTAAGTAATGTAATGTTTAATTAATAAATAACACCGCTCAAACCAAAAAATGTTTAACAACGCTACACTTTTGTGTAATAAAAATAGATATTCTTAACTATAACAATAACTACAAATACCTTATTTAAAAACTACACTAATCAGTCACTTGGGACAAATTTAGAAAGAAAAGTTTAAAAGAAATTTTCGTTCAATGGAAGAGGCATTCGAGAAATCGATTTGATACAAAAGATTATCTGGTGATTATTTTCACAGTTTAATTCATTTTCACGTCCATTTCACTGGAAATAAAAGTTTATCAACTTAAATTTGTTTTAAATTATCAATTAGTGTAACATAAAATGTTCATTAACTCGTCCAGTGCTGAGAACACGCGTGGCGTGTCCATGTGAACATCGGATTCATGCTCAGAACACGCGCGGCGTGTCCATGCCTAAATATTGTTAGTATATTACATCAGCATATGATATTCGTCATTATTTTGGAAGATTCCGTCGCTTCGGGCGTTTGCGCATGTGCAACGCATTGTAAAGTTGAGGTTACACCCGCAGTTGTAAATAATATTTTTTCTAGTTCTTATTCCGTTTGTTTTCATTGTGAGACTTGATAATACAAATAATTGGACTATTTCTCTAGCGCTGTTTTGTGAAAAGGTCACTCACTGCAAGGGATATTTTGTTTATGTGTTCTAGTTATTTTCAATTTTGAATGAGTGACATAGTGAATTGTGAGCAAAAATAAGTGCCTTTTGAAAAATATATTATAGTAATTGGTGTATACATAGTGATATTTAGTATCATATAAGTTTCTTTTTTGATTTTACGAAAAAAAATACGTTTACCTTGAAAAATGGATCGCCCATCGAGCTCTAAAAGACAAAAGATTGAGGATGATATAGATGATTCATTTAGTGACGTTAGTGATGAGGAATTCACCATCATCAAGGACGATTCTGAATTTGAGTCAGATATTGAAAATGGTGACAATATTCAAATTGAAACTGTTTCACAAACATCTAGAACACCAGATGTTAGCTCTACGCAATGGTCGAATATAAAAAAACAACCAGCCTCTATACCATTTTCAAAAATACCCGGGTTGAAAATTGAGATGTCAAGTAAAGAACCAATAGATTATTTTGATTTGATTTTCAATGAAGATTTGTACAATCTTGTGACAACCCAAACTAATTTGTATGCTGTTGAAGTATTGTCAAAATCAGAAGGTGATACAAGCAGAATCACGCGATGGAAAAATGTCACTAAAGACGAAATGAGGGTGTGGCTGGGTTTACTACTACACACCGGAACAATACGTTTGAACCGGTTGAGTGACTACTGGAATACGGACTACCTATTCAATTTACCGGCATTTTCACAAGTCATGTCAAGAGATAGATGAGGTTTATATAGGCTCCGTCTCTAACAGGTTTGAACATTTCATTCTTAAGATATCTGGTGAGTGTATAAATGTATTTATTTTCTAACGCATTGTGTTGGTAAAGGAAAAAGTTGAAATTCTCAACAAAAATGTGAAAGTTGAACCCTCATTGAATTCTGATATGGGGTCTTATCTTTGGAAAAACATTAAATATTTGCATTTTTACGAAACACGCTCTATGTTTACGGGGTTGAAAAAATAAATTCAGGCATTGAATGGAATGAATATTTTATGAGGACAAAGAAACAAGCTTGCATGCTCTTATATGTGTATTTTTACATTGTGAACGTGCACCACAAAGAAAATATTTATTTCCATGTATAATCCGGTAATACAAAAATCAATTCTTATGAATAAAATGTGTAAATAAATTCAATTTTACTTACTTCAATGGTTTACTTATGAAGTCTTATGTATAACAAAACATAAAGAATACTCAGGTTGTAAAAATCTCAAACTGAATATTCGTTTGAAAGAATAAAAAATTAAAATGTAGGAAGTTTTCAGGAACATCGTCAAGTGTTTCAATTAATCTTACAATTTTTTTTTAATTCTTCAGGAATATTTTCATGCTACATTAAAAAACCTTATTAATTTTTACCTTATCAAACTTCCTATATTAATCCATTAAAATGATTGTATGCTTATGAATCATATAATTGAATAAATCAGAGGCCTTGTTGATTAGGCACCTGTTCGATAGCCGTTGTTACTCAGATTTATTAAAAAAGGTTTTCAGTCTTTATTTATTTTTCTGAAAGGTTGGAAAAATTACCACAGTAATAATAAACCCACCAGGTTGTACTTTATACAACAAAGGAGTTATAAAATAGAGAATAACTATTTATATTCAATTATTTTACATACCTAAATATCATCACGCTGTGTTCTTTGCGGGATAGGTAAAGAGAACAGATTTCCAAACTATTTTTATTCAAGCACAAAACTTTCACCTCTTTTACATTTAAATTTTTTGTCATGCACAGTCTTATATTATTGATACTTCTCATTTTAGATTATTTTAAACTCTATTTTACTTAATCCAGACACGTTTTCTTTGGTCTACCTTTTTCAAGCATACCTTGCACTTCTCATTTGTATACTTGCTAAGTCATTATATTGCCATTCATTCTCTCCACATGGCCAAAACATCATGTAGCCCGTTTCTTCACGTTAATTACAATTTACATTTTACCCATACATTTAATTTTGATGTCTCCATTCCGCCTTTCATACATTAACACGCCACATTTTTTCTAAATGCATTCATTTCCACAGAATTAATGTAACTATTATTCTTCTTATGTCTAAGTCCAGCTAACACTTTTCTTTTGTTATGTACAAATATTGATATGCAAATAATCCAACCGTAAGTTACCTGTTTTGAAATTGACAAAAAATCGCTTTGTGTGGGTTGGTATAGAACAAAAGGGTGTAATAAACAGTGTTTGATAAAACAAATTACAATAATTTTATATCGTTACAGTACCATTAAACATACATTTTCGAATATGTTATTGGCACATAAAGAATCGAGGGTATATATTCTTTAACGACATCATGCTCTGCACTTAATAAAAAAAATCTTTTTGGAGAAATTATTTTACCATTTATACGTCCGTTTTAAAAACATTTAAGAAAGCTTAACCTCTTCAAACCTGGCGTCCATTATAATGGACACAAAGTTCATACGCACTTTGTAACTTGGTAGTATATTTCTGCAAGTGCCTTCCATACTCCTGTGTTTATTGACCCGGTTGCTCAATTACTGGAACTGAAAACAATCTAGTCTTCCGGCCTCTCTCTTCAATGTATTTGAATCACCAAATCAGATATATTGAAGGATACTATGCGAATGACAAAAAATTACATTTAAATACATGTTTTTGTTTTTTACTGACGTGATATCGGTTAGAATATTCTAATAGATATTTCAAATAAATTTAAAAAATCTTCAAAGGTTTCAGCTTTAATCTTGTAGAACTGTATTGTAAGGTTATTTTTTCATACGCTGCAAATAATCTTCCTCAAGACCACGTCAATATAGGGAATAGAAATATGTGCTGCAATGATACAGTAAACTAAGAGTATTAAGAAAGTAAAATATCTGCAACTTGGACTGTTTTTTTAATATATTGAAACACACTATCGTTGTATACAGTTAAATCTGGCAGGTTCATTGACACGTAGCAATCTCTTAAAACCAACAAGAAAGGTGTTTTAATTTTTTAAAATTGACCAAACTAAAACCCTTTCAAATAGTTGGAATATCAATAGGAATCGAACTTGCACCCACGGGCTGGAAAAGAAAAGTCTTGCCAACTGGGACACGGGGAGCATCTTGTTTACGTTCGATTATTTCGGTACACGGCTGATATAGACTGTGTGTTGTGGAGAGTTTTGTTAATACTTTAATTAATAAATATGTTTTTTTTTCTTTGTCTATGGTATCTGGTTGTTTAAGAGATATGATGCGGAAAAACGAAACATGGCAATCAATGGCAATGTTTGATAATAAAACTTGTGTCAGGTAAATTATGATTTGTAATGTTGAAACCAGAGCCGACACATCTAGAACAAAGAGCCTTCATCGAACATCTGAAATAAAAATGTTACGAATCATAGTAGGAGAATCTCTCAGAAATAGTAGGAGAACTTCTCATATTAGGCAGATCTGCAACACAAAGGATATCATCAGATGAAGCAGGAATTGAAAGTGGTACTGGTGTGACCATGTGGATAGGGTAGGCAGATACAGATAATCCCAAAGTCAGATCTGCTTCCAAAGAATGATTTTCGCAACAATATATCCAAAATCTACGTCAAGAAGAACATTGTAAGTAATAGTTTTTTTTTCATATATATGTTTCAATGGGTTAACCCATATAAAGTGACAGAACGAATGAGATGAAGTAATTTGAGTAAGGAAAAGATCTTGTTTTTATTTCGTGAAGAAAGGGAAGGATAATCAAGGGCATTTTTTCGTCCAGTGACCGCAAGATAAAAATGTTCCATCCGTGTCAATATTAAAAAAGACCTCTGGTCACCGCGGTTAAAAAGTGTACCCAAGTAATGGAGAAACTGGCCAAAAATATCAAAGTGATTTCCTCTTTTTTTTTAAAGAATGAAAAATAATATTATATGAATTTTCCAGTAATGTCTCGTAATAAACCTATAATTAGCTAAAATTAATCTAACATACGTACACACCATCACGACATTTTTCTGTTGGAGTAGGCCAAGAGGACATAACACCAGACTTTCCTAACTCAACGCGCATCCTTGGCCTCTTCTACATCTATACATCTTCTCATACAACTTCTAAGATTTTTCTTCTTTCTAATTATCATTCGGTCTGTCCAATTACACTTTCCTTAGTCTTCCTCTCTCAAGGTTTCACTCATGTTTTTACTTTATATAAGTGTTATTAGATTTTCTTCATTAATCCGTTCTACATTGCTAAATTATCTCAAAGCGCTCTTATTTATCTTACTCAACATATCTTAGGTTCACATTCATCCCTAATCACTTATTCTGTCGTTCGTATTCTAACGTATATTGTCCCTCGTGTATTCTTCTCAATGTAAGCATTTAGAAGAAAGGCTTACAACACAAATTTACATTTTTACTGCTGTTTGCCTTTCTTAATTCATCCATTCTACATGCCCCATTTTTTTCAAAGTGGTCTTCTTCTTACTCAACATATCAGTCTTAAATTCATATTGATCCGTATTCTGTCATTTATAGTATGTCAATTATTGGCTGTCATTTATTGTACGTCATTTATTGTCCTTTATGTATTCTCAATGCAAGTATTTATTTGGCTGGAATATTTTTATACTGCAATTGAAAAGCATTATCAATATTTCTTTCTTCTTCATTGCATGCTCAATGCCAAGCGGAATATATCGGAAATCTTTTGCATAATTCGTCTTCATCTTTCCTTGTCCTGGGTTATTTTAAATGCATCAATCAAAGAGGATCTTGTAAACTTCTTAATTTGGTCCGTCTGATGAGATAACATACCTTCATCTTGCTCGTTTTCTCTCAACTGTTCCTGTGATCATCAACTTCTCAAAATATTCGCTGTCGTTTCTGATGACATGGCTTAAGTATGTTAGGATCATTTTCCTGTGTGTTGTCGAAAGTCTTTTGATTACCCTCAATTCTTGAACAATATTATATATTCGTTAGTGCACTTTGCAATCCATGAGATATGGAATTTCCCCCTCCAACAACTCATCAACTCTTTTAGATGTAGTAAAATAATAAAAAATGTTTTAAAATCACACATTTAAATTAATCCATCAATCATTGTAAACCTTTCAACTTATAACAATTTGACTACAAGATTATGACATGTTGAATTAAAATTTAAAAATATATGATTTTATATCTATAGCATTTTAGCCAACAGCCGAAGTAAGAAATGTGATATAACTATTCATATCTTAATCAAAAACGTATAAATCATTGCATAAGTCATTTTACAAAAATATTTTTAATTGTGACAGTCGAGAGTTTCATAAATATTTTTAACGAACCATTGGTTGTCCGGCAAATAGTTTCGTGTTTCTCGGGTAGATGTCATTAGGACAAAATTTCCGTTGCTTACTTCATTAATCTAATAATCTCCGTGACCTAGTTGGTTAAGACGAATATTTTCCAACCCGGGAAATCCATTCGATTCCCGTTGAAACCAAAAAAAAATTAAAAGGATTATAGTCTGATTTTCATTCAAGGCCTTTTTAATATATTTCTGATTGGCTGGAAGAAATTGGCAATAACCCCGCCAGGTTGTACTGTACACAACGAAAGTGTTATACAGTACCTTTATAACACAATACATTTCAAACGTGATAAATGTAATTTTTTATGAAAAGTGTTAGCTTAGCGCATTTTTCGGAAATTGTGTGCCCAAATTACTTAAGCGAATGTTTGGCAACGGCACACTAAGCGATCGTGTGTGTAAAATGTGGTTTTAAAAAACCTACATGGTTTTAAGACTGGTGATTGTATTCACTCTGAAATGCAAAATACCACTGATGACGACCAAGTCAAGACTTTGAGACAACACGAGAGATTACTAAAATGCTGATAATATCAAAACCACCTTCCACAAGCATTTGGTTCAATTTTGCGTTTGAATTTTACCTTTAAACACTAAATCATTTTCCAAATACTTATTTTGATGAACTCATTTCAGAATAACTAAAAAATGAATTAAAATTTTATTATTGGATGAAGAAGAATGGGAGAAGTGAAGTGTTTTGCTTTCATTTTTTCTGCTTCATTAACTATTTTCTTAGGTTTTTCAATCAACGAGATCAGGAAAAGCGTTATTAGTTCCTAAAATGCGGATTCATTTTGGCCACCCTTTAATGGTAAACTAGTAAAAATTCGATTTCATTTGTTTTTCCTAAGTTTCATTATCATCTGGGTAGCAAAAAGGGATATTAATTAGTTTTCAAACTTAACAACAATTGTTTATGACGTACAAAAGTACCAAAATATTTTGGCGGACATAGGTTTAAATTTTTCTTGTTAGGAATCCCTTAACTAGCCCTGCGCATTTTCCATAATACCGTAATCGCAATTGTTATTCAAAACATAAAGAAATCTCCACATTAAGGATATTTGACTTGGGCTACTAAAATCGTAACACAAAAAATCATGCAATTCTTCACATAATCTGTACTTTTTAAAGAGTATGCGCTTATATTATACTTATTGATTTACGAGTATATTGAGGTGCATAGAGTTCACTGTGGAAGGTCGTCGATTATGTTCTCATCTCGAATAACACAAGCATATTTCCGAATTTCTGAATGACACCTATGGCTTCGGTCACATATATTCTTTTAAAACAAATGCCGGTGTGCCATCAGATTCACAACAGTGGTGTGGCTGGTATGTTTGCTGAAAATAGGAAAGAAACAAAACTCCGTCGCAACTTCGCTTTCCAACTGAATTGATGTTAGAATACCGAGGGGATCTACTCGTACAACTACGAGACCCAGCAACGACAATGATTAATTTATTTCAATCACCATCGATGCCGGTCTTTAAATAATATCCTTTTTTTTTACACAATCAACGGGTCCAAAATAGAAATTGTATCAAATGAAACATTTACGTCTAACGAGATTTAGTATGTTGTTTCAAAAAATATTATTAACTACCACGCAATATTCTATTAAGAGTTACTAAAGAGAATCATTATTTACATTCAATTCCATCATTTTGATATATTATTCATTCCAATTTTATCTTGGATATTTTTTTATGACTTTTTTTTTTATTTTATCGGTAAAAATTTCATGAACTGTCATTGACGATCTCCCTGACCTAGTTGGTAAAATACCTCGATTCAAAATCGAAAGTAACAGGTTCAATTTCTGTTTGAACCAAATTTATTGCAAAAAGGTTTCTAGTACAGTTTGCACTTAAAACCTCGTAAGCTACGATACAATACAGCTTAATTATTTTTTCATTGAACTTTTGGTTCTTTACTGATGATGGAAATATTTATTAACTTTTATTAAACGTGTTTCTATTATTCAACCCTGTAAAATAAAATAAAAATATATTTGATGATAATAATCAAATAAGAAAGATATTTAGTTAGAAAATTTAAAACTGTATGTATGTTATCTATTTAAGAAGGGAATATGTATCATAGTGATTTCAAAGAAACAATAAAAATCCAGACAAACCAGACCAGGAAAAACCCATATACAGTACCCGGCGGCAAGTAATACACATAGGGCTTAAGAAAGAGACTGTCGGCCATAATCGGCTAACTACATCTTTGTAGAGCGTCGTCTCTGTCGCATGATGCGCCAACAGTGTCGATACGGAACATATGTATTAATGACAGAGACGACGCTCTACAAACCCGAAGTTAGCCGATTATGGCCGACAGTCTCTTTCTTAAGCCCGATGTGTATTACTTACCGCCGGGTACTGTAATTTAATATTAATTGATGACAATATGTACTTTAACCACACGACAGAATATCTCATACTACACTGTTTTTATAGTCCCTATATTTTCACAGAGAGTCGTTAAATAACGCACTACAAAAGGTACATTTCGTCCATAAAGTGACAGTTGAGTAATTAATGCTTTTGCTTTTTTTTTTGCCTCAATAGCTCACTATTTTTAAATAAAAATTAACAATAACAGCGCTACTTTTTAAGGTGCATTTATAGAACTGATAAAATAAAATATTTTTTGTCATTTAATTAAATAAATAAAGTATTAAAATATGTACCGCACTGTAATGGTCAGTATAAATCCGTGGTGTAGTGATTACCAACTACAGCTAATTTCCGCAGTAGTTTGGCCGGATAGTACTTCCGCGAGGCCCGAACTAATCTTCCATGTATTGATCTTCAATCAATCAAAGGCGAGGCCGCCCTCCAACGCGCTATATGGACATGGACAGATATGCAAAATAGATCCAACCCGCATTGTACTTTCGTGATATTTGGGTAAATGTAAGATCCCCTTAAAAAGACCTTTATTAAATGTTACAATATTAAGTTGAGCATCTTGAATGGTATTAATACTAAGCTATAAAATATAGACCGAGGAAGACATGGCTGAATTGATTGGACCGATTTTTTATAGAAGGTTTTTGAGAATATTAGAATATTGTGCATGACGAGATGTATGAATATGGATGAGTGAAAGTTGAATAGAAAGTTGGGAAATCTATTCTCCTACTTCGCCAGGGACACAGCGTGATGATATATAATTCTGAGCAGTTTTTCTGGAGACTTCCAGTAAATAATATTTTTATCATTTTACGTTTTAATTAATTTTTTTAAAGTTATATTTTTTGGCACCATTGGACGACCATTATATTGAATCAAGGAAGTTTACTTTTTTTATTTAATTAAAAGTAAAATTACTTGAATTGATGAAATAATGTAAACTTAAGTCATATTTAATGCCTCCAAGCCATAAGTATGTCTATACTCTAGAGCATAGTTTCTCAAAATTTTTCGCCCCGTAGACCACTTGCCGATTTTTTTGTTTCCCGTAGACACCCTGCCTGCCTAATATTGAATTTTCCTAAACTTATTTTCTTCAAATGTGTTTTTGACAGCTGACACGATGCTGTTCACCTTGATAAGGTTTTTTGTAGAGTGGGCAATTGTAAAAAAAGAAAAACATGTACAATTTTTATTCATACCTTTATTGAAAAGACATGCAAGTAAATATTTGGCTTTGGAACGAAACAAATCAAAACTAAGTAAAATTGTTATTTAAAATTAATACACAAATAATACTGTTAATGAGAGGGATGAACATGATACTCTGATAGCGATGGTTCAATATTTGGCTTTAAATTATTAAGGTATAGTCTTAAATATCCACGTTCAGTGATTTGCATTTGATTTATATATATAAGTATTTTCTATGTCTAATATAAGTATTGTGTACACACAATCTGTGTTAGGTGTAATAAGACATTTACGGAACGCCTAAATATGGATGATGATCTGCCTAAATGGGGCCCGCTCACGTGGACCCCCATTTTCATTTCCCGCTGATATAGACCCCCTGTAAGTCGAAATCGACCCTTGGGGGTCCATATAGACCACTTTGGGAATCTTTGCTCTAGAGCAAGTCTTATTTCATGATATTGAGCCAGACACTCCAAAAGACCGAACGAGCCCGATCTGTTTGTTGAACACACTTGAATTTAACACTGAGACCCAGACGAACAGAATGTACCAATTATCTGATGGAAAAAAGTACACCATAAAATTTACATATGTTATGTGTATTTTAACCCAACTAATAACTACTCTTATTTTCAAATTACTTCTTGTTATCATTATTGGCAGGTAGCACGAATGGTTTTAATAGCTTTATCCAGTTTAACTGTCAAATGGGCATGAAGAAAAAGCAAGACTAAAGAAAAAAAAATTAAAAGGATTATCAAAGAAAACAAAACAGCACATAAGGGTTTGTGTGTAGGAACTTGTCCAGACGACTTTGAAACTGGTTCAATGTCATGACATTTATTACACTCTTGGGCAGTTTATTCTAAGAATCCAGAACTGTGTTAGTAAAACAATGTTTCCTTGGATTATGATGGATATCCGTTTTGGATAGTTTCGACTGACATCCTCTCAAATGTGTGTGTTTGATTATAAAAAAACTGTTGACTGAGTTATGAGCAATTATAATGACTACTCAAGATCTTATAACTCTCAGTCAATTAATTTTGGTTGTATTCACAGTTGTGTCTCTCTGTACCTAACAATCTACTGAGGAAGGAAGTATATGATGAGAATATTATGAGAAAAAATCTTATTTATTATTTTACTTGTGTTATATTATCATTAGAATTGCCTGTCTTGTAATGTTGACTCCCGGCTCCCTTTCCATCGTTTTTGAGGTCTACATTATTAGGATTGCCTCAGTTGCGATGTTAATTTTCATTCCACCTTTTTAAAAATGACTTTCATTCCATCTTTTTAAAAATGTTCCTGTTATCAGGATGGTCTCTCTTGAAATGTTGACTCCCGGCTTTTTTCCATCCTTTTGGAGGTCTACCTGTTATCATTAGAATGACCTTTCTTGAGATGTTAATTCTCAGCTGTCATTCCATATAGTATGTTTAGAAATTTTCCTGTTATCATAAGGATGGCATCTCTTGAAATGTGGACTCCCGGCTTTCTTTCCATCCTTTTGGAGGTATGTCTGTTATTATTAGGATTAACTCTCTTGAGATATTAATGCTCAGCTATCATTCTATCTTTTTAAATTTTTTCTGTTATCATAAGGATGGTCTTTTTTAAAACGTTGACTGCCGGCTTTTTTTTCACCCTTTTGGAGGTATGCCTGTTATTATTAGGATTGACTCTCTTGAGATGTTAATTCCCGGCTGTCATTCCATCTTTAGAGAAATTTTCCTGTTATTAGGATGGCCTATTATCATGTGAGACTTCTTGTTATCACAAGTACTGACTCTCTTGAGATGTTGACTTCCGAGAATCCTTTCATTTTTTCGGAAGTCTTCCTGTTATCATTAGAATTGCTCTCTTGATACTTTGACTCCCGAGTACCATTCCATATTCTTGGAGGTATTTCTATTATTATTAGGATTATCTCTCTTGAGGTGTTAACTTCCGAGTATCCTTCCATCCTTCTTAAAGTATTTCTGTTATTAGGATTGCTTCTCTGAAAATGTTCACTCCTGGGTACCCTTCCAGTTTTTGGAGGTCTTTCTGTTATTAGGATTGTTGTCTTGAGATGTTCACTACCGAGTTATATTCCATCTATGTGGAGGTATTTCTGTAAGCATAAGGATTGCTTCTCTTAAGATGTTGATTTCGGGGTATCTTTCAATATTTTTTAAAGTCTTCTTGTATCATTAGGATCGTTTCTCTTGAAATGTTGACACCCGGTTATTTTGCATCTTTTTTCAAGTCTTCCTATTATTCCGTATAAATTAACACGATAAAGTATTTTTTAAGTTGGTTCTATTTTGTATATGTACTTCCAAACATTACACTCCTGCTCTTTGCAGCACCGCTCCTGGCGCCGCCCATTTACATTTCGCAAAGTATACATTTCTTGGCGAATTACTTGCACATTCCATTATACTCGGCAGTCCATCGTTATATTGGGCCAATTTCAGACACATTATCATAGCTTTTGTAGAATACAAAATTACAGTAGAAAACGACGACGTTCGGTAAAATGAAGTTGACCTTTTGACCTAGTTGGTGCGTCTTCAATTGTAGATTTTAGATTCGATTCATGGTAATAAATAAAATAAAAAAGACCCCAAATAAGTGAAATAGTTCCCTTTGCAACACTTATGTGTGAGAATTTGACCTCAGTGAGATACAGGGAAAAGCCTAGTTTACTGGAGACACGACAAATAAAAGGAAACAAACCCAGATCCATTAAAATTGTGTGTTCAAATTAAATTACCTGTTGCTTCTTCGCAAATTGTGCATTTTATAGATTTCTTGTGATGTGTAAATAAAACAAAACAAACAAATAAAAGTGTTGTTGCTTTTCCACGTACGATAGTACTCCACGTGCGATGATGAACTGCAAACTTACGTGCCTATTCTAGAAGTTCTAAGCCGAAAGGCTCAATAAATAGGGACGATGATAAGTTTATCTCCTAGACATGTTCTTTAACATGTGAACATCGCTGATTTGGAGAATGAAGTGAAGTAAGATACGTTAAAATATTTTGGGAACATGGAGACATACACAATAGATGAGGAAACAAAGCAAATCAGTTTTTTTATTTAATGATTTATGAGATGACGAGTTTTTTGGTCAAATAGCAATTTCTTCCAGCCAACCACATAATTATTTTACCAAGTTGTTTTGAGTTAAAGGTGTCGAAATTATAGTAATAAAAAAACAAATACAAATTTCACACAGTGATATTCAATGGTCATGAGAACATAAGCGGAATTCGAATGAAGGGTGATGGAAATCCAGGAAACACACGCGATGTATCTGAAGGGAGGTATGGTGTTTTTAATTCACTGTTTCTAGATAGTATATTTCTTTCAATTGACCAGAAATGTGTTAATGAGGCATAGAGTAAAAACCAGACTAGATCTCTTTTTAAAATAAATTGGGTTCCAGCATAAATCGAATCGGCAACTCCTGAAAACCAGGCGTCGTACCAACTAGGTCACGGAGTTCGCTGTAATATTAAGGTATATTTGTAAAATTACATATAATCAAATAAATATAATATGGAATTTGTAAAAAGTTAAAGAAAGTATTGCGTAGAAATGAAACAAATTAATTTAAAGAAAGGTCCACTGTTTGACTATTTCCCCTCCCCTAATACGCCTTCTGTATCGAACAAATATTATCATTTTCCTAGTGTGCAGTGATGTGAAAAAGGTTGGGAATATTATTATCGAGTTTAAAGCATAAAAAGTACATTTTACATAAAATGTACATACATCTCATTTCCATGGAATACCAATTGAAGCATACATAATAATATTTGGCGAAGGATTTTTATTATGTTTTGAAATATTATACAATAAATATTCTTGTTGAAATTTTTAGAGCAAACATAAATCACGATAAAATAATTGAATAAACTCGGTATCAAACAATGTTAAAAAAGAAGTCGATTAAATAAACAATGAACACAATTCTCCGTTTCATATTCTGAAACATGAAAATTAGGGCAAAGCACATATAATTTTTAGATCGGTACTGATAAATTGAAGGTCATGTGTTGTTTAGCTTTAACTAAAATCCTGACTAAGAAGGATAAATATCTACTATTACTCGTAGTTGTAATATAAGTGTTTGGATAACTTGTACAAAATCCTGACTAAGAAGGATAAATATATACTATTACTCGTAGTTGTAATATAAGTGTTTGGATAACTTGTACAAAATCCTGACTAAGAAGGATAAATATATACTATTACTCGTAGTTGTAATATAAGTGTTTGGATAACTTGTACAAAATCCTGACTAAGAAGGATAAATATATACTATTACTCGTAGTTGTAATATAAGTGTTTGGATAACTTGTACAAAATCCTGACTAAGAAGGATAAATATATACTATTACTCGTAGTTGTAATATAAGTGTTTGGATAACCTGTACAAAATCCTGACTAAGAAGGATAAATATCTACTATTACTCGTAGTTGTAATATAAGTGTTTGGATAACCTGTACAAAATCCTGACTAAGAAGGATAAATATATACTATTACTCGTAGTTGTAATATAAGTGTTTGGATAACTTGTACAAAATCCTGACTAAGAAGGATAAATATATACTATTACTCGTAGTTGTAATATAAGTGTTTGGATAACTTGTACAAAATCCTGACTAAGAAGGATAAATATATACTATTACTCGTAGTTGTAATATAAGTGTTTGGATAACTTGTACAAAATCCTGACTAAGAAGGATAAATATATACTATTACTCGTAGTTGTAATATAAGTGTTTGGATAACCTGTACAAAATCCTGACTAAGAAGGATAAATATCTACTATTACTCGTAGTTGTAATATAAGTGTTTGGATAACCTGTACAAAATCCTGACTAAGAAGGATAAATATATACTATTACTCGTTGTTGTAATATAAGTGTTTGGATAACCTGTACAATGATCTTTGGAGTAGAATTTTCAAATTGGAATAACATATAAATTTGATAGTAAAAATATTTTAATAAAGACTTTATAGTTTCTCTTTTATCATAAAAATATTTTATGAATAATTTTTTTCATGATAGTCCTGAATAAGTTGATAGACTACTCATTCCCCTCACGGGGATGTCAGGTTCAATTCTTAATAGCAAACGAGAAAATTGTGCCAAATTTTGGAAGAGTTTGTCTGAGTCATGGTTATTGTTCTGAATACGTTAGTATTTATTCGAATTGTATTTGTTCATTTATTCCATTTGAGGTCATAGTATTAAAACATCAAAAAAATAAAACGAAAACAATTCAATAGACAATAAAAACCTATCTAATATTTTGAACTGAAAATGAAAAATATGGCACAATAAATAAACAACTTATTTAAATATGAATTAGGTGAAAACAATTTATCGTAAGATAAAAAAACAGCAGATGTTAAAAAAAGGTATATTAAAACAACAAACATTTCAAAATACATGAAAAAATAATTTAAAAAAAACAAATTTCAAAATATTTTTAGCAAAATATGGAAACCTTTTAAGGATAACCATTAACGAAAATGACATGTATAGAAATAAAATATGTAATAAATAAAAATGTAGAATTAAAATTGAAAGATAAAAAATAATATATATAGGAATGAAGAATTAAATGGTGTATTATGAAAAAATAATAAAGAAATAAAATGAATGCTTGTAAATTTACTTTAGAAAAGATAATATCAAAACAAATTAATATGTAGGTTAATATAATATTAAAAAAAATACTATAAAAAATAACTATTAAAAATGTTTAAAGCACATTATCAAACAAATAAAATGAAAAAAGCATTAAAATATAAGTGATCAACACGAACGGCAACAAATAGTACATAACTGTGGTTCTAAACCCAAAGGCTCGATTTTCATCTTCAACAATGTGGATTTGATGGGTGGAATACTATACCAATAAATTAGTTCTCAAAATGTGTTATGACGTTGTTTCTTTAATTTGTTGTGGTGTTCTGTAAGTAAAGCATTCTAAACCTTAGCTTTTAATACCCTCGATAGTTATACAGCTCTTGAATAGCTAAGTCTTCACTTTCTAAGTTTTTCTTACCATACCTGTTTTTCTAAGCATAAACATATGCGAAGGAGTACCCAATATAATAGTCACAGCTGCCACTTTGATATCTTTACAATGAACTTAGTTTATTTTATGTATTTTTTTAAATATTCTAATGTAAAGGATTCATTTTCCAATCTAGAGCGTTTTTGAAAGTCGCTTATCTATAGAGACTCAAAAATATAGTCAGCAAACTTCGGCCAGCGGCCCAAATCCAGCCCGATGTCAATTTTAATTCAGCCCGCGATATAATAATAACCAATCTCATTTTTAATATTTTGTATTTTTTTTTGTGTTTGTTTTGTTAAATTGTTTTAGTTAAATTGTAACATATATGCATAATATAACCTTAAATTGGAAGTAATTTATCTGCAAAGTGATGATATGCTAAAAGGCAAATTTCATGAAAAAAATCTAACAGAATTCTATAAATATTAATTAAAATCATATGCTCAGGGATTTATATCTGTATTTGTAGCAGTACCTGCAAATGTGAAAAGACATTTTCAAAAATGAAATACGTAAAAATGCAATACAGGTCAGCATTAACAGGTGACTATTTGCAATCAATTTTGATGAAAGGAAGTATTAACTTCGAACTCCAGTGTGATGAAATGTTATCTCAGAAAAACCCATTACATTCATCTCATTAGTAGATATAAGCTCAAATCAAGAAAACCCTTTTGAGTCAGAGCACAGGCCTTAGACAGGAATGGTTTCACGGTCGAACAGGCCTGGACAGAGGAACGGAGAAATAGGGACACAAAAAATAAATATCTATTTGCGGAACCATCCAAGAGGGTCGCAGGCTTTGAGCTGGACCGCAAAGAGTGGGCAACACTGAACCGTGTTAGAACAGACTGCAGCAGAAGTGCAGCCGAGCGCCACAGATGGGGTTACATCGATGACCCCAGTTGTGAATGCGGTGGTGCGGCTCAGACCCTACACCACATTATAAGAGAATGCCCTAAACACAGGTTCCACGGAATGAAGGAGGATATAAACCAACTGACGATCGAAGCCAAAAGATGGCTGAGGGATTTAAATCTGATTTTATAAAGCGCCTGACTATGCCATACGCATATATCGCCTGTTGAGAATCATAGTGGCGAAACTACAAAAAAAATTTTTTTTAGTTTGAAACGCAAAAACCATCAACGGTCTGTCAATTTATTCATAGCATCTTCACCGTACACTTCGCAAATATTGCGAGCAGCTTTGGCAGCTTTGTTCCCTCGATTGAACGCGAACAGAAGGAGGTGTTGAAAATGCTCACTTTCGTCTACTTGACATTCCATTTTGAGGGTTTGTAATCAAATAAAATAATATATGTAACGTAAAAACAAACGCAATATCTTGTAGAGCAGAAAATTTTCTTTCGAATGACGTATAACATTTACCATTTTCTTTTACTTTTGGTGCTCATTTTTAAATTGAAAAAAAAACGGACACAACTGTTGTTAATACCCAATAGAATTACCTATATAAATATCCTCGAGGTTGCTTTTTCGCTCGTCGAGCGTAAAATTTTTACTATCTGGCCCATAACGGAAAAAGTTTCCGATGCCTGCGATAGATTATGAAGCAAGAAGTATCGATATTATTTGTTGAAATCTTTTCATCTTTTCAATGATTTTAATGTGTTATAATATCAATAACTGCCTATTTACATCCTAACAGCAGCAGGTAAAAATAAATTGTTAAATTACTGCACAGAGGAAGGCAATGGCGGCTGTATAAACTTCCGTAGGGTTTTCTATTCTAAAACCATCATACGACATTGTTAGGTAGTCGTCTACATACTCTTATCTGGCCAAACAGTAAAACCTACTCCTTAGGTGCTAATGACCTTTTGATAGTTGATTACGTCATTGACATTATTGATGGCCCAGTAAATGTTATTTTTAAGACCTCATTCCTTCTGAATAATTTATAATATGCTTTTTCAAGTTCATCGGCGAAGGTCAGTTGAAGTAGTATTATATTACAAAACGTTTGAAAACTTATATATTATGCATTACAATAATAACTATCTCAAACCATCAGGAACGCTTTGAAGTTCGTCTGAAGGGAAAAAAATGTAAAATATAAAAGCGCCGTACCAGCACATTATTGTAATAATTTCTTTTCATAACATAAAATTTTATGATTTTTTTGTGTAATGTGATTTTTTTGTGTAATGTGATAATGTGATGTTGAAAGAATAAAAGTCAAGAATGAAGATTTTATAGTTCTTTAATTCATCTGTCAGTTGATGTGTCGGGCGGTATTTTTGTGTTCAATAAGTTATTTTGTTTGAAAAATCGATATAAAATGTGTTTATACTTTTTACCCCGTGAATACTAAATATGTACATACGAGCACCGTTTTATAACATAGCCAAATGAACTATCTCATTAAACACAACAATACTGCCTGAACACCTTACCTGACAGCTGAATGTCAACAGTTTTGTAACACTTCAGAAACGTTATTTAAATTTTTTGAACCGTGCAAGGTAAGGTTAATCGTCTAGTTTATCAAAAGTATTACTTTTTTTTAATTTATATAATAAATCGCGATCCAGAAGCACTTAAAGTGTGGTCTGAAAAATATGTATGATGCCTCCGTCAAATTGTTTCTGTAGTCCCTTGAATATATGAATCCTGTGAAATCATAAACAAGTGAATATTTTTTTTATGTAACACCATTTTTAGCTATCAATACACGAATTTGTAATAATGAATCTTTAAAAAGAAATATGTTTTGACTTGGCCGTCATAAAATGCCAGACTTTATTAGCTGGTAACCATCTTTAAAATCCGTATAATTTTATGCACAAATAAATAATAGTAAGTATTTTGCCTAGAGAGACAAATATTATTGTATTGTGTTAAATTTTAATTATACACAATACAAAGACGCGGGCTTATTTATTACCTTGCGGTAATATATTCCAATCAATCAGAAAGGTATTAACACGGCCTAAAGTGAAAACCAGACTAAAACTATTTTAAAACAATCAGTGCCTACAAGAATTGAACCCACGACCCCGGGCTGGGAGACATGTCTTATCAACTAAGCTACGGAGGTCGTCAAAACTTCTGGTGTCATGTTTATTTATTTTTTAGTTCAATGGAATTTAGCGCTTGTTTTCATTATATTTGTTTTTATTTTATTAATTGAGTTCACCATAAGTTTAAAAAAACTCTGTCTTCTTCGACAAATGATACAATAATGAACTCAATTTATAAATTAGTGGCGATTGGAAAAAAGATTTTATTTTATTATTAAATATTCTCACATATATATACACTTGGTTATTTATCTGTTCCGCGAATGGCGACAGCTGATCAAATTAGAACGCGACAGTAGCGTCCGCATATCCTGCAGAGCCCGTCAGTCCCACCCCTAATCCTGTCAGCTTTATATCACTATGCGCGGTTCGCCACTGGAGGGTGCGTTTGCAAAATACTTTCATTTGCAAATAGATAAGTGAAAAAGATTCACCCACCTTAAATTTATTTTAAAAATCAGCAACAAAAAAGTTTTAAATATAATACAAGCATCTCGATAAACTTTTTTTTTATTTTCCTCTCTATGCTGAGCATCGGGGTTTTCTTATATGTCTCGAACACGCTACCTGCCTTCATCCCTTTCAGTCTTAGGTATTGTTGAATGCAGTGCTGAAAGAGTATCCAGTTGACCTCTTTATTTAATTCGTTCATCTTATAGTTCACTTTCCTCATGCTCGCCATTTCTCAACTGTCCCAGAGATCACCAAACTATCATCATATTTTCTACTCAAAGTACGTTATTATTCTTTTACTACATGTTATTGAAAGCCTTTTAGCGATGCTCCGGTCCATGTGATACTGATTATCCGCCTCCAATACCAAATCTCGAAGGCACCCTCATATTTCTTTCCGTTCTTATCATCGTTCATATTTATACATCAAACAGTGCTGCGGAGATTAAAAGAAACTTAAAAAGTTAAATAAAACTAAGAATTTCACAATATCCAATAACTAAATAGGTGCAAACAAATTGTCGATGATAAGCAAGTGATGCAATTTTAATACTTAGATATCAACATCTCCAGCCACAGTGATCCCTACAACGAAATAAGAGAACAAACAAATAAAGCAGCTGTAACATCTAGTCATCCACGAGATATCATCTGGAAAAACAAACGTATGCGTGTCGATAGCAAAATTCATAAGACCTTTGTCACATCGATTAGGACTCATGGTGTTGAAACTAGAACCGACACAACTAAAACCAAGAGCGTCTACGATAATCTAAGATAAGAATACCATAAACCATTGACGTATAATACCTAAGAGATGGAGTCATACACTTGCATACGAGTATCTATAATAATAGTAGACCTGCAACAAATATGGCATATAAAGATGGAACAGAAAGAGGTCGAGTGCGCGGTTCTGGTGTGACCATGTGGATAGAATACAGAATCTCATGTAAAGTAACCACACGAGATCCCCGCAGGACATCGCGTACCAGGAAACCCACATCAAGGGTAAAGAGACAGATGGTGCTCTATCTACATTAAGAAGAAGATGAAACCTGCTCTGCTTATATTTTATCTGAAAACTGGTTCTTAATGTGAAATATTAAGTGAAATATATGTCTCTATTGGGGTAAGCAGAAAAAATATTTCATTCTATCCCAATTATACTATACGACTTTTTTTGTCTACGTCCACCAAACTAATCATGAATCGCTCCTGGGTTTTTGTTACTTCTCACTCTTCCTTATTTAAGAATTTAGAAATATTTTCCTGATCTTTATTAACTTTTCGCACTTTCTTTACTCATTCATTCTTTCTACGTGGCCTTACAATAGCATACCACTTTCCTCATCTTCAAAACTATTCTACTCGTACATTACATTTTCAATGTATACAGTGCAACTGGGCGGACTTATTATCATGTGACAATCTCTTTTGAATATCCAAAAAGATGTTATAGACGCATTAAAAGGACACTAGATTGAAATCCTTTTTAAAAACTCTAGGTTCCAACGGGAATCGAACCCGCAATCCCTGAGCTAAAAGGCAGATGCTTTACCAATCAGGTCAGGGAGATCGTCAAGTACAGCAAATATAACTACATCAATTTATTCAGGATATTTTCTTATATCCTAAATCCAATTCAAACATTGTTTTCCCTAACATTCTATGCAATGTGAAATTCAATTTGGGAAAAAAAATCATTCCAAATATATTTGTATTACTCAACGTTACATTTCATCAAATATCTGAAAGCAGGTAAAATATGGCCTAGACTTTTTTTGCGTATTTACTTCCATTTTATGTTGAAAGTTGACAGTACGTGAATTCTAAAACTTTTTTAATCAAATTAACATTTTTTTACTTCACGTGTACAAAAAAAACACGTTTTTCTTTCTATGTCCGTGGGTAGAGCAGGTATTTTTACAGTAATTTTATATTTTTAATTTTAAAATAAAAACGCTGGAATTACCTACTTGCTTTTTTAACATTCCCGTATTTAGAATTATTTATTTATAAAGAAACAATTGTTTTGATATATTTAGGGTTTTTTTTTTAAATTGTGGTTATGACATTAAATTGTGTATATTTTTAATGAATTGTGTGTATATGTGTAGTGACAATGAATGACAGAATACGGAATGAAGTGATAAAGGATAAATGTGAACTTAAGACCGATGTGTTGAGGAAAGCCACGCTGAGGTGGTTTGGACATGTGCAACGAATGAATGAAAAAGGACTAACAAAACAGATATAAAGTGCAAATGTCAGTCGAATGCGTGGGAGAAGAAGACCAAAGAAAGTATGGTTGAATCAATTGAATGATATTCTGATGGAAGAATACGTAAAAATCAGAGAAATCGTTGAAGTTTTAAGAAAAGGTGTATGGATGTGGAAGAGGTGATGAACGTGTGTCGTGATAGGAAAATCGGGCGCTCTGTCCTATCTGTCTACCGCGATATGAAGATGGTGTAATGGTATTTATGAATATATGTAATTTGAGGGTTATCGGGTCAGTGACGTACAGTAAATAAATTAAGTTTAAATATAAAATTATTAATCTTCTTATTTAAAAAAAATTGTCCAATAAAGTTTAGAAGTAACCTATGACCAATTCTGGAGGAAATATTTTTCGACATATTGCATTAACAGATACTATTTTGAATTTGTATGGCGATTTTAAGTGGTTTTTTTTAAGTAACCATTCTAGATCATTTTAAGTTTCAGCTGATTAAGCTTTAAAAAAATCATCATCCATGCCACACTCGCAGCCGGGATTCTCCACAATATCCATTCTGTAAAGATGACTAGCCACCACGCAATGGCCTGTCCGCAAACGATACATGACAGACATTTCCATTTTGTTAATTCTTATGATATTAAACCATGGTTCCAGAGGGATAGTTTGTTGGATTGATTTATATCTAGAACCCTTATATACACCAGTCCTAGCACATTCCTATGTCCATCGGTGCCAAGTATCATGTTTAATTATATTCGAAAGATGAACCACTGTCGGTACAAAAATAGATAGGGGCAACCAACAGAACATGCTTCCCTTGCCAAGGAATCATCACCCTCATTACAAGTGATACCAATATGTAGAGGAATCTAAGCCAGAGAAACATGTATGTGTTTTTTTTATATTTAAAAGTGGTATTTCATTTATAAAACGCCTCTGATGTGTAAAACGGAGAATATCGGAAGACGCTTGTATCGTATTTGTGTACTTAAATAAGCTAGATTTAAATAGTATAAAAGTCTACCGAGATAGTGGTTCACAACAGTTCGTGGTGCCAGCTTTTGTGTATTGTGGAAAATTTAGACTTAGAAAGATAATTGTGTAATGCGTGCACTGAAAAGAATATATGAAGTGACATAATACGGAATAAAATTTGGGGAGGATAAATATGAAATCGAGACTGATTTAATAAACAACAGAAAGAAGAGAAAATTTAAGTGGTTTGGGCATGAAGAACGAATAAGTTAGGAAAAAAATTAAAAAAATAGATGTTCAGCGCAATCATGTGTGAAAGCCATGGAGTATAAGACCGCAGAATATATATTTGGATCTAATAAAAAAAATTTGATGACGGAAATGTTATTACGAATCAATTGATGTAATTGTATGAGAATAGGTTTGAATGTTGAGGAGATTGAATGATACAAATTGAGGCGCTGTTTCCTTTCTATATACAACGAAACGGCGTGGTAGTCTGTATTTATTATTTAATCATGTATGTGCAAAAATAATAGACCTAAAAATTGGTTATAATTTCATAAGTGAATTATGTAAAAATAATACTAAACATGTGGAGGGCGATATTTTACCTCCTAAAGAATCCAAATGTAGGTTAAAATTTCAAATGTAGGTTAAATGTGTTAATCCTGTTGGACTACTTCCAAAATATTTAATCAATGTATTTTTCTTTGAAATCAAATTTATGTGTAATTTTTTATACATATGTTATGTTATATAAAAAAATACGTTATGTTATATGAATATAAAATAAAATACGAATTATTTCTATAATGAAGTGAAGTTAGCTTTAACATTAAAAAACCTTCTAATTATGCAAAATGATGAGAGTTGTAAAAAAATTATACTCGAAGCTTTTTTTACATCTACTTCCTCTGATCAATGACTTCTTAGTAATCATATTTCATTTAAACTGGACTCATTAATTCAAACTAGCACATAAATGTAAAGTACACAAAACTAAAAAAATATCTATGAAAATAAAACCGAAAATCCATAGTGAAAAACAACTGTAATAAAACTTTTTTCTTTAATTAGCGTTATGAAAAAGTATTTGTGTCGGTTATGCATAACGACAAAGGATATTACGAATAATAGGTACAACCCCAATATAAGTACTTAACCCTGCGCAAAATTTCGGTTTCCATACATTATTTCCAGGTTATTAGAAAACTAATGGCGTCCATTGTTTGAGCTTCAACAACGTGTTCAAAGAATGCGGCGTACCCTCAAATTATACGGGTGGCTCAAAAATTAAAATACCTTTCTTTATATTTACATTCCCATGTTCCGCCCCTGGATAGATGTACTTAATTTTTATGTGTGGCAATAAAAAATATTGTTTTTTTTTAAATATTCTTCATTTTTATTCTTTTTCATGTTGAAATAATGCCTGTGTGATTAAATTAAATATAAATGATTGTTGTTAATTTGTTTATGTTTAAAATATACTCAAACTCATTGAATGCCTTGTATTTTATGATTTATGTAGCGCTAAAATAGATTTAAGAAACAGATGGATATAAAAGGTGAACTAAAACTATTAACAGGTAATCTAGACTTCAAGTAATGTAATCTAATTTCGTGCAAAAATAATTGAAGTCAAAAGAATAAGCCTCAATCCGAAAATGGACGTAAATAATTGATTTATTAATTTTATTCGAATAACTGGTCGTTAAACTTTTAGTTCAACAATATAAGAAATAACAAGGTCCAATAAAAATAATAAATCAAACGACAATAAGTTATTAAAAATTAACAATTCAAAAAATCATTACGATTGATTAGCGGAAACATTTGAGTTAAGAAAAATCGTCTTTAAAACCACTTTACATAGATTCAAGGAGAGTTAAAAAAGATCTATCAAGTGTCCATACGGATTCACCGTTTATTGGTTGCTTGATGACTATATCAGAGTAATTCATGTTGTTGTGTGTGCCTGAGGGAGTTTGCAAACATTAATCGAAGAAGCTTTGGTTAATCATAATAAAAAAAAATTACGCAGTACCTATAAGTTCGTTTATTTAATAATATTGTCCGAAGTTTCATAAAATGTTCATACAACAAACCCTCACGCGATAGTTTAACTACGATATAAGTAAAAAATAATCGTTACGAGGTTTGGTTTGTTTGATTTTTGCATATAGTCGCGTTCAGCAAGGTGTCATTTTATTTAACGTGATACATAATATTTTCAATTCTTAGCAAAAAGACATTTTTAAATTTGAAGCAAGGTGGAGAAATAAATTTGCATAACAATATGTATATTATATATGTTATGTTGCTTGCAAAACATTTCATGACTTTATGAATTGTAATGATTTTAACATTAAATTTGACAGTTCAGTCGCACATCCCTTAGTTAAAAAGAGTTATGGCTACATCATTGAATAATCCTTGTCCCTTTTTTTAATTACTCATACACATTTTATAAAATACTATATACTTTCTTCAGATATTAAAGAGTTCTGCTTTCTTGATTGGTCTTATTTTCAATACCACCTAATCTAATACCATCGAAATAATATAAAACCTTAAACATCGATTACCTCCTTTGTTTAAGCAAGACAGCATACTTGATTTTTTTTTATTTATTCCTGATTTTATTTTTCTTTCCTCTCCACCACCCCCTCCTTTTCCTTTGATTGATGATATCTCACTTTATATGAAAAGTAATGTTCGGGTGATTGTCCGTCTTTGTGGGCATATGTTCACGTATGTGTTCGTTGATTTTGTTGGGATGGATAGTCATTTGAATTATGCTGGCGACCATGTAACTTGGTTCATTTACTTTTGTCTGATTGGTTGGAAGAGATTGCCTCCTGGCAACAACCCGCCAGATTATATTTTCAATAAAAGTGTAAATAAGTAAAAATAAATAAATATACTTATCAATATTGTAATTTATAGATTTTTTTAAAGTATAAATGGGAAAAAATAAGTAAACGTCCATGAACACCATTGAAATCAGTCTTTGAAGTAGCTTTTGCTGCAAAAATATTTTTGAAATATGATACAATGGGTGTATTATTTTTAATTTGAACAATTCAATCAATTTATAACAAAGTTCGTGTTAAAGAAACGCCCTAACTTTATCTTCTCAATTATCTTAAATGATTTTTTAACAAAACTTTTTTATTTAAGTCAAACTTATCTTCCATGATATTATATAATGGAATTTTCCGATAGGAAACAGAGTCAACGGGACACTTAACTATACATAATCAACCCGGAGTATATCAAAATCTGCCATGATGATAGTTCACGGCACTATTTAAATAGCGACTTTTATGTATAAGAGTTAAACATGGGCGTGAAACAAATTTAAAGGAAATGAATAAATACTGTAGAAATTTGTTTAGTGGGGAGAAAATGTGGAGTGACAATGTATGACAGAACACGGAATTCAGTGACTAGGGGTTAATAGTCACTAAATTCCGTGTTCTGTCATACATTGTCATACAACTATTAACCCCTAGTCACTGAATTCCGTGTTCTGTCATACATTGTCACTGGTGATTTGGGTAAGTGGAATGAGTAAAGAAAGATAGACTAAGAAAACAAATACACTACAAATGTGAAGAAAGACATGATGAACTTCATAAAATTTGTAGGAGTTGTGAGAGAAAGTGTATTAATGTGGAAGAAGCGAATTATGTACATCAAGACAGGAAAGTCTGGTTCTATGTCCTCTCTGCCTACCCCAACAGTAAAACAGTGTGATGATAGTTATGTCTTCGAATATGTAAGGCATTGCTCTGTCATTCATGTTACTTCTATTTTCTCAAATAACCTCAAGAAAATCTATGATCATAATTTCTATGGTACTTTTTCTCAGTTGATCCTCTTGAGTATCAAACGCCCCCATATTATTAATGACGCCCCAATAGTATCCTTATAGGATATAAAGGATTCACGTTAATCGACCAGGACTTAGAGCTCGTAAGGAAAAACTTTCTCTTAATACGAATATAATATCCTACTTTCAGGATTAGAGGGACTTGTTGCAATAATAAGATTATTAATTTGAATTATGCCTTAGAGCTGGGCTAAGATCTTAATAAAATAATATTATAAACCAATGTTAAGGAGAATGCTGCACTACAAAAAGTTGTATTCAAAAGGGGTCGCTTTAGGAGGATATTTTGGTACAAAATGGTAAAGATTCTCAAAAATTGAAAATCACGTTGATCATCGTCATCACCAAATGTAGTTCTAACTTAGGATACGAGTTTTCGGTTTTATTAGTTGTGAAAAAATATGAATTACATTATATAATCTCAATAAATTGCTCTCTTCTTACAGTATTTAACATTTAATATAAGTGACTTTAAATATTTTTGAGAAGAAAAAAACTAAAGGAGATCCGAACCATTAAAAATTCCCCACTTAACTATTGTACAATTCAATTTTTTACTTTGAATATAAAAAAAAATTGTTTTTTGTTACTCTTCACAATAGATTTTTATTGGAAAGGCAGACCGTTGATGAAAAGTACATAACAATCGAAAAAATGCACTATGTTATGAATATAGGCACCCACTTCAATAGGCACTAGGCAAGACACGTGATGAAGTGGTCTCATTTATTAATCACATATTTCATATATTTGTCCTAAATATTAGAACACTCAGCTGAAACATTTATTCCCATTTACATATTACGCGTACTTAAATTCCAAAATATCACATATATAAACACAACTGCATCATAATCTCAACAACCACATCAATGTACGTTCAATAATTATTTTTTTAAGAAGTTTACACCTGTTTCTCTAGGCATAATGAATTTTTAAATACGATTGAAAAATGATGGTGAATCTCTCCAAACATTATTTCATTAATTGATTTAAATATATAGCTTTAATTGATGATTTAACACTTTTTTGTTGATTTTTTACTACTAAAATATTTTGAACGGCAAAAGCTCCATAAGTTTTGAAGTTATTTTGATTAATATGAAATAATTGGCAATTTCGACGATCTGCATTGGGCACTTGGTATAATACTAGACACTCGGGCTTACAATTCCCAAAAAAAGAAATTAAAATTAAAAAAGGCACAAGTCTAGTTGAGTTCAAGTCGTAAAAATAAACCCGCGCGCTAGACATCTGGAAGTATTGTTGCTTCTTAAGATGCAATAGCCATACCAACATGTGCAATGATTCCGTGTCTACTCCAGTAGATCTTAATGCATAGGAGCCATCAATAAAGTCAAAGACAATGTCTCCTGATCACGTTCTTCAATACCTCAGCATCGCCAATTTGAATACTCGTATATTGAAGGGTAGCATACGAATAAATGAAAAAATATTGAATATATACTTTTCTCCTTAGCTTCATAATTAGCCCAACCTTTTATAGAAAGAAGGGAGGTTATAAGCATCTAATGTCACTATCAATACCATCATGTGTTTATTTAAATTCAGATGCAAAATTGTCTAAAACTAAAACAAATCCAGAAATGAATCGGCCAGAAATTGAACCAGGGCCTCCTACTTAGCGAAAATATTAACCTTTAGACAACGACGACCAAAGAGGTATGCACGTGGATATTAATAATACTGAATATCACCAACAATTAACGGTTCAACTATTGAACACATCCTACTAACATAATGTCCATCGGGAGAGAAATACTATGGAAAGGCTTTTTATTCCAAAAAGGATGATAAGATGACCCATAAGGGGAGATCTCCGTAGCGTTAGACCAAGCGAGGAATCCATGAATAACAATCACTTCGAACTAGAGAATGTAGAGGTGACAGATTTAGTTTTTCATTCATTAATATAGTCCTAAAACGTATTCGAATTAATTAAATAAACATGCTGGTAGGTTGCGACTGTTAAAAACTTGAACTGTTAAAAGGGAGGTTGTAGCTGTTACAAGGTTGGGGCTGGGAGACGTAATAGTCTTGGACACAATAATTGAAGGTAAAAAGTAAAGAACTACTAGAAAAGGTACGCAAATCGTGGTTCGTCATTAAATGTGTTGGCAATATGACAGTATGTGGAGATATATGAAAACACTCGCACATATCTATAGCTTGCTAGAATTGTTACCAGACATACATATATACATAAAATCGCGCGATTTACCTAACAAGGTAAGCAAAAGGGACAGAGCGACAAAATGTTCTGTCTTAACACACATTCTTCACCTCTTCTACATCTATAAACCTTCTCATACGACTCCTACAATTTCTTTGACTTTTTACATTTTTTTCTTTCTAAATATCACTTACTTGATCCAATCATAATTTCCTTGGCATTTCTCTACCACGCCTACCACTCACGTTTGTACTTTACATTCATTTAGTTAGACTTTCTTCATTCATTCTTTCTACATGTCCAAACCATCTTAGAATGCTCATTGTTCATCTTATTTAACATATCAGCAAGTTCATTTTTGTCCCTTATCAGTTTATTCTGAAATCTGTTATACATTTTCCCCCCATATATTATTCTCAGTGTAAGTTTTTATACATTTATTCGACTTTTTCCAGTATTTTCCACGTCCACGTTTCACCTCCATACATTAAAGTATCATATAAAGTAAGTACTATTTTTGGGTACCGAGTTTAAAATATCTGGTCTACAAGTAAGTAAGAGAACAACACATGTATGGAAGTGAAGGAAGTATCTCGCGATCGAAAAGTTTGGAGATCTATCCTCTTTGCCTAACCCGACAGAGAAACGACGTGATGGTATGTATAAATGAATATGTCACAAAAAAATATTATTCATTCGATCAATTTTACATCATACTGTATTTACAAAACGGGCAGATAAAATAACCGTTTCACAGACCATTTTCTGTGAAAATTTTCCCTTAATGATACTGTTAAAAAAAAATTCACCAACAATAGACATTTCTACATTTCTTTTCGCAACCTTTTTAAAAATACTAATTTGCTAACCTTTCCGCCCAACAGATGGTTATCGCCCATAATGTAACATCAATTTTCGTCAGTGTTGCCTTTAAAAGACTAAAATTTCCGATTTCTTGCGCTATGAACATGCAATATTCTTTCTGTTACACAATTCACTGATAATTTATATGTACGAGTACATTTATACAACAGCAGAGGTCTCGCCTGAAAACTCTGCATGAAAGTAATATAAAACGATAAATGTTATTTCAACACATGTATTTACTTATTATTTTCTGATAAAGTGTTATAACATACATGGTAAATTAGACGAGCTTATAGATATGCAGGAATTTATTCCAAGCAACCAGCTTATCTTGGCTATGCTAAGTTGTTTTAATTTATGACAGATTCTAAAAAATGTATTTGAATTCAAGTAAAAAATTATAAAGAATCATTTTAAGTCTGGAGAAAAGCAATTTGTTATAATAAAGGGATAAATAAGGGAAAAAATAAATTTAGCTAGAAAAGATATTGTTTCGTAACGTATTATTTTTTCAATTATCTCTTAAACGTGAATAAAATTTCAATACAATACTTTGAAGTACTACTGTAATTTTGATCTAACTCTTCTTAATTTTAGTACAGCAATAGATATCGCTAATAATAATAGCAATTGATATCGCAGATATCGCTAATATGCCTAACCTTTATGGTATTTTTTTTGTTGAACGTAGAGCGATTCCTGTCAATAAATAAATACAATGCCAACAGGCTAATAACTAAACACGATGTGATGGGTGCTCCATTATCATTGAGTATAATTTCTAACCATTCAGGTAGAATGGTAGACATTTGTGCATGCATTGGTTTAATGTGTCAAAACTGTCACACTTCAGCAACCATATAGTATTGCTAGAGCAAGAAGGTCAAACTTCCAAAACGATAACGATTTTTCAATAAGCCACAGCCTTTCGTGAGATAGAGTTTTTGTTCAACGTTATTTTTGTGTCGCCTTATAGCGCTATAAAAATGTATGAAAAGCAATTTATTAGCTATAGAAAAAAAAAGAAATGTTATATGGTCTAAAAGTAAAAACAGCCCAGAAATGAATCCGTCAGGAATCAAACCTAGGGCGCCCGTTGCTTAGGGTAAATGGTTATCGTCAATCACGATCGTTAATACATAATGAAATACGATAAAAATATTTGATATGGACGATTTGTTCTATACATATTTTGAAATGTTTTTCAAAACAACACAAACGACAATCTGGTATTTGCAGCTTAGGGTTAAATTATTTTAAATACATAACAGATGTGAAATTTGACGTCATTATACCCGTTATGTTAACTGCACAACGGTAAATAGCACAATATTATGTCGTATGAATGTTTTGTTTATATTTGCAATTAATTTATCGGTTTATAAAACTATCTACAGTGTTTTTTGTGAACACAATCAGATAATTTGCCAATAATTGATGGCAGCTGTTGCCTAGTTGATATAACGTTTGGCTAGGAAGCCATGGGCTTCGAATTCGATTTTTGGCGGAATATCGCAGGATGAGCCTTGTCTATTTTTTTGGCAGAAGGTCTTTAAAAATATCTCTAGTTAGTCAGAAGAAATTCCATGTGGCTATTATCTCGCCAGGTTGTATTGTGTATGACAAAAATGGTTACAACACATTACGAAATTGACGTTATCTTTGAGTTATTATTTTTTTACAAGTACTGGAAACCAGTTTTACTTTTTTGAAGCTGGCCAAATAAGCTCTCGACAGGAACCAAAACAAAAATTTTCTTTGAAGATTATTTGATATACTATAACTCCATACAGTAAAAAACCCGTGTGAAAAACATAAAAACTATTGTAGTACTGATATCGCGAACTTATGTGTATAAAATCGTATGGGGCTGAACGAACAAATACGATTATTTTTTGTTGTTTTTTTTTTGTAGAAAAAAATGCGAATGGGCCTATATTACTCGTTGAAATGATAAATTTCTTCACTCTGTCGGATTCCTAAAAAGTCACAGATAGTGATTGATTGGGCATACGTCTGTCTCTTTTTCTTTGACGTTTAGCAAGAGTTTTTTTTTTTAAATGTTACCCAAACCCAAACGATAC
Organism: Odontocerum albicorne; assembly: GCA_949825065.1. Classification (NCBI taxonomy): domain Eukaryota; kingdom Metazoa; phylum Arthropoda; class Insecta; order Trichoptera; family Odontoceridae; genus Odontocerum; species Odontocerum albicorne. Next base: position 18,629,747 of record OX463853.1, read on the forward strand.
CAGATTTATTTTACTGAGTTAAATTCAAACAAATATTATTTTACTGAGCTAAATTCAAACAAATAACAGTTATTTGATTTCAGAATCTTTCATTCATTAATGCACGTCGATATACTTAATTGAGAAGAAAATATTTGAACATTTCGAAAAACTTAATCCAAACCATATACAGCAAGTACATACACATCATGTCGTGTCCCCTGCGGGATACGCAGATGACCTCATCTCACAGCTTGTTAGACACTGGTCTTACACTCAGTGTTCTAGGTTTTGTGTTCGACTTCCAATGGTAAAAAAATAAATAAGAACAGGTTCCAGTATTGTAACAATTCTTCTGATAAGAACGCTCATGCACCCTAAGCGTGTGAATATAGTTGCTTCTTAACGTTCTGTAGCTTCTCCGGTTGCTTTAAACCAGGTGGATTAATTAATGTGACCGAAGACAATATTATCATCCGGTCACTCTCCAATATGTCAGATATGTTGAGATCTAGAATACGGATGAACGATAGAGAACAAATCTCAATACTCTTCGATGCAAGCATACTTATCTCGATTATTCAATTTTCAACTCTTATAAACGTAATTAAATTTTGAATTCAATATAACATTTACTTTTTCGTTTTTATTGCATAAGAACCATACCCACATTTATAATAAAAAAATATTATTTCAAACCATGGGGGACTATATGTCAATATTTTATGGATAACATTTATTCGTGAATTGTTTCATAAAAAAGTGTCAACGTATGAAAGAAGGCGGAATGATGACATCAAAAATGAATGCATGAATGTTTTCAAATATGATTCAATGTTTTGAACTCATGCGAATAAATTAGTGTTTATATGATTAAGACACGTGGAGAGAATAAAGGAAGAAAAATGGTTGAGTGAATATTCAAGATGAGAAGGAAGAGGTAGACCGAGAAAAACGTGTATGGATCAAGTGCACCAGATTTATATACCATAGAAGGAAAAGTGAGAAGTATGAATTATAGAAATTGTCGAGAGGGCGAAAGATTTGTCCTTGGGTGGAAAAGTATGGAGATATATTCTCTCTGCCCACTCCGCAAGGAGCGCGGTGCAATGATATGCATTCATGTAGAAAAAAAATCGAGTATGGATAGTGTTCAAATCCACTGTAACTTGAAGTCGAATAATATTTTAAATACATGTTAACATTAGGAAAATGAACGATGAAATGTTTTCACGAAAGATTATATTTTTTTAAATTAAAACATTTTACGCGTATCCAACAAGAATCATTTTTCTTGTTTTGTTTGATTTATAAATCATTGATAGCATAAACACATGATTTTTCAAAACATTTATTTGCCAGAGGCATTTAATCACATTTTACATTCGTTTCGTGTCGCCCGCTTAAATATTGTCCGCGAATTTTATTACTGTTTTGCGATATCGAAAATCTTTTCTTCCAATGTATAATGCATACATAAATTCGACTCACACTGGTATTCCTTTATATATATTTAATGAGATTCAGTTTTCAAAGGGTATTGCAGTATTTCTCAAACGATGGTTCGTGAATCCGTGACCGTGATATAGACCAGTCATAAGAAAAAAAAACACACATAAACAGAAGGCAAATTAAACCTCATAATAATCACATTACACCAAGAAAGGGCATTTTATAAATTAACACTCAATTTACAAAGGATTATTTACTGATATATAGACACAAAAAAAATACTCATGAATCCACAGAAATTAAAGAAAATGGAACAGCACATAACACTCATTTCCATTACATAATTTGGATCCAATTTAAATTTTCGTCTTGTGTTGACGTTATATTTCACAAAATACGAGTATGTTATGTTTTCTATCAACCTTTTTTAATTTAAGTTTTATATTTTAATGTATCTTATGACTTTATGTAATTTATTAAATAACTTAGAAGCCAGCTAAATGAAACTTCTCTGTCCAAAGGCCGTTTGCATATATGGAATTGTTCTTAATCTTCAATTTCTTCCACTTGTTTCATAAAAGCTTGCTTAAATGTAACAATATATTCTTCGAACTGATTTAATTCGCCAAGGGTTAATCCACGTGATACGTCTCGTGATACACTTGATAAGAAGTCACAACTTATCAACTGAATGAGAATTTTTGAGAAAGGAATTAAGTGTTTATCAAAAATCTGGTTAAAATATCAACCTAATTTTTCATGTTTATCATATATGTCCTCAGTAAGACACCGGTCTAGTTTACTGAGGTCATGATAAATGAAAAGCAACAAACCCAGATCCATATAATTTTACTGTCCACTTGAAATGCTATTTTTTTATTCTGTTTTTAGGAAATGCTAATGGAAATTAATTAGGAGCCAGGTATACTAAATGTCTCTGTCCAAAGGCCGTTCGCGTGTGTTATTTTTCATAATCTTGATTTTTTCTCTTGTTTCATAAAAACTTGCTTTAATGTAACTTTTTATTCTTAAAACATACAGAAGAAGAATTTTGGTGTATAATTGACAAGACATCACTGTTTGTTTTTCGAATTGGTGTTTGTTTTCCATGGATTTAACTCCTTTATTCAATATTTTAGAAAAGGTTGTGGTAACATGAATTATGAAAATGCAATGTTCCTTCAAATAATAATTAACAACAGGTGGAAGTTCAAACTTCTGTAACTAAAGCGTGAATTTCAAGTTAAGACCATAGCTTAAAAATTCGTTATTTGTATTCATCATCGATCCTCACACAGATATACGAGTATCAATAAGTAAATTTAAGTTTTTCCTTAATAAAAATTCCTTCGGTAACTTGAAAAGTTAGATTTTAGTGTGATTTATTCAAGCCCGTCTTTAAATTAAGACCTGGGTCTGACGTCGTAGTACGTAATAGATTTAAGCGATAGGGTTATGCCCTCTGAAAGGCGTGCTAATCTGAGGTCATCTGGGTCTCAGTTAGTAACCATCTCATTGAGGTATATTTGACGAACAGAACAGACCACCTCGGTCGATCTTTTGGAGTGGCCGGCCTCCTCTGGGGTATATTCAGGTTGATACTATAAAAGTAATTAAGAGAATTCTTAATTCGACACTGTTTGAGATATATTACATTGAACCGTGGGCGCATTTGGAACTATTCCAAGTAAAAATGTTTTTTTGAAAATTCGGGTGTAATTTGGCGTAATCACAAAAGTAAATTTAAAGAACGGATTGATCAAAGAATATCAAGAAGGGTAGTTTTTTCTAATTTTTAATATGCAATTTATTATTGTTTGTATATTTTATGCCCTAGCCTGCTGATTATTTTATTTGTGATATCGCATCTCATAGACTGAAAGGCATACACCAATGTATCCATCTTCCGAGATCTCCATGACAATGAAAGACACATGCAAGAAGAGAATACAGCTATACTTCGAACACGTCGCTAGAAATAATGAAAGCAGTTTGCAGAAGTTAGCAGTGACTGTTATACTGAGGGACGGTGAGCAAGAGAACGATCTAAACCAAGGTACACACAAAACATACCATCACACCATTTCCCTGTTGGAGTAGCAAGAAAAAACAGAACACCAGGCTTTCCTCTTTCACCACGTACTTGGATACCGATAATATTTTTTAAAGAAAAGCTGGTTGATTCTTTCTGATTGTAGTTTAGTGTTGGTCACTTTGATGTTTTGATATTTATATTTTTTGTGGCACTGGGATTTTTGTTTTTATGTACACTCTTATTTTAGAATTTCAATTTAAATATTAATAACTGTTTTAATGGTCAATACTGACCGTCACTATTCAAGCAAAGAAATAAAGAATTTCACCATAAATTGAAATATATTTTACTATCAATAAAATAATATATATTTTTATACCTTAAATATATGAGATGCAATTATTTTTAGGCTTTAAAACTCTATAATAACAATAATAAATAAAATAAAAACTCTGATATACTCGTAAGTACGACGATTTGAAAAATAAATGAAATCTTCATTGTCAGCTAGTTGTGTTTTCATATATCACAAATATTTTACCTAGAAGTATTTGGATATCACATTCCTATCTCTCCATGGACTTGGATACCGATATTTTTCAAAACATATAGCCGATTAAAAGAAATAATTTTAAAGCAAGAAATTCTCTAAATGTATTTACTTGAAAGAGTAACAATTTATTTAACTGTTCCTTGGAAAAAAATACCTATCAATGAAGTTGAGAAACGACGGAGTTTTTGACATCCAAAAGAAATTGTTGAAACTCACGTAATATAACATGGATAAAAATTCAAGCTGTCATATTTGGATTTATCGTTGTGATTCAAAATGGTTAAAGTGAAATATTTTATTACATTTCTAACAGTTTTTTATTTATTTTATAGGTACCGTGAAATATTGGAAGGCTTTGAAAACAAACATTACAACTGACACAATCATATTTTAAATTGAACACCGTTTAGAAGTAGATTTTATATTATTATCGTACCCAAGATACGCCTTCTTGTATAATTCCTGTTTTCCTTGAGATTTATCTTTAATTTTTATCTTCGTATTTTTTTTTCAAAGCCTGTTTTAATACTATGTTAAAACAAGGTCATATATAACAACAATAATTGTGAAACGAAAGCTGGTTGAATGAAAGAAATTGGTTAAAAAGCAATAAATCTATCAAATGTGTCAACATGACTATTTCAAATTAACAATGAATAAATAAAATCTGATATCCGTTCAATTACATTTTCCCTTAAAACTTAATACGAGTCTGCACCCGTTTGTGGTAGTGTGAGCAACACGGATATCTTGAAGCTTCAACGAGTGTAGAACAAAGCATTCAAGATCTCTTTCAACACCCATCCCAGAACAAACTTCTCCCGACTTCACGCCGAACAACGTAAAGAAACCCTCCAATACCACATCCTCGCTTGGACTGTGAAGTTCCATAAAAGCAAACAGGGGCACAGCAATCCTCTAGTCGCTGCCCTGGGGACTAACGAGAGTAAGTCCGACCTACCTTTCCGTTATAAGCACATGCTTCTGAAGCATCATCTGTTGCCTGACTAATCCACCTACAGTATTAGCAAGGAGGACCAAAGTCTGAGTGAATGTGATGAAATACAAGTAGACGTATATGGTACGTGCGAAATAATCAGCATTAAAATAATTAGTTGGAAGAATTGTTATCTAGTTACAAATAAGTTTGAAGGTGTTAACTATTTATAAATGAAATATTAAGATAATTAAAAATAAAAATTACATGTTGGATATTAAAATTAGGTAAGTTCAAAGTTATAATATATAAATTAAATTAGTTCTTAGTGTATAAATTTGTATATAGGTATAGCATTTGGCAATTTTTGTATTATGGATTACATTATAAAATTTAAAAAAACTTAACGCGAGTACAACACACTGTTTTAGTCAATTATTTTATATAATAGTAATCATATCTCCAAGGTGGTACTCGTATAATTCTAGCCTTAATCAAATCGTAAACAAAATACAAAGAGAAGTTGAATCATTTATTGTAATATTTTATTTGCAAATCAAGTAAATACTCCATTTTTTTCAGCTTTCCCGATTTCTTTAATTTTACATGTTTTTGATAAATTACAGAAAATTGTGAAATGGGCAGTTAATGTTATCGAGTCGATGCAGTTTGGCAAAAATTGACTCACGTGGTACACAGTTTCAATAAGATTACACAACTTATCAAGTTAATGAAAAAATTTCAAAGGAAATTAAATGAATAATCATCAATAGTTTGTTAAAAGTATCAAACTATTTTTACGTTTTCAGTCAGATACAGATAACAGTCTTGTTTACTGGAGCTACGATAGATGAAAGACAGCAAACTCAGATCCATTCAATTTTAATTTTCACTAAAAATAACGGTGTTTCATATACTTTGTAAAGATACTACAAATATTAGTTATGTAAATAAATAAAAAATATGCCATTATTGAATAAAATCTTAAGGAATAAAAATTAAACGAACAAATTGGTACCCATGTATCAAAACTAAATCATTTTCAATGGTTTGAATTATAATTGTAGTTTACATATACCAGCTAACACGCAAATTAATATTAAATAAATTGAATTGACATAAATTGAAATATCGTTTTTACAAATAGATCTCTGCAAAATATAAAATTTTCTCAACAAAAAAAATGTTCATTTAAATCAAACTTTTACTCGTTAGTCGACCATTTATTTTCCATTCAATTAACCTGCTGTCAGACTCAAGAATATACCTTCCAAGTAAGACGAACGCAATATTCATAATAACATACACACATACTCCAGAGAAAGCGATATTAAAAGGAAATCAAGTATCGATTCAGAGGTTAAGGTTGCTGATTTGAAGGCAAAACCAATTAAGGTACCTTCATCAAAGTTTGAAGGAAGTCAATAACAATTCGAGGTTCCTTTAAAAGTTTCCTAATTCAGTGGTTTAAACTTAAGAGACAGTTTAAGGGAGTTGCCATTTGAGAAATCATTACTCTCAGTTCAACCATAATAACATTTTTGTATATATAACTTAATTTTTACTGTAGCGATAATAACTTACGTAATTTTTGGAAAAACCCATTTTGTAATTTTTGAACTTAAACTTTTTTTTTGTTTTAATCATAAGATGAAAATGCAGCCTTATTTAAAATGTTAAATTTAAAAAATAACAGTGAATTTAGAATTAATTCATAAGCAAATTTTGCTTTTATTTATTCTCATAATATGGACAACATACAATTTTAAATTTATATCGTTTTAATGGAATAACGAACTGTTAAGTACAAGTGCATAAAACAATGCAAAAAAACTCTATTTTGTGGATTTAGATGTTTGTGATAAAGTGGTTTCGTTCCTACTCACAGATTTTATATGTTTGTCCCAAATACAAAAACACTCAACTTAAGGAGTCACATTCTTCCAAACAATTTACTCCCAAGCTAACATAGACACTATTTACACATCTTAATCTCAACAACTATATCAAAATCATATCCAACAACTCCTCATCATACACTCTACATTCACATTAGTGCCTCACTCACATGCCTTTGTGAATAAAAGTAATATGTGCTTCATTTACAATACTTTTACAATAATTTATAACAATTCATTAAAACCAAATAAAAAGACATATCAACACAACAAAACAATTAAAATAATGCAAAATTATGACAGCAATTCACAAGTCAGACTGGTGTCATATTACTATGGACCATCCACGTCAAACGTGTGGGAGGTATATTGACGTGTAGATTTTAATTCTAATAAATTACCTCCAAAAGCTCCACACTCCTCGCTCTCCCTCTGTCAAAAAGTCATATTAATGTGTATATATTTTTTTATTTGAAGGAGCAACGTTAAAAAATCTCACTGTTGGGCCTCAGAAATGTATAGCAAATTTTTGTCACAGTAGAATCGGAACCAGATCCAATGATTCTATATCGATTTAGACAAATACAATACATAGAATGATTATCAAATCAATAGCAGTCCAAAGGAACCGCATATTGTATATATATTTATTAAAGGCAATAAAGTCATTCACTAAATCAGTCAATATATATGCGCTTTGATAAGTATAAAAAAAAGTTTTCAAATTTATCATTAAAGTCGTTAAAAGTTAAGAAAATAATTAAGCTCACTTATTTATGGTGGGCATAAGTCTTTCATAGAGCTTCAACCTCAAAACAATGCTTCTCTATTTCGGTTGATCTTGGCTCTTTTACTCTATTTTTTTCTTTTGGCCCGTATATTATTCGTGTACCCAAGAGTTGTATTCCACTTAGTTGTTATCTTATGTATGATTTATTAAAAAAATATTAAACACATTATTTTTTTATTTCAAACTTTAAAGGGAACCCCCTTGTATAAGTAAATAATTCAAATTGGTATTTAATTGTCGTCCTCGAGACTTCATTCCATTGTTACAGTTTTCCATAAAACTAACCGAGTTACGAGTTTTTTAATTGGCGGTGATGCATTCTTGCCGTCAACAATTCTCGCAACTCAATTTTAGTTTAGCCATTTTATTTATACGAGTACATGTACACGCCGTTCACGTGTAACGTTTTACATTTTCATAAACCTAGAAGCCACGGTTAATTGCCTACCCAAATAATTCAGGAAACAACCCAAATGAAAATATAATACAGCTCAAAATTAGGGCAGACGATATTGTTGTATCTACGAATTGTCAAATATCAAACGTCAGTGTTGTTATACAGTACGGGAGGTTTTATATATTTTATTTTAACTCAAGCTTTACAAAACTGTTTTGATTAGGCATCCGTCTATGGTTTTTTTTTTAATTTAAAAACTACGTATAAATTTGACGGTAAGACGATCTATGTAGCCTATTTGGTAAGACCCCTGTCTTCAAATCCGTTAATACCCGTTTTTTAGGTTTCAATCTGGTTTTCACTTAAGTACTCTTTAACATATTTCTGGATGGTTGGCAGATATTGCCACATTACAATAAACCAGTCAGAATGTGCTGTGCACAATGAAAGTAAAGGACACTATATTAAATTTATTCAAAAGCCCATCCAAACATATTTCGTTACTATTTATATAAAAAAATGTTTTTATTAAATGATTTTAAAAACGTCTTATTTCTTCAAGTATGAGATAAACGCAAAAAAAAACATTTTGTGAACAAAATCAGTATTTTTTTTATTTCAATTTCTTTATAATTATAACGGTTTCAACGTAAAAAGGGCATGTATTTCAATTCCATGGTTTTTTTTTTGTTTAAAGGTTTTATTAAAAATTGAAACAGTAAATAAAGAAACAAAAATATTTTTACAATAACAATTTTGTTAATGAAAAAAAAGTGTTGTTTTATTGATTGAAACATTTCTTACTGATATCGCGCAATGATACGACATTGCATTTTTTTATTTTTTTTATTTTTTACAAAAAAAAACTTAAAATAGCACCTTTTGAGTTAGTATAACTTGTTTTACTGCTTCAAGTTAAATGTTAGTCTTCTAAACGGATCAAGTTGAATGACAATAAGGTCAATGTCACGTCAGTGTATTAATCCCATACAGCCGGACTAATCAGCATTATATACTAAATTAACATTAAACCTTTAATAATCATCGGCCTCTCTGTAATTATGTTGAATGCGTATATCCTACAGAACATATACGAGCTTGAAATTAATTAATATCTTGAATTGGTCAGATTTTAGGTTTACGCTTTTAATAAAATATTAAGAAATAAATATTCCTATGATATGCGTAGACCGTCTAGGATCTTTACCATAAAATATCCTTCTTGTAAAGTTGTATTTGATTGAGAAACAGGAAACGTTCTGCTCCTGTTGATAAAATAAACCATATGAAAGTGTAAATTTTCTTCTATATTTCAAGTTCTTATAGGCAATTAATCTTATTAAGGAGTGTAGGTTTATATCGCTTAATCAATATTATCATATGTTAATTAAATAAATGTATTTATTTATATGTTAAAATAATTCTACACGGCCTATATCAGCCGTCTCATTAGGCTCATTTGCTTTTCTGAGACAGTTTACATACACCCGCAAGAATCACACAATAACAATTCAACAAGTTTAAGCTGCGGCCACTCGAGAAGTCTAACAACTCTCGATAAAGTAATATATTATCATTCTTCATTGAAACACCCAAAAGCTGTACATATTAACATCGATCTTAGTCTGTCAAAATGTTAGCACGATTGCCCCACGATTTAAATATAAAGCCAATGCTAATGGAGCTTATATTTTCAAATCCTTTATTTATGTGAATTTTTTGTTGAGGATTTTTTAAATAATGAAGATAAAAAAATAGTTTAACAAATATAATCACCGTCAACACGGAAAACAAATAGATGGTAAGGGTAGATCCTTAACCCATTGGATTTCCTATCTGAAGAATGCCGATGGACTAACACATCCCGAAGGGATTGCAATTCTCAAAAGATGGCATTCATAAGCATCACATAACTATAATGAAAATTTAAATTGACTAACGAGGTTGACGACAAGAACGCTTCACCGAAATTGAAAAACCTCGTAATCTTACCGATTTTATGAAAAACTATAACAACGAAATGAAATCTCGGGGACAACAATTATATGAGTTGACCATTTTGACTTATTCAGTCACATTAGGGTTTTCAATTTGAATATTAAAAACTTAGTGTTCTTGATTTCAATATTTTAATTTTAATAAACCTTCTCTTGTTTCATTATAATAACTAGTATCCATGGCCATGTTTTAACGTAGCGTATAAAAACAATATTTAAAAAAAGCTAACAAAAATTAAAATAAACGTTTAATCTCAAGGAAAAAAGAGATCGTGTGGTAAATTATATCGAAAATATTGTTTTTTAGATTATTCTTAAATATCAATAAAGGTGTATAACGTCTGATTGAGCTAAGAAGATTGTTTCGAAGTCAAGCCTAGTGAACCGCGGAAGACAATATGTGCATATAGAATATACCAGATGCGTTGGTATACAAAAGATTCTACCGTCACCAAACAGACAATCGATGCTCAGCAAGGAATTGAACTTTTCACGCAGATATTGAAGACAGCTTGGATTTTTCGACACTTCAAAGAGGGTTGATAGAACATGGAGTCTGATACGATATTCGGAAATGTGTTCATATTTTTTTTAATTAAAAATAAACTGAAAAAAAACCCATTTTGAAGCCTCTCCAGTTATGTTATGGTACGGTTGAAATTGTGTAAGTATGTGAATGCAATTGTGTAAGTATGTGGATGAATGTTTCAGCGAAATGTTTTAGCATTTAAGCAGGCTTTGCCACCTGTAGCGATTTAAGCGCAGTTATGTACTTGTACTCTGCGGTTCACTTTTCCATTAAAATGTTGTTATTTTTTAAATGGCGTATTGTGGATAATAAAAAAAAATATTGGTCGTGTTAAAAAAAACATGTCCAAGAAACAATGTCGGAAGAAAATATAATCATCATTCCTATTTATCGAACTGTTGGGTAAATAACTATTATATTAAGGACTTAACTTGCTTATGTGTGAGTAATACTACCGCACGATTAAAATTAAGAATGATATCGTTAGCGAACTCTTGACCAGATTGGTACTACATTTTTTATATAAATTGTGTGGTACATAATAAATTAAGCTTGATGCCTCCGGTTAGGAAACCACTGTCTTACCACCAAGGCACGATGGTATGGTGATACATTAATGTGTTTTTTACAGTTTGTTATTTCCCAATTCTAATGAAAAATAAACACATTTCAAGGCTGCAATATATACCATCGTGAAATTTCCCTTTTTAAGGTTAAGCAGAGAGGATTGTGACAAACTTTCCTATAATCCTTCGTCTCTTCCCTATTCATCATTCAGCTCCATGTTTATATTACGCCTTGCCTTTTCTTCTATCGACAATTCATCCAGTGGCTCCAACCATGCCTTATTCGGGTTATTTTTTTACCACGACTTTCACTTATGGTTGCATTGTAAATTTGTTACATAGTCTTTCGTCATCCATAAGTTCGCCATGTCCAGACACTTTAAGGTGCTCTTTTTCACCTTATTTGACATCAATTTTAGCTCACATACGTCCTTAATATTGACACAACATGTTCTTAGTTCACGTATTCTCATCGTATTTAATCGACTCATATTATTACTTTTCCACGTCCCATTTCCCTTTCATATATCAATGTTGGGACTTATCACTTGTGAACCATAAATTTAGCATATTTCTCAATTGCTTAGTTAGAATATACGTATTTTAGTTAAACATAAGGTTAGTTAGAATATATGTATTTTAGCTTTGAATAAAATGATAAAATAGTGTTTTAAGATAAATAAGGTTCTCAGTCTTCATCAAATGTGTTTAACGAACAATGAAAAATTATTCGTTAAATTTATTTCATTTTGTCTCGCTTCACTCTAAAACACTTTTGAACCATCCCAAGTCAGCAAAAGTGAAATGTTACGAAATATAACATAAGCCTCGACCATTTCTCTTCGTATTTATTTTCAGGCGAATACATTTTTTTCGTTGAAAATATACCATAAAACACATCTTTCTGCTGTTTTATCTAATACATCTTATATTTTTTCCCATCTTTGGGTGCGTTTAACTCCCAGGAGCAGTAAATTCCAAAATATAACATTTCCCGTAACTTGATAGCGAAAAACAATCTACGATCCTTATTTTTTGTAAGAGGATATGTGAGTCGGGACATTTTTTTGGTAAACCTCGTTCTTTTTATCTTTTTTATTTTGCTTTAGAAATGTTTGTTGATCAGAAGTAATTTATTACTGAACAGAACAAAAGTGATTGCCAATGAAGATATAATAATTCAGAGACAAAGTCGCACTTTGAGATGCTTTTAGTATGAAGAACGAATAAATAAATAAAGACCGATAACATATATTTCAGGCGTTAGTTTGATTGCTACGCACTGTAGAGAAATCAAGATAACTATGGTTCAACCATGAATATGAAATTTTGAATGAAGGTCAGTCATTCAATTAAGTTAGATAAATAGAATGAGATATATGAAAAGATGTATGGATGTGAAGAAGGCAAAGATGTTTGTCACTATCGAAACCCCTTCTTTTATTTCATTTCCTTCTATTCCACCAAAAAAACGGTTATGTAATATCCATGTTTGTATATAGAAACAAAACAAAAATAAATAGTTATGCATTTTTTATTTCAACTGAAGATATCATATAAGATGTGAAGCACTCATTTTTCATTTCAACTGAAATCACAAGATGTAAAGCGCTCATTTGTTGTCGTACATACATACAACTACATTATTTCTACGTCGGGGTTGGTAGAGAGGAAATAGTGCCAAAATTATCCATCTTGACAAAAAAAAATCTATTCCACATCCATGCGATTCTTACGGTTTACCTGTCAGTTAATATAACCTTCTTTCAAAATATTATTCACTTGATCCAACCATACTTTTATTGGTATTCTTCTGTCAAGTCTTTCAGTCACAATGGCACTAAATTTTTTGTTAGTCTTTCTTCGATCATTCGTTCAACATGGCCAAAACATTTCAGAATGATCTTCATCGTACATAATTCATCAGTCTTAAGTTTACATTTGCCTGTAATCAGTTTATTCCGTATCTCGTGTAGTCATTTTATTCTCAATGCACGTTTGACTTCTCTCTGTATTTTTTCTTATTCACGTTTCACTCTCACAGGTCGAATTCGGTACTAAAATGTTGTTGTGGACTATATATTTTTAAATATGCAATAATCATTGATTATTTTTTAAGTAAAAACTTAAATTCCATTTGATTATTTCTGAAGTACTTTTAATCAAACAGAACCAAGTCCTCTAACATATTATATAAAAAGGTATAAAAATATTAAGTAGATGAAGAAATTAATTTGTCTTTTTCAGTCACAGAAAAACGAAATGTAGGTATCTTTTATTAAGGAAAAAACTTAAAGTATAACAGTAAGGAAATACAAAATAGTGTGAACACGCAAAGCTGACCGCTTATCAGAATATGGTAATGCGCACATTCTCTCATGCAAGGCAGTAAAGTAGGTATGGCTAATAGGGTCCGGTGACGGGAGGTATTTGGCGGCTTTTGATTTGATTGCGTTCTAAGGTTCAAAGTTAAGGTGTGTCAGATAATGATAAATTTTGAAATTAACTTAATCCATGTAAATGAAGAAAATACTTAAAAATTAAATTACCATATTGTAATAATGAATTACATTTTTGTTTTCACCACTCACCACCAATCTGAAATGGTCTGAGCACGTGGAAGGAATGAATGAAGAAAGACTTACAAAATAAACATACAATGCAAATGTCAATAGAAGACGTGGATGAAGAAGACCTAGAAAAATATAGTTGGATCAAGTATATGAGAAGGAAATTAAAAAATCAGAGGAATCTCATCAACTGTAGGAGAAAGTTTATGAATGTAGAAAATTGTAAAGATGTATGTCGCAATAGGGAAGTCTTGCACTCTGTTCTTTCTGCCTACCATGATAGGGAAACAGGGTGGTGATATGTATGTGCTTAAAAAATATTAATGATTCTTTATGATAAATCATTTATTATATTTTCATTGTTCAGAACATTCACGAACTATTTTATAAATGTGCGATGCATGTTTATGTAAAAAATGTTGCAATTCAGCAAACATAAATATTTGTATGTTCATTTAATTTCGAACTTGTCAAATTAACTTGATAGTTAGTTAACCACGTTTAGTTTTATATACAATATGTAATTTATTTTTTAATTATTTTTTAAAGCTACAAAATTTACAGTCTGATTTAAAATTTTTATATTTAACAAGAACATCCTTCCATTCTAATGTAACTTTGTTTCGCTTCCTTACTCTTGAACGAATTTCTTTCGTCTAGTTCTACAATTATTGATAGAGATTAGTCATATATTTGTTTTTTTAGTTAAAACAAATATTTTTCTATAGAAAATCTGTGATGAATAAAAACAGTGATGAATTAAAACAGCGTGGGATTTCCTATATTAAACATGTACATGAAAGAATGAACATAAAAAATACACTGACGTATTAATTTTGCTGAAGAAATTTAAAATTTTATTTCAAACCATTTAAAACATTATTTTTAAATAAGGGTTTAAATATGTGGTTTCATTCCTTTTCTTAAATACATGGTTTCATCGTCTCACTTTTAAGTTTGGAGCATATGAGACTCGTCTCTCAATTCAAATCACTTAGTTTAAAGTAAGAAATAAGCACAGTATTTAGGCCCAACTATGAATATGGCCTAAAAATTTGCTTCGTTTAGGTGTGTTCGGAAAACAGTGTCAATGGCGCTTGAAAAATAATTTTCAGTTTAATTGTTTATATGTAATCATCATCGACTTCTTCAGAACCTTCTTCAGATTTTTTAAAGTCTACTGATGAATACATATCACACATCTTTTATCTCCGAAGGTTTTGTTTAAGAGCTTCAAACTTTTTTCCTACTAATTTGTGATCAATATTGAAAGGTTCTACTCTTAAATGAAGACATTAATGTATTATTTTAATAGTAATCAATAAATTGTATATCGATGTTTTATATTCAAACATCACACCTAAAACGCATTTTTTTAAAATATGCAGCTCATAAGCCAGATTGAGGTCAAAAACTTCGATTTAAATTAAAGTTAGACGAGGTGCATGGTTGCGGTAACGCACTAGACTTTCGCGTGAAATGTTGGTTCGAACCCCGCGCTGTCCAGCTTCCTTCGAGTAACGAGTTCGAGGGCTTAAGAATACCTATGACATCGGTCATATTCTTTTCTTTCAAAAAAAAAATATGCAGTTTGTCTCCTATTCGGATTTGATACCTGCTGGTAACATATTTTTTATAAGGGTTTTGTCTGGCTTACTGACATATCTCTGATTGGTTGTAATAGATTGCCATACGGTAATAAACCAGCCAGGTTGTATGTATACAAACAACAAAAGCGTCATACAAATCAACAATGCAATAATATCAGTACTAACCAATGAATGTAAGTATTTGAGTAAGTATAAAAATATATTGGTGCAACCAAATATTGTTGTGTTTCTGACGTAAATTGTCTTAGTTATCATCAAATGGTATATGTGCTTATCTGGCAACAATTCGGAATTTAACTAGAAATGCTATTTTCACACAATCGAATAATATCTAAGAGTCCAGATGCATATAACATTATTGGAAAAATTTTGAACTTTTAAATTAAAATATCTCAGAACCCAATAGTGTAATTGAAATATTCACACTCGATAATAAATAGTAAACTTTAACTCAATTTTGAGAGGATTTTCAAAAGTCTCTCAAATTTGCGTCAAGATTTACTATCGCTTATCAATTATATCCATAAACTCACAACACATTGTCTTTAAACTAATAAGATACAGTAAAGCCACTTTTCCAGTATCTTCGAATAGGGATCAGAAAAAAGTCTCAAAATAACCGTAAAATATTTTGCGTCCCATTGTGACTTAACTAAAAAAAAATAACAAAGGAGTAAATACAACGTAACCACTATGTAAAAAAACTGTAATCGAATTACTGCCTTCTCTTTTACATGACTAGTAAAAACAAGCATTTTTATTTCAGTTTCCCTACACGCAAATCCTTAGAAATCTGTATATCCTTGCTTTTACTGGGATTTGGCCCGGCCTGAGTACAGAGCACTTATCTTTATTCGAATCCACTGATAGACGCCGGTGTCGTAATATTTTACTTTATGCCAGATATTGAGCATCGCCGTATTTTATGATGGTATCCACCCAGTTTACGACATGTTACTAGTACACTTCCTCGGAGTAACACGTAACCCACATATATAGGTATATGAATTCAAAGTTCTAAAACCCTGGTTCTCAAAATACTTCCTTTTTGTTGAAATTGATCGATTAATAACTACTTGTTTAATTTTGTACCATTTTTTTTGTCTACCTTTACAACGTCTTTCACTCACATTTGCACCATAATTTTTTGTTCGTAAGTGTTTCTTTCTCAATATAAGACATCAAATATATTTGTATATTATGGATAGATAGATAGATTCATGATTTATTGAAGGGAAAAAACTATAATACAATATATTAGTATAAGTTTTTTAGATTTAAACTGATATATCTAAGTGATATAGGCTAAATTTGGTTATGAATATTTTTTTAAACTAAATAAACAAACAATAATGAACCTTCGATGGTGGGCCAGTCAGTAAGTCATTCATTGCAATGAGGAATATCCCACTCTCATATAGTAAAATTAGTCCCCAAATTTCTCAATAGTGATTCAGCAGCGCCACATGTGCTTCGATATCTATTAAGGTCCTTCCACTTGAGTAAATAGAGGGAGTTTCCCTGTGGTAAAAATTATAACACTTTATGGGGATAAATGAGAAATATGCTCTCAAATGAAGAAAAGCTCGAAAGAGATGTTAAACGGCGAGTTGCACTAGGAAATAAAGACAACCCGTCGCGTAAGAGCGTAACTAGTGAAATAAATCACTTGCTTTTTGAGTTAATTCAATTGATGATTGACACAGAAATATACCCTAAACCAATTAAAATATCAATGACGACATATATGGATGTAAATATTAATGACGAGATGTATGGATGTAAATATTAATGACGAGATGTATAGATGTAAATATTAATGACGAGATGTATGGATGTAAATATTAATGACGAGATGTATAGATGTAAATATTAATGACGAGATGTATGGATGTAAATATTAATGACGAGATGTATGGATGTAAATAAGGCGAGAGTTTGGCCCTTGAGGAGAGTCTACTCTCTAAATGTGTCTTGATAAATTGTTCTTTTATTATTATTTTTTAATGACAATTTATGTCATGAAAATATAATCATTGTTAGGTTTATACGTTTCTCCCATTACGGAGAGATTATTTCTTTATGTCGAATAGCGGCGAACCATCTTAACGAATAAATAACGTATTTACGACAATTTTTAAAAAACCTTTCCTTGTTTAACAATGTTTTTTCTGCTTTAACAATAATACCATCTAACGAGAAGGCATAGACGTGCCTCTCCAAAAACAAAAGTCATGCCACTGCAAAAACAAAAACCAATCACCAAGACGTAAAAATGTTTCTTCAAAGCTCCAATGAAAATGTCATATTATCCCATCGAAAGGCCTTCCACTACTCTCATTATTATAAAAGACAAAATGTTTCCAGTTATAAAAACAAATGTAATATAAATACCAAAATTAAGCTTTACTTTTTGAGAAATTCAAGTCTTATAATCTTTTTGCACACAATGAGGCTAATGATTACATTACAAGGTGGACTAAATTTATTGTAATCTGATATTCAACTTTTACTTAGTATGAATTTCCATTCTTCTTAAGCGACTTGAATTTCACTGAAACGAATTGTACGAGGGTTGATAATTTGAGTTAAGCGATTAAACATCTCCCCCAAGACATCTGTTATGAGTCGAGTCCTAATGATTAATCACCGATTTTGTCTCCCAATAATAAATTTCACATTTCACAAAAAATAAAATGAGATTCAATGTTAATTTTCAAAACTTGTTTGCATACATACACAGCATCTTAACGTCTCCCTGTTGGGGGTAGACAGAGAAGGCACCTTTCCTTGGTCTTACTTTACCATGATTTTCACTCGTCGTCGTCGAAAATCCCCTCACTATTTCAACGACCATTCAGTTGGAAAGTGAAGTTGCGCCATGGAATTTATTAAAGGAAGTGAGACGTTGCACACCAGCAAACTTACCGGTTACACCACTGTACTGGTTCCGATGCCACACCGAATTGAAACGATCTGAGCACACCAGCATGTTTTTTTTTCTTTCGCATTTGTTCTGTATATTTGTTTTTTAGTATTTCTTTATTCATTTGTTCCACATACTTCAATCATCTCAGAGAGTTCTTCTTCATCTTACTCAACACATTTTCATTTGATTTCTGCCAGGATTATCTCTTATTTTGAAAGACTTTTGGTAACCTCGCGATATACATTTTTTTATATTTTAAATAATAACGAAACAATACGTTTTCCATAGACTTTAGTGAACCGTCTACTGAGGGTTGAAGTGTAACTATAATATGGCCTGACTATGCAGCCTATATATGATCTAGCTTTTTCAGGCCGGAAACTTTCAAAACTTAATGGTGTGTATACTTACTAGACAATTATTAAATTTCAACTAGAACGCATTCCAATTCAATAGTTTCGTGGTTAGAGCATTTTCTTATCAAACTGAAGAATTTCAACCTGTTAGAGGATAAAAATGTTGTTCAAAATGTTTGCATATCGATAGCTAAACTTAATATAGGATTAATTCGGTAGTAACAAATACGGGGAAAGCAAGATAAACAATCAATTACAGATCTCGTGATCGATACGTGATCGTTCTTATTTTAAACAAATTTCATAATTAAAAAAATATATATTTAATCAAGATATAATAAAACAACATGTGACAGAATACTTACTGAAATGTAAATTTAAGTCAATGTATTATGTAAGGGGAAGAAAAGCCTTTTGATATGGTTTGTGCATGTCGAACAAATTTATGAAGAAAGAAAAACAGTATAAATATACAGTGCAAATATGAGAAGAAGGCATGGTAGAAAGATATCAATGTTAGTATGGTTTGATCTAGTAAATAATATTTTGAAAGAAAAAGACCTTAAATGTCAAAAAAATCAAAAAGAAGGCAAAGAAAGTATGTCGTGATAAGAAAGTCTGACGCTCTGTCTTCTAGGCCTTCCTCGACAGGGAAACGACGTGACGGTGTACATAATATGTTACAAAAAAAAGTAAATTTATTTAATTTAATTATTTTCTCCGATCATATTCCTAATGCAATTGTTTTGCATTTTCTACAAAAGAATTTCGCATTTTACAACAGATAGAAAAAGTTCAGAATCTCTTTACTGTGGAAAAAGTTTCAATTACTCTCACACATCTTAGTTAAGTGGAGCTTCAGTTGATTTCTTCTTGGTGGCGATAGATTTGTTTCAAAGTAACACGACAGGAAAGTTTTTGGAACAAAAACTTCTACTTTTTTTCTCCTTTTGGTATATTCAAGAATTATCTGAGAATAAATGGTTTATTTTTTCTTACTTCCATTCGTACTTGAATCGTGATGGATTGAGTTTTCCTTCGCTTTCTCGTGGAGATAGTTTAAGGTGGTTAATGGATGTAGTTTTAAAGGTTTTTTTAAAGTCATTTTTAGAGTAGTAAAGGCCAAAGCGTATATAAGCCTTTATGAACCAATTAATTTCAACTCGAACAAACTTAGCTGTTTCCAGATCTAATGATCGCCATATTTTTTAAACTTAAATATAATTGCTTTTTTCTTTAAAATAAAGAGATATTCGCATTCTAGTATTTTATTTTACCAAATATATTAAACTTGGTATATTTTATTTTCAACTTTAACCTGATTCTAAGTTATAAAAGCTTTAATTATCAAGCGTTAGATTCAACAGTTAATAAACATTTATGACTTAGTATAATAGTAACAGTTCGAAAAATAAGATCTACTAAATGAAAAATTGGGAATCAGCTTAACCGACTAAATCCGGTTTTAATAGATTCTAAAGATTAACATGTACCTGATGCAAATATATCAAAAGCGGGCTCTAAAATATATATCTCATACATTGGTAAAATAATGAAAAAGCAATAATGGAAATGTATCTTAATGATAACAATTCCATATACAAAAAAAACATTGCAATCGAATTATATAACATACGTATTGGTACAAAAGCCGGAAGGTGGGGAGATACACATCTGGATACGTTATTAAATAAAAAAATTACTTTTAACTTAACGTTCAGAATTACATATTAATATTTTTTCCTTATTCAGTAAGGATTGGGAATCGATGTTCTTATTCACATAAGTTTTTTTTCTGTATATCCTGTCAATAATGTTCTTCAATTTATTTTATTTTTTTAAACATGATAAAATATAAAAGGCAACGTGAAAAAAATACTGAATTCTAAGTATTATTGAACTGTGTCAATCGGAATTTGTTATTCCCAGTAAACTACGTTTTACGCCTATCTTACTGGTAACATACGAGTATATGTATAACATCAAGTATAAAATAGAACATGCGTTTAAATCGTATTTTGGTAAGTTTAAATTTCACATCTTGATCACCATGAGATTGGAGGAAGTCATTTGAAGACTGTCCGGATAGTTAAAGAGCTATGCTAGCATTCAACAGCATTCAAGAGGCAACGATTGTGTGTCGCTATAGGAAAATCTGACACCCTGTCTACCGTAACAGGTAAACGACTTAATGGTGTTAATGTAATTACAAATGTTCACGTTAACATAAATGCACTATCTTTGTTTAAATCATGTCTTATTATTATCCTCACAAAAATAACAAAAAGCACATCAAGTTCTAGTTAATTTGGACATGCGTTATAACTGTATACGCAAATAATATCTACCTGTTTTTTTAACTCGAAACAATGACACGTGATATCTGCTTTAATGGACAATTTTTAAGAGAGATACAAACACAAAATATAAATTTTCCAAGCTTGATATTATTACACATTAAAGATTATATGCTAAAAACAGGAAAAAAATCTTTTTTTTATATTTGGATAGTTTTTTAATTTACGCATTAATTTTGTTAGAAATGTATATCGGAAGTAAAATTAATAAAGGAATTTTGAGATTCTTTAACTACGAGATCGGTTATCTTTGCTTAACTTAACATGGTGTGTATTTATGTATAATTTTCAATAAAATTTCTTTAATTTTTTGGCGAATCGTGAACGCTTCATTGATGGCAGAACACGAAGTATTTTGGCGAATCGTGAACGCTTCATTGATGGCAGAACACGAAGTATTTTTTTATTTATTTAAATTAAAATTAGTTTTTTATTTAAAGTAAAAAAAAAGAATCAACTTGGAACACTTTTTTTCTCCAAAAAATTGATAACCTTTTATTATGCTTTTGAGAGTGAAAATATTGAAATATAAAAATAAATCAGGAATATTTCACAAAGTACTAAAGCAATAAAAGATGATTGCATATCAATCAGATTGTAACCTCGTGCCAAAGGGTTTGTATAATATTTTATGAGTTTTTTTCGGAGAGAGTTTATGCTCTCTGAATAAATATGAGACATGATGTTTTCCTATGAAATATTCGGCCAAATATGGTAATACTAAGACATCGGTCGTCTTATTTGAGCTCGTACTCAATTTGAAAATTTACATCAGATAATTTTTCTTTTTATCACAGAGAACATCAAAAACCTGAAATCAAAGGAATCGCGTAAGAAAAGTACATTTTTAATGTTTTCTACGAGTCATTATATAATAAAGAAACTAATTGTGTATTCAATGGTTTTTTATGTAATTTATATAATCTCCGTGGCCACGTAGGTAAGATGCTTACCTTACAGTCCGGGGGCTGCAAGTCCATTCACGTTGGAATTTTTAGAAGATTATTCGTAAACAGTGTCCTAATTTATTAAATTTCTGCCAAGCCTTTTTCATTTTTTGAAAAAAACTTGGTAACAGTAATATTTTTATTTCGAAAAAAAAACTAATAAATGTAAATAATATTTAAGTCTAAAAATATTTTGAGCGTAATAAGGAATTAATAGGAAAGTCGATATTATTTTCTCCACTTCCCCGGTTCTTAAAATACTTCTTGATTAATTTTCGGTACTAGCCTTTTTTCCTAAGAAACTTATTACGTTAACGTAATCACTTCTCAGGTAGTATTACTTTTTTCGTATACTTACACATTACCTGTAGCAGGGGGTGTGTTTCCCTTAAGATGAGAAATGTTTTATATAACCTCGGGGCTAAGAAAGACAAACTGTAACTCAGCTAATGCTCTTAACTTTCTGGTAGCGCTTTTCTGTATTCTAGGAACGTTCTTAATTAAAACTTCATACGAAGGGTCAAATACTCACCTTTCTGTATACCTAGAGAAGGTCCGGTAACAGGGATAAAATGTCCGTGTGTTAGAGTGAGCTCAATATTATAAAGCTCAAAGTAAGTTTTATTTACATACTACGAGTACTTGCATATATTGATTAAAAACTGGCATCTGCCTATCCATAAAAAATGCATTCCAATTTATTTCTTAAGTAAGATAGTCAACAAATGTTCAAGTAAAAGGAAATTTATGGATATTTAAATAATAAAAGTTGTTTAAATTTTAAACTCGTATAAAATAAAACCGGAAAATTGCAGGAATGAGGTGGTTTTTTTTTTTCAAAATAATATTTGAAACATGTTAAATTTTAAACGAGAATGAAATATTTTCAAAAGTAAAACATTTAATAACTGAGGTAAAAGGTAAAGGACTAAACTCAGGAGTATATTCCACCTTTAATACAAGACTGTTACAAGTCCAAATTTTTCAAAAATTAATTACGCACCTTTTTTAAGATTAATATTTTTTACGATGGAAAAACGATCACACATCTTAATTCAGTACTTGGTCAAAATTCGATAGTGTAAAGTCATGTTTTATTAAATATTATAGTTTGAATTCTATAATGTCATCATTTAAATTGTAGGTTTAGAACTATCAGACGTCAACACTTTGCAATATTAATTACTAAGAAGGAATAAGGTTTTTTTACTTTAAATTCCATATTTATGATTGAAAATTTTCATCTTAGATTTTATTGCTATTGATATCCATTTTATTTGCATCGCAATTGTTGTAAGTGCGAACAAAACATAAATAAGATTTTATTTAATGTGAATGATTTATTCTATCATTACTTTATTAAATCTCAATATTATTTGTTGGAATCTTGATATAATTAAGCAATTAAGTGGAAGAGAGTGCTTGGATCAGATTTTCGGTTTGCGTATTCTTGAGAAAAATGTATGTGAAAATATATAATTCGTGCGTTTGTGGACTTGAAAAAAGCATATGACTGCCAGATAAGTAACAAGTTATGGAAAATGCTAAATGAATATGGTATTAAAGAGGCTAAATGACTTTATACTCTGAAAGTAGAGCATGTATTTGTGAGAATGAAACCTTGGTTTAATGGTTTTTTATTCCGAAAGGGGTTGATCAAAATAATTCTGAAAGAAGGAAAAATCGTAGAAGTTGTATGAGAAAGTGTATTGACCTGGAAGAGGCTTAGGCTGTATGTAGATAGGATAGTCTGGTACTCTGTCCTCTCTACCTACCCCGATAGGGAAATGAGGTGATGGTACGTTTGTATGTATATACTCGTATAATGAGAGGCCTATTTTGCTAAAATGTATAGTATGTACTCGTATATATGATATACTCGTGTATATATAAAATTACAGGCCTATTTCGCTTTACAAAAGCATTATTAAACTGCTTTTGTAAAAAGAAAGATGTCTGTCACTTTAATTTAACTTGATTGTGCATATTTTTTACATTTAAACATTCAAATTAAAACATGTAAAATGTGTCACTTTGATAAACCGCGTATTATTATGATCCATAGTAGGACCGTTTGACTTCCAACGTTTCGACTGTAAAAAAATAATACTACGTCAAATTGAACATCGTATGAAATTTTAAAGTATGTCTTATAAAATTAATAATAAAAACACCTAAGTATGCCTCATTCAACATCAAATGAAGTTCAAACGTATGTCTCGTCTCGACATCAAACGAAATTGAAAATTTTGCCTCATTTTACATTAAATGAAATTCGAAAATTTGTCTTACAATATTAAAAATCAATAAACTAGTACTAAAGCATGTGCCATTCAATACCAAATGAAATTTGAAAATATGTCTCATTAAACATAGATAAAAAAATACAAAAGTATCTTTCATTAAACATCAAGTAAAATTCAACAATTTGTCACTATCCACACCAATTGAAAAGTCTCATTAAACACCAATTCAAAAATACTTAAGTATAGGGTGTTAACATAAGTTGTGTCCGTTTTATTTTCAAATGAAGAGAACAAGAGGACACAACAAAAAAAACATTACAACAGATTAGTCAATAATGTATTCTCCTTCATTATTTACAACTTTTTGCCAACGTTCTACAAGTTTTTCAATGCCTGTGAATAAATATCCGGTCTAAAAACATCCGGTCTTGACTCGAGGAATTCGTACAACCATGTCCGCAATTCGACGTCATGATTGAAGGAAACGCTGCGCAAATTGTTCGAAAGCGACCGGAAAAGGTAAAAATCCGACGGCGCGAGGTCTAGAGAATGTGGAAGGTGCGGCAGAACTTTCTAACGAAGTGTTTGAATGGCATTTTTCGTAATGTTGGCGATATGAGGGCGGGCGTTATCGTGTTGCAGAAAAACGCCATATTGCCAATCCGGCCTTTTTTGTTGAATTGTAGTGTTGAGCCGCTGCATTTGCTGAATGTATAGCTTTGCGTTGACTGTCTGATTGCGTTCAAGTATCTCGTAGTGGATGACGCCTTGCCAATCCCACCAGATGCAAATCATCGTCTTGCGCGGATGCAAACCTTGTTTCGCTCTGGGCGTTGCTTGTTGACCATAATTCACCCATTCTTTCCATTTCTTCATATTCACATAAAGGTACCATTTTTCATCACCAGTAATGGTGCGGTAAAGGAACCTTTGCTTGTGGGCATGCGTAGCTCGATGACGAGCGAGCAAACCAGCAGAAATTGTCGAACGTTGATTTTTGTTGTATTCTCTCAAAACATGTGGGATCCAAGCGCCGAACTTCTGGACTGTTCCCATTGATTTAAGATGGCGGTATACAGTCATGTGACTACAATTCATCTGTTCAGCCAATTCTACGGTGGTTTGAAGGGGATCTTCATGAATAATATAGTTTAAGCGGTCTTAATCGAAGTCCACTGGTCGTCCAAAACGCTCCATGTCTTTCAGGTCGAAATTACCGTCTTTGAAATGCAAAAACCATCGACAAGCTGTTTTTTTATTCATAGCATCTTCACCGTATACTTCGCAAATATCGCAAGCAGCTTTGGCAGCTTTATTCCCTCGATTGAACGCGTACAGAAGGAGGTGTTGAAAATGCTCACTTTCATCTACTTGACATTCCATTTTGAAGGCTTGTAATCAAATAAAATAACATATAACGTACAACCAAACACAATATCTTGTAGAGCAGAAAATTTTCTTTCGAATGACTTATAACATTTACCATTTTGTTTTACTTTTGGTGCTCATTTTTAAATTTGGAAAAAAACGGACACAACTTATGTTAACACCTAATATGTTATATCTCATTCGACATCAAATGAAATTCGAAAAAATGTGTCTTTAAACGTCAAGAAAAAAAATATAAAAATACACATACGTGTATGAATTATCATTGTTAAATTTAATCACTATCCCGGAAAATTTGTTTATAGGTTCCGCATAATTAAAAGACTTGGAATTATTTTAGTGTTTTCAAACTTGAAATTTTATTTGACAATTTACACTGTGACATTCTCACATAAACGGTGCGACATAATATATTATATTATACTCGTATTTAGGTGTATTCTTACACTCACTCGGACAGGAACAACTAACCATGCTCTGTGAGAGGAAATTCGCACCCGTATCCCTTTTGTTTGAAATAAATGAATATTCTGTGTTTACTTTATATTTAAACTTTATCCACGGTACGTTGCCAAGAAACGTAAAATGCCCTCAAATATATTGCGAATTAACAGGGTTTTTACCCGTTTGTATTTTGTTTTATTTTTTTTTTAGTTGTGGTCACATCCCTTTGACGCTGAGAAAAGGCTTATTCATATTTTTGTCAGAAAATTTGTAAAAGAAGTTATTTTTTTTAAATTCCAATTTTATTTTCATAGCTTTTTTTATAGACTTTTGAACCTACAACTGATGTTTTCAACACTTTTAATGAAATTAATTGGGTGCTGTATTCATCTCTTGGGGAATGATTTTCAGGTTTCGTATATTTTTTAAATGGGATGAACCTCGAATTAAAGGGCATTAAAATTGGCTCAATATGTGGCATTGTTTAATATTTCAACCCTATTTTTCTGTCTATATACAAGTATGTGTACGAGGATGTACGGGTGTATTCATTTTCTACTGTTTCGTATTAAAATACACCTTTGTTGTATACAGTACAACTTGGTAGGTTTATTGCAATGCGGCAATCAACCATTCAAACAAGCTTCAGGAGAGAAAAAAACTAAAACTTCTAGGTATCAACAAAAAAAATCTAGGTATCAACAGGAATCGAGTCAGTAACCCCCGCGATAAAATACAGGAGTTTGTTATTTTCTATCAAAAACTTATACGAAGCGACAGATACTGGTTGCAACCTATTTCGAGGTAGTTATATGAATTATGAAATGTTTCGTAGTAAGAAATTATGTTTTCTTTCTTTTGGTACACTTCAATCTATCCGAATTGGTAATATGAACATATTGAAGAGCGTGCAAAGATAAAATATTGTCTTTACCCCAGTAGTCGAGTTTTTGGGTGTAGAACCACTGAAGTAAGCAGTTAACTCGTGGTTCGATTTTGCACGTGTCAGCAATATTACCACACGGTGAGAAATAACACTAGCACACGTATACGAAAGCATTATTGCCTTACCAACTCGTTTACCTGACTTACATTTATTTTTGATCTTCGAACTTCAAATTGCTAAGGTGATCATTTTATTCTTGATATTTTCTTTTCCTATTTGTTTCTCAATAAAAAAATAATATTTACAATATTTTTTTCTTTTTCTTTCAGTTTTATCCTGCGGTGAGGTGCCTTTACCAAGGCACGCAGTCAAAAGGTTCTCAGGCCTATACACAGGACCCTACTTCGACCCAGCGGCGGCCACAAACATCACCGCGCAACTGGGAACTCACGCGTATCTTCCATGCAAGGTAAATGATTTTGTACATACATAAAAGTTCTACGAACTTTTCTTTCCAAGCACACAACATTCGAACTCATCCACATTCATACATATTGTCATGCACAGTCTTCTATTATTCGTAATTCTCACTTAACTTACTTTCAAAATCTAGTCCATTTGGTCCAGCCACATTTTCCTCGTCTACTTCCTCCACGCACACCTTACACTTTTGACATATATTCGATTAGTCATTCATTCTTCCTACAAATCGAAACCATCTTGAAGCTCCTTTCATCATCTTACTGAAAAAATCCAATTTATCCATGTATTAATTTTAACCTTTTTTCAAACATTAACACTCCATAATATTTTCCTCTCTCTCCATCTGTTAACCAACCGAAGCACCTTAGATTAAGTAAAGCTTATTGCTCATAATGGAATTTTGATCGTAACGTTTGGATATGCAAGCAAAACTTAGACGTGGCAACAAAAATAATAAAAATAAGATTAATGGTGTTGAAATAAGAACGTTGCGTTAAATGTTTGAATAATATTGTTAAACAGAACATGGAATGAGCATATAATGACAGAGTGAGGATTGTAAGAATAAGCAGTGTTTAAAATAAAAACAGGATCATGAATATGGTGCCTTCTTTACCACTTATATGAATTATTTTTGAAAATCTTACATCAATCATTCTTGTACGTGGCCGAACCATCTCAATGTTCCTTCTCTCATCTTGAGCAATGCATTTGCTTTCAATGCGCATTCTTTCCTAATATCATAATTTTTAATTATCTAATACGTTGTTTTTCACACATTCAACCTAATTTTATTCATTTTAAACTAATTTCAAAATAAATAACCCAGAAATATAAATCGGCATTGCAAAATGAAAATCAAATTAACCAAACAGCAAATAAAACTCTCCCTAAAATATCTGTCTGACAAAAAAGGAGGGGACAATTACAGAAAAAAGTTTTCGCTAAAACTAACTAATAATATTTTCACCTTTTGTTAATGTAAAAGGATATAACCTCGCTTATGATGGCTGCCCGAGCGATTACACTGCATCAAAAGCTGTTAGTTTCCATATAAAATCGCTGCTGAATATCTACTTTGGAGATCTACCAATCGACATTAAGCCACGTTTATATTTGCCCACCTGTAATAGCCCATCAAACAGAAGCACCAAATGGTCGATCGTTATCGTCCACCTCATTTAGGGTGACTCTGTTTTAAATAGTTAAATTTGGGTCACTAAATTTGGTTCTACCAAAAGAAAAAGAAAAAACATTCAATGTATTAATATACAGACAAAATACGTATCAATACAAATTTCATTTATCAAAGATCTTAAAGAATATCAAGAAATTACATTAATTCATGTTTGTGTAACACTATCATGGTACAACCTGGCTGGTTTATTATCATGTAACAATCTCTTCCAACGAACCAAAAGGTGTAAACAAATTTTTAGTAAAACCGGACTGAACACATTTTAAAAATCTAGATACTGACGCCTATAGAACCCGCAATCCCCGAGTTGGAAGACAGCTGTCTTACCAAATATGCTTTTTTAAGTTTAACGTACATTTGTTGTATAATTTTTCATTGACTTATAAAAAAATCCTATTTCAAGCGCTGAATAAAATCAGTATATATTATCTCGCTACTGAATAATGTAGGTTTGTTGAAAAGACAACTGTCTACCAACCTGAAGGTTGCGGATTCGATTCATATTCAAACCCAGATAAAAAAATATTTCAAACGGTTTTTTATTTAATTCTTACTTTTACATCTTTTTTGGTTGGTTTGAAAAAAAATCACACGGCAATGGGCCCGTCAGGTTGTTCTGTATATGACGAAAGTCTTAAGTTCAATTATACAATAAAAATAATCCTAAAATCAATAATGAATACCTTGAAACCGAAACGCGTGGACATACTAAATGTATTACATTACTAAATCCGCATCACCCTTAAACCATGCCAGAAAAAAAAATTAACCCCTATGGTCATGAAATTCAAAACCGGGATTTGCTTCACTTGACTTTGCTAAAATTATGATAAATGTATGAATAGATTCCTTTTACTAATTCTCACAATACTTGCCTCAATTTTGAAAACACTCGAAACTTTAGCGAAAATCTAGTTGAATGATCATGTATTTTAAAGTGCTTCGTTTTTATATTTTTTTCCGTTTCCTTGAAGATTTGAACAAATTATAAGTTAAAATTTTAATATAATCTTCCCAAGTTTTAAATTATATTACGTGGAAAAAACTAGTTTTTTTTTATGACAACTTCTAACTCGACCACGAATATTGTTATTCGCGCCATCAAAAACCTCTGAAATTCAACCCCCCCAACACATAAATACACGGTGAAAGGCCGATCGGGTGAAAAGAGTGAATTTGTAGGCTATGCTCGCTTAATGCTTGAAATACAAACTTAAGTACGAGTAGATGATGCAATTTTCAAAATGGGTTTGATTTTAAAGTTAATATAATTTTTTTTAATAAATTTTGCGTTTATTTTCTTGTAATATTAGTACTGTTAGATACAATTAAGAAAACAGATTTTCGGAGTAAATCCATACATTCCATCACACCACATCCCTTTTGGGGTAGGCAGAGAATAAAAACGTTCATCCTTTATTTGCCTCGTCCACACTCATCTTGTCATAAGTGCACTTCTTTTTCTCATACTTCTTACCTTTTCCAGAGTTTAATTTCTAAAAAAAATATCCTTCAATTCATTTCTCGACCTACCTAATCCACGCATATCACTCATTCGAAGCATATTTATTTCTTTTGTAAATCTTTCCAAATTCATCCTCTCGATACAATGTCAGGGTTCCACTCTTAATTTTACTAATAATATCCAATACTAACAAACAATTATCTCTACTTCAGGTATTGCTTACTCTATCATACATTGTAATACCAGATATTTTCCGCATATCACGCATTTTATTCACATTTATTCTGCTTTTATCGCAATTCTGCTCAGGTAACAATTTCATGTATTTCGGAAGTATTTATGGGGCTTGTAGTATTATTTATAGTATATCATATATTGGTTATTTGAGAGAGCAACTCTGGTTGGTTGGAAGAGATTGCCACCTGGAAAAAACTCCACTAGATTGTTCTTACAATGAAATGTTAAATAAATGAATAAAATAAAACTTTTAATCAAAATTGTACACATTTGTACATGAATTAATTCCTAAAATTTGTAATTTATATTTAAAGATCTTTAAAAATAATTATGCATTTATATAGCATTAATACTAGCCTTACCTATTTCAACATACACATTTCACCTCTTTTACATACATTCACCTTCTCACACAGCTCTTACGATTTCTCCCACTTCTTACTAATTCGTTCGTTCCACGTGCCCAAACAATCTCAAAGTATTCTTCTTCATCCTACTGAACACATCAGTCTGAAGTTAATATTCATTATTTTTCCGTTCATCCCGTACTCTTGTTATACATTGTCACTTCATGTACGCACCCATTACATTCTCAGTTATCTAATCCGATATTTTCAAGTACCTGGCATGGAATGAAAATTAAAAGTCTGTAATCCTCTTAAATTAATATTTTTTTAAATTGACGGAACAATGTATAATATATAACATTACATGTTTTATCATTTTCTTATATACGAATATAGTAAAAAGAAAAAAAACACTGAACAGGTTTATTTTATGAAATTCGTTCATGAAAGCGGTCTTAATTATTATTTGCATTGTCCGTTAAAGTAAACCTTTTAGAAATTTACTGCTTGCTTTTAAATTAAAAGAGATTTATTTGCTCGCCTTCTTTTATTGTCGGAAGAATGTCGTTGTTTTGTTTCGAAGATATAAATTTTTTTGTTTCTTTTTTTAATTGAAAAAAATTAATTTTTCATTTCATGGATAAACTCAAAACGTTTCGGAGCAAAAATATTAAGATTAAGTTTTACTCATATTACTTTTAAAATTTCGATGTCGAAATAGGTACAAAAGAATCAACGAAAATTCTGATTTTTATTTCTTTCAAATGGAAAAAATCTTCAAATTCCATTTGGTTGCCTTGTTTATGCCTTCAGGAACTCTGAACAACATCAGACCGCATAGTTTCGAACACAAGGACGTACGAGTATATACATACGAAAAAGATCACAAATTTTGAGAAATTTGAGGAAATCCAAAAGAGATGTAACTATTTCAAACCTATTGTAAAATATACTACGAGTATTATCAAAAATTAAGAAATTGTGGCACACAAAGAAAGAAGTGAAAATAGCACGAAAACCTTGGAAAACAGAAATTGTTTAAAACCAGATATGGCCCCGTCGGAAGTTTATCAAGTGCTGGGTGAAAAGTATGAAGACTGGTTACATAATCTGTTTAATAACTGCATCACACAATAACATACGTATCGTAAGATATTATCTGTTCATGTTACTAAAAACAAACGAAAAGTTAAGTCAATTAATTAATCTGGCGAATAAAAAATTAAACATTAGATCAAATTGAAGATTTAACTCTCAACAAAGAATGATTTAGTTGTCTTTGAGAATTTAGAAGATTTAACTCTCAACAAATAATGATTAAGTTGTATTTGAGAATTTAAAATATTTAACTCTCAACAAGTAATGATTTAGTTGTCTTTGAGAATTCTGACTTGTTATATTATATTGAATGCTAATATGTATATTTTTTAATATTTTAATTTCACAGTTAAGACAATACACACACATGATAAGTATAACTTTATTTATTTGTTTTGTTTAAATTTGATTTAAGTTTAACCTTATTATATCAAAAACAAGAAAAAAATTGTAATGAAGTCTTAATATAGAATAGAGACATATGACAGGGACAATGTCATGTATATTTCCTTCTTAAGTGACTCAGTTACACCTACGAAGTTTATTAAGGAGTTTAATCCTCAATTTATCTACCGAGATCATAAGAAAATTCATTCAACAACGTAATTCCGTGTGCGAATGGCGATGCTTTTAATAGATCAATTTGTAAACACAGTGAAGGTCTTCCAGATCTTCTTGAGAAAATAATAAGATGTGTTATTGAGATATCGGGATGAAAATTTTATTTTATACTCCAAAGCTCAACTATAGATTACTTTTTTGCAGTAAGGCGTAATTTCATAAATATTTTGTGGAAAAAGGATCCGACAATATTAAAATCTGCAAAGATTGATAGATCACAAAAGTATTTTAGTACCAACGGGAGTGCAACTTGGTGGTGGAAAAGACCGAACTTAGCCGAATAAATTCTGAAATGCGTGAACTGAGAAAAAAATACGGGGTGAGAAAGTATGATAAAATACAGAATGAAGTCATTAGGGATGAATGTGAACTTAAGGTTTTCATATTGTGTTGAGTAAGGTGAAAAGAGCATTCTGAGATAATTTGGGATTGTAGAACGCATTAATAAAGAAAAAATAATAAAACAAATATATAGTCCAAATGTGATTGAGAGGTGTGATGAAGGAAGACTAAGAAAGTACGACTGGATCAAGTGTATATTTTAAAATATATAAAGTTAGAGAAATGTGTGGATGTGAAGAGGCGAAAGATGTGTTTCGAGATAAGAAAGTTAGGCGCACTGTCTTTTCTGACTATCGTTACAGGAAAATGACGTGATGGTATGTATGTTTATAAATCCTTCACATGGTGTTTTAGATCCTAAATAAGGCTTTCGATTAAATAGATTTCGCTAGAACAAAATTTTCGTTGCAAACTTAATTTCAAATATGCTGAATGTATAATTACCATGAATAGTTAAGTGCGTTTTCTGGCCATTGTTTATTAAAATTGTATGAGCTTTCGTATCAAAGGTTTAATAAATATTTTCATTGAAATATAACCTCAATCGCTGCAGAGTTTTTCAAATCGACCAAATATTATTTTCATCAAAAATTAATCCAGGTCTACCTTTCTACGGAGAAACCTTTCTTGGTATGCTATTTAAAAGGTCTCAAAGTTGACAAGGAGTTTGATTGGAAAGAGATCTTGATAGAATTGCCCTCTGGAGGGTATACGACATGGGTCAGAAATGTTTTAAGTTCCACTCTCATATAAGAAATATGAACATCAAAGAACCTTTAGTGAATATGCTTATTTCATATTCAAAAGCTTTGAAAAGGAATACATACTAATATACTGACTATTGAAAAAGAATAAACCACATGTGATTCGTTTAATTTTTATAACATCATGTTTTTTTTATATTTTAAATAACATACATGTAAGTGATCTCAGTTATATATTTGTCGACAACCTCCATGGCCTAGAAGGCAAGAAGCTTGACACAAGGGTGTCGGATTCAAGTTCCAATAGTTCCCTTTGGGGTTCGTCTGGTAACAATACTCGCGTACGCTTGTCGTATAGGAGTGTTTTATATATATATATATATATATATATATATATATATATATATATATATATATATATATATATATATATATATATATATATATATATATATATATATATATATATATATATATATATATATATATATATATATATATATATATATATATATATATATATATATATATATATATATATATATATATATATATATATATATATATATATATATATATATATATATATATATATATATATATATATATATATATATATATATATATATAATAGCAATAGTATTGACAACACGTGACATTAAGGATGCAAATTCCGTGCCTACTCAATCAATACAAAAGGCTCAATCAACGGGGCTGAAAACAAAATTATCTACTTATGTTTTTCTCCGCCACGCTTTTTGACATCGATAGAAGTTGAAGATATTAGTAAATATATTTTTCAATAATTTTATATTAGTCCATTTGTAATAAGTAATCTTACATTCACATTTAAAAAGGTTAACATACGAGGCATATCCAGAAAGTAAGTGTACTGAATTTTTGTAGGTTACTTTTTTTTTTATTTAAACAAAAAAATTACGTGGTTACCGTAGTACATATGTAAGCTATTTTTCGACATAGTCGCCATTCCTCTCAATGCAAGTGGTGAAGCGGGGTATCAACTTTTTGATGCCTTCCTCGAAGTAGTTTCCCGCCAACCCCTCCGTCCACTTCTCCACCTCCTCCTTTACCTCCTCGTCAGTTGAAAACCTTTTCCCACCCATGTGCAGCTTCAGAGAGGTAAAGAGATAGTAATCTGAAGGTGCTAGGTCAGGGGAATGCGCGGGATGGTTCAGGACATCCCATTTAAACGAGGCGAGCAGTTCCTTCGTGGCGTTGGCCTTGTGCGGTCTGGCATTGTCGTGCAGCAGGCAGACTCCCTTTGTCAGCATGCCTCTCCTCTTGTTTTGAATCGCCCTCCGCAATTTTTTTAGGGTCTCACAGTATCTTGCAGAGTTGATGATCTCCCCTTGAGGCATATATTCAATTAAAATTATGCCTTGACAGTTCCAAATCACGGATGCCATGATTTTCTTGGCTGAAATTGTGGTTTTGAACTTTTTGGTGGAGGGTGAAGAGGTGTGACGCCACTGTTGAGACTGCCTTTTGGTTTCAGGCGTGTAGTGTGCAACCCAAGTTTCATCTCCAGTAACGATGGAGCGGAGAAATTCATCTCCATGGAGTTTGCAGCGCCTCAAAAACTCTTGCCCGGCATTATTTATTTTGCACTTGGCGGCAGATTGGATTGACATTTTCCACGAAACGTGTTGTCGCGTCGACACTTCTCAACGTACTGATCTCAAACAGGTCTCGTTGTGGAGGGGAAGGGTCAGGCTACACGGAAGTGTAGCCAACATGTCGAAAATAAAATCCATCCGGTCGTGAGAGCCTCAGTACACTTACTTTCTGGATACGCCTAGTACATAACACCATGTCGTTTCGGTTTTGAGATCTTAAAACAAATACACTTTGTCATAGAACTTCAACGATATTTTATATATCCATCTTTCAAAACATCATTCACTTGGTCCAACTATACTTACGTTGATCTTCTTCTACCACACAATACACTCACATTGGTATTTTGCAATTTTATTTTCAGTCTTTCTTAATAAATTTGTTTTGCTCGTCCAAACTATCTCAGAGAAGCTTTTCATCATCTACCTAATACAACAGTCTAAAAGTTTAAAAAAAATATTCAAATGTTTTAAGTTAATTTGTCACTTGTGTGTATCTATTTGGTTATCCGTAAAGAAGATTTGTATTTTGAAGATGGAACAAAATAAATGTTTTTATTCGGTACTTAGTTCTTTTTTACTACCGAAAAAGAAAAACTGCCAAAAACCATACATATTTGTGTCGACTGTGGTTTGAAAAAAATCTTAATGGTGATACGACATTTGAAGATAATGTCTCCTCTGTGTGGCTGAACACCACAGCTGACAATCAAATCAAGACTTTCCAACTCAATCCATTCGGAATAACCAGCGTTCTAGGACATTGCTAAAATAATAAAAATATCGAAAACAGGTATTATATTTACAAAACAATTATGATCACTTAATACAAAAATTAAGCTTTCGAATTTGATCCAGTTGTAAAATCTCTTTCCGGACTACTAATTTAACGACAATTGTTCAAACATACTGATTTTTTATCCCCGTTTGTGACTGAAGAGAAATAAAGGTCTAGATGAGAAGGTTGACTTTTGTTTCATGGAGTTCTGTTTTTACCTTAAAGACATGACTTTTTTATTGTATTCAGTAAACAAACAATACAATTATTTACGATAGAATTTTACTGTTAAGAAATTGTATGAAATAATTTTACTGTAGAGAAATGAAACAGAGCGCGTTTTGTGGTATTTACAATATTTAGCTGCCTAACTGAGCATAATATTCATTATAAGGCAGTTATGCTAATTGACTGGTACTTGATGCAAAATAAAAGAGGGAATAAAAGAAGGGGGTATATATTAACATTGAAGGGGGTATATATGATACTACCATTGCTGAGATAGTAATTGTAGAAAAAATAATCAATATTCCTCTAAAATTTACTCAATATTTGTGTTGTACACCAAATATGATCACACTAATACCAAAATAAAGGACAATTTATAGAGCGCTGCTTAGAGAGCAGACTTTCATCAAGGGCGGTCTGGTCCAGGACTAAAACCTACCATGGGAAGACGAACTACAAAGGAACAATTGTAGATCCTCCGATATATAATAATAACACATTTCAATTTAGGTGGAGTGTAATATATGTGTGTAGTGTTTATAAAGCAATTCAAGATAATTTCGTCAACAGTATACAAGGTTCACATGTTATCATAATTTTGATAAGACTTACCAAAAAGAGTTCCTTCAAATGCTCCCTTAAGCAGTACACATATTATGCTTTGAGGTAGACAAGGATCGACCCACTTGAAATATAACTCGAAAAAATGAACATTAATAAAAAATAAAGATAATCGATTCATTAAATATTACACAACAATAATATGAATGTTGCAATTGTTAAACAAACACGTAACATAAACATTCCGAAAAATAAACTGTTATCGACTACGACCACTCAAGAAATGTAATGTAAACATTATAAAATATTTTGCATAACTTAAAATATACCCTATTATCCTAAAATTGAATAAATCACGTATGTTTTAAAAATTCAAACAATGATGAACAAAATATGTCAGGCTATTAAACCATAGCGCCCGAGTGTATTCGTAAAACTAAATTACAAATTTTCGCAATCTCATTTTTTAATAAACTCTATATTAAAAAATTACATTGGAATGGTTTGTTTAAGTTCAGCAACTATTATTAAGTTTTGCTCATATTTAATAAGTTAAGTCAATACTCCAAGTCGGAGGGATTATATACAAGATGAACATGCAGATATGGGGTTTCTGAAGGGAAAGTAGAATTGAACATGATTGTGAGGATATACAGGACTCGCAATACTTGTTAGTTTGTCCGAACATCGAGACAACGTGCTCTGGGCAGATATACGAGTACAAATGATAACAGTTAGACAGATCTCTGTGGTATCCTACTGGAAACAAGTGAGATAATTAACAATTGGTGGTTTTGTCACGGAAATGATAATGAGGATCTATTCCTTAATTTTAAGTCCAATCAGTATTACGCTGGAAAAGGAGTTGGTTAGACGTCACAGACGATCTCAGTGACCTTCTTGGTAAAAACGTCTGCTGTGAGATCCAAGACTTGCGGAGTATCGAATAAAAAGCAAACTCCATTGTCTTTGTTTATTACTCAAATGAATTATTTAAATCGGCTAAATTTTATTTTTCATAGAACTTATTAAATATCAATATTTTCTTATGTACACTTTACCTAAATGGTGTAAAATAATCTCTCATCTCCTTAAAACGGTCGACACATTCATCCCCCTCCTGGCGATGCGGTCAATCTGATCCTAGCGTCTCTCTTTAATATCACCGTAAAAACCCCTTGATCCTATTTTATAGTAAATGACCGTAAATAAATAACTTTGTGGTAAATATTCCTTTACCTTATTGCCCGGCGCTTAAATCTCGGCAGTACTATAAACAAAAGCCAATAACACCCCACGGGCGCATAAAATTGAACCCGGCCCCTTTTCACTAATACTAGGATAGAGAGGAGGACCGAGTTATGTTTGCCATACGTTGCGTACACACCAGTCTTTCTTAAACTTTTCGTTACTCGGACACAAAAGGAATGAGCAAGAATAAGAAAAGAAGTATTTTTATATGTTTTCGAGAAGAGATTCCCACATGACAATAAACCTGCCAAGTTGTTTTGTATTCAAGGAAATTGAAATATGATACTCGTACATTTTAAGTCTTTCAAGATTTAAAACTCCGTCGGTTTGCATATTAAGTACTAGTATGTTGTTTCTGGGAATAAATATGTTCAAAAGAGTAGCAGAGATCTCATTTTTATTTGAAGATCATCCATCACGAAGTGGTCCCTCAAATTGAAAAAAGTATAAGCCTGTAATATAACGAGATAGACACATACACTGTATTTTACCACTTATACATTTATCCTAAGTTAAACTTTCTATTATAGCTCTCATCATCTCTTTCGTTCCTCATTACTGAGGGTTGTGATTTATGGGATTTTTGGTACAGATTGTGACAAACGTCTCCACTTCTCTCTGTTACGTGCTATTTGCATGGTAGTGTACAAGTATCCCCAACTCTATTCCTCTACCTATTTCTTCCTCTTGATGGTGCTCTACCTCTTCTTCCTAGCACACTTTCTTGCTATAACCATAATTTTTATCAAGTTATCTGGCTGATATATGGTTTATAGATTTGCCCGAACAACTGTAAGTCGCGCTCGAAGCATATTGAGGATAGGCGTAAAGTTACATTTATCTTCTGGAATCACGAGACCTTCATTCTTCTGACAATTTAAGGGATTCTCAGCATCTAACACCAACATCACGCATCTTGAGAATATATTTTTATACGTTCTCAAACCTTTACTGTGGATGTTTCAGCTTCGTGCAAGAATATTAGAGTTTGTGCTAGTTTTGTTTTGGTACAATTGAAAATTGTACGATAGCTGTTTGAGTTGGGCTCTTCATTGTGAGTGCCGCTCCTTTACGGATTTCAAAACCATAGCAGTTTCCTTTTCATTGACTGATACTCAGCAGCGTCTCACATTTTGAGATAGACTGGTGCATACTGTATGTAAGTCTGAAACGAGGAACATACTGTTTCTATATTTTTATGAAAAGGTCAAAGTGAAACATTATATTCTGCTTGAATATTAAATTTGTTTACATAAAGAACGATTTTGTCATAACGAAAATATTGTCTACAAACGTTTGGTCCTGGCCACGCTTTTAACGTCCAAACACCACTGATGTGGATATTACGGTGTTTATAATTTTTTTTTAAATCAGGTCTTGCGATATCCACTCGAGCACTGGGTTTCTTAATAATTTTAGCCCTTTCTAATTTAATGTTTGATTTGACTTTACATCTTGCAAGTCGATGATTGCTGCATGTATTGAAATGGTTTAAATAGTGCTATCCTTCATCATGTATTTGGTGCTAGTTAGGATGTAGTCAATTTCGCTGGTTGATCCGAAGGGATTGTTCCATGTCCATTTTCTTGAGGTCCTTTTTTGGAAAATGAGCTCATGATGAAAGTTTATTGCTTTCGGCGAATTCCATCAGCCAGTTGCTTCTTTCATCACGTGTCCTAAAACCGAATTTTCCTACCGCAACATCGTCTTTTACTTGACTTCCAATTCTAGCGTTAAGCTCACATATTACGATTTGAAACTGAGTTCATCTATCTACTATTTGAAGATTTTGTGCTTAGAAATCTTCTACTTCCTCGTCTATGTAGCTTTGAGTAGGTGTATATCATAAACCTGATGAATCTGTAGCTGGTATCACCCACTCAACTTCAAGGTAAGAAGAACTGCTCGATTTGATATGCTTCTACACTCAATTACTCTGTTCATTTTTTGTGGATAGTAAAATCCACGCTACTTGTTCTGTCAGTATCAGTGCTTGAGTATAAGGATGTGTCCACCTTCAATAGCTATACTACCTTCTCCCATCCTGCTCACTTCGCTGAATCGAATAATGTCCCAAGTGGTGTTATCGAGTTCTGTTACGTGGGCTCTTTGGAGGGTATTCATGCATTATACGTGACTATTTTAATCGATTTATAGCATTGACATCCCCAACCGGTTCGTAACCTTCCATTGCTGACCGCTACTTTGACCAGTTTTGGTCTGGCCACCAAAAGGGGTTTAGGTTATGAGCAGAGCTACTGTGTAGTAATTTTTCATACCACACTATCCTATCGGGTTGATATGAGGTTTTTTGTTCAATAATAATAATACATTTAATATATTTATATTCATACACCTTCTCATTAACTCCTACGATATCTTTGAGTTTTTTTTTTCTTCTTCCATGATATCATTCACTTGGTCCAACCATACATACATATGCACTTTATGCTTACTGAGCAGCGGCCCACGTTTTAGTAGAAGCTGGTGCGCACTATATGTAAGCCCGAAGCGAGGAATATACTGTATCTGTATATTTATGAAAAGGTCAAAGGGAAATATCATATCCTGCTTGAAT
This sequence comes from Odontocerum albicorne, assembly GCA_949825065.1. NCBI lineage: Eukaryota > Metazoa > Arthropoda > Insecta > Trichoptera > Odontoceridae > Odontocerum > Odontocerum albicorne. Next base: position 18,670,142 of record OX463853.1, read on the forward strand.
GAGATGAAAATCAGATATGACAGTTTACGCAAAGATTTTCTCGGTGCTTATTTAACAAGTTTATGTGAGGAACGATTATGTTGTGATAAGTTTAAATTATAATATTTGATTGAATAGTTCAATTATATTTGTTATTTCAGGAAAATTCGAGAAATCTTTTAGTTTGTTTTCAAAATTTTGTTTTGTTTTCATCAAAGTTGGGAATGGTTCAAAATCGACTATTTTGTTCTTAAACACATTTTTGGTTTATATAAATTATATCTAGCTTCCTAGCTCCTAGCTCCTATTCAATTCCCATACTTAGCCAAGACAGGCTGGAGTCAAGAAACTTGCGAATTAAAGTGTTGTGCATTCTTTCAATAAATAAATAACTAAATAAACTAAAGAAAAATAAAACCCGGATGAACTGAAAAGGAATCTTTCCCTGAAAATCGAATGAATCATTGAGTGATATTGCACCAAGCCAGGAAAAATAGAAAATCACAATGGATTTGCAAGGTTAACAATATATTTACAAACGAATAGACGGAGGAAAAAACTAAATTGAAAAATACGGTTCAGGAAGAAAGAAGTGTACTTATTGTAACGTAATGTTTGTTTCGTTTTATTTTAAATACAAAGGCTTTTATATATATTTTACAATAAGAAGAAATAAAAATACATTGCAGCCAGGTAATGCATTTCCCTAATGAAACAAATAAAAATGAAAACGTTTCTTAAATATTTCTCTTGCGGTGAGCTGCATCAATAAAAGGAGTATAGAGGGAACCAGGAGAGAAGCAATCGATACATACAAGTAATATAGTATAGTATCCATAATCAAACTTTAAAATCGTGTGCCTTGATTATCATTGGGCATGAACACTATATCTACCCACACATTATATTTATTTCATTTTATTTAATATCACATTTCAATATTTTATCAATGTATACAAAAATATACTGTCAAAAGCCTAGTTTACAGGGATACGGCAATGAGAAACAGCAAACGCAAATTCATATTTTTAGGTGGTGTCCACTTGATTTTTCGTGCCCTAAACCTAACATATGGAAGTGAAACTTGAACATGAAAAAATACTAAAAGGAGCCGAATAAATGCTGTAGTAATGCATAAATGAAGAGGAGTACATACAAAGACATTTATGACAGGATAAAAAATGAAGTAATTAAATAATAAATGTGAACAAAAAGTTTTTTGATTAAGATGAAAAAGAGCACCCTGAGAAGACCAAAGAAAGTGGGGTTGGATCAATTTATATTTTGAAAAAAAATGAAATGAGAGAATTCGTAAAAGTTGCATGGAAGGTGGATAGGGTGGAAGCGATGAAATATGTGTGTTGAAAGTAAAGAATGGTGCTCTATCATTTATATCTACCCAACAGGAAAACGTCGTGAAGATATGTATATACTATGAAATCTTAATTCAGAAGAAATCTCTAATAAGATTGACGTGATTTCGATAGCGTATCGTCGTCTACTTTAAAGACCCTATCTGATTTGAAAGTGATTATTAATTAAACGGTGATTAATTTTAGGAACACTAACTTAATTACACTTAACATCATAATAGAAAATCAAATTTGTCAATCACCTGTCGCTGCGGTTATTTAACATTTTCCATGTTTCAAATAACTGAACAATTAAAATATTGTTTCAATCGTTATCGGTCAATTTTAAATTCAATTCAATTTTTGTTTTAAGTAATATCACTGTCCGCAACTTCGTTTTTTTGTTCTTAGATAAAAAAAGAAATATCTCTATAGCTTTTCCTTACATATTTAAGATGAAATGACATTGAGTTGCTTTATATAATATATAACCACTACGCTACATGTGAAACCGAATGCATTACTCTGTCAAATCGAAAGATCTACCATAGGTTTCTTCGTAGTTCGTCTTCCCTTAATACGTTTTCTACGGTTTTCTTACAAAATATTTTTTTAACATTTGCAGATGCGGGAAAGTAACTAATCTTATGGTTGCAATGACCTCTTTTTTATCCTTACGCTCAACTCATGTTTATTTTGTTATCTTTTTAATCAGTCAATAAAAGTAGGTTCGAATCTCGAGTAGGAGCTTTCTTGAGAAGAGTTCGTTCACTAATTATGTTACACATTTGCAAATGCGGTGAAATTCTTAACTAATCGCATACGGAATGACTTCACAGAATGAATTTTCTTGATTGGACAGTTATAACTTTTCAGTGGATGGGATAAGGTTTGAACTTCTTGAAAATATTTAAATGTATATCCAAGCCATTTCAAAGGACAGCATCGACTAATATTTTAACAATTATTTTATTTAAATATTATATTATTCATAGTTAAGGCATTAATACTGTGGAAGTTTAAAGACATTGTTATTTGTTTAGTCAAACACTAATTATTCCACTTTATATACCGGTATAACCTTACCGGTTTCAAGGTTTTCATCTCATCGTCAGGGGAGCACAAACAAGAAACCGGTAGGGATATACTGTTATGTAAAGTGGAATAAAAAAATTACAATTTAAATACTATCTCAAATTACATTGATTTTCGCATATTATGTATGATACGAGTATACTCGTATTTATCAACATTAAAATAAATTAATTAAAATAAGTGTCGCATCAGAGTACTTTGTTTTTTTTTTTGACATACAAAAATCTTTTTTGAAAAGATTTGATTAATGTATTTTGTCTAGTTGTTTTTTTTTTAATAAAATTCTATTTGAATGTATCTTTCAGCAATTAAAATAATGGGATTGATTCCTAAATAAATACAGCTTAATATAAGTTTTACCGTTTTAAACGTGAAATCACTCACTTAATAGCACTGAATAAATTATCTTATATTTACAGAAACTTGAATATAAACAGTAAGTCTTGCTATTATCTGAATATACGCACCAGTCACTAGAATCGCTGAGTGGGTTTTAATCCCGTTTTAACACTTCTTTTGGCAATTCTCAGAGAAAGATTTGAGTATTTCAAAAATTGTTTACCTCTTTAAGAGGCTGATTGAATGATTATGTAGGGTACAAAAATATAGAAAAGGGCCAACTTTTGGCTCACAATAACTACTTTTATAATATATACACTCACTTATCCTAAGAGTATTGGAACGATTCTCGAAAATTAAGACAATAATAATCAATGCAGTGTCAGACACATTTAATACCTATGAAAAAATCCACTTACACTGAAAGATACACACTTTTGACGAAAAATAAATAATAAAAAAAAAAACTTTCTTGCTCAAGTAAACCACCGAGAATTCAAAAAAGTATAAACGACTTCTGTGGCCTAATTGACAAAACGCCCGTATTTCAACAAGGAGATTGCGAATCTCATTCCCGTTGGAACCCGATTCTTTAAAAAATATATATTCCAGTCTGGTTTTCAATCAAGGCTTCATTATCATATTTCTGGTTGGTAGTTAAATATTACCACATGGCAATAAATCTGCCAGGTTATACTATACATATATAACGAACGTGTTAAACTACACAATACAATTTATGTTAAATCGCTGAAAGTTTTTTGATTGAGTTCTTTTTGTGGAATCGCAAAATAAATATTTTAATTTTAATAATCCTTAAAATCTCTACAATTCTTAGACTAACATGGTCATATAACGGCTTTCACCTATGCCTACATACATTCGGGTGAAACATGGTACGATAACAAGTATCATTTATCTGAAATGAGTGTTGAGTTCCTGAAGGCAAAGATTGACCTTCTTGAGTCGAAGAGTCTTACAAGGAATATTGAAATAAGAGGATGTCTTGAATCTCCCGAAGCGAATATTGACGAAATATGGAGCAAGGTGACCAGTACAATAAATTTTAGCTGCCTCCCAGAATACGTAACGGAGATATCGAGAGCTTCCGTCAAATCCTCCCAGAAGAATCCCCGGCCTATAATTGTGACTTTCAAGGACGAAGCATACAGGAACACCATGCTGAATGTAGTCAAGACTTATAGGACTGCCAATAAGAATGGATCTGATAAACTTAATACAAAGGATCTGGGTTTATCGCTGGTCAAGAGTCGAATATACATTTCGGAACTCTCAACAAGACGATGTAAGCGTATGCTGAGTCTGTCCAAGAAAGTTTGTGATAGTAAGGGATACCAGTATGCCTGGATAAAATCGGGTCGTGTGTGTGCTAGAAGGGAGGATGGCTCTAAAATAATCTACATAAGTAAAGAGTCAGACCTGTCTAAACTCTGACAAACGGATCCTATCTCTTTCATGGCGCACGACAGAATGATTGAATCTGGACTTGTTTTTGTTGAGGTATGACTTTGTTTTTTCATTAATGTTTTTTCCTTATCCAAGGCTTTAAGCTTCTCTCTCCACGTACAATTTCATACAATTAGCATCTCTCGGACTTCTAATCAACTGCCTTTCTTGATGGTGATATTTCCTGTAAGTTGCTTTAAATTTTCTACCTCTATATATCTGCATCGGATTCTTTATTGTAGTTGCAGTCATTCATTTGCATACACACTTAAAATCTGTAAACACAAAAGCTCAATCTTTCAATTATTTTCGTAATCACCAAACTAAGCCGCTTACCTGAGGTTACGTATGCTGGAAGGGAATAAAGATGCTGATGAGATTATCAGCGTAATTGGCTTTCATACGAATAATATATCATCCTTTAGATCACTTATGAGTGAATATCGGCAACTAAAAATTATTCATCTGAACATACGCAGCTACAAAAGAAACTTCGATGATTTTATTGTTTTTCTATCAGATCTAAATGCTGATTTGGACTTGATTATTCTAACGGTGTGTTGGATCAAGTACAAATTTCTGCAAAAACACTTACATCGTTATAACGTACATAAATCTACACATAATACTCGTATAACTCAGAATGAGGGAGTTGTGGTATATTAAAAAAAAGATCTTGAGATTACTGTCACTGAAATAAGCGTCACTGCTGCTAATGTGTTGAGGATCCAACTGAATATACAGACTGTGATTGCTGTTTATCGTCCTCCACATATGCATGATGTTGAGTCCTTTTTGGTGGCTCTCGATCAATTGATTAGGCAAAGTTCTCGGGAGGTCGTGCTTGTGGGGGATGTGAACATTGATATATTGATGGAAGATCAGAGAAATACCTTGAATTACCTAGAGCTAATGACTTTTCATGGATTGATTCCTTTTATCACGACTCCCACACGCGTGACTTTGGGCTCGAGTTCCTGCATTGATCACGCAATGGTGAGAACTCGGCAGAAGGCTAGAGCAGTAGTGTATAAGACAACAATTACTGATCATTACGCAATTATATTGGGGTCAGAGGGTGCAGGTAGACAAATGGGGATGGGCATGAAGAGAAAAAGAATCACGAGCATACCAGAGCTCTTGCACTCCTTTGATTCGGAAAATTGGCAAGACACTCTCAAGTCCCATAATGTAAATAAAGCTCTGGAGAGCTTTATTAATGCTTTTAACTTCCATATCAACTCAACCACACAGACAATACACAGTAGAAGCAGAAGGTACACAGAACTCAAACCTTGGATCACTGATGGATCGATTTATTGTATACGCAAAAGAGATCGTCTGCACCGGGAACTCAAGACATGCAGTGATCCACACTCAATAACATTTTACAAACAATACAGGAATACATGCAAGAAACTCATCCAAAAGGCAAAGCAAAGTTACTATAGAGCAAAGATTGAAGCCTCAAACAATGATCAAAAGATAATTTGGAGTGTTATCAGGGACATCACCGGTACAGTGAGAGAGAGAAATGCCCCTTCTACATTAAACATTGATGGCACAAAAAATATCATTGACACAGGAACCACAAAAGTTTTGCAGTGGCATTAACGAATATTTCGCCAATGTAGGCAATAATCTCTCACGTAACATACTTGATAGGAACGAAACGACTGTACAGTCATTGAATGACGCTATTCTTCATTTTTTAAAAGTACCCGAATATACCTTTTATCTGACGCCAACGTCGGAAAAAGAAGTTCTAGCTACTATTAACACGCTTAAGGCAAGTAGCGCCCCGGGGCCTGGTCATATTACATCTGCACTGGTAATACACACTCAAAGATTTATAGCACTACCACTGAAACATGTAATCAATTTGAGTTTTCGAGGTGTGACTTTCCCAACTGCATTAAAACGTTCGCATATTGTCCCAATACACAAGGGAGGCTCAATGGATGACTTAAAAAATTATAGACCCATATCTCTACTGAGCACTCTCTCAAAAATTATTGAGAAAATAGTGAAGGACCGACTGATGAAATTTTTAAATATGCACAACATTATCTCTCCTAATCAGTTTGGGTTCCAAAGGAATGTAGGAACTGAAACTGCTTTGCTTAGTCTAGTAAACAGCGTTACCACCACTTTGGATAATAAGAAAGCATGTTTGGCAGTTTTTTGGACCTTGCAAAGGCTTTTGATACAGTGTCTCACCGAATATTACTTACCAGATTGATGGAGGTGGGCATATGTGGGCGCTCTTCTAGTTGGTTATCTTCATACTTATCTGATAGAACTCAGAGATTCAAATTGGGTGATAGTATATTTAGTGAGCCTCTTTTTGTGAGATTCGGAGTACCTCAAGATAGTGTTCTGGGACCTATATTGTTCCTGATATATGTCAATCAGTTGTGTAATCTTTCTATCAGTGGTAAGATTATTACTTTTGCGGACGACACGGTTCTTCTATTCGAGGGCCGAACATGGGATGATGTATTCTCAAAGGCTAACGAAGAATTACGTGTAGTTAAAGAATGGATGGACTCAAATTTATTGACTCTAAATTACCAAAAAACTAAATACATCACATTTAGCGTATCTACAAGAACTCAAGCACCTACAAATAAATACATAACACTACACACTTGTTCACCCATGGCTGACTGTACTTGTGTTTCCTTGGAAAGGGTTGATAGTATAAAGTACCTTGGAGTTTATGTTGATCAGTTTCTTCGTTGGGAGGTCTATATCAACACTTTGAGCGCAAAAATCAGAAAACTAGGATACATATTCCGTATGATTCGAAATGTGCTCTGTGAAAATATTCTTAAAAGTATATTCTTCGCCTTATGGCAGTCAGCACTTTCTTACGGTATATCAGTTTGGGGGGGATGCACCTTAATCCAAAAACACATATTGCAGGTTTCCCAAAAATTTATTGTGAAAATAATTAATAAACTTCCTGCTCGGTATCCCACGGTGGAGCTTTTCAGAGAGTATCAAGTCCTGAACATAGCCAATTTACATCTCAAATCCATTCTCTGGCACTACCATCGAGAGGAAGGGAAGATGCAGACTCAGCAGTCACACATGACACGCATGGCAACTAATGAAATGTTCACCATCCCTAGAGTTAAAACCTCTTTTGCCCAAAGGCAATATGCTTATTTGGCTCCCATTACATACAATGGCGTGCCGACTTAAATAAAGGTAAAGGTAGGAAAACCATTTAGACAGTCGATCGGAGCGTGGTTGTTATTGCGACAGGATTTTGAGTACTTGGGCTTTCAGGATGAATGACGAGTGGGAAAGAATTGTGTGAGCTCGTGAGTGTGGGTTTCTTCTTGTTTTGATTTTGGTTGTTTTTGTATTTGTGTTTCTGTGTATTTTTTGTTTTAATTTTTATTTTTATTCTTATGATTGTGTGCGGTATATTGTGGGATGAATATTTTTGGTCTTTCTGGAGTGATGATGTGTGAGGAGTTGAATTTCGCAAGATGTTTCCAGTTGTAGTTGAGTGTCACTGTTTGTCAGGGCGATGAGAGCGTGTAACGGGGTTTTGTTTTTGTGTAATCAAAAATCGGAAAGAAGTATCGAGTTATTTTTTCATGCTAAATATCCTCAGTGAGATACAGGCAAAAAAAAACCTAGTTTACTGGGGATACGACAAATGAAAGGCAACAAACCCAGTTTCATTAAAATTGTATGTCCAAATCAAATTACCTGTTGTTTTTTCGCAAATTGTGTATATTTTTTGTCATGTGTAATAATAAATAAAATTTATTATGACAATTAATCATAAAACACTTGCTTTGTTGAGTGCCTTGTCTTTTTAACCGAATGTTGACTTCATATCTTCAATGACAAATGTAATGAAAGGGATGATTTTATTTTAACTCGTTTTTTTTTTGCAACTTCACGTTATTTTAATATATTAAGTAATACTTTCGTTAATAATTTTATGTATTTAAATTAACACTGTCTTGTGTTCTTGTGCTTATTAATTTTATGTAAATAACACTGTTGTGTCGTGAATCAAAAAACACTCATAAATAAATAATACTGTCTTCGTTATACATTTTATGAATTTGAAAAAGTTGTTAGCAGCTTGCGATTCTGAAAAATACTAGCGCGAGGCAATAAATGAATAGTTGTTAAAACTCGTTTTTTCCAGCCCAGGGGTTGCGGGTTCGATACCCGTTGGTACCCAGGATTTTAAATAGGTGTTTCGTTTGGTTATAACTTATTCATTTATTTATTAAACATTTTAATTGCAAATACAATCTAGTAGGTTTATTGCCAGGTGGCAATCTCTCTGAACCAACCAGACAAAAATAAATTAAGCAAAGTCCCAAAAACAATTCAAATGACTTTCCATCCCCACGAATACATGAACACATACGTGAGCATGTGTACACAAACCCCACAAAGGCGAACAATCACCCGAACATTACATATTTCATATAAAATTAGATATCATAAATCAAAGAAAAAGAAGGGGATGGTGAAGAGGAAGGAAAAAATCAGAAATGAAACACGTTATATCACTGACTTGAAATTAAGAACTTTTCAATCGCTTCTTAAAGCAGGCTAAGATCGCAGCCTGTCTAACATTGGTTTGTAACTGATTCGAGAGTCTCACTGCATGGAAAGTTAAGGACGACGTAAAAAAATAACAGCGGTGAACCGGAAAGGCCAACGAACAATATCTGTTTGAGCGTAGCGCTGGTTCATGATCGGAGAAACGCTGAAAATTCTCAGCGAGATAAGAGGGCGTGGCGGAACAGTTAAGGATTATAACTTACTGCTTGTTTAACACTTTTTTGGTTAATTGGAATATTTGCCAAATAACAAAAAACCTGCCAGGCGTTGATGTGTAAACGAAAAGTAAATTACAGCATAATACAAAATATTGCACTCATAGAGCAGTATATCTTCTTAAAAACACTTGTAAATTAATTGCGTGTGATTAGTTTTATCATAAAAATATTTACAAATTTTAATTAACCTGTTTAAACGTTTATTTTTTTAATATTACCAAGATCTATCCGAAACACGAAAAAAATCGTCTGCTGGGAAAAATGTTAAATCTTATAGCAGATGTCACCCAAATAGCACATTACTGTTGATTATAATTTAGAAAGTTCCGATTTGTTATAAAAAATGTCGCACTATTTTCACTTTAATAAATAAAATTACGCGCATGTTGTAATAATTCAAATTTAAAAGTAGAACCATTCTGGTTTTCAACTTTCTGATATTGTATGTAAATTATAGTCACGAGTAAAAACTTTATAGCTTCGATATTCAGTTTTCAGTTGATGTGTCGGAGCAGTATTGTTGTCTATATAATACGACCTTTCAGAGGCCATTTTTAAAGTTGTTTTTGGGTTTGAGAATAAATACAACTATTTTTCTTTAATTTGTCCTGAAACACCGTTTTATAACATAATATTTAAGAAATGTTATAAAAAAATATGAAATCTTGCATAGCACGGGTTAATCGTCTTGTTTTTTTATTTAGTTTAAGAGACACCTTTTTCTTCCTTCTTACATCACATTCCATTTTACTTTTTTAATGTCTCGCTTTTCAATACATTAAGCTGTCAACTTGTTTTTATATACGAATCACTTAGATTGTACCTTTCTAGTACATTTAAAAACACCTTTTTAACTGATTCGTTCAATAAAAGCCAGCCGATCAATTTCGTTAAGGTACTGTCACAGTGTCGCTACGGCGCCTAAAGTTGACGAATCACTACACCGCGACATCAGCACCTCGCCCTTTTAATGGCGGTTGAAATAACACTTCGACAATGTTAACTTAATTTTCTTTTACGACGACAGTTAAAGTGGCTAATGGATTTCAAGCAAGCGACTGGCGACAAATTTTAACGCGACTTGAATTTTAGTACTTCCTGCTGCAAAGGATGCGCGAGTAACTGCCTTGTTAAAATGCCATTTGCTTGTTGTTTTAAAATACTTAACATAACATTGTCTTTAAATGCACACATTGCAATTACAATTTGAAGTTTCCTTTTTAAAAAAAAAACCTTTCCCCTTTAGATCATTTTATTGATAAATTAGAATGTAAATATAATCCGAGCTTAGACACAAAGATAAGATTCTTTTGAGATGTAAATAGAGATGTTAAGTATCTTATAGACCGACAGTGTGACGCACAAATGCCTCTCTCTTGGTAAAGTGGCGTATCACGTAACTTTTACAAGTGGCTTATGAAAGATACTTTTATACTTAAAGTTTATATTCTTTGACAACTTTCATCGTTTAATTAATAAGGTATTTAAAGTCAAACCCAGATTTTTCAGTTTGGTTTTTACTTCAGACATCTTTAACATCTCTTCTGGTTGACTAAGAGAGATTGATATATGGCAAAAAAAAAACACCCACAACAAGAAGAACAATTTGAAATCATTTTATAAGTGGAAAAGTTTTTCGAATAGAGAAGAAACCCTATATTCATTGGAAGGGGTAAAGATATGGCATTAAGTAAAACAAATCTGTATCGCAAAAGACAACCGGAAAATACATGATCTATAGATTCATCATCCAGCTAACACTCGCACCCGGAATCCTCCCGCAATATCCATTCTGTAAAGATGACTAACCACCAAACAGTGGCCCGTCGGCAAACGACAAATGACTAGAAGACAAAAAATAAATGAAAATAAATAAGCACTGAATATAATTACAAACTCAATAAATATGTAATAAAATGTATTACTCGTAGCTACATCGTTGTGGTCGTTCTCTCCATACTAAGGATCATGATCATATTATTTGCCCTATGCAGCGTCTTCTGAAATAACCACCCTAATCCTTCTTTACCTGATCACTCGCTATTCACATTCCAACCAGAATTGATCACCCAAGGTGATTGTCCTTTCTCCGCTCTATGTGTCCAAAGTATCGTAAGATTCTTCTTGCACGCAGCACAGATATACACTTCTTAATCCCGAGTACTTTAAAAAGTGTTCGATTGATTCTTCGGGCAATAAATGGAATGCCAAAAAATCCTCTCGAGCACCACATCTCAGAGGTATCGATAATTTATCTATTGCGTGATTTGAGTGTCCCGATCTTATTTATTGATTCATAATGTATTCATCCCTTCGTTGTAAAACAAACTGGTAGGTGTATTGCCAGGTGGGAACTTCTTCCAACCGACCAGACAAAAAGTAATTAAAGGAAGAAACAAGATCGCAAAAAATAAATAAATGATTTTTAAACCTTTCAAATCATAAACCTTTTCAAATCAATCAACATTATACATAGAAAAAATAAAAGTGAGGTATCATCAATTAAAGGGAAGAAAGGGATGGTGAAGAGGAAAGAAAAATCAGGATTGAGACACGTTTTATTACTGGCTTGAAATTAAGAGTTTTTTCAGTCACATTGTAAAACATGCCGATGGACGAAGCGAGTCTAATATTGGTTTGTAACTGGTTCCAGAACCTCATTGCATAGACAGTATAGGACGACATAAAAATAATGAGCGGTGAACTGGGACACCCAATAAACAATTTCTCTTTATGATTAGAAAGACGCAGATATCATTATAAAGGGCGAAAACGAGGGTTTGGATAATTCGATACTTGGTTTTTCTTAGGATGCTTCGATCCCCCTAGATTACTTCCAGGTTAATCATCGCGCCCTGAATTAAACGAATTGTGTTATTGCAGGGTAATAGTTTTATATAAAGCGTTCCTTTTTAAAAATTAGAGAAAAACTTAGTTAGAAACTACAATAAGTTCGGATATCAACATATTGTAACATATAATGAAAGCTTGAATACAAGAATGGTGGGCCTTAGTTCACTATCAATAATAAAATTGAAAGCAAAAAATTTAAAGAGTTTATGTTGATATTCTGAAGATACGAGTATATCATTATTTATAATATTTAAAACACCATAAGAATTTACAATTGGCGTCAGCAAATCTCCAATTTATCATAAACTATGGAAATAATTTTTCACAATATTCACGCCGTCAAATATTGAAAAATTCAATCCAGTCGAAACGTTTTGAATACTCGCAAGCTTTTTAGCAATAGAAGCAAGATTCAAGAAAATCGAGATACTCGCAAGTGAAGGAAAATAATCTTCGAGATTTATAATGGAATTCCTAGAATTGCTCAACCTTATACTTCGCTGAACTGTAATCTTATTTCAGATTATCTCCTCAATTTTCAGTGTTGCTTGACTTAAGTTGTTAACATCAGCTTACAAATAGAGTGCCATTCTAACGCCATTCAAAGTTTCCTTTACACAAACCATTCTTGGGATTTTCCTCTATTTTTATGACTTCTGATCTGTCGTTATACTTTCATGGTTCGATAAATATTTAAACTTAAACAACACCACAAGAGATCAATACATTTTTATCGCCTGAAAAATTCATATGCTCAGTTGAAATGTATTTCTGAAACGATTGAAAGAGAAAACATTTCTATAATTTTATTTAAAACGTTTCTTGATGTTCAGATTTTTATTATTTGAACGGATTTTTACTACTAAACTGAGTTTATTTAAATATCAATAGATTAATCATTTATACTCGTACTTGTGTAGAGAACAATGTATTGCAGAAATACGAGAATACGGATTCAGAGAAAATGCAGTGCTTAAGTTTTAAATAATGATGGTTCGATAAAGAAATATTTTAAAAATAATCTATATAAATAGTCTACAAGGTAAAAAAAGTTTGGTAAAACCTATAAAAACGTGACAAGATCAAACCAAATTCTAAATTAAGAACGAATCCAATTTCTTTTTAATACGAGATTATGCAGATGAATGAATGTAGCAAAAGCAAAAGATGTGTGCCAAAATAGAATGCAGTGGAGATATCTTCTATCTACCTACCCCAATAGAAACATGGCGTGATGAAATTTTATATTTTCCTTTAATTTTTAATAATATGAGCTAGATTTTATCTCAACTTAATCTTATTCTCAAATCTTATTAACACTATTTATATTTAGTTGTTTTTATAAACATCCCATTTAAATTTAAAAAATCAGGCGACATAAATGTGATTAATAATTGCAAAAAGAACCATATAAGTCCTCTTTTTTTCAGATGTATTTTTATAAAATTTGTAAATAAATAACTAACAAATTTTATTTAAAAAAAAATAGAGTTCACTAAGTAATTATAAAGCTGTCCTTGAGAATCCTGCCTTGTAATATTTAACGTAATATCTACTCCTAAAAATTCTTCAAATTTTGCGATAAACTCGTAAAAGCTGTTAGTTAGGACGAATTCTTTCTTGGTTATGATGCTTTGAATTTCACATTTCTTTAATTTTAATTAAAAAGAAGTGCTACGATTTTTGCGTTATTTTATTTAATTTCACTATTTTGTTTTGTTATTATAAAACTGACACTTCTTTATTTCAGTATTTTTGTTTGAATGATAAAGGTAACAGTAAGATTATCTCAAAATATCTAATGACAGAAATTATTTTGCAATGCCAATTGTATATTTGCTTTGTTCCAGCTAACATGTTGATTATTTTATAGAGCTTTAATCCTTGAACTACTTTCAAATGAAAAACGCGTTCGGTGTTTTCACAAAAATGTCAAAATATTGTATTACATTAATGAACAAAAATATGCATAAACGTTTTCATATACATTAATAACGTTCAAATTATTTATTTCACTTCAAACAACCATATTGCTTCAAATCATGTTTTATACAGACAATCCACCCACATGAGGATGATTTGCAAAATTAGGACTCATCATAAAGATCATGACTAGAGAGGATGACGCAATGAGGATGAAGACTAGATTTTTTTATCCTCAGTCTTGAGGATGACCACTGAAGAGACATCCATATTCAAAGACAATCGGTGCCAAGCAGCGTTCTAGTCACAAAGAGGTGTCTTTCTTATCGCGATAATTTTCGTAAACAACACTTTATTATAATTTACAAACAAAGCATTAAGTATCGTTCTTATAACGTAAGTGAATACAGGAAAGCATGTAAGCTAAACTTATTGAGTTTAATTTTTCCTCTATTTTGTACTGTCGGATAAGCCGAAACATTTATTCTTAGGGTTAAAATAAAGTTAGTAGAACTAATTTAATATTATTTACTACTAATCGAGTACAGTTAAACAAAATTATATTATTGTAATGATTTATTTATCCATATAAAGTAATACATAAACCTACTGAAGCAGTGAACAAATCATATTTTACTTCCGTTTCAAAACTAACAAAAGCTCGTCATAAACAAAAAACACTTCCTGTTAATTGAAGAAGAAAAAACGGTGAATAGTACTTTTACTATAGAATGAAATATGTTAATTTCTTAAATATTGAATATCTTTTGTATATGAAACTCATGTAATATATTTGAAGAATAAAATAATTCATGTACCATTATAACTATAATATATACGAACAATATCTCTACTGCAAAGTTTTTCAAATATTATGTGTTATAAAGTGTTTTTGAATATGATTATGGTATGAATGTTCAGATTATGATGCAATCAAAATCAAGTATGTGTGAGGATGTTAATGCAGAGTGTATTTCATCTCAATATTTTAGTTTTTAAAACAGGTAGTTACAATTTGTAATTAAGAAATAAGACCACTTTGTCACAGGTCTGTCCAAGTAGATCTACAAAATTGGTTTTTTTTTAACATTTTCATGTTCTCCAAGGTTCGAATTTTCAATAAAATGGTCTAATTTTGTAATTATTTATTTTGCATATACAAAAAATATTCTTGTAAAGTGATTTTAAAATAATCAAAACTCATTAAATTTCCCTCGTATATTTTCCCAGAAATTGTATCCCAAAACAAAAACATGCATAAAACACCACCACCTTTCTGAGGGATTTTTGATTCTGCTGTTACATATTTTGTAGCACTAAACGAACTCAACTGCTAAGGAATAGTAATAATAACTCAAATTTAGTCAACCGTTAGAGTTAAAACAAATAAACCTTTTGAGTAACCATTAAATAGGTACAATAATTGAATGAATAAAACATAATTTACAGCACCAAAAGAACGCTACTGCTAAGAAATAATAATATTAACTTAAATTGAGTCTAATATTAAATTTCAAAAAGCAAAGCCTATCCAGAAAGGTGAAATCATTTATTGAAAAGAACAATTCCAATCCCCAAATCAAGGCAACTGCTAAAGCATAATAATTATTACTCAAATTGAGTCCACCGTTAAAATTCCAAAAACAAAAGCCTATTGAGCGATTGATGTGTATTTTTTCAATTTGGTTGGTTCTTGTGAAAAAGCTTTGAAGGGATTTGCGAACGATTCTGCGTAACTTTTTGTTTTTGATTAAAACTAATTTTCGTTGAAATTTTTCGGATGGTGGTTTTTCCCAAAACAATATGTATGTATAACCTTAATGTTCAATTATAAGACTTGTTTGAAGAAAGTATCACAAGTTGTGGATCTTACAGTTGTTTTTTTTTTTGAGAGAATGGTGGTATTTTATCATAATCCTTAATAGTAGATATGCTGAGTAAGCAATATGGTGTACTGGATTCTACTCCTTTTTGTGTTTATAAACTATTTTATTCATCATCACAGTCAACTTAAAGAATCATATTACCTACAAATTACTAATGGCATTGCATCATTTTCTTGTCGACGTGGACAGAAAATAAAGAGCGGCAGACGTCCCTATCGCGAAATAAAGAGCGGCAGACGTCCCTATCGCGAAATAAAGAGCGGCAGACGTCCCTATCGCGAAATAAAGAGCGGCAGACGTCCCTATCGCGAAATAAAGAGCGGCAGACGTCCCTATTGCGAAATAAAGAGCGGCAGACGTCCCTATCGCGAAATACACCGTTTATCTACTCTATATCAATACATTTTTTCATACAACTCCTACGAATTCACTGAATTTTAAATTCTCTTTTTCCAAAATATTCACTTGATCCAGGCGTATTTCCTTGGTCTTTCTCTTGCACACCTTTCACAAACATTTGCAGTAAATGTTTGTTTTGTTGGTATTTTTTATTAGTTCGTTCTGCATAGCACATGAGAACCACTGGAGTAGGTACGGAACTTGCAGTTCGTCATAGAATCAGTCAGCAGTACAATCGCACATAAAGATACACTAACGCTTACGCACTTCTAGCGCACGTGGGTATTGTTACCAGGCGGACCCACTGAAAATTGATGAATATTTAAATTAAGCAACTGATCAATAATCCCGAGACCTTCCTGAGTTCTCCTTGCCTAGAAGAGCATAGTACTAAGCTGAGATGCGGCGTTAATTGTTCCCGTTTCCACTAGCTTGTTAGCTAATTATCTTTAAAGTAATGTATCACTAGAAAAAATAGTTAATTAACTGATTTCTTCTTTCCACAGGTGAAACAGTTGGGAAACAAATCAGTGTCGTGGATCAGAAGGCGCGACGCTCACATCTTGACAGTGGATAGGTACACCTTCATTGCTGACGAGCGCTTCCAGGCCTTTCTCGTGGAGGCCACAAACACATGGACATTACAGGTATGCCTTAATTGAAGAATTTTTCATGACAAGCTTTTTACTAGAGAGAAATGATCAAATTCTTAGAAACGCTTTCAGCCATATTCTATTGTACATTCCTTCTAATATGGTCATATAATGCTACAACAGTCACTAATATAAAGCTACAATATAAAGGTATAAATGAATAACATTTGAGATAAGTTCAAATTTATTTCATTTTTTTTAAATACATCTATGTGTTTAAAAAATAAGCATTTTTTTCATTTTAGTACAGAAATATCAATTATATTTTTAAAGATAAAAAAATGTACTCGTACATACATTAAATTTTATTTTTTTTTTGTAAATTGACTTGAAAAGGTATATTTTTCCCCAATTGATTAAATGAATTTGAGCAAAGGTTCTAAATAGTATTCGATATTCGAGTATGTTTGAAAAATTTCATGGTTGTTTTCACTAGTTCAAAATATTTAAAGGATTGTTATCGTATAGTTTACTTTAATTGCAGGCTCCATCCTCTTGGCAATGTAAAATAAAGATTTAATAAGTTTTTTTTTCCGATACGTCAGTCATCATTTAAGCTAACTCAATACAACAACAATTCCGAAAAACATTTTCAGTTGATAAAGTATTCTATAATTGCAAAAAATACTATAAATTCATAGATGTTTATCCCATTTCAAACGTGTTTCATATATTATGCATAATATAAACGCTGAAATCTTAGAAAAACTACAACATTATTTATTTATTCTGCATATTATTGAATAATTTATTTAAAAAAAAGTTTAAATTCGTTTTATTCAAAAATTAAAAAGAAATTAAATGTACAATATTTTTATTTCAAATGTACATATTTTATTTTAAAATCTCTTCAAATTTATTATATTTTATCTTACACAAATTTTAAACTGAGAATTGAGGAATTTTCTCAAGAAAATGTTGTTAGGAATTTTTGTTCTTGAAAATAAGATTTTAATTTCTAAAAATATTTCTGCTCAATTTGAGGTTTTCCGATATTTCACACTTTAAAATTGTTCAATTAATTTAATTTATAAAATGACCAAGGATTGAATTTTTTTCTCAAGATAATTTTCTTAATAAAACTTATATCTTAATAAAGTTTTATTTCATTCATCTATTTGTATCGTACCTCAGCAAACAAATTAAAGAATGTGATTGGGAGACAACATTGTTTTCGGCCGCGTTATTCAAGTCTCTCGGTTATAGAACTATTGGAGTAGCCATGTCACTCGTGGTTCATCATCACAAGTATCGGCCATACTACCATACGTAAAAATTCAACACCACTCGTACACATCTAGCGCATGAGAGTATTGTTATCAAACGAACTTTTTTAACAGACTGAAACATGAGAATCCAACCCAACCCGGCCATGGACGTTGTCAGGATTTTCATAAAAAAATGTTAACATATTCTTCCTTGTCCTCCTTCTCAACGTTATTCTACACTTTGAAGTTTGACAATCATCATGGCTATGTTAACTTTGTCTGCAGCTGCTCTATAAAATGTATCCGCGCTACAGTGGGACCACTCTCTTCAGCCATAAGTTTCTTCATCTTCCTAAACTTTGTTTTCCTTGTAAAATATCTTCCCCTGCAATATGACCTGGATGATTTAATATTTTTTTCGTCTCATAAAACGTCCAAAATATGTCGATGTTTGGGAACTACATTAAAAAAATTGTTATAAAAAGTAAAAATGGCTTATTTATTACTCACACTCACTTCTGTTGCACTTAAGACAACCAAGATCTGAGGCGACCTTCTGAATATACCTGCAGACACTTTTGATCAGAACACAAGTGTTCCAGTTTGAAGCATTTACATTAAACACTTCATATCACTAAAAAGTAATAAATTTTACATAAAGTTTGCACAATGCATATACAACTCCACACCAAATTAAACTCGTGTGCTGAAAATTAAATCAGTCACTGTACATATTTTCTGATGTAGAAAATACGAGTATTATGAGATAGGATGAACATCACAGAAGACATTCCTGAGGCTACGTGGAAACAGTGGATCAAACAAGGGTACATTACGTAGCAATGCATGAAATACCCGCAGGTAGATCGTAAAAGATAAAAAATTAGATAATTAAAATTTCAAGAGAGGCAGTTCTGGTTATATAAACCAACAGATTTAACTTAATAAAAAGAAACTTGCTCAAAATCTACCGAGAACTCAGCACGCCAGATTGTTTAAAAAATGAGACTAAAACCATTAAAGGTTTTGACATAAAATCCAACGTAAATATCTTTGTAGTGACTTCAGTCACTAACAATCTTTAAAAAACGAAAGATTTATCTTATACGCATAATTTGTTTATTATCGCTTGTAAACTTCTCATTGGTAGGACGATTGTCTTCCATAATGACGTTCGAGCTTGATTCCCGAATATTGCCAAAAAAATCTTACGTAGGTCTATGAGTTCGACGAAGAAGTAATTATTTTTTAACTTTTTATCATTTCTCTTATCATTTTCTTTTTCTTCCCCTTCCTTTGTGTTAATAGTATTTAAAAATAACTTTGTTTTTTTTTTCTTAAAATTGTGTTTAAACGGAACAACGACATTTGATTGTATTTTGTAAATGATGTAAAGAAAATTGATTAGTATACAGTATAACCTGATGGGTTAAGAGCCACGCGTCAAGCTCTTTCAACCAATAAGACTAAACCCTTCTTATTTTTTTGGGAACGAGCAGGAATCGAATCCGGGTTGAAAATCAGTAATTTTATTAACTAGGCCCACATTGGTCAACTTCTTGTATCGATTTCTCGATAAAACTTATTTATTCTCATTCAATATTTTAAAAATACCTGTTTCGAACGAGTATGACGATGAATCGGGTGTAAAGAGCGGTTTAATAGTGGATTTATACTGAAGATTCGATAGTCGGAACAAAGAAAACATTGTTTGCTACCCCTATTCAACAACGTGTACTTATTACTAATAAAGAGTTGTTGAGGAGTACCTTCCTAATTAATTACCTCAAGTCAAAAGCATTTTTATTTCAACAATTGGATATTAACTAACTCGTATGGTAGTTAAACTTCATATTGTTATTAACAGCATTCATACTGCCTGTCTATACTGATAATATAATCTAACAACATAAAATTGGTTGTACTTACGTCATTAGGTGTTGTCATAGTTACGTTTAATAGTTACTTATTCATTATTTAATGTCATAGTTAAAACATTTTGATATTCAAATAATATCCGTCAGCTGTAACTTCTTGATACGATTATAAGACAAAATAACAATAGCTTTTAATGTATTTATAAAGTAGAGATTTAAGAGAAAAATAATAATTTTAAAAAGATATAGTAGTAAAAAGATAAAGAAAATACTTTATTCTTCTAACATTTATAATAATATATTAACACTTAATTATAAGATTCATATATCTCTCTCACTCACTTTATACTGTTGCTATGTAAATAAATTAATTTGGTTGTTAATATGTGTACAAAACAACCAAATGAATACAAGTTTTCTGTCAATAAGATGAATACGAGTACTTAGTTCTGCGTTGAGTTGGATTCAAACTATAAATTATTAAAGGTTTCCAGTTTTATTCCAGAAACTAATTAAACCCATCATTTAGTCAAAAACAACCTTACCGTATAATGTAAGTTTTTTTTAATATATCTGCAAGACAACATTTTTATTCAAAGTATTACAGATTTATTGATTTGGATCAAAATATAAACATTGCTCAAAATGAGCTGCAGATCTTAAAAAGGAAGAGACGATCGCGTCAATCACAAAGAGCAAGCGAGACTAGAGAAGGGACAACATGAAACAGCATAAAAACAAGCACGACGTCATGAGAAAAAATATTTACTTCCACCATTATTTATGGGTTATTATTAGAATTCAAAATTTGTTTAACCATAACATATTTTACTTCACACAAAACACATCAAACATAGTTACGACATCATAAATATCATTAGTAATATTCTCATACCATTCTCGTCTAAGCTTAGTTATGTCATGGTTCAAATGTCTAAGGAATGAAGTCCTAATTTAATAACATCTTGTCATTTAGCTCCGCTTAGTAAATTCCGCTATTGCTCATGGTTCGGGAATAGTTTCTAGTAGCTCTCCCACTCCTTTGATATCCGTTAATGGATTCCTAGAAGATGCTTCTTACTATATTCCGAACTAAGACAATATTGTCTTATACCAGTATTATAGATCTATCACCTCAAAGAAACCTTAGATGAAGTAATGTCAATGTTTGGAAGCTGAAGTTGTATGTTTTTAAAGCTGTTTTGTTAGTGGTTAATTAATAGTGGATCGTTACAGCTTATGAGCTTTGGTAAAATATTTTTTTAATTATATTTTCAGTTTGTCAATTCATTTATCAGCTGATTTAAAAGATTTTTTTTAAATTTATTTATTTTAACAAATGCCTGCTTCTACATGCTACAATTAGTGTATTTATTGCTGTGCAGCAATTTCGTCCAAGCAGCTATATTGGGTTAAATAAAATATTTGCTAAAAAATTAAATGAAAGGATAATTTACATAGCGTTATTTAGAGAGCAGCCTGTCCTCGAGGGCGCTCTAACTCGAGATTTGAATCCACTATAATTGACAGATTAAAAATATTACAAAATGAATATTTATAATTTGAGTGTAACGATGAGAAGGTGGTTGATGAGACTATTAGATTAGGTCATTCACATCTGCATATGTTCAAAAATCATATTTGGTAAGAAAATCGCAAAGAACTTACCAACTCTGAATTACAAAGAAATCTTTTTAGACCTTCCAACATAAAAGATTCCCACATTCTGCTTAAAGTGTAGTGTAGCATATGTAATGTAGTTTTGTAGTATATATGCAATCATAAATTTAAATAAGACCTCTCAAAAAATTGTCGTTATCAAGTGCTTCCTAAAACTACACACACCACCTAACTACACACATCTCTAACACTGAGAGGACGGTCATTCCACGTCACATGATCAGCCACTCTATCATAGTACTCCGTCGTATTATGATAGAGCTTTTGATTCCGGTGAATTTCATAAAATTGATTGGGGTTTAATTAAGAGGTTATAACGGCAAATTATTAAAGGATAGTGATAAATCTAGAGAGAAAAAAAGGTCGAGGAATGAGTAGGGGAACCAAAAAATTAGAATGAAAGTGCATATTAAGTAACGTTATATTTTTTTTCCATTGTCTGTCACGTGTCGTTAAGGGTGATGCAAATTTGATATTTCTTAGAATAACCTTCCACAGGCGTGCCGAATAAATTGAAAATTATGATATGCAAATTGAGATTTATGATGCTATGCAAAAAATCTCTTTTCGTCGAATCGAAAAGAATATTCGTACTTCAAAAAAAGACATTTTTTCGCTTAACAGAACAATAAAGTATTTCTAGCCTTTGATTTTTTTGCACCCGATTCATAATTCAAATAGGCACAATATTCAAATGTGGTCACTATTGTACAATAGCTTAATTGTCTCGCTGCCCCTTTTATGGGCTATTTTATGGGACCATGAGCTTTCCTATGCTCAAACAGAGTTTGCTTTGTAAGCTTTCTTTGTTCACGGATCTTCTTAGTCTACAATGTAGACTCTAGATTGATTGATTGTCCGTATAATGAGAGTCTGGAACCACTTACCAACGAATATAAGACTTGCTCCGTCATTGGCATGTTTTAAAAACTCTTAATTTCAGTTTGACAATATTAGATATTTTATTTCCGATTTTCCTTTTCCTCCAATGATCTTTCCTTTTTATTTTGATTGATAATATATCACATGTATTTTGGTTCTTTATATTGTTCATGAAATTTTGAATAAATCAATGCAATTTGAATAATTTTGCGGTCATGCAACTTCCTTTATTAATTTTATCTGTTTTTATAGAAGACATGTTATAGTATTTGGACGAAAAAAACCACCAGATCCTTGTTCAACTGTTATATTAAGAAAAAGGTCTCTTTTTCTTAGAAATACCATGAATTGATCAAAAGCAAAGTTATTATAAAAATTATACAAATTTTCTCGACTGTACGAGTACATCTCGGAACTACTTATTTATGAAAAAAAGGTTCTTGAAATAAGGCTAAGCTCATTTTGGTGTTCTAATATAATTTTGCTTGGTTTATTAGAAGAGATGCTATCTGGAGTAAGCTCACCAAATTGTTATACCATACAGTAAAGTATTATATAAATAAATATTGTCTGCTTAAGATTATAACTGATCAATTTATTACAGCAATTTATTAACGAATAGATATTGAAAATAGACATGGTAAAAGTCTATTATCTACCATGTGAAACACCTACTATACAGGAATATTAATAGGTTAGTCAAAAAGTTTTGAAAGCGACATCTATGGAGCAGTAGAAAACCAAAATTTCTACGCCATTTTAATATTTCATTTTTCATAAGAACGTACTCAAAATTTCATTTCGATGTGTCAATTCATTCTTTGTTTACAAGCCATTTGAAGTTGACGTGTCAGTGTATTTTTTAACAATGGAAAAATCCGAATATCGTGCAGTGATTAAATTCTTTGTTTTGGAAGGTTTATCGGCTACTGAGATCCATGCAAAGATAGTGAAAGTATTAAAGGAGTCTTCTCCTTCATTTCTAACCGTTCACCGATGGGTTTTGGAGTTTAAGCGTGGCCGTACAAGCGTTGAAGACGATCCACGCTCAGGACGTCCAAAAAGTGCATCAACACCAGAAATCATAGCGAAAATACAGGATATGGTTTTGGAAGATCATCGATCGACTGTGGATGTGATAGATGACACCATAGGCATCTCACATGGAACAACATGCCATATTTTGGCTGAAGTTTTGGGTTTCAAAAAACTGTGTGCACAATGGGTGCCGCATTTGCTAACAATGCAACAAAAACACGTTCAAATGCGACTTTCTGAGCAACATTTGGAGCAATTTCGAAAGGATAAAAAGGATTTTCTGCGTCGATTCATCACTATGGATGAAACTTGGGTCTACCACCATGATCTTGAATCAAAACAAGAGGCTAAGGAGTGGTGTGAACCAGGCACTTTGGCTCCGAAGCGAGTTCGTGTCCAGAAATCGGCCAAAAAGGTGTTAGCGTCAGTTTTTTGGGATGCAAAAGGAATTTTATTGATAGATTATCTCCAAACTGGTAAGACAATCAATTCTGATTATTATTGTGACCTTTTGGACCAGTTGGATGAAAAAAATTGTGAAAAAAGACCCGGTTTGCAGAAGAAAAAAATCATTTTTCATCAAGACAATGCACCTGCTCACACAGCTTAAAAAACCATCGCGAAAATCAGTGAATTGGGGTACGAATTGTTGCAGCATCCACCCTATTCGCCAGATTTAGCTCTCTCTGACTTCTGGCTGTTCTCACACCTCAAAAAATTCCTTCGTGGAAAGCATTTTTCATCAAACGAAGAGGTTATAGCCGTCGTAGAGGAGTATTTTGCAGGCCTTCCAGAAAGTCACTTCCGTGATGGGACAACAAAGTTGGAAGATCGTTGGACCAAGTGTATTGATCTTATGGGAGACTATACTGAGCAATAAAAGTGATTTCCCCCCAAAAAAATGTATTTTCATTTCCGCTTTCAAAACGTTTTGACTAACCTACATGTTTGTTGAAGATAACATCATTTTATTGTTGAAGTTTACATAATATTTTTGTTGAAGTTGACATAATTTTTTTGTTGAAGTTTACATAACTTTTTTGTAGAAGTTGACATATTTTTTCCCTTACAACGTTAAACTGATTTGAGAAGCTTTAAAATATGGAAGAATAAATCATTGTAATTTATTTTTAACAAACACTGTTTATTCCACTTTTTTATGACGGTATAACCCTACCGGTTTCAAGGCTTTCACCTCATCTTCAGGGGAGCGTAAACAAGAGTCTTGTTTACGCTCCCCTGAAGATGAGGTGAAAGCCTTGAAACCGGTAGGGTTATACCGTCATAAAAAAGTGGAATAAACAGTGTTTGTTAAAAATAAATTACAATGTCTTTAAACCTCCACAACGTTAATGCCTTAACTATAAACAACATAATAAATCATTATTAAGAAATAGAATATTTTCTGTCGCGATGTAATGTAAATCAATTATGAATCTTGTATTGTGTTGTATTACACTTTCGTTGTATACAGTACAGCCTGGCGGACTTATTGTCATGTGGCAATCTCTTCCAAACAACCAGAAAGACGTTAAAGTGGCCTTAAGTGAAAACCAGACTGGGAGCCTTGTGAAAAAAATCTGGGATCCAGCGGGATTTGAACCCGCAACCTCTGGGTTTGGAGACAGGTGTCTTACCAATTAGGCCACGGAGGTCGTCTTGTAGTTGGTTCCAGAGTCTTTCGTATTTGTTTGTATTGTTTATTCCTCCAATTATTGAATCCAGGTAAAACAGATCTTTGAAAAATCCCAATTTTTATTTGAATTTATTTATTTGCTTCAGTTACACAAATAGACTACACCTAAATCCGGTTGTATTCCTATCACTTATAGGAAGGTTTACAAATGTTTCTTTGTAGTTCGTTTTCCATCGATAAATTTTCTACGGTTTTCTTACAAAATAAATTTCTCTGGATTTATCTTAGCAGCACCCCCCCCCCCCCCCCACCCCCCGCCTTACACTTTGTTTTTAGGAGAGTCTGCTCTGTCTGTAGTCTGTCCTGTTTGAGGAGAGTCTGCTCATATAAATTATCTTTTGTTATTATTATTAAATATTAAGTTAACTTTTAATACAGGTATAAATTAAACATCCCTCAAATAATTTTATTAATCTTTATGTATTTTAATATTAAATTATACTTTCATTGTACTTAGTCAAACCAGATGAATTTATCTCTTCCAGCCAATTACAATATATTTTTTTAAAAAGACCTTAAGTTAAAAAAAATGTTAAAAATTAGTTAAAAAAATGGTATTAACCGCCGAATCGGAAGATCAACTTGGTCACGGATATCGTTTTTTACAAGAAATAAAAAAAATATTGTTTATATTTTCGTGGCTCCACATTTTGTGTTCATTGTGGTATAATTATGAAAAAAAAAATTTTTTAAAACTAAAATAAATTATATTTTTAGTTAAACCTCAAGTTGCACTTTTTCAATTTGTATATAATTTCTCAATATTATAAAAAAAACTGTTTGGACGAAAAACCTCACGCACAATGAAAAATTGTCAAAAGAATTATCATAAAAAGCGATAAAAACTTACCCTACTTTTGTTTCGGTTTTCGCTGTTTTAGAGAAAATAAAACATTCTACCTACAACCCCGGACCATACAATAAAACAAAACCCTGTTTTGATAAAGTGGTCAAGATAGTTTATTTTGACGCTTCCATTAATAAGGAAGCAGATAAGGCTAAATTAGCATTCATTCAACGAAGACACCTTATTAAATTACAGGATTTATATCGAATCATAAAAAGGGTTGACGTTATCCTTAGCTACGTTCGTCCCGTTCACTATTTATCCTCGGCGTGACAGGCCTCGCTTATCTTCTATGCATGATAAATGATAAATAAAGAAAATTGTCTCCTTCATCGTTTCAAAGGATGTACCCAATTTTCCTGGCAGTTGAAATGTATTATTATTATACTGGATTGAGACTTAAATATTCATGTTTTTATAACAACGTGTTGGATGTCTGGATCTGCCGTAACTTTTGAATATCTGATTGTCAGACTGTAGGATTTCTAGTAACCTTTGGCCGTCTCATTGTCACCATGTAGAATTTCTCACAACTTTTAGCTGTCATTATCAGCATGTGGAATATGCCGTAATTTTTGGCTGTATGATTGGTAGCCAATATGATCTGTCATAATTTTTGCTGTCTGATTAGCAGCCTATAAAATATGTCGTGACTTTTTGCTGTCTGATTAGTAGCATGTATGATATATCGTAACTTTTGACTGACTGATTCATAGCTTGTAAGATTTGTCGCCACTTTACTTTCAAAGTTTAATATTTGTCATCGCAAAAATGTGTCACCACTTTGCCTTGCTAGTTTGATGTATGGTATATAAGATCTTTTTGCTTCTCTATTTAACTTGGTATAGAATATGACGACTCTTGCCTGACTAATTGGCTACCTCTAAGATCTATTGACACATTTATGTTTCTAATGATGAGCCTGTAAGATTTATTTTTATTATAGAATAGCTTTTTGGTCTGTCCGCTGTTATCTGTTTGAGGGTTTGGTTGTTTATTTGACGTGTGTGGTTAACTGCATCTATATTGGATTTTAGAAAGTGTCAAAAAAAATATCAATTTATCAAAACTAGAATTGATATATTTTTTAAGAAGAATATTCAAATGTGACAATAAATGTTCAGTAGTCAATTCCAAATACGAATGAATTTGCTAGAAATATTTTATACTTCCACTCTATGAAATAATCCTTTTTAAAAACCGCTTCATGTGCAAAAAAAATATTTTTGCTTATTTAGGGCGGTATATTTACGAGTAATTTCTCTGGTATAATTTTATATTCAGCTTTTTTTCTTGGAAAATTGAAATATTTCCCATTCATATTTCATCATAAAGTGTCTTTCTTAATATGAATAAACTGGAGCCAAAAAAATATAATTTAACAAGTGAAATACTTATTATCGTGTGATTTGTAATACCTTGTCTTGCAAGTGAAACAAAACACGTAATAAGAAGAACATAGATCCAAACCACAAACAACTTTTAATATGCATATTTTGTACAAAAATATGAATCCTCTAAAATGTATATATATTGTTTTAGTTCATATTATAGTTTTACTATGTAGAATTCCATAATGAACATTTTCTCGGCTCGGAGAAGGAGCGCGAAACTCGAGTCGCAAAAATATAGGAGTATTAGTGGAATTAACGAAGTCAATTTCATCATAAGCTTTATATGATGATTGAGTACAAAAATTATTATTTAAATTACTTTCTAATGATACCCTTTATAGATTTTTATTTGTGTATCATTAGAAAACGTGTCTAATGTATCATTAGAAAACGTGTCTAATGATACGTTTTCTAATGATGCATCAATAAAATGATCCACAAAAATAAAATAAAAATGTGGTTCCGTTCCAGTGATAGAATGGTTAGCATGCTGACTTAACTTTTTTTGTGTTGAGTTTTGATTCCAGTAGGTACTGGACTCTTTTTTACCGTTTAGTACTATATTGTTGACCAGGTGCTTTTAATTGTAGTGATATACATTTTCATCGCTTACAGCATAATCTAACAAGCTTTAAAAGCTTTAATATTAAAAACAAACTGGGAAAAAGAATCACCATCGGGGATCGAAACTCTAGCCCTCTGAAGCAAGACAAGCGAGCTCCTACTTGGTTTCAACGGTCATTAAAAGTCATTGCTTCGTTAAATAAATTCCATGATCACTCTTGTAGTGAAATTTTATCACTTAACAGCGTTTATACCATAGAATTATTGGTTATTTGGACCTTAATAAATACATAATTTTAGCGTTAACTTTCTAGAAAATTTTATGAATGGATAGCAGGTTAATGATCCTTATATTTCCAAGGTCAAATATGTCCAGCCAAGAGACGCCGGGCAGTATGAGTGTCAAGTCAGTACGGAGCCAAAGATGAGTCACTTCATACAGCTCAACGTCGTTGGTGAGTCAACTTTTCCTTTTTTTATTTTAAATGAATTATTACCCATTTGAGATATACAGTAAGACATGGACGTAGCAAGATAATGGTTTAATCAAGATAAATGCGATAGAACTGCAAACAATGCATACAGAGCCTAGACATACAACTTAAGAAAGGAAAATACACAAGTTAATAGGAAAAATATGGATTGAAAGGTTCAAACAGTATGAGAAATGATCAAAATTATAGAAGAAACAATTAAAATACTTCGATTTTCAAATGATTGGCTGCCAAAAAAACAATAATTGCTAATAACTGGATAAAAACCTGTAGAAATATCTGGAAAGATATGGAGGGGACAAGAACATACTAATTCGAGGCGCTGAAGAGTGTTATGGAAGGAAACAGGGATGTTAGAGAAGACCTCGGTTCTATTAGTATACCTTCTTTTTAGACCCTTTAGATAAGAGGAATAATAAAAAGAGAGATATTGTGTCTAACTTTCCTGATAATTATATCCTTCTTATTCGAAATGCTGCTAACAGAGCAGTCTTCACTGATTGTTACAGAGTTACAGAGCAGTCGTCATTGATTGATCGCATTCCATAAAAAATGATACTCGTACGCATCCATGTCTCACGGTCATTTTCATTACTACACTCTTAGAGTGAGTAGAAATGTTGCTGACTCAGCAGTAATCCTTTGCAGGCATGTCCATTGTGTTGGTGATATGCCTCGTGATCGGGATCCATATATGTTCCCTTGGATCACCAGTCTCTCTACTGAATCTTCCCGTTTGATTATATGATCGAAGTACCTGAGTTTATTAAAAAGCAGTTGTATTATTAAAAACAAACGCTGTTCAGTTGGCATTTATTCTAGAATCGATGAATTTGTTCTGCGTGTTATCTGTAGTACACACAAAATATGTCGCCAGTACCATATCTACAAGATATGTATCTTCTTGTGAGTTTTATCTTTTAATGTCCATATTTTGGTATCATACGTAATAATATTCACTTACAACTTTTTGAATATTGTAAAGCAACTTATGTACAATACTTTTTGTAATATTCTTAAACTGTCAATAAAAGTAGGCTCGAATCCCAAACTATATAAGTTGTTTTATCAAACACTGTTTATTCCACTTTATGTAACGGTATAACCCTACCGATTTCAAGGTTTTCACCTCACCATCAGGGGAGCACAAACAAGACTCTTTGTGCTCCCCTGTGATGAGGTGAAAACCTTGAAACCGGTAGAGTTATACCGTTACATAAAGTGGAACAAACAGTGTTTGATAAAAATAAATTACAATGTCTTTAAACCTCCACAATGGGAATGCCTTAACTATAAATAATATATATATAAATTGTTTTTTTATTATTATTATATTTATGTCTTTCTTCACGGCTGAAACTAAAACCAGCTATAACTCTGCAGATAGCAAAATAGTATTGATATGTTTATTATGTATGAATATATTATTCTCTCTTTTTTTATTAAATATTTAGTATCATACTATAAGTTCAATATGTGTAAAAAAAAACAATACTAACATCACTTACATGTTTTTTTTAAATAACGCTGACTCAAAACAAATAACGACGACTCAAAACAAATAACGCTGACTCAAAACAAATGTTTATTTTTGCAGTTCCCAAGATCGAAATCGTAGGAGAATCAGAGATGTATGTAAAGGCTGGCAGTACGGTCAGCCTGAGGTGCGTCATCAGCCGCTCCCTTGAGGAACCGGCCTACATTTTCTGGTACCGGGACAGCGAGAGGGTGCTCAACTATGACCGCAGCCTCATCGACATCCGCATGGAGCGGATAGGGGCCGACACTACGGTAAGTGGGACACTCCTCCCCAGTACTGCATAAGGTATACACAAAGTGTCATCAGCCGCTCCCTGGAGGAGCCAGCCTACATCTTCTAATATCGGGACAGCGAGCAGGTACTCAACTATGACCGCACCCTCATTGACATTCGCATGGAGTGGATAGGAGCTGACGCTTAATCGAGCATCACGTAATTTCTCTATTGGGGTAAACAGGGAGGACAGAGCTTCAAACGTTCTTATCAAGACATCTTTTCATACAGATCATTCTATTTCTCTTACTTTCTCTACATCTTCTAAAATTAGTGAAATGAGTGGGAGCTCAACTATGACCCTAACCTCATCAACATAATTAGAGCATACGGTGATCGTAAGTGAAGAACACTTTTGGCTGAAACTAGTTTCATGATTTTGATTGAAAAAAAAAATTGAATTTCGTCTTCCAATCGAAACACATTACCGAGTATTTAGTACCTTCATAAATATATTTTTTAAATATACTCGTAACTGGTCAGTGTGTCTGAAATTCGACATGTCACGGTAAATAAGAATTCACCATTACCTACTTACATTTTAAAATAAGTTAATATAGAATTCAGATTTATGTATCAGGGGCAAAATTTTATTTAGTGCTAATAATAAAATAGGAACAGCTTTTTAAATATATATTGTAGTATATTCAAAACAGCAAACGAAACGGTCAAAAAAACAACAAAGCTTCCATTGATTTTTTTACTAAAGTGTTTGAAGCTCTTCTTTATCTGATTATTTTCCATAAGATATATTAAAATATTTTATTATTATTTAAATCTCAATAAACATTTAATACGTGTCTCTAGTTTTTCGATATTTATAAATGACAAAACAAACGTGTTATTTTGTTTCCATTTCTACAAATAAAACATATTTCGCTTTCAATCATATTTTCTCTTTAACAATATTTTCATGTCTATTTTTACTATTTATCGAAAACTGTTGGAAATATATTCCTAAGAATTCATCTTTTCTGGCGTTGTCTCATACATGACTGGGAATCATGATCTGAATAATAAGATTTGGCTTCCTCTATTTTTAGTTATAATATATTCAGTATTCTTATATCCTGCAAATGGCTCACTAAAGCCTTACTAACGCTGTGTCAGTTCTATTATATATTTTGACCATGAGAGATGTTCGTTTCTTCAGCTTTTTCTATCCATCCAAAAGCACCATTTTAATCGAAAATTTGTTAAAATACTTAAACTAAAATGGTGCTTTTGGATGGACTTGCCTTCCATTTTTGCAAAAATATTTAAACAAAAAAGCTGGATTGATTTCAAATGTTCTCCCTTTGTATCTGTCTCTGAATAGAGTGTTATTTCATCTCCATTTAATAAATTGACTGTTCCAAATCGATACAATGGGGCAGGGTATTATGATAGACCTTTTTCGATGTTGCTTCTTTGGCATGGAATGGCCTGCTCTCTCAGTATTAGAGATAGATATTGGTGACTGTGAAGCTTTAGAAAGCACTTAAAGATAACCCTTTTTGGGAGGTTTTACTAAAATTTATGATTGTATATGAGCACTACACACATACACTACACTACACCTAAAGCCGAATTTATTACAATCGCATATCGGAACATCTATATAGGTTTTTTGTAGCTGATCTTCCTTGGCAAGTTTCCTTGCCAAATGTGTTTTTCGAGGTGATTCCCCTCATCCAAACATATTCAGATGCGGTGAATACCATATTCTAATGGCCGCAGTCACTACATTTCTATCCTTACACTATTTTGTTATTTTGTAATATTTTTAATCCGTTAATAATAGTGGGTTCTATTCCTGAGTTGGAGCTCTCTTTAGGAACGTTTACTCTCCAAACAACGCTATATACGTAATTTCCTTTTAATCATTATTGGATCTCATTCGGTTAAATTATTTTTAAATTATGTTTTTTTTTATTAAAGAATATTCATATCTTCTTTGCCTTTTTATTTATTCATCTTCAAGTACCTTAAACGTCATAAACCTATTGTATTTTGAATTTGAATAAAAAAAATATGTTTTTAGAAAGTACTTTCGTATTTCTCGGATAGATGCCGTTAATACAAATTCTCGGTGTTAGCTTTGTATTAAGTTTATATTATTATGAAAGGTAAAATGTAAGCCCATTTTTTGGTCAATATTTGGCCACAGCGTTTTAGTTATCACCATTCTGAATATGGAACAAAATAAATAGTTTTCGGTGTTTGATGTTTTTTTACTACCGTAACGAAAAAGATTCGGCACAAATAAAAAAATGTGTATAAGTACTATATTGCAACAATGCAGTAAGCGATCGTGTGTGTCAAATGTGGTTTAATAAATTGCGTAATGGTGATACGACACTCGAAGATGGTGTCCGCTCTACAAGGCCGATTACCACTGATGACGAATAAATCAAGGCATGGATTGAGAGGAGCCAACGTTCTACGACATGAGAGATTACTGAGATACTGACAATATCAAACACCGCCATTCACGAGTATTTGGTACGATTTTGCGTTTAAGTTTGATCTCAAATTACGAAATCACATTCCAGACAATTCAATACGCACCTTCAATTTTTGTAGCAAATTGGAAACAAAAACGTTGGGTCTGGTAATTTTTGGATGTTGTTATTATTTTTATACAATGCTTATCTTGAAATATTAAAGCAAAGTCATCCCTTCTTTGCAGCCATTATCTATTCACTACACAATAAAGGCCTTCCGGTGACGGCTTCATTATATTCTTTCACATCCTCATCCCCTGCCAACTTGCATCTTAAAACTTCTCGTTTTAGCTTCTCAGTGAGTATGAGACATCGTTCGTTATTTTTCCATGAATGTGAAATTTGATAGCTACAAATTTTCACATACTACTGTGTAAAAAGCATGCGTGCACTATGAAAAAATAAAAAGTGTTAATATGTAAAAACGGCGGAACGAAGATATCGGAAATAAATGCATGGATGAAATAAATGTTTTGAGTAAGATGAAAAAATGTATTTTAAGATTGTTTAGATTTATAGAAAGAGAGTGAATAACGAAATAATAACTAAGCGAGTGTACAAGTCAGAAGTGCAAGATGTGCGTGGAAGAGATAGACCAAAGAAAACGTGAATGGGTCAAATACAAAGTGAGGAGTATGAATAATGGAAGATTGTGCATGATGAAGTAAATGTATGAATGTAGAGGAGGAAAAATTGTGTGCTTGGAATGAAAAGTTTAGAGTTACATTCTCTCTGCAAAGAACATAGTGTGATAATACGTATATGTTATGTGTATGTATTTTAATTAAGTTCGAATTGTCGGATTTCTTAAAAACGGATATTTTGAAAGCATCTCCAATTTGTTTTGCCCATTATCTAAACAACAATGCTATCACAATTTCGTAGGGCTCTTTTAACTGCAAAAAACCCGCTGATGATTAAAAATCCTTAGGTTATATATTTTTTTAATTACTTTATGTCCGATGATCAAATGTTTTTGAAGAACTGTGTCGTCTTTAATGACGCAAATTCCTTCTTGGTCCATCAAGCTTTTTAACAATTATTTTATATTGCCCTTCAAAATAATTCAACTTCTAAATGTATTCTAGTAATTTATAAACGAGAAAACTTTCATAATGTTTTTATTGATTAATCTAAATCGTTGTGAAT
The DNA here is from genome assembly GCA_949825065.1 of Odontocerum albicorne. NCBI lineage: Eukaryota > Metazoa > Arthropoda > Insecta > Trichoptera > Odontoceridae > Odontocerum > Odontocerum albicorne. The sequence goes on from OX463853.1 coordinate 18,704,042, forward strand.
CAAATGTTGAGAGTCATTCATAAAAGTTCTTCTACAAAATATGTGCGATTATGTTCATTGAAATAAAACTCAAAGAAAAATGTTGAATCACGCACAATACAAGGCATCCCATTACTTTATAGCTTAGATTGTATAATATAATAGTGAAAGGTTCGAACCCCGCTCTGCGTTACTCTTCTCGGATTCGGAATAATAATGATACCGTCAAGTCCGGTTATTTCTATTCTTTTCAAATGTAAATACAAAATTTTGCTTTGGACAGTCATGCATTTTCTGTTTCCAGCATCTATTATAATCTTCAACTTCTGAAGGTTCATTAATATTATTTTTTAATCGTTCCGCTCAGCTAATGGTCTGGCTACTAAGAAAACGTAAAAAAACTTAATATGAAGATTTTTAGATTTTCCACTATGGGGTTTTGGCATCAGGGCGGGTCTCGGTTCCCTGTGGGTACACTCAAACTATTGGACTACCCAATTTCTCTTTCGCCACGGAGCTTTAATAGTAAACTATTATATTTAGCTTTAATCTGGTCCCTTCGTCCTGTTACAATTTGCAGTCATCGGGATTAATCTACAGAGCGCATTCTGTGGTACTGTGATGAAAATTGAGTCAGTTATTTCTGAAGGGAACTCCATTTAGCCTTATATCGGTTCATCTTCGGAGCGATTGTGTACTCCGATCTAGTGACGTTAAAGGATGATTTTGTTGCATTTAAAGTTTTCTGTAAAAGTACTGGCAACTTGCTGGGCTGTTTGATCTTCAGACCTTTATCGTCATTTTCCTTCTCCCGTGATGCTGGACCTTAAGTCCGTCGTCACTACTATTTTTTGCATAGGTGTGTCGCCTTGAGCAGTTCCTTCTTCATTACTTCGTGTAGAAAAAAAAGCCTGGTGGGGGTGGAATCGAACTAAACTAAAGGGTTTTTTGTAACCTAAAGATGAATAGTTTATAATACATAGTAAATGTTAAATAGTACTACGAGTAGTTTGTCTCAAACATCGAACTTATTTAAAAAAATATTTTTTTCTATTAAATAAAAAGATAGAAAACTGAGTCATTGTGTTATGGCGTTACGATATCCAACAAGTTACTCATTCGATGCTCAATTGTTGGATATAGTGGATAGGCTCAAAATTGTTGCTTTGGATTTCTTTTTAATATAAATTCAGTATTTTTTTCTGAGCATGGACTGTTCCTCTGATCTGGGGACAGCAGAATCTTTTGAATAGCAATGCATCACACATCATCTTTTGCGGTTCACTCGGCTCGACTTTGGAACAATCTTTCTAGCACAATCAGATGTGCTGCACTCTTATCAACCTCAGATAACAAACTTGGGAAGAATAATATATCTCAAAATGATCCTCGTCCTTAACTCTCATACAATATGCATTCTACTTTAGATTTTTTTTTGTTTTTTTTCAATCTTGTAATACATTATAATGAAGACACGATAATTGATACCAATAATAATTGTGAAACAAAAGCTTGTTGATTGAAAAAAATTACTTTAAAGCAATAAATCTTCCAGAAGTGTTTGTAAAAGCAATAAATCTGCCAACGTTTAGTTTATAATATTTCTTAAGAATTTGTTTTCAATATTAAAAGGATGCACTTTTTGATCAATGAACCTTATTGATGTTTTTACACTATTATCACTACATTACACCACTTTTTCATCTTAAACTATTATTTAATACGCAAATGATTATTTAGTTGGGTAATTTTTGTGTATTTGTTTACTATATATTACTTATTATCCTTTGAGGTGCATGGCCGCTCGGTAAAGGTCGCCGGTGTAAGCCACGTACTGTGTTACTCCCCTCAAATTACACAGCTTTTTTTCCGCCTAGCATTTGAGGATATAAGGATACATATGACTTCAATCATATATTTTTTTTTCAAAAAAGAAAAAAAAGAAGAAGAAGAAACTCCGGTATGCTCCGATCGTCTCACTTCTGTGTGCCATCAGATCCAGTAATGGGTGTAGTCAGTGAGTTTGCTTGTGTGCAACAGATCACTTAATTAAAATAAACTCCACGGCACAAATTCGCTTTCTTACTGAATTCGCGTTGAAATGGCGAGGAGTTTCTAAACTGAGAGCCTCAAAGTGGCCCAGCAACGATGACCACTCTCCTTTCAGTAAAAACAATGTAATATTGGCGAAAATGTATTAATTTTTATTGATAACGTGAGCTTTCATGAATAGTACAATATCTTAAACAGTTGTATCTATCTAACTACGAGTATATATACAGCTTTCAAATTTCGTCGGAAGTTATTAAATCATTGCTTATAATTTTCGTTTCAAAAACGTAGGAAAAACGTTATACTGCTTCCACCCTGAATTTTGCCACCTGGATAGTATTCGGCATTCAACGAATCAAATCCTCTTCGGTGCAAAACACCATGCTTCTCGGGCCCTGCGGTAGGTGTCGCGTGAACTGTTCCTCACCGCAGAGTCAGAGAGTCAATCCATCAAGTAATATTCCCTATATTGAAATGTTGTCCTTGGTCTTTCCAATTTCTCTTCAGAACCTGTTCATTTATCCCAAGATTCTTCTGTAAGCAAAATCAACCCGGACTCGATGTTCCTCTCCTCTCGTTCATCCTAGCAATATTAGGAGGTTGTTCCGGCGGTTTAGTGGTCCTTATGAGTGCACAACATGTCATAACTAAAGCAAGTGCATATAAAACAAGTGCAAGTATTTCGGCTGTTGTTTGTTATTAAATTATTCATACTGGTTTTGTTAAGTTATCTGTAGTAAAATAAATCATGATACTATTATAATTTTGGCTTAATTTTTTTGTTGAAAGGGGAAAAACGGGAAACGACCCTATTCTCTTTTAACTAGATTTTATCAGAAGTATGTGGATTTTTTGTTATATTATAACAGAGACACGAGATAAATACTGTGATGAACGATGGTCTGGCACCATAGATGTCAAACCTGTCAATATTGTCATATCGTATGTTACTGTGTACACTCTGCCGTATCGATTCCCTTTGTCGAAAATTATACAGGACAGCATCAAAATTTGCTAAAATGATAGTACACAACTAATTTCATAATTTTAGTATCGAATGTGTGAGTGAAACGTGGAGGTGGGAAAATACACTTTTCTCAAACGATGGAAGAGTTACAAGAGATATCGAAGGTCTACAAAGTTTATGGGGTCTAAAATAGATATACTCGAATCAAACAGCGTCAAAATTAGCTAAAATGATAGGCCACAATAGTGCTTTAGTGTCATCTTTGATGTATGTAAGTGAAACGTGGACGTGGAAAAGACAATTTTCTCAGATGATGGAAAAGTTACGAGAGATATCGAACGGCGTGTAGTGATAGGAAACATAATCAATGAGACAGTAATACATAAACTCAAACTGGAAAGCATCAAAATTTGTTAAAATGTGAGTCCAAAGCACTAATTTAGTATCAACTTTGATATATGTTATGTGAGTAATACATGGACATGGTAAATACTGAAAGGAACTGAAAAAATTGAAGTTGAAATACGGGCACTAAAAAGAATATACACTGCGACAATGCATGACAAAATACGGCTTAAAGTAATTAAAAATTTGTGTGAACTTAAAGCTGGTGTGTTGAGTAAGATGAATAAGAGGGTTCTGAGATGGTTAGGAGACTTATAACAAATAAATAAAGAAAGACTAACAAAACAAATATATATGTTTAGTTCAAATGTGAGTAGAATGAGTGGTGAAGGAAGACGAAAAGAAATATGGTTGTTTCAATTTAATTATATTTTAAAAGAAGGAAAGTAAAAGAAAGCGTATTAGTTGTATGAGAAGGTGTATGGATGAAAATAAGGCGAATAATGTTTATCGAGATAAGAATGTCTGCTCTACGTCCTCTCTGCTTACTCCGAGGTGGAAATGGCGTGATGGTATATACGTATGTTAAAAAATGTTCGGGCGTAACGGAATCGAAATGTATTTAATTTTTTTTTCAATTCTACGATGTATCCGACAACCACATTGTTAGCTTACCGAAAATGTGTGGAAATATCTTTTATTATGTTTTTTTTTTTTCAAAATACAATTTCCTTTAAAATATTTTATCAATGAAGCATATTCAATAGAAACATTCAAATTTCTGCTATTACCAAAATGAAATTGCCTCATTCTAAGGACTATTTGGAGAAGCAAAATTTTATATCTTCATTGTCGTGAAACATGACTAAAATATTCGTTTAATTTTTGAAAATAAATCAGTTGAATTCAAATGGGCAAAGAAAGAAAGTTTAATATACTCGTACTAAGAAATATATTTGGGATTACATTAATTTTCAGTTAAGGAGAAACTTATACATACTATCATGCCAATTTTCTGTCAGGGTAGGCAGAGAGGAAAGAGCGGCAGACTTTCCTCTCGTGACACACATCTTTCGGCTCCTTTTTTTTCTGCCATCTATTTATTTTCTGTTTTTTTTTTCTTCTTATTCTACATGTGCAAGGGTGTGGGCTAAAAAACATCTGGTGTCCCCGTGGCTGAGCTCGCCCTAAATTGGTGGGGTGTATCTTGGCTGGGGGGATGTTATTAGATGAGCCCAGACATTTTGATAGCTTCTCTCTTAAATGTATTTTCTGCCATTTATGTGTTTTTGAAGTGTATTTAAATAATATATTATGTACATACGAGTACTATGTTGCTATCAATAAACCTATATTTATTTATTAGCACTGTATATTTGATATATTAGTATTTCTTCATTCATTCGTTGTACATGCCCGAGGAAAAAGACGTAATTGGAGAAATTTAACTGAGGGAAAGATAAGAAGTGTGAGAAACAGTAGTGCATATATGATGAGATTAATGAATGTGGACAAGGTGTGAACTCAGTGTTTTTTAGAAAGTCGTGGAGATCTGCCTTCCTCAAAAAGGAAATGAGATGATTGTTTTTATGTACTCGTATATTTTTATTTTCAAGTTATTCTTTATATTTTTTTATGGTATTGTCTCTCAGGCTGTGAAGAACGAGTCTTCAGTTAATTTGAAACGTACATAGAAAACTATTTATTTCTCTTATATTCTTTTCTCGTCGTTTTGCTCCCTAGCGTTATCACCCAACATATTGTGTATTATGACTTGAGTTTATTTTATTTGTATTATTTGTTTTCTTTCTGTTTGGCCGATTGTTTATATTTCTAATAATCATGTAAAACTTTATTATTGGTCTACTGTTGAATATTATACTTTACTTATGAATCGTATTACACTGCTAAGTTCCAGAATAAAATAAAATAAATTGTTTATGAATATTTTCTTAAAGAAGGGAACATTATTTTATTACAATATCATCGTATACAATACCACCGGATGATTTTATTGCCGTGTAGTCATTTATTACCAACCAGAAATGACTTAAATGAAAACAAGAATGAAATAGTTTTTTTTAATCTGGGTTTCAACCCGTAATCCATAAAGAGAATCAAGCATTTAAAAAACTTTACCAATTTAGTCCTTCAATAAATTATAAATAAGCTTATATGTCTCAACTCCATCTAGTCTAGCAATTATAGAGCTTAGAGTTCAATAATGGAGATAAGGGTTGAAATAGTTTTAGCTAGATATGGGTTAAAATAATTTTAAGCTCAGCGAAATAATTAGTGTACACCGTATTGCTAGTCAGGAGAAACGTCAATTCAGGGTTTCTATCGAATCTAATGGAAATAATTGGTGTACACCGTATTGCTAGTCAGGAGAAACATCAATTCAGGGTTTCTATCGAATCTAATGGAAATAATTGGTGTACACCGTATTGCTAGTCAGGAGAAACATCAATGCAGGGTTTCTATCGAATCTAATGGAAAATTGTTTTAAACTTTATTTTTATTAAAAGAGTTTTATTCAAACAAAAAAATTAATAATTGGAAATTTATAAAGTTGACTAGGAACAATTGTCAGTTTGAGATCTTCACCAATTATAATTAACATTTGTTGGCATACTTGTTCTCAGTAAAGCGGCTATTTAATACATGTTATATTTTTTATGGCAATCGTATTGTTTAGTTATCAAAACCGTACAAATGTCAATGACACGAAGCTTTATATAATTGAACCATAAATAATATAAGCTTTTTTTGTGACATTACTTTATGCTCGAATTAATTTATTGGTCACTGTAAAAGTGATTTCGTATTAACACATGTATAGGTCAAATTTACAACGATTTACGTAATAAAGCTTCATCAAATGGTCATAAAGATTTTTTTTAGATATTTTCAGTAATAAAAAAGTCCCTTTGGTTTATAATTGTTTTAAAAGAATGCTTATCAGGGTCCATTATTTCAATGATGTGGTCTTATTCTCTTTCATTAATATATATAGTTCCTTGTTTTTTCGCTTATTCACTCAAAGAAAATTAATTATGTTCTGTTCGTGGCAGGTGGGCACCCTCATCATCTACAACACCAGGCGGGAGGATTCTGGAAACTACTCCTGCAGTCCTTCCAACCTTGATTCCGCCAGTGTTATGCTGCACGTGCTAAATGGTAAGATTACTAATTTATTTTAACATTATTTTGTTGGTATTTTTATTGAAAATATCGTACAAATAACATAGACCATTACAATTTTGTAAATTGTTTATTTAATTATAATTATTTTAAAAAACAACTGTTCCTTTTTTCAACGAAAATTTTACTTTTGCTACACATCTTTCACCTCCAATTTATCCATACACTTTATCATGCACCTCCTACGATTTCTCTAAGTTTAAACATTACTACCTTTCAAAATATCATTGATTTATCTTTACCAAGCCTTGTACTTAGATTTTGACCTGCACATATGTTTTGTAAGTTTTTTTTCATTCGTTTATTCTACATGGCCAAACTGTTCTTCTTCATCTTACTTAATGAATCCTTAATATCACATTAATCACTTCATTCCGCATTCTTATTATACATGTCATACAATGTCAACTCATGTTATATTCTCAGTACACAAATTTGTACAGTATTTATTCGATTACTTTCAGTCTTTTTCCCGCGTTGTTGTTACACTTCCATACATCAAAATTGGTACTAGAATACTGTTGTGACATATCACTGTAGTAGTTTTTGATACTGGCTGGATAGAATATTTATGATTTTGTACCATATTGAACTTGTTTCATATCGTTTCACGCCCTTTAATATCTCTCTTAACTCTTTCATCATCTGAGAAATTATTTCCTTCATAGCAAAATTATTTAACTTGGTCTTAATCTTGCACTACGTTTTTCTACCACCATGACTAGATTTCGCAACATTCATTCTCAGATTTCTGTCTTGGCATTTCTCATACAATTTGCTTATCAAACCTTTATATTTATTCTCATTCTCAACATATAGAAACCCGTATACATTCCCATCCGATATTAGTGCGCTCCCCATTGACATGTGTCACAAAACAAAAAAACAATTAAACGAAAGTAAAAAAAATCTTCAAAACAAACAAAAGTTCATCACTCGGCTGATAGCAATAGTTTTTTTTATATATCTAACCCGACCATTGTGCGAAAATATTCCAGAGAAGTCAGAAAAAGAATAGGCCGTTGGAAACTTTTCTGTCAAAATATTATGATAAAAATGAAGATATAGAAGGAGGGGGGAGTATGTCGTTCTACACGTCGCTTTTATAGGTTAGTGTATACCATAAATATAAAGTGGCGGGATCTTCCTCGAACTTTCCATTGAGATTCATGAAAATACTTAAACTTTATTTCGTATAAAATTTTAGATGAAAACATTTTATAGTTTTTCCATTAACTCCAAAATACTAAAAATCAATTTGGAGCAAAAAATTGGGGGCTTACACAACATTTTTGGTATTTAAAAAAAATGTGGATGAAGCAACAGGAATTTATCAAACGTACCTCTTTGTTAGCTTAAAGAAGTTATTATTTTTTGTGTTTTTTAGATTTATATTTTCACTAATAATATTTTTTTTACAATTGCATGATATTCCATCATTCATTGATTCGTGTGGTGTTTCGCATAATACTCGTACATCCGTTTACGCTTTCGTCGTATATAGTGCCACCTAGCGAATTTATTGCCATATGGCAACTTTTTGTATTGTTTTGTAATGCATTACACTGTCGTTGTACAAAGTACAACATGGCGGTGTTATTGCCATGTGGCAATCTCTTCCAATTAACCAGAAAGGTGTTAAAGAAGCCTTAAGTCTCTATTTTTTTTTAATTCGAGTTTCAGCGGGATTTAAACCCGCAACCTCCAGGTTGGAAGACAGGCGTCTTACCAACTTGGCCACGGAGGCCGTCACCTTTTTTGCAACCAATCAAAAAATTATTTAAGAGACCTGTAATAAAAATATGATTAGAGCAATCTTTGATAAAATGTTATAGCAACGAGAATCGAACCCGTAGCCCCCAAGTTGGAGGCAGGCAACTTACCAACTAGGCTATGGAGGTTGTTGATGCAGACACGTAAAAAAACGAGATTTAGATTATCTGCGTGGCTTATTTGGAAGACACCTAATTACCAACCCCGGGGTAACTAGTTTGATTTCCGTTGGCACTCAGATTTGTTTGAAAGAGTACAAGTAAGGCTTTCGCTGATGTTTCTGGCCAGCTGGAAGATATTTCATTAAGCCCGCGAACAACAAATGTGTAATGAAATACAATATTTTCTTCGACTACGTTAGTCGAGTCTTCGGGTTCATGACCATTGAACCTGGCAAGGAATGAATTTATCAATCGTCCTACGTGTTGGTAATACAACTGTATTTTATTTTAATTCTTATAGCTGTATATAATCTCTATTAAGCTTTATATATAATTGGGTTTAGCCTGTGTTTGTAAGCTTTATGTAAATAAATTAATCATTGTAATGGGGATTACAGAAAGACGCACTATGGCATTGAAGAGAGATATATCGATTTTAAGTCATAATTAGATTGAAGATTATTAGAATACATATTCATTGATAGACTTCTAATGCCAACATCAATATGAACCAATAAGTAATATGCTGAAGATACCTCCGTAGCAAAGTTCGTAAAACGCTTGTCTACCTAGCTTGAGTTTTCAGGTTTGATTCCTTATGGACTTAAAACATTCAGACTCGAGAATGAAGGGAGGAGGACTAGATTCAAGGTGATCACGCAGATATGGAGTTTCTTGAACGATGGTTGCATTGAATGTAACTCTAGGGCTTTACAGGACTCAACATATTTTTATTTTTCTAAAGTTTTCGTACATATCTATTGCTTATTGATAATTTTGTTTTGTATTATAATTTACGGGTATAAAGGTGTAGGCTAAAAAACATCTGATATCCTCATGAATGGGGGTGTATCTCAATTGGGAGAATGTTTTTAGATGAGCACAGACCATTTGATAAATTATCTTTGAAATGTTTTTTTTTTCCATTTCCTTAAAATATCATGCACCTAAAATTTTATAAAATTACATGCTTTGTTACTAAGAATAAACCTATGTTTATTTATTAATTTACTAACTTGTACAAACGTCTGGACTATGTGTTTGAGGCAAGAATGAATGAATGCGTATAATTGGCGATCTCTTTTGCCTCATACAGGAAACATGGCGTATAGTTAACAATTTATAGGCCAGACGAGGAAATGAAATAAATGACCTTAAACAATGTATCTAAGTCTTGACTACGGGTATTTAAAGATATTTTCTTAATATCATCAATTACTTAGAGCGGAGAGGGGTAGGGTGAAATAACGACACAGGAATTAGATTGTCGTTTTCTAAGACATCTTATTTTTAATAGGAAATCAGCCGTATAGTTTAGTTTCACTTGACAAAATAAAATTGATTAAAAAATTATTTGATTAGATTATTTTAAATAAGATAAAATATAATGAATATAAATCAACTCAAAATAATCCGAATAACGCAGATCCTCCGGTGACGTATTTAAATGCGCACTTTGACTTAATGTGAATAGGCAGAGATTAGTTTGAATAGGCAGAGAGCACAGAGCACGAGACTTTCTTATCTCGACATACATCCTTTGTCTCTTCCACATCCGTGCACTTTCTCCCTCAACTTCAAAATATCACTTGATTGAACCCTACTTCTCATGGTCTTCCTCTACCATGCCAAACTATATCAGCGTGTTTTACTTCATCCTACATAATATATCGTTAAGGTCGCATTGATATCTAATAACTTAATTTCGTATTCTTATCATGCATTGTCACCCCATGTGTTATCTCAGTGTACTTATTTCAACAGTTTTTTTTCCGGCTCAGTCTTTTACCACATGCACGTTTCACTCCCATACATCAAAATTGGTACTACAATACTAATGTGGACTATCATCTTAGCAGAGTTTGATACGGTGCGATTCGAGAATATATGTTTTAATGTCCCATTGATTTTGTTTCCTATCACTACACGCTTTTTAGTATCTCTCGTAACTCTTCCGTCATCTGAAAAAATACTTCCCAAAAGCAGGATTCCTCAACTTGTTCCAATATTTCATTGCTCACCCATATATCGTATTTACTTTTCATATCACACTTTTCTAGCTCCATAACTTAAGGTTACGCAACATTCATTCTTAAATATTTTGATTCGCATATCTCATACAATTTATTTATCAAACTCAGTTATATATCCTCATGATCTGCGAGCGCTACCATGTCATGTGTGAAGGGACCACATACCTCTGTAGTTCATTCAAATATGAATCTATCTAAATAACTACGTGACTTAACACATGAAACCACTTAGCCAAGGCAGTGGTCACTTTAATACATGCTTTTACAGCAAATCATGACACAATACGTCGTTTTAATATACATACTCGTATATTCACCACCATATTCATACTTTTTTCCATAGCATGCCCTTATCACACGGTCAAACGCTATTTCTAAATCCACAAACGCTAAATATACCCCTTATTTTTTGCCATACATTTTTCCACTATCATACGCAAAGAGAAAATCTGATCCACACATCCTCTTCCACTTTAAAAGGTGACCTAATCATCCCACACTTTCTTTTTAGTCTTAATTATCATTTTTTCTTTCAGAATTTATCCGTTCCGTTTCCGTTCAGAATTTACTTTCTATATACATAATTCGTCATATAATGATAAAAAATAAATTGACCCCCATTTTGTTGGTAAACTACGCACTTGAAATATATAGTAATTTCCTCGTCGTTTACTATTTTTTTAAACATTTTTAATTCTACTTCTACAGTTATTCAGTTGTTGTGACTTATTTTATTGCAACTGTCAAGAACGGTCAAAAACGGTTAAAAAAACTTTTTTTAGCACTTGAATTGAACTTTTCTACTTTTTACTGATTTTTAATATAACAGTTTCAATTATATCTCAAATTAACTCTTTTAGTTTGTGACAGTTTTCATTTGTTTTATTTTTTTTTATTTTATGTATTGAAGAATGTATAAATGCTATGTTTTCGGAAAAGACCATTGTCATCTGTAATTTTTTTAAGTGGAAGAATGTAAATTTATTATTTTTTATAAATATTTACACATACACTATATTTTTTATGAAACGACATGCAGGTATTTTAAAACATACCTTAAAAAAGAGCCGCAACAGACCTGGATGTTAAGCAAGAATGCTTAACGTTAAGTAAAGACTTTGAATTTCTGTTTAACCTTTTGAAATATTATTTTATCAGAAATCAAAATACGTCTTCTTATCTTATTTTCTAGTGGATAACACCCAGCTTAGGGACTATAGAACTTAACGGAGGTGTACAATCAAAGCCTTATCTACAACAGGGCCTCACCGATAGTACTAAATGCTGCGAGGGTAAGAATTAGGGCGCGGCTCTTATCTCGAAGGGTGCTATTCGTGTTTTGGCCACCGTAAGAATCGAGTTGCGTGACTCATTCAAAATTAAACACTTTATTTCAAGAAATCAAGCATTAAATTTTGATTTGATTAAAAAAAATATTTACCTTTAAATATGTTAGTAAAGTAAAAAATGTTTTCATCCACCCAGCATTATTGGTTTCGGTTTTTGATGGATTCCACTATCTTCGTCTGTTTAGTACACAATTATTCTACCAAATGTATCGTCTTTTATACTTTGTGGACTCCGGATTCAAATATTTTATACTAAAATGCTTTATTATTCCAATAATTACATTAATTCTCGCGACACGTGCTTCTACCACCAATCTTGTAGACTGAATCCTGAATCCTCCTTTGATACTGTTTCTAACCGATATCTCGAGGCTCTCAAAAACGGAATGAAGCCTCAAGATAGAAACACGTAACACGGGGATAACAAATAACAAAATAATCTATTGGGAAAGGAATTTTACATTTTTCATTTTTTTTTAATGATATATCCCCTAAAATCTCACCAGGATGAAAAAGTACAAAAGAAAAAATCACATTGCAATCCCCTTCTTTTTCTTTTCTTATCAGATCCACTACGTTACTTTTGCTCAGAATTCTACCACTTGGACAGCACTAGCACAACGGTACAACATGACCACATAGACCACAAGTCCTTCAATTACAAAATAATTCATTAGGAAAAAATGCAAAATAAAAATAAGAAAAACTTACGATATTACTCTTATATTATATGTAATATAATAGTTCGTATATTGCCGATAGTTAGTTGAGCCAATGCACCAATATATATTATGCTATCAACATTTATGAAGAACCAATCTTCCATTTCAGTAGGCAAAGCAATCATACTTTTTTACCGTGTGTGTCCTCAGATAGGTATTTTTGACGTATAGCTCAATTATTTCAGCAAGAACTCATAAATTCAGTATAATCCTGAAATTATGTAACTTTTAACGCTATTATTAATAATATCATCTTATTTGTTTTAATGTTGTTTAAATGTTGTTACATTTTAATAATAATTTTTATTAAACAACTTGAAATTATGAATATTTTTACTCTTGTTAATTTCATGTTTCTTTTTTTTACGACGAACTTGTACGACGAACACATACTATACACTTTTTGGTATACATTATTTGTTCGTTGTACAAGTATATATACCTGTAATACGCAAAGAGCATTAAATCAAATAATAAATGGAGTTTGAATGAAACTTCAAATGCAAAATGTTGATAGTAACACCTCTCAGAAATATGTTTGAGGCATTTAAATGTAGTTAAAATACCGTAATAAGAAGAAAAACAGACGGGATAAATTGTTTTTTTTCCCATATCGCCAATCAACTTCAAAACAATATAAAGATAGAACAGAACTTGATATGGATATGCCGCACAGTATTGCTCTGACCTCTTTTTGTACATTCGAATAAGTACGAAATATTGATAAATTCGATGTTTTATACTTAAATACAATTACTGATACTAAGAACAATGCTGATCTAGTCACTTTTCAAAGGCATTTTACTCTTTTATTATCACAAATTCAAACCGAAAAGAGTACCGTTCCACGATTGTTTATAATGAACTTAGGAGAGATATTTGAGAAAAACGGGAAAAAACGTACATTTTCATGACTTTGAGTTGACTAACGAACAACAAAGTTTTCATCAAATATAGGGAAGTTATTGTTCAGACAATTTTAAATATTTAAAATAAGTGACAAAAATAACCAAAAGCCTTAGACATACTGACATGAAAAATGGTGAAAATAAAATGAATCGTACACGTTTTTCAGCATAATTTCTTAAAACCGTTGAAAAATATTATAATCGTTCATATGCAAAATCAAGTAGAAAAAGTCGTAAAAATCGTATTACAATTTTTCTACCTCAATTTTCAAAATTTCAATTCACGGAAACCGGTCCCTTTCATTTGACCTCAGAGCTGTTGAATTTGAAATAAATTTCCTCGTACCTCATTCATTATTGGCACAAAACGCAAATTTAAAGGCACGAAATCGGAAAAGAATTAGAGCCTTGTTGAAAACGTTACAATAACTTACAGAATATCAACGTTTCTTAAACTTAACAAAAATTTCAAACACAAAACAATGAAATATTTCATTGTTAAATCAGGGTATACTTGTTAAAATAGTTTTCTCACATTTAAGGTGGTGAAATAAAAAAAATGGTGCGCTTCAAATCATATTTTTATACACATTTCATCTAAATTTAATCATCATCGACACTTTCATTTAGGACATCCTTCCCCTAATTGATCAAACCCAGTGTGCAGTTCTATGTCCCACCATACAAGTCATCTCAACTTTGCTTTCTCGACTACGTCCTGTCGGATCGCGGAACAAAATCTTTATTCTAAGGTTCAGGTCATATTTTACATGCAAAATGAGTGCTCAAAAAAGCGAGTCTAGTTTTTTTTTATCTTTTGCTAAGTTAATGTCACCAAACAGGGTATAGTGCTCTTTATTGATCGTCTATCTCCACGAGCCACTGTCATAAATTGGATAATATATTCTGCAAAGAATTTTTCTCTCTCATATATATACCAATAACTCTTTCGTCCCACTTTGTAAATGTCCAGGTTCCCGATGCATACGAGTATACAAGCATAGATCTTAACAGTATTTTTTTATAAAGTTGACTTTTTATATTTCTGGAAAAAAAGCGAAACTTAAGTCAAAAGGGTTCAAGTCAAAATAGCATGTATTTATCGACCTTGTTCGCCTTATTATTATTTGTATTGGTATTATCGGTAAAGTTTACCGAGTTTGTTAAATCTAAGAGATGAGAAAAATATTTTTAAATGATACCGAGTCAGTTATTTTAGGGAAAATAGTATAAGAAGGGATGAATATTAACCTAAAAATCGCTTAAACTCTTGTTTTTAATCTATAAAAGCTACCTTAGAAGCTCCATTTAAGAGAAAATATGTTTTGAATATAATTTTAGGTATAAAAATAACAGTTTATTTAAACATGGATCAAGAATATATATTTTAACCCCTACCCTACAGAAAAAGAGGTCTAAAAGATAATATGTAATTGTTATATAGTTCATGTGAAAAAAAAAAGAAAAAGAAATGTTAACAAGCAATAATCCTTTTGAAAATTGTTTACGTTTTTTTTTTAATAATTTCCTATGTCAAATCTAGCATCTAGCCAATCCTAACCATCTAGCCAATCCTAACCATCTAGCCAATCCTAACCATCTAGCCAATCCTAACCATCTAGCCAATCCTAACCATCTAGCCAATCCTAACCATCTAGCCAATCCTAACCATCTAGCCAATCCTAACCATCTAGCCAATCCTAACCATCTAGCCAATCCTAACCATCTAGCCAATCCTAACCATCTAGCCAATCCTAACCATCTAGCCAATCCTAACCATCTAGCCAATCCTAACCATCTAGCCAATCCTAACCATCTAGCCAATCCTAACCATCTAGCCAATCCTAACCATCTAGCCAATCCTAACCATCTAGCCAATCCTAACCATCTAGCCAATCCTAACCATCTAGCCAATCCTAACCATCTAGCCAATCCTAACCATCTAGCCAATCCTAACCATCTAGCCAATCCTAACCATCTAGCCAATCCTAACCATCTAGCCAATCCTAACCATCTAGCCAATCCTAACCATCTAGCCAATCCTAACCATCTAGCCAATCCTAACCATCTAGCCAATCCTAACCATCTAGCCAATCCTAACCATCTAGCCAATCCTAACCATCTAGCCAATCCTAACCATCTAGCCAATCCTAACCATCTAGCCAATCCTAACCATCTAGCCAATCCTAACCATCTAGCCAATCCTAACCATCTAGCCAATCCTAACCATCTAGCCAATCCTAACCATCTAGCCAATCCTAACCATCTAGCCAATCCTAACCATCTAGCCAATCCTAACCATCTAGCCAATCCTAACCATCTAGCCAATCCTAACCATCTAGCCAATCCTAACCATCTAGCCAATCCTAACCATCTAGCCAATCCTAACCATCTAGCCAATCCTAACCATCTAGCCAATCCTAACCATCTAGCCAATCCTAACCATCTAGCCAATCCTAACCATCTAGCCAATCCTAACCATCTAGCCAATCCTAACCATCTAGCCAATCACAAAGAAAATTTTAAACTAAAGTTAGTCTTGTTTTATTATCAAGCTTGTCAATCAAAAATATTTGATTATACAGTACATATAACACTTTCACTTCTTAAAGTACAACTTAAAAAATTCATTACCATGAGGCAATCTCTTCAAATTAGCCAAAAAAATGTTCGAGTACTATAGTAAAAACCAGACTGACAGATACCCTTTATAAAATAAATTATATTCTAATAAGAATCTTATCCCCGGGTCGGAAGATAAGCATCTTACCAATTAGGCAACGGAGGTAGTTTAAAATATAATTCTACAGTAACAACACACGTATTGATATAAATTAGAATTCGATTAAATTTATGGATAAAACTTCATAACTATTTTTTTAAACGAAAAATGATTTGAGCATAAAAAATTCTTAAGAAATTATCTAAAACAAGATTTCATTAAAAGCGTTGTATCATTTTTTTTTTAATTTTATATCCTTATCATTATTCAAGAATCAATATATTATACTTCATTAATATATCGATTGTTCATTAGAAGTTCAGATTCAATGTAAAAGTATTTCTCCCTTCCTTCACACGATTCTCCTCAACATATCTAAATTATAATGTGCACATATTAAAAAAACGTGGCCGAGAGACACAATTTCTTCGGTCTCAAGTAGACAGGAAGCCCATTGTTTGTCATCGCAAATGTTAGCGATCCTACCGTAAACTTCTAGCATGATCTAGTATTTATATCGAGCGACTTTTTTTCTGGTATTGTTACCATACCGTTTTTGGGTGCTATCGGGAATCGAACTGAAAACCCTTAGATAGACATTGTAAAAATATCACGCTTATATCGTGGATATTTTTATAACCTTCATTTATGGTAAGATTTGAATGGAGAATTATAAAGATGGTATTTCATATTTATTTTAAATACATTTTATTTTATTACCAGGAAAGTCAACTCTTAGACGATTATATTAACCCTTTCAATTGAAACTTATTTTTGATTGGAATGTAACAGCATAATTTACAATTAATGTAACATATATGGAAATGTTAAACTTAATGGCAAACTTATAGGAAAATCATTAATATTAGTGATGAAATAACATTGCTAACTGGTGAAATCTGAAGATGTTCTTAACCTCTCTATACGAGTATATTACTATAAGTGATGGCTTCAACATTTAATATTGCACTGAAATAATCATTAATGTAAATACAAGCTACGAATTTGTTTCCTAGCTTAAAATTAATTCAGGATTATTTATAATTATTTTATTGAACCCTTTATTTTTCAACAATACAATTGGCGAATTTACAACATTTTTTTCCGATTAACTAGACAAGAGTTACACATATTGTGTCAATCAAAAAAATCTAACCAATAACTATTGGTTAGATTTTTTTTCGATCATATTCAATCAGAAAAACACTCAATTAGAAAAACACAAAGACTAATGACAAATTTAAAGTAAGGAATATTAATCGCATATCAATCACAAATTAAAATAAGATGATAAATAAATTAAAAGAAAATATTTAAAAAAAATCAATTTTTAGTATTAACAGTAACTTGGAGAGGAGACAGAGAGAGACAGAAACGCCACGAAAGAAAATGAGAATGGAGATATATACGCCATACAATTAGAGGAAATATATACTCGTATAGTGATTTTTATGTCAGCTTTTGAAGGAAACCGATGAGGATTCCACTTTTACGGCAACTGGTAACTGGTTCCTGAGTCTAAAAGCATGCAAAGTAAGGGTGTCGTGAAGAAGAAAGAGCGATGAACTGGAAATGTCAACAGACAATCTCTGCTTGAATGGAGCGAAAGTCCATGATCAGAGAGAGGCTGACCATTTTTGACAAGATATGTAGGGGCAATGGATATTTTTAACCGTGAACTTATTTTTTTTGTAACATATTTTAGCATGGTAATAGATACATATAATGACGATTTAATATTCTGAATCACGCGATTAAGAAACTATGCACGATTATGTATCGGTAAGCTATATATGGTTTCCTTAACTTTTAAATTAGAATGAAAAATATTTTTTAAATTTTGTAACTGAACACGGCTAAACAGAACGTGAGTGCGGATGGCAAGATGAGTGCATCTTGCGTGCACAGAGGATGAAGGCTATATATAACGTCTTCGAAATGTCAGCTATTATAATTCAACGCAACAATAACTTTGCTACTCTACATTACCTTAAGAGAATGCGTAATTTTGTGCCTGTTTCAATTCAAATAGCACTGTCTTTATATATTATGCGCTTGTAGCGATAGGAAACAAAGTCAACGGAACTCTATGACATATGTACTCAAACCGGCAATAACATTTGCTAAGATGATAGTCCATAACTGTATTTTGGTGTCAGCTTTTATGTATGGAAGTGAAACGTGGGCGTGGAAAAATACTGATAGAAGTAGAATTTTTTTTGTAGGAATGCGTGACTGAGAACAATCCATAAGGTGACAATACGTGTGTATAACAAAATGCGGAATGAATGCAAACCCAAAGCTGATGTTTTGAGTTAGATGAACAAGAGCACTATGAGCTGGTTTGAGCGTGTGGAACGAATGAAGAAAGACTCACAAACCAAATATATATTGCAAATATGAGTAAAAGGCATGTAAGAGGAATACTAGGGAATGTATGGTTGGATCAAATGAATGAAATTTTGAAAAATGGTAATGTAGAAAGTCATAGAAATCGTAGGCGTTGTATGTGAAGGGGAATGGGTGTAAACAAAACTAAATGTATGTGTCGTTGTATGTGAAGGGGAATAGATGTAAACAAAATTAAAGATATGGGAAAATAGCCTATTAACCCCGACACAGAGAAATGGCGTGATGGTATGTTTATATTTATTGCTCGATTACGGAGACGTATGTTACTCGTATTTAAATTCGAACAAGGAAACGTTAGATAAGTTGGAGAGACTCATTCATGTTTAACCATCCGATTCATGTTTAACCTAAGGAAGTATGACCACAGTTTCGGAACAGAGTCCAACTGCTCAAAATCAGACAGTGAAGGGATATTCACGTTCTGTCGACATTATTTTGCATGTTTAACAATTCTAATTCTCCTTCATGTCGTTCAGAAAAAATCCACTTTTTTCAGAACACGGGCGTTCTCTTCGATCAGGCGATGAGAAACTTCTTAGCATACCAACACACCAAACCTCATTTTACACATCTTCATTTGTCTATCATCTGACTATCTTCATTTGCCTTTCATCTGACTATCTTCATTTGCCTTTCATCTGACTATCTTCATTTGCCTTTCATCTGACTATCTTTATTTGCCTTTCATATGACTATCTTCATTTGTCTTTCATCTGACTATTTTCATTTGACTATCATGATTTCCGTTTGATGGAGAAATGAAAAATATTACTTGTTTCATGTTTAGTAACTCTAGATTTAGATGTTTAAATTCACTCCAAGAAATGTTCATGTGCACAATGAAATCTTACACATTAATTATTTAATGTATATAATCAACCCTTAGCAGAAAGTCTAGGCCAGGTATTAGAACCTGTTGACCCAGTTCAGTTTTGAATATTAAGTTGAAAACATTCATTTAAATACGGACATAAATCAGTGTTCCGGTAGTGCCGTTGGTATTTCAACTGTCACCCGATTTGGGATCTGTTTTCAAGTAATCACGAATTAAAAAGATATAAAAGGTAATTTATGACCGCCATCCACCGCCAAGCCTTTGCAGGATTAATGCAACGATTTTATTTATTATCGAATCGTACTCAAAAATAAAATATTCATGGCTTTGTTTTGTATGTTTGCCCGACCGAACCGATGGTGCGTTATCAGGTTTTGTTAAACTTTTTACATTCTTTATTAAATTAATAAGTAAAATGAAATAAATTTATATTTTTAAACGAATAAATGTAAATGCTTGCCCGCAAAGTATGTTCGTACTTTTAGGTCAAATTCAAACGCAAAATTGCACAAAAATGCTCGCGAACGGTGGTTTCTAATATTTTCAGTATTTCAGAAATCTTTTGTGTCATGTAACGCTGATTATTCTCGATCAAGTCTTTGATTGTCGTCAATGGTAATCGGCCTTCTAGAGCGAACACCATATTTTAGTGTCGTATCACCGTTTTGAAATTGTTTAATCACGTTGGATATACATGATCACTTACTGTATACCAAATAGACTACATATATTTTTTTGGTTTCTGAAAAAAAAAGTATCAAACACCGAAAAAAATACTCTTTTTTTATTTTTATTTTTAAAAACCAAAAGCTCTGAAAAATGCTCTAAACTATAATGTTTTTATAATATACATTCAGCATCTTTAAAATAAAGTTTTCAACGAAAATTTTGTCCTAACGACATCTCTATTCAACAACATATTATTCAAAATTGTGTCATAACACGAATAAAATTATCACTTTGGGATCTACGAGATATGTCATCTGTCCATGACCAATTCTGAAGTAAATTTTAGATCACTCATATCTTGGTTGGTTCTGTCTTCCCCCCACTTCTTTAGACGACTTCTTTCTCCGTTTCCAGGGACTTCCATTCCCAGTGTCTCGTTTCCCACACATTCAGCTGATTTCCTTTGCATATGTCGATACTACTGAAACCTACTCCTTCTCAATTCCAGCGGGATCGAATTAGCTTTATGGGTACCTTTCACATATTCATTTGACATTTAGTATTTCATGCTCAATCCTAAAATCCATCAGAGAAATCACATTTCAATAAAACGATATCTCGATCTTTGTATCATAGACCATGTAAAAGTATGTGTCTTATGGCGCTATTACATATTGTTTCTAACAGTTTCGTGGGTGTTGTTTTATCACATATTACTGCAATTACTTATCGCCACTTTCACTATGTTTGTTTTATCACATTGATTACACCATTCTCATTTCTATCCTCACTTTCCCTGCGTCCTCCTAGATATTTGAAGGTTTTTGCTTTAGCAAACGTTTAGTCATATAACAGCAAGCCAAAATCATCACAGATATTTGAAAACACCCATTTCACGTACTAGCCCAAGAGCTTTAAGGTGGACTCGAAACTAGATATAAATTAAATGTTTATCATTTACCAGAGCCTCGCTCTGGTTTCCGCCGTTTCAGTACACATGCAGAGATCTTCGGTCAAACAGGTTTTTATGATTTGTGATTCAGGTCAGCAGGTAATTTATGGTCTAGATATTGCCACTCTCGTAAATGAGGACGTATACGAGTATATGCAAAAAGTACTCAACCCACGTTTTACTTGTCCTAAGATAATCGAGGAAACATTGTTTGTATGATTTGTAATCTATACAATTAATATGAGTACGATAAATTTGAGAAGACCTAGAAAAACGTGACATGGCCAAACGAATCAAATTATAAAAAAGGGAAGATTGAAAAGCCTAAATAATAAGAGTATGCATGACAAGGTGTATGGACGTAATAGAAGCAACAGATGTGTGCCAGGATAGAAAGGAGTGAATTTCGGTTTTCTTTATCTACCCCAATAGGGAGATGGCGGGATTTTGATGATCATTTATGTAAGTATTTATGAAACAAAAATATTTGAAGACCTAATTCAACTGTGAACTTGACATTTAACTGATATTTTACAAATTCATTTTAACTGCCTTGCATCAAAGTTATTTTTAAACAAAAAAGATTGGTATATGTTTTTCGACCTTTCACATAAACCAAAGAATACAGATTGAGTCTTTTTCAACCTTACGTCTGTATAAATAATCTTGCTGACAACCCCATATTTGACAAGTATATCAAGGTAAACTGCAAATTGAGGGATCTGGATATTTGTACTAGTTCCACAATATACGACTATGTAAGCTAAAGTGTAATACGCATATTCATCTGCTTGTATGGTATCGGGCATCAGTACCTGCGCACCTGGTCTACGTTTTCTTCCTTTTTTGGTTCCTTGATAATAGTAACAGTTTTACGTCATTTGTTTTGATCCTTCACTATTCATTCCAATTTATTTTATATAATTGATTAAATATTTTGTTTAACATATCACTCATGTATGTGCGATTCCACAATTGAACCTTTGCTAGTATAATATAAAACTATACTTTCACCATAGAAAAAACGGGGGTTAGCTTTTATGCTGATTAATTAATTAATTTAATTTTTAATCAATTTTTACTAAAATTTGTGTTAATGAAAAAACAACCAATATAGAACCAGTTGTAAAGAGCTGTTTAGATAACAGATACTTCTCAAAGGCACTCGAACTCGAGAGTTAAATCCACTCTTATTGACAGATTTAAAATATTACAAAAAAAATCAAATGTGACATGGCCAAACGACGGTCGAATTTACAACTATTGAATAAAACATTCATAGATTATTATTTGCCGCGTCCAATGAATGTTGCGTTCCTTTTCTCTTCGAGGATCTTTTCCATTTATATATCGATTGTTAAATTTTCGAAGCTTTATCAGTTGAAACTTTGAATTATCTAGATTTGTAATTTTTTTTATTATTTTTATTACATTGACTCTCATAATATCTTTAATTTTTTGTAATTTATTTTATCAAACACTGTTTATTCCACTTTTTGTAACGGTATAACCCTACCGGTTTCATAGTTTTCACCTCATCATCAGGGGAGCACAAACAAGAGTCTTGTTTGTGCTCCCCTGAAGATTACAATAAACAAACATTATCTTGTCTATGTCTACAAAAATGGACTTTTTTAAAAAATTGTTTCCATTTTTGTTTTATTCTGAGTAGCTATTATTTAGTAGCATAATTTAAATTCTCAAACGCTCTTTCAGGAAAATTTTACACAAAATAACACCATATTATTCATTACTCATTTTTTAAACAACGCTGTTGAGACAAACTCGTTTTTTTTACCTCCGTAATATATGAATTTTTAAAGTTCTTCATGTCATGAAACAACCCTTTCAGGCTTAAATGTGAAACGAATCGAACGGCTTCTTTTACTTCCATCATCAAAAAATCTATGAATGAAAAAAGAATTCTTCAACTTGGCTTGGAAATACTGTTATGTTAAAAATGAGAACTGATGTAAAGAAATTAAATTATTACTATAGTGGATCATCAGTGGCACGCGTGTCATTGTTGTCAAGCCCTGATTAATATTCATGAAAACAAAACACTTCCGCACTGAAAGCACCATTTGAATATGAATCACAGTAAGCAATTAGCGGTTTAATTTTACAGTTTAACATTTAAACACAGTTTAATTGAATAAATCCTGAAAAATATTCATAATATTTTTTGATTAAAAATACGATCTGAATACAAATTTTGTCCAGGGTACATTATTTTGTATCGACAAATGGGTTTATTTTGTTACAGAATTGTAACTACGAAATTGTGCCTAACTGCTCGTAAAATTGAAAATATTACATTTTAATTAGAATGAAATTAGATCTCTATATTTTCAAATATAAATTATTAGGATATATATATAATATTTCGTTAATATTTACTGAAAATTCAATAGTTTTCAGTACTCAAGAGTATTATAACGAAATCTATTAATATTTTTGTATTGAGTTGAAAGCATTTACAAATATAAATGATCAATTCGTTAAAATTAATTTTCCGTCCATAATATATTTCCTAATTAATATCAAGTCTGTTTTGAAATAATGTCTGTATACAAATGATTTGATTTGTTTATAAGCGGTTAATATTTATTTGATGATGTATTTTCGGAAACTTGCAATAATATTTTGAAATTTAACCAATGTACAATAAGAAGTTAATACGTCAATGAATTTTCTGAATTCACAAAAACAAACAAAAATTATTTAAATGGTAACTTCAACATTTCTGAATTGAAGAGTGTGGCCAGGAGACAATTTATATTTGACCACAATAATCATACCTTTGGAGTAAGAGTCACTAGAGTAGGCAAATACTCGCATATCGTCATCGCACGTGTTGGTAATATTACATTACGTATAGACAAGCAACAACACTTGCAAACGTCTAGCTTGTTCAAGTATTGTTTTCGAACGAACTCTGTAACCAGACTGGTACTCTTTTTTTGGGAAGCATCAGGAATCCAATCCGAAATCCTCATGTAGAAGACCTTTCTAAATAAAAAATATTTTATTAATGTTAAGTTTATTTTAATGCGGGACACAAGTGATACATGGTTTGCTCTTATATAGGTCAAGACAAACTTGTAACAATACTGTACAAAATATATTCAGAGCATTGTGACACAGAGTATTGTCAATATAGTGAATAAAATGTACCCACATATCAACAATTAAATCAAATGTATGCAGTTAATTCAAGAAATTATCTGTATTATTTATTGTAACAAAGAGGACGTCGTAGCGTAGGTAGTAAAGCGTTGGACTTAGGAGTACCATTTGGAACACGTTGCCTTATTTTCAACCATTAACAATTGGATATACCTATTAAATTATAAAAAATACACGTACGGTCCGCGACCTTTAACACAATGCCGGTTTTGACACACGACCCAAAAAGGCAGACCACCCCTGGTTTGAACTATGACATTGAAGTACAACGAGAACACAATGCTTTTCAGATGGTCATTTAATTCAATCATATGGTTACCCTCCAACATATTCAAATTGGTGTTTCAAACATACTGAAGATCGTTGCCGGGAGATAACACTGTGTTCAGTCCTATTGATAGTCACAGGGTTTAAAATCAGTATAGTAAGCACGGAACTTGTGGTTCATCATCGCATGTGTTAAAGAGGTCTTAAGTGAAACCTTGACTGAAATCTTTTTTTTTTTTAAATATTGATTCCCATGGAAATTACACCTGAAAGATCTGAGCTGGAAAACAAGCACCTTACCAATAAGGCCACATAGGTTTTCATATAAATTTTGTAAAAGGACAGTGCATTCGTCATATTTTATCTTTTTTTCGCAGGAGAACAACCAGCGGCAATGCAACATGGTAACAGTGCACTTCGATCACATCCAATGAGCATGAAGGAAATCGCAGCATTAGTTTTCTTCATGAACATGACACGAAGCAAAATTTTTCTACTTCTAATCGGCTTCCTCATTTACACGTGAGTATTTATCATAGATAATATTTACTAGGTAACCTGAAATGTTTCAATCAATTTTAATTAAGTCTTTGAAAGGTTCTTAGGAGCTGCAAAGTTTAGAAGATGCTGCAATTTTTATATTCAGGATGTTAGAATATAGATTGCCATAAAACGCAGCTGCAACTTGGAAACTCTTCTTAATTAATGTACTGAAAATCGTCAGCATCGCCCTATAGGTTTTATAAGAAACGACTCCATACAGGTCGGTCCACAGCCCGGCACTCCATGAGTTCTCACGTGTGATTACGAATGTCGCTATCGTACAGCGGCTTATGGTGTAAAATGGGTATTTCGTTCGTCAAACCTTTTGCGGACATTAAAGAGCATAGCCTTTGTCTTGACCAGCTACTAGATGGCATCCTCAATGCGTAACAGCCTCCTCCAACGCCATAAATATTTCAAGAGACAATGACCTGAGCTCAGGCGATAATCAATGAAACTTAAAAATATTGTATATTAATCTAGAAATATTATGAAAAAAAATATGAATATTTCTAAAATATGAATGTTTCTAAAAAAAGTTGCTTATTTTTTATGATAATAAATAATAAAAGTTGGTAACATGTATGTCTTGCAATAAGGAGGTTACAAGTTTGTTTTCCGTTGGAACCTAAAATTTTAAAAAAGGTTCCTGTCTGGTTTCCAATGAATAATAATACTAAAAGAGCAATGTCTCATATTAAGCAGCGTTCAAGGAGTACTCTCCTAAAGGGCGCTCTTACTCGGGAACCGAACCCACTCTTATTAACAGATTAATACCTCAACATCTTTCTAGTTAGTTGGGAAAGATTACTATATAACAATAAATCCACCAAGTTGTACTGTGTACAACGATAGTGTTTTACAATAAAATAATTCGAGTTATTAAAAGGTTATTTATTCCACGACAAAAAAATAATGTTTTTTTTTATTTTTCAACAGGTTTGCATGTCATGAGACAGGAGACGAAAAATGGAAAGATGAAATAAAATATTAAATCCAGTTCTTGGTGTGTAAATAATGTCCAATGTTTTAGGTAAAAAATAAATAACATTTTTAAAACTACTGCATTTTGAGCCATTTTAGATGTTTGAAAAAAAAGATATTAAAAAAATACATAAGGAAGATTTATATAAATGTCTATTGAAACTATTAGAGATGTTAAGGACTTTGTACATAACTACTTGGTGATAAACTGTAAAAAATATTTTATTTTCATTCACTTGGGCTTGGTTAAAATAATAATAGATTGAATCATCATTTTTGTTTTACTTACTTCAATCTGTTACAAATATTAAAATATCATCATTGTATACTGCTAATTTTTAAAAGGATTTTTTTGTAAAATGAAATAGCAAAAAGTCATATACTCGTATATTATTTATTCTTTATTTATGGTAAAATTATTTGTAATCGTATTGATTAATAATACTTGAACATTTACACGTACAGTTTTTTTTTAAGGGTGTCGCATATTAAAAAAATAATAAAACTTGTTCAATATTATTTATTTTTTTGAAACGTAGTTATTTTTGTCAAATCATTTTAATTTTTTTTCTAAAAAAATGCATTGAAATTGTTCCAGAGGAATAAAATAATTTGATTGAAGGGAAATGCTTATTATTAATTATACACAAACTTTAATTTCTTAAAAAAAGGGAGGAAAATAAGTTAGATTTACTCTTATTTTTTTTATGAAATATTTATTTTTCGTACATTGTAACAAAATGTCTGCGTCATCTTGTTTATTTCATTTACAACGCAATCGTGATAAAATTTAATATAAGAAATTCATAAAAATGTAAATTAATAAAAAAACATGAAATTATTTGATCAAGATAGAAAAATTCCTTGTGATAGTAATAAACCAATGTATATAGTATATGAATTAAATGTACTCATTTTAAAAAAAATAAACATTTCCTTTGCTTAACATAAATGTGACATGTAAGAGTATTTTTTTATCTATATAATTTTGATTTATTTAATAAAATGCATTAAAAAATAATTACAGAAGTTGTTTACGAATTCGGTATCGTTAAAATTAAGGAATTGATATTCTCGCACACTAATTGTTCAGTTTGATATTTTTATTTCACATTTTAGATAAAATTACAAATAAAAATATCAATCTAAATAATTCACTTTAAATTGAAATAAGTTCAAATATATTATATATTCTTGAAAAAAAAATTCAATAAATTGTGCATTTTTTTACAAATGATTTCTTTTAACTAACGGATAAAACATTTTTTTAATAAATTGAAAAATGTGAGTACAATATAATCAGAAAATCCAAAAATTTTGTATTATTTAGTTTTTCATATGAAATCCACTCATTACTTAATCAATCCACTGATTATTATTTCATCATTTTAGAATCAAATCATTAGTTTAGTTTTTAACACAAAAAACTATTCATTTCTATAAACGATTGCATTCTGGTGATGATGAAGTTAGTTTCAACTATTGCATTCTGGAGATGATAAAGAGGGTTTAAACTATTGCATTCTGGAGATGATGAAGTTGGTTTAAACTATTGCATTCTGAAGATGATGAAGTTGGTTTAAAAAAAAATTATTAACATAATGTATTAAAAACTACTTATGTGCTTCCATTTTTATAAATTCGATAAAGTTTTTTAAAAGATTTGCTAAATTGTAAACAATTTTAATTATATTTTCTGTGAAGTTCTGGTATTGTTTATTTGTGATTACTATAAAACAAACGAAGTAAAATAGTGTGTTAAATAAAGTAATAAAATTCATGCGTTTAACAAAACTCAGTCTTTAATTATTTTGGGAATAAATTGGTTAAAACGTAGTCAAAATAAATGTTGGAATGAAGCAAAGAAATCCACTTACAAAAACTGTGTTCTTTAAAAGTGAGCAGAAAGTACAAGTCGTTAAAACCTTCAGTCAAATCAGGTAACGTTACCTAGACCTAGACCTAGACCTAAATGGTACATGGTCGTAATTTCTAAACATACATGGCCGAAAAACTGGAGGTGTTCTATTTCGAGAAAACACTTCTAGAAACAAAATCTTCAAAAAATGTTAATACCCACCATAATGTGTGATAGTGAAGAACGGTCATTAAACTACTGTGAAAAGTGTAGCATATATGCGATAGAAATGCATGCCTTACGAAGAATATCTGGTAGCACAATGATTGTTATATTAAAGAATGATAGGTGCGGGATTGTTATTGATTAAAGATGGAAATTATACATACAATAAATGAGGAATTTTGAGATAATAAAAGTTCATGGACGGAAATAGTTGGACAAATACACGAGGTATAAGAAATATAAGAGCATTTATGACGAGATGTATGAATGTAGACGAGACAAAAGTAATGAACATTGATAATAATATTCGGAATAATTACTAAGATTAAACACTTAAATATTACACAGTTATGCACAAAATAAGTGGATGGTAAGGGTTAATATTAATAATACATTCAAATACACGAGTATTGTCTGAATCTCATTAATCAACGTAACATATATGGCAGGTGTTTATTTACACCTTCGGTTGCAAAAATATCAACTGAAAAAATACTTTTTCTTAGTTCCTCTGAAATACAGATTTTTGTAAAACACCAGCAGGAATAATTTGTATTTAACTGTTAAATTATTTCTTAAATATACCTGGAATGAAAGTTGTTCATGTAATGTTCCCTTAAACATCTCAAAACATATAAAATTATGGTCGGATCTTGTTTTATGTCTACGCCATTAAATTAAAAAAGATATGATTGGCTTGTATATAAACACAACATTTACGTGGGTTGTTGGATTTAATGTATTTCAAAACAAAAGCAAAAAAAATGGAAAAAAATATTTCAAACAATTTACGTATTTTAATAAACAAAACGTTGGAATATTTTTCAACGTGGAATTTTATGTTCGCAATAAGATGTTTTTCGTTTTTCGCTACAAATACTTTCTCCAGGAATCTTAAATTTTACTGAAACAAATTAATACATTATAATAAATTACTTAATGCATTTTACCTAAAATCCATTTTTCAGAACTAAAAAGAGAGACTCACGAAAATCAGTTTAATTTTCACAATTTTTCTTAAGATGAATATTTGACTATATATGTTTGTGTTTAAAATAATCATACTGATATGTTTTATTTTGATACTAAATCATTGTGTATTTTATTTGTTTTAAATGTTAAGAAATTTGTAAATATTAATACATTTTCTTTTTAAATTAATATTCTATTGTATAATTATATACAGGTAACGGTGAAATTTAATATAGAATATAATAACTTTTACAAATTGAAACTATTCCATTTGAATATTACCATTGTAATATTAATGTATGGTTGTACAAAATGTAAATAAAATGTTAATTAATAAAAAGTTTTTTTTTTAAATCCCAACGCATAATTTATTATAAAAAAAAACATTAATAAAATCAAAGATACTTTATATTATAGTTACATATTTGTTAACCCAAATATATTAAATGAAATGCATAGCACAATAAAAAAAATCAAGCAGTATAAAATTGTTTGTACTTACGTCTGTGTGTAACATTAGGTGTAATAGTTACAGTTTAACAGTTATTATTCAATTAATTAATATCAAACTTATAACAATTGGAAAAAAATTGAGAGCTATCACTTCTTGATATGATTATTAGACATACAATAATAATGGCAAATAATGTATATATTAAGAAAATATGACTACTCTTTAATAGAAAAATATAAATTAAAAAACCAAAACTCGTTTATAATGAGTGATAATGCTTAATTATATCAACTTTTATAATATTAATACTAAACTATCACTTTCACACATCACTCTCACTCTCACTATCACTTAGTATTTATACTTTTGATTTATCGACAAATAAATTTTGTTGTTAAATGTTTTTAATAAAGTTTTCTGTCAAGAAGATACGATACTCCTATATGATATTTAAAATACGATACTCGTATATCTGCTCTGAGTTTCGATTAATTGAAACTCAACATTACAAAAGGTTTCCAGTTTCATTGTGGAAACAGGTTTATTTTTGTTAAAAATATAAGTTATTTGATTTTTTTCCGCAAGTCAAATTTTTTATTTAAAATGCTATAGACTTATTATTATGTATCAAAATGATAACGAGCCTACAAAAAAGCTTCAGGTGCTTAAAGGAAGAGACGATCGCGTCAATCACAGCGAGCAAGCGAGACTCTAGAGAAGCAGCAACACGACTACAACACGAAGCAGCACAAGGACAAGATTATTTTGAAAAAGATAATTTACTTCTGTCATTACTGATGAGTTATTACTAGTTAAATAAATAAATATTTAAAAGATTGACCCAAGCAACAATCACACAAAACAAACACACGTGACGGTGTATATCACATTTGACGACACGCTATCTGTTAAACTTGTAATTTGTGTTTCACGTGTTTTTTTTTTCATTTTTCTAAAGAAAGTTAAGGTTTGAAGTGCGGACATATACCATATAAAGTTTGACAGAAGTGTCAATCGTACAAAACAAACACATGTGACGGTATATCACATTTTACAACATGCTGTCTGTTAAACTACATCATAGTGTTTTATTTTAACACTTTTCTTTTTCATTTTTCCGAAGGAAATAATATTAAGCTATATTATTTGTTTTATTAACAGCATCACCATAAAAAGTCTCTCACGCTGATGTGTGAATAATAGTTCCCCTAATAAAATATTTCCACCCTATTTCATGTGAAAAAGTCGTAAACCTAGTTTTAAAAATATTCTTTATGACCTCGCATGATAATCCTTAAGAACTACCCCGCATTATCATCGCGATGTAGAGAGGGTGAATTCAGATTTGGTTGAGATTTTTTTGAACCACGAAACGAAAGGAAAACGTATTTTTTTTATTTCATTTGGAAAACCCTAATTTAAATTTCAATTACGTCTATGAATATTTTTAGAGCCACATTTTTATTGAACCAAGCAACTATTTTTCGTTCTTTGTTAAATATAAGAGTTTTTCTCAGAGCAATCGTTTTTACTTCTTATGGTCTTTTGAATTATGAAAATGAAAGGGAAAAAATCTTTTGTACACTATAATTTAATTAATGCTTAAGAATTTTTCAATTTTAAAAGAAACCAAAACCATTCAAGAAAATACTCTATCCATGACCTTGGTTAGAGGCCTGGATCCTATTTTAGGGGTTGTGCGTTCGCTTTCCATTGGTACATATTTTGTAAAAGAGTTTACAGTTTGGTTTTCACTAAAACACCACATTCTGCAACGTGTTACTTCTAATGAATCTGCAACTACTGCTGACGCAGTTCAGGAAGGAGGTACCCTCACACAGGAGAAAAGTTTACAACAAAGTGCTGTTTTAACTAACGTTGAAATCCTAATCACTTATCTGGAACAACTAAAATTTTGGGAAATCTGCATAGCACAAGTAAAATAAAACTGCATGCCCAAAAAGTAAAGAGAGAGAAAATAAACTTATTTTCTGTCATATTTTAAATAAAAGTGGCAAGTATATAAGATTATTTTTAGTTATTGTTTTATTCTATTTTTGTTTTGGCCCCTACATCACAAAGTTATAAATACTATTTAATATTCATCGTTATATACAATTGTTAAATTTTGTAAAATAATATTTAAAAATGTATTACAATTAGTTTAAAAAATTACCTTATTTTTTTTATTTGAGCTACCCACAAATCCCTTAAAAATTATGCGATCAGTTAATATGTCTGTATAATTCTTAAACTTGATGAAGTGCTCGTTGTTGGATTTTGTCCTTTCATAAAATGCAATGAGTTAATAACCATATATAAATGAACCCGTCAGGCTTTCCCGTATTCTGTGAAAATGTAATACATACAATAGAATACAGAGTTTTAAGATCATTCAATAAAAAAAACAATGAATAGTATAATTTAAGAGTAACTTTGAAATGTGTCAGATACTAATAGACTAGTCCCATGGAAACTATAATTTACGAATAAAGCTGTTTCATTTTGCCAACCATTAAAGAAAAGCTACTTTTACAGACCATGAAAAGGATGCATAGTTGTTAATTTTTCCAAATCCCTTATATTTCAATTTTTTTTTTTACATTTTTAGTATATAATCAACAAAAAAATATACTGTCACTTAATTGGTTCTTATTTCAACCATCAAAACCTACGTCGCTTTACAAAAATATCAACAAAACTACTCATATTCAATAATGATTTCTGTTTAACCTAAACAGATTTACAGAAATTTATATTAAAAAATATGTATGGGATTTCCACCGAATTATTGATTTATTGGAGTTTCATTGGTTCCCCGCTAAACGTACGTAAAATAAAATATATGTTCACTCATGATTGTGATATGAGGGAATAATCTATGCTTACTCATAATTTTACTATAGATAAAAACATTGAAAGATTATTTTAAGGAAAAAGTACAGTATTTACCTTGATTTTGGTATTTTATATTGTATCAAAGAATTCATTATAAACACAAACAAAAATATTCTTATCGTTGCCCTCAGTGTTAATCAGTGAACCAATCAACAGCTGGCGGTAAAAACTATATCTCATTGTCTTCAACAGACCAGGGTCATAAATGATTTCATTAACTTGTCAAAGAAAAATAATCTCATAGTTGTGGAAAACATGACAGGTGATTTAATAGTGAAAATTATGCCTAGTGATCCGTAGTGTTGCCCCAACGACAAGCTACGAACATATATAATATGTTATTTATCTTAGGGGCGCACGTGAAAACACTGTCATTAATTTGCTACCTTTCCCCTTACTGTATGAAGAACTTCCCTGACTTTTAAGATTATTATCAATCATCAAAATCGTGATTTAGTCTCTGGTATTGATTCGTTCTACTTAAATGATAGAGACGGAAAAAATTATCTCAAAGGTTAAACCTAAAAGTGTAGTTGAACATAATAAAAAATGTATATGGGCGGGGTCGTTTTAGGAGACCAGTACCTCTCTGCTACAAGATGCACTGGTAGATCGAGTAAATTAGTAGATTATTAGGGGATATGACAACGCATGCCAAGGAGCCAATTCCACTCACAGCTTTGAGTGTGCCCTAACACCCAGCAGTGATCATCACATTTCTCTTTGGTCCTAGGCAATTGCTCTTAAATTCTATATTCACGCTGTTGGCCCGTCTTTGATTTTTTTGTTGCATCGTCAGAGAAAAGATTCCAGCACCTCTTGGACCAATAAATTTTACAAAGAGATCTTATTTTGCTAGTTGCATTTCAACCACGCGCTGTTTATGGCAAATCTATCAGTCAAGCAATTTTACACAATTTCTACTCTCACCCTTGCGTACACCTGAAAATAATCAACGCAACACTCTTATGTCATAAACAAGCTGTTCTTTCGTTGATTGATTGGTTTCAGTAGTTTGTCGATCTGAATTTTCGGTTTATTTAAAGTCACGTCGTGTATTTTTCGATTCCATAATAACAACGGTCCCACTCAACAAAGTAAAGAAGTCTTCTTAAATCAATGTGTGGTAATTTTCATGTTTCATATTGAACATGGTGCTTTAGTGGATATGAATTTGGTTTTTGATATTTGATTTTCAAAACTTCGTAGAATCGGACGGTAAATTTATGTTTTATCACATTCAGTTAATATTAAGGTGATTATACTCATAGCTAGGTACATAATACACCTTCGTGTTGCTTCAAGCAGCGACTTAAAAATATTATAGCTCTCTTTGATGACGAAATATGTTTTCCATAACTCCTTTTTTCTTGTGCTTTCCCTTATTCTATCTCATTTTCCAGTGCGTGATGAAATTTGCAAAAAAATATTTTGCAGTTTTTTTTTTCTTAATGCTGTAAGTAAGTTTATTTATTTTTCCTTTCTGAAAATAACGTTGTAACATGTGACCCTACAATGTGCACGAATCTTCGTAAATTTTATTTGATTGCTGAAAGAAATTTTCATATGGCAATAAATTCACTACTTGTGTATTAAATAATGAAATATCTAAATTAATAGATAGTTAACGTGCTAGTTTCAGTTGTGATTTCAAACATTATTTCATCACAATTAATTTAAATATGCTATCTTTAATGGATTCAAAATTTATACATTTTCCATTAATATTAATTGTGAAAATAACATATATCGAAAGAAGAATTAATTTCTAGTATAAATAGCTATAACATACAGAATAACAGCTTTAAAATATGTTCCGCATGATAAAAAATTTATAATTTTCTTGATGCAATTCAATATAATAAGTATTTCGTTGTTTATATTTCAAATTTGATGGAAATTAAAAAATCTTCATTTGATTTAGAGTTTCGCTCAAAATTCACAAAGAAATAAAATACAGTAAAGTAATTTTTGAATATTTAATGATGCCAACGTGTTTTTCACAGCACGTACCTTATTTTTATCCCATCAAGGACATCCTCAAACTTTAAAAAATAACAGATCCTTAAGATAACTTTCAAAAAGTTGCTGAATTGACTTCCGTAACTTTTAATAAATTTTCTTTTTGTCGGAGGGTGGATCAAAAAGGAAAGATAAAGTTTTTTTTTTACTAAGACAATCAACGAAAAGTTTATTTTCAATGGTCATTTTATAAAACCTAGAATACTATTAACCCAGATACTTGGCATCATTATGCCACTTTGAAATATTTATGAATCACGTTTGGACATAATTGAAAGTGACCAAGCAAAAATAATAAAAAACGAGTAAATAGAGATCCACGTAAAATATGGATGGTAAAAAAGCCAAACAATTTAATAAAATAGAATGACATATATATATATATATATATATATATATATATATATATATATATA
>OX463853.1:18739152-18780190 GCA_949825065.1 Odontocerum albicorne
AAGGAAGTGGTGTGATGATATCTATTTTGCTGCCTTTTGACATTTCTTTCTTAAAAAATATCATGCACTTGATCCATACATACTTTCTTTGGTTTCCTCTGCCGCGCCTTTACGTCACATCAACACTGTACTCGTATAATCCTTTTTTTTTTTAGTCTTTCAAATTAAGCAATTATTCACAAAAAAATATTCCCCTTAACAGTCAACTTGGTAAAAATAGTTCCTTTACCCGGGGGTTGACGATATCTCGGTAGCCTAGTTGGGAAGATGCTTAACTTCCATCCGGGGGTATCGAATTAAATTACCGATGATATCCGTAAAAAAAATATTTAAAAAAGGGTCCCCAGTCTGGTAAAAAATCGCTTGAAAACATAATTTCGGTGTGCTAAACAAGTGTGAATATTGTTACAACTACAGATGAGGTGATATTATGGCCAACACACGGATAAAACTGTGAGATATGTGCCTACTGCAATGATCCTTTTACCCAAAGACGCGATTAATGGAGATAAAGACATTGTACTCTCCCAGCCACGCTTTTCATTATAATCCAGCGTCTTGCCAACTAGATCACGAATATCGTAAATCCCCGGGTAAAGGGTCAACATCTTACTTAGTAGACTGGAAAGGAGAACATTGTTTTAATGGAAGACATGGTAAAGAAAAAATGAGGAAATTATGGTTGGATCAATTGAATGACATTTAAAATCAAAGAAATCTAAGAATTAAGAAAAATCGTAAGAACTGTATAAGGTGTATGGATGTGAAAAAGACGAAATATGTGTGTTGACAATTCTGGCACTCTGTCTTTTCTGCTTACCCCAGCAAGAAAATGCGTGATCGTTTGTATATATTGTTTAATTTTAATTTGCTGAAATTTTCATAATTTTAATACTCATGAAACAAAGCATTTCAAGAAAAAGCGTTGAAAAACATGAATAATTTACGTTTAGATAAAAACCGTTGATGTATTTATTGAAAGTTAGAA
This sequence comes from Odontocerum albicorne, assembly GCA_949825065.1. Lineage (NCBI taxonomy): Eukaryota > Metazoa > Arthropoda > Insecta > Trichoptera > Odontoceridae > Odontocerum > Odontocerum albicorne. Next base: position 18,740,141 of record OX463853.1, read on the forward strand.
TGAAACAAAATGGTATCCGAATAAAAACGTCTCTCATCGCTCAACGAATCCAAATTTATTCATTTCTCCGGCATCCTCAACAATCAAATAAATGGAAATGCCCTGAACCTCAATCCAATTCCTCTGGAATATCTTATCTTGGTTCATCGCCAATACTTGAAGATAATCTTGTCTTCTCTGTTTCCACCGCTTTGCGGACCCTCTATGGAGAAGTCCTTCAGAAAATGATTATTCAGGTCCTCCACATTAGATATGGCCCCCTTGAAACCGTAACCATCTATGGCAGAGGGGTGTTTAGAGCCACCATGAATAGGGAATGGAGTCCGCGACCCCATGATTGATGATAGATTTGTTTCAACCAATGGTATTTTATTTGTAAATTTATCGTTTCATTTTATTTTATGATACTATATTTTTTTATGTACCATACATAAGTTAGTAATATTAGCATGGTACAAATTTAAAACTCACAAGCAACCTTTTTTCTTTCATTTTATGGGAAATATTTCTTGAACCAGTGTTTTGAAATAATTTTGCCGAATTTAGTTTTGATTGTTTGTATATATTATCAGGGGTCGGTGGTCTAACATTAATTTAAAAAATAAGTAATAAAAATATATATCTAAACTATGTCCTTTTTTAGATCATTTTCCATCAGTTATGTTTGTCTGTAGCCTATATACTGCTTATCATATTTTTAGAGATTAGCAAAACAAAACTAGTGCTATATCAAATAACTACGCCTAACGATAGTCTGTAACGGATTAAACCTGCCAAGTGTCTTGTAACTTTGAGCTTGTTGCCATCAGAACTTTGGACTTGGTATTTCAAAACTGTGTGCTTGTTGAAGTGTTACAGTTTACAAACAAATAACCAATACAAGCACACGTATCTTCCATTTGCACGATGACTGACAATTACATTCGATCACGAGTAATTGCCTATTATTATATCACTTATGTCTTTAAGATTTTTCTTTTTTGAAAACTTGTTTATCACTTTGTGAAGCCGTTTAAATGTGTTTGTCGCATGGGCTCAATGTTCTTGTATAAAAAAATCATTTTTATTGCTTTTTTAGATATTTTTTTTGGTGGAGACTGAATGGTGCACGACGAACAAACTTTATCTTCACATTGACAAATTATATATTGTAGTTTACGGTTCAACAAGATAACACTTTTTATTTATGAATATAAAATAAATCATGTTCCTTTGTGTGCTATTCGGGAGATACGAGTATTGGGGGTGGTTTTTGATGAGAGATTGATGTATGTTCCGTATATGAGAAACATAACCAAAAGTTTCCACCTGAGATTCGAATCGAAACCAAAGGAATTTCAATTGATTAGATGCACAAAGGGATTTCTACAGATCACTGGCTAGAATAATAGTTGATTACAATTCCACTGTCCAGTCTCTACTACGGTGTACACATCATTCATCCAAAATAAAATCATCGTTCTACAACGTACAAACAAAATTAATCGTGTCTGAAAATGTATTGATCTATTAAGTGTTTCCCAAACATAGAGCTCGTACCCCTTTAGTGACAAATTTTACCGGCGTTCCCCACTTTCGGCAAAAATAATTTTATGTAATGGGTATACTCGTATTGTGTATCTGTCCAAAATGTGGCGTGTAATATTGCCTATTATTTTATAAAAATCCGGAAAATATAGTTTATTTGTACATACAATGAATTAAAACTCTTTAATGAATTACTGCACATGTTAGTGCAGCGACATTCGGATTGATATTTGTAATCTTTTTTTTTTGTTTTGACACAAAAAAATTCTATTCACGCAAATACGAAGTGGAAAACTGAATGTTACTTATGATCTTTATTCGATTGAGATAAATCTTCAGAACAAATTCCTTACCGAAATTAAGCCAGATCACGTTGTTTACATTTTCTTTTAAATTAACATTTGTAATATTAAAATGGTAATTTATAGAGCGTCGTTTAGACAGCAGACTCTCCTGAAGGTCGCTCGAACTCCGGACTCGAATACACCATTATTGACAGGTCAAAGACCACGCCTTGAGTGTATTATTAGTAAATTAGGCATTCCATCCTAGGAAGAGGATTATTTGTGGCAAAAACAATTTTAAGGAAACTGGGTAGCATGATAACATCATATGTAAGAACAACTGTAGTTCTTAATACTAAAAGAGTTTAGGACAGTAAATTCAGATATGTCGCTATAAATTAATGAAGAACTGGATGCGAGTAGGTGGAACATGTTGAACGGACAAAGGACATATACAATTGAGTCAAGGTTGTATGCGGTGTGCAGATGACACTCAAAAGAAACATGGTTGAGGGTCTCCTCACCCATTCCACACGTGCATACACGCCGTAAGATAGATAACTGCAAAAGCTAACTCATAATACTCCACCTTGAATACAAAGACACAAAGTTTGAAATCAATCCGTTCACAACCGCTATACCAATATGGACTTTTAGATGCGGACTAATAATAGTTTTGGTTAAAAATAGGTTTAACTACGAATTATTTTAAATATTTCGATGTACCACCAAGGTTCGCACACCACAGTTTGGGAAATACTGATCTAATTCAACATGAGTATAATTTGACCTGAAAGTGTCACTCCAATCAGCATATTATGCTTAAATAATCGAATTGGGTCCTTCAGCGACCGCTCCCTTTATATCTAGGCGTTTGTTTTAGGTTGTCCTCACACTTCCAACTGTCCCCACTTGGTGACCAATTAATTTGAGATAAACCCCACTAATAGCCCTACATTAATTCAAGGGCCATTAAAAAAGCTCATCTTTCATAAGACCCATTTCCCTACATGATTTATGCACAATGTACATATGAAATATTTTACAAAAAAAATTTTCATAATACATTAGTTTTCTTTTACATTTTAAAGTGTACCTATATATTAATTTACTCTTTTTTTTGCCGTTCGCCTATTAAGACAATTTTTGGATACACTCATAAATATATATACATGAAAAGAATTTTTGAACATATAAATAATAACCAATTATTTTTAATGGTGAAAGACTGAATGGAACGGGGTGCATGCTGTAGAAATGCATGCAATGAGAAAAATATATGAGGTGTTAATATGTGGTAGAATAAGAAATGAAGTGATTAGAGATAAATGTCAACTTAAGGCTGAGTGTTGCGTAAGATGAGGAAAAACACTCATATGATTTGAGCACGTGGAACGAATGAATACAGAAATACTAATAAACAAGTATACAGTGTCAATGTGAGTTGAAGGCTTGAGAGGGAAAGACCAAGGAAAATACAGTTGTATCTAGTGAATTATATTTTGAGAGAAGGAAACGTTAAAAGTCAGAGAAATCATAGAAGTTGTATGATAAGGTGTATGGATGTAGTAGAGGCAAAGGATGTGTGTCGAGATAGAGAAGTCTCGCGCTCTATCTTATCTTCGATCTATCTTCGTCATGTGTATTTACAGTCCAGATAAATTATTTTTATCGATCGTTTCGTTGTATACAGTAAAACCTAGTTGATTGTAATGTGTATTTACAGTCCAGATAAATTATCGTTATAGATCGTTTTGTTATATACAGTACAACCTAATTGATTGTCAAGTGTATTTACAGTCCACATAAATTATTGTTATAGATCGTTTCGTTGTATACAGTATAACTTAGTTGATTGTCATGTGTATTTACAGTCCAGATAAATTATTGTTATAGATCGTTTCGTTGTATACAGTACAACTTAGTTGATTGTCAAGTGTATTTACAGTCCGCATAAATTATTGTTATAGATCGTTTTGTTGTATACAATACAACCTAGTTAATTGTCAAGTGTATTTACAGTCCACATAAATTATTATTATAGATCGTTTCGTTGTATACAGTACAACCTAGTTGGTAGTTATGAGTATTTACAGTCCAGGTAAAAATGCAATCCCCTTAAATTATTCCCTATATGTTACAGCTATAGCATCCACAAACTATTCACCAGGTAAAAATGCAATCCCCTTAAATTATTCACCTTTCAAAGAACTTAATAATTGAATTGTATTACACTTACGTTGAATACAAAATATGCTGTTGGATTGACTGTCAAATGGTACTCTCTTCCAACCAAACAAAAAAATTAAGAATAACTTAAAACCAGACTAGAGCTCTTTTTATAAAATATATTTGCCAACAGAAATTGAGCTCATAGTTTCCGGATTCTACAACAGACGTTGTAGACTCAGGTCATTTAAGTCGTGTTTGAAATATCCATACAAGAAAGGCCCTGTTTTCTTAGTCTACGTTTCCCATGCATGCCATTCATTCCAGAGATATATATTATTTTTTTCCAATTATTCTTTCGATATATCCAAACTGTCTTAAGTCTACTAAAAATATCCGACTGGAACATTTATCTCTGATTCAGATATTGCTAACTCTATCATACATTACACTACCAGATATTGTTCACAAAACATAAAAAAATTCTACCCCGGTAGGAAATTGTCTTAATTAGCAGTTTATGGTTTCATTTTCCATGAGATCAAAAATATCCCTTCAGTTATATTTAAGGACGCTTGTTATTAAAGGACATTATGTTTCAAGAAACATCTATTTTTTTTAAATTTTAAAGTAAAATACGAGAAGTCCATTTTTTCATCCTTGCTTGTGTTATTGATATAAATAAGTGGGTTTTCAATAAGAAAGGTTTTTAAAGTTTAGTCAGCCTTTGCAAAACCTAATTGTTTAATTATTCAATATTGTGTGTTATCATTAAAGTTTTACATTTAGAAAAGCAAGTTATACTATTTATTTAATCTACGGCCGATACGGTCTTTAAAATAACATCCCACTATTATTAAATGGAATCAACAATGAAATAAGAGTTATCGATAATGTGAATACTGTCGAATAGAATAATAGAATAGTTTGCTGCATACAGAACCTGGTGGATATATAACCATGTGGTAATCTCTTGCAACTAACCAATGTAGATTATTATGAGGTTTGAAGAGAAAAGAAGAATGCAAACTTTTTTTAATAAATAAGGTTTCAACGGCAATAAATTAGGTTCTAGCCTGAGCCTGTAACCTCCTAGTTGGAAAAGAGACGACTTACTAACAGAACCACAGAAATCGTCACAGGATTTAAGGCTAGTTTAACTCTTATTGCCATTTCTCTCGTTGGTTGGAAAAGATTGGAACGTAGCAATAAACCTGTGCACAATGAAAATATTATTCTGCACAATACAATAAAAAAGTGGATTCAACCTAGTTGATATGAAACATGTCTTTCACTAAATATTTAACGGTTAAATTCTCAATTTACTTTATACAACTGAAGTGTAATACAAAACAATACATTACATGCTGCCAGGAATCATATCTGGGACACCCATTCGTTTATCATAGTACTAATCTCTCTATCACACAGCCGATTTTTTCTAGTATAATCAGTAAAATAGTTTTTCATTGTGTTATTTCTTGCTGAATCTTGTCTTTCAAATTTTTTCGCGCCTTAATCAAAGGCTGGTTTTTTACCATTTTTTAGTAATACCAAAGCATGTTCTTTTGAATTCTTCGCTTTTCCTAAAATATAAAAAAAGAAAAAGCACTCTGGTCCTCTTTTCCAGTTTGATTAAAATATTTTGATAGTGAAAGGAACAAAAAACATTTGAATTATACTTTTTATCTTTATCTTGACATTTGAATTTCTTTCTTTGATTTTACATCTTTTGTATAATTTCTGTTTTTAACTTCACTTAAATTTTACTTTAACCTTTATTCAAAGTTTGAAAATCTTAGTGACATTATTTTGACTATTTTTTTTATTTCTCATCATTATTCTTAAAAATGCACATTTTTTATTTGATTTTCAGCCCTCATATTTTTGTCAGACCTAACTCTAAAATATATACACTTGTATAGTATATACAGTTGTGGTATGTTGAGTTATCATGCACTGTGTTACGTTATGTTGCATGATGTTACAATTTGGTTGTGTGTTATTATATTGTAGTGTTGTGTTATTAATTATATTGAATTGTTGACTTATTCCCTTTACAAAAATAGGAATTAAGCCTGCAATTTCCGGGTAGGAATATTGATGTCTTACCAACTAATCTACATGGTCTAGTTTTTAAGGTTACTCATGTAATCGAAAAAGCAGTAACTGCATGACATATCACATTTAAACGGTTCAGTTTCTATTATTTAAAAACGTTTTAGCAAAAAAATTATAAAAAATTAACCATAAATTTTATTTCAGGAACTTAATTTGGGTAAAACGTATATAATAAAGATGATTCCACAATACAATATTTGTAATTGAAAATCTTTTCAATAGAAAGGCAAACTGAATACATGAAAATACATTAACCCGTCAATTTGACGATAGAAAGGACCGCTTTACTAAACAAGACATGTAACGAAAAAGAATCATTTAGTTTCCATCATTTTCATACTTAAACACTCAATAAAAATATCCATACTCTGCATTCACATTGTTTCATATACTCACAAATTACACATGACCACATGTACAATTCCAACTACAATACATCATAATCTCAACAACCACATCAACATTACGTTTAACATCTCTTAACTCAACATTCGTATCAGCTATTTACTCATAGACCTACACGTATGTGAAGATTTCCAATGCTCTTCTCTTTACCAGACATTCCATTCACGTACAACTTTATATTGTGTTGCCCGGAAAGCAAGTTCATGTTTATAGGTCAAATGCAAACGCTAATTTTTAATATCTTAATGTAACTTGCTCATTGATGATGGTTTCGATTATTATCTTCAGTATCTCAGTAGTGTCTCGTGTCATAAAGCGGTGGTTATTATCGATCAAAACCTTGATTTGATCGTCAACAGTTGTATAGCTCTTCCTGAGCGGGCACCATCTACGAGTGTCGTACCACCATTACGGATTTATTTTTAACCGCATTTGATACACACGATTGCTTATTACGTCGTAGCCATACTTTGTACATGTGTTTTTTGGTCTGTGTTGGGTTGCTACCTGTACGGAAGTAAAAAAAGCGTTAAGCGCCGAAAAAACAACTTATTTTGTTTGATCTTAAAAAAGACAATATAAATCACTCTTGTAAATTGAGTAAACCATTATAACCTTTCATAATGACACACATTCAACATGTCTGGAATGAATTGAACAGTGAAAATTTTGTCCTAACGATATCTTTCCAAAAAATACAAAACTATTTTCCGGACATAAACTATTTTTACATCGCTCCTTCTAGATTTTTTTTTGCGTATCATTTATTTTTCATGCTCAAACCATCCCAAAGTGCTTCTTTGTATCGTACATAATACATCAGACTATTGTCTAAATTTTAAAAGATCTGTTTGAAATATTTGTATTTATGTTTTTTATTCTTATTTGATATTTTTTCTTATAAACACGCAGTTGAAACATGGAATTCAAAACAACGTAATCATAAATATATTATGTTGTCTTAATTGAGCTTCCCTTCACCTTATCCATATTTTTTTTTTTTTTTTTTTTTTTTTTTTTTTTTATTACACATGACAAGAAATATACACAATTTGAGAAAAAAAACAACAGGTAATTTGATTTGGACATATAATTTTAATGGATCTGGGTTTGTTGCCTTTCATTTGTCGTATCCCCAGTAAACTAGGCTTTTGCCTGTATCTCACTGAGGATATTTAGCATGAAAAAATAAATCGATACTTCTTTCCGATTTTTGATAACACAAAAAATTTATACCTCTCCTTTCTCGATATTCTATTTCAGAGTCTAATTAGCTTGATCGTACCATGTTTTCTTTGTTACGTGGCACAATCTCAAATATATAGTATACCTTCTATACTACTAATACAATATTTGTGAATGCTACATAATTCATACCTTCCTATGTCAACTATGACCTGTAAGCCACGGACGATGTGTCAAATATTTATTTCATATGAAACGTTAGCCACAATGATCTAAAAAATAGTTTCTTAGGTTCCCTGTTCTGCTGAAAACCGACATTTCATCGAAGAGCTCGGGTTATAAAATGAGCGATTTCGTTGTGTGGAATAAGGAATTTAAGATAATTTAGACACATTGAAAGTTTAGGAGAAGTAAGTCTTTAAAAATTTATACTACAAGTGTTTATTTAATTATATTGTACGGTTTTTTTATTAACCATTAAAAAAGGTAACGAAAGTAATACTCAAATTAGAATTTTGAGTGCGCATGAATATGAATATAACTTGTCACAAAAATTATTAACATTTACATGAATCGTATACAAAAAATATCGGAAAGCTGTACGCACTTGCATAACATCCACCACATATAAAACATAAACTTGAGACAGGTCAAAGTTCATGCAATTGAAGACATACAAAAGTAAAAATCTAAAAAAAAAATGTATACGCACACTCAATCCACTCCAACACACAAAAACCCCATCGAAATTTCAACATATTAAATTGTTGAAGAAGCAAAGTTCTAAAGCTGATCCAATGCAGCAAAGGACACAAAAACTGACATTTCTAGCAGGATCTACGTAAACCAAGAAATTGCCAACACTTAAGGATAATCGTGGAAGAACATGGTGATCACGATCTCCAATATGTAGGAAACGATACAAAAAAGAAGACGCATACCATATATTGACTAACGCTGAGATATTTCAACGGTGATTTCCGTTTTGTTTCAGATGTACATCAACTATACCAAAGAACATATACTATACTAAACATATACTTTACATAACTTTACCAAATAACGTTTTTGCGCGCGTGTGTGCGCGTGTGCATGCGCGTGTGTGCGCGTATGTGTGTGTGTGTGTGTGTGTGTGTGTCGAACCAAAAAACCCCCAGATAGATAAGTGATATCTTTGATTATTCATTAAGCAAATCTATAAAAAATACAAAGTTATTTATATCTCCTTTCTCAACATCGGTCTTTGATAAAATTTAATTTCAACAAAATTTATCAATTCTAGCGCACTTTGCAAAATTAAACGGCATTTAAATAACACACCCACACTAGGATAGGTACTTTGGATAGTCTCTTAATTTATGCAAAACTATTCAACCATCAAGCTTGGGGCACGAATTAAAAGCGGAAATTCGTGTTACAGGGATCTGGTCTCAGTTGATGCTGAATAATCTGAGCTACACACGCAATCAGCATGTCTCTGCCTTATCACAGACGTGTCTGACCACGAAACATAACAGGCTGACAGCCTCACTGAATTATTCTGAGTTGGTTTAAATCATAGATTGGTCGATATTACGTTATTTGAATTATGATACTCATTGATATATTTTTTTGTTGGTTACATGAACATGAACGATGGGAAGGAAGGAATGAAACATTATAAGGTGCCTTCGAGATGTTTTGTTGGAGATATCTTCATAATCCAAGAATTAGTAGAGATCAGAAAGGATTTCGACAATATCAGAAAAGAATCTTAACGTATTTTGGTCAAGTTGCTAGAAAAGAAAATTTCAAGTCTTGACAACTAGTTTCATGTTAATTGAAAATAGAGTGAATGGTGGATTATGCAGTATGATAACTGGCCGGAGAATTTCAAGAGAAACAACGTTGGCTGGTCATAATGGAATATTGATGCTAACAAATATGAACACTACACTTCACCTAAAGCCGGTGTACTATTACATATCGGAAGATATACGAGTACATATGTTACATAGAAAGGTTTTGTTCATTCATACTTCGTAATTTCTTGATAAGTATTCTAGGGTTTTCATACCAAATATTTTTTTAAACATATGCAGATGCAGGAAGGTATCCAATCTAACGGTCGCAGTCACCATCTTCTTATCCTTACATATGCAGATGCAGGGAGGTATCCAATCTAACGGACGCAGTCACCATCTTCTTATCCTTACATATGCAGATGCAGGGAGGTATCCAATCTAACGGACGCAGTCACCATCTTCTTATCCTTACATATGCAGATGCAGGGAGGTATCCAATCTAACGGTCGCAGTCACCATCTTCTTACCCTTACATATGCAGATGCAGGGAGGTATCCAATCTAACGGACGCAGTCACCATCTTCTTATCCTTACATATGCAGATGCAGGGAGGTATCCAATCTAACGGTCGCAGTCACCATCTTCTTACCCTTACATATGCAGATGCAGGGAGGTATCCAATCTAACGGTCGCAGTCGCCATCTTCTTATCCTTACATATGCAGATGCAAGGAGGTATCCAATCTAACGCTCGCAGTCACCATCTTCTTATCCTTACATATGCAGATGCAGGGAGATATCCAATCTAACGGTCGCAGTCACCGTCTTCTTATCCTTACACCTAACTTATTTTATTTTTTTAATGTGCCAATATTTGTAATCAACCTTACGCTTACCGGGTTAGAGCGTCTTTTAGTAAAGTCTGCTTTCTAAATGGCGATGGACAAATTGTCTTATTATTTTTATTATTAACATTTAGATATCCTATTGGAGCTTGAACGAGGTAGAAGAAAGATACTTGTGGTAGAAATGAGAATATTACGTAGAATATGAGAAAAATAAGGTTTGAATAAGGAATATTACGAAAATATGAATTTAAAATTAGGTTAAATGAAGGAAAGTGTATTTTGACAGTTCTGCCATATAGTAAGAATTAAGAATCAAATTTTTTTTAAATAATGTATACGAATAATAAAGATGGCACGAAAAGTTTAAGAAAACCTGGTAAAATATGAAACTACGAAATAAATCAAATTCTAAAAGAAGGAAGACTGAAAAGTCGTTATAAAAGGAGAATTTACATAATGAGGTATGAATATGGCGAAAGCGAAAGACATGTGCCATGATAGAATAAAGTTTGGATATGTTCTGTCTCTCTACCCTAATTGGGACATGGGGTGATGGTAATTATTTGAACTCAAGGAATGTACGCTTAACCTTCTGTTTGTAATCATTTATCTAATTAACTGCCATTATAATTTTTAATTTAAATTTCAACTTTTATTATTTATGACATTCGTTCAGTCTTTAAAACAATAAATAAAAGTATAATTAGAGATTTTATCGGTAAAAATATGAAAATACGAACATTCATTCAGCAACACATCACGCAATAGTCTAGTATTTAATTATTGTGAACCAACTTACACTGACATGCTCACAGAAATACTTTATGTTCTAATTATTACGTTAGTACGTTCGTGATAAATCCGAAAAATTAAGATATCACTGCTGACATCCAATGTCAAAATTTTATTCATACACATATTTCAAAATATAAAGTTTTCAAATACATTAAAGAAATACTTATTTAAAGTAAACATTTTTATCATATCATTTTTACTTTTTTATTAAATTTGTGTGTTTAATTTTCACGTGGAATTTTGCATATGAACGACAATAAATTACTTCTCAAAGGAATAAAACTGTGGATTTACATTATCGTCCTTACTGGGCCTCGTAGTTAAGGATCGCCACGTCATTCCATTGCCAATACAGTTGAAAATCAAAGTTGTGCCGTGGAGTTTTTTTTTAAGTGAGAGCGGTTGCACACCAGCAAACTCACCGGTCACACTGATGTACTAAATCCAAAGCCACACCTGAAGTGAGGCGATCCGAACACATCCGAAAGAATAGATATGACCGAAGTCATCAGTATTCTTATACCTTCTAATACTAGACAGAAAAAATACCTGTGTCGTTCGAGGGGAATAGTACAGTGCGAGGTTTGAACTAGCAACCTTTCGCATGGAAGTCCAGTGAGTCATTGCGCAGTCATACACCTCATATACGTTATACATGTACCGTGAAATGTCGATTGATCGTTCCTCAAATAATGGTTTTCCCGTATCTGTCGTTCATTTAACCCATTTCCGAATTAATACCATATAAAACATGCAAAAAATTATCGCATGGATTGTTCCTCTATGCGTCGTTTTAACGCAATATTCGTTTTGAATATTTTACCCGATTGATCCTTTTTTTTTACAAATTTTCAAACTATGTCACCAAGCAAGTGGGTGCTTTTTCACAAAAATTGGACTAAAGACGACCAATTAGTATGAAGTCTGTATTTCGACCCGAGGGTTACAGATTTGTTTCTATTGGAACACAATTTTATTAAATAGGGTTCCAGTCTGGTTTTCACTTAAGGCCACTAACATTTTTCTGCTTGATTGGAAGATATTGCTGCTTGACAATAAATCCGCCAGATTATACTGAATACAACAAATGTTTAAAAAAGGTCGTCTAACCACATGGGTTAAAAATCATATCTCAAGCTCTTTGTATGACCAAAGAAAATCATGAATTGAAGTCTGATAAATCAACATGTGATATACTCGTATTTGTTTAACAGAGATTGTCAAATTGCAATTGACCATCTAAATGTATTATTTAGTATGATGTTCGATAAATAAAAACGTAAAAATATTTTAAACCCGTTTAACATGTGTTTTGTACTACTACACCACGTCCTATTAAGTGGACAGAGATGACAGAACTCTAAGTATTGTCTCAACTTTCACCTCGTTCAACTCATATGTCTCGTCCAGCATGCTTACCTTTTTCTCCGACTGGAAATATTAAAAAAAAAAAAAACTGTGTTCCTTTTGGGATCCGAACTCGCCACCTCCGGGTTGTGAGACAAGCGTCTAACCAAAGATTCCAGTCTCGTTTTTACTTATAACTTCTTTAAAATCTTTCCGGTTGGTTTGAAGAGATTACTACATGGCAAAAAGTCATCATGGTTGTACTGTATACACCGATAGTGTTATACAATCAAATGGAGTAATTTTTATTACATATTAATATGTAAACTAACATCTTCAATTATACATCGAAAGTGTATTATAATAAAAAAAACACTAGTTTTTATTACATATTAATATGTAAACTAACTTATCCTTCAATTGTACATCGAAAGTGTAACACAATAAAATACACAACTTTTTATTACATATTAATATCTAGACTAACTTCTCCTTCAATTACTAATGAGACAATGTAATTTTTACCTTATCGCCCCACGAGAAAAGTGTTTAAGCAGATACATCAATAATAAATCATTAGGTAATATTCCCAGAATAATCTCACCTGCTCCCACATACCCAAAGGATGTCCTGCGGTCTGAACAATATTACACGAACTGATTAACCGTCTTTGTTTGCCGACTATCAGACGAAAGCTTGAGACTGTGTGTTCTACTCATGATGAGGCTTAAGGTACGATAACTGTTTTTGAAAGCTCAATTAAGCTCAACTAAAGAGGCTTATTATTCATGAACAGTTACCATATTTAGATTATAAGTTGTAGCTGAAGGTTTTGTGCTTACATGATGGAGCTCACAAGGAACACATAATTAACACAATGCGAATTGTTATGGGAATCGATTAATCTTCTATGGTGTTTTCATTAGCATCTCAGAAATATGGAAACATTGAAAAATTGCAATATGGAAATGGAAATATGGAAACATTGAAAAATTAAAAGGGAAAGTTTGGAAATGACTTAGGGAAAGAGATGAAGGGTTTTTGAATAAAGTATAATTATGGCATGAGTAACTTCTGTCGAAGTATTCGTGGTATTTTTTTATTATTATTCAAGGCACAGAAAATCATAACAATGTGTAACATGGTATCGCAAATTACATATTATGTTTCCAGAATATAACAACTAGGCACTATGGCTCTGGCACTGGCACTGGCACTCAAGCTCTGGCACTGGCACTGGCATTCAGGCTCTGGCACTGGCACTGGCACTCAGGCTCTGGCACTGGCACTCTGGCTCTGGCACTGGCACTCAGACTCTGGCACTGGCACTGGCACTCAGGCTCTGGCACTCAGGCTCTGGCACTCAGGCTCTGGCACTCAGGCTCTGGCACTCAGGCTCTGGCACTCAGGCTCTGGCACTCAGGCTCTGGCACTCAGGCTTTGGCACTCAGGCTCTGGCACTGGCACTCTGGCTCTAGCAAAAATTAAATTGACAGTCCTGCCACTGAGCTCCTAGGAGCCATATGACATATGGCTGTCCATATGCAAGTTTTGGTGGATGAGTTTTTTGTTTATAAGAAAAACAAATTCAAGTTGAAAAGTCGTTCAGACATTAGCCATATTATTTATTAAGTCGAAGATAGAAGGTTCAGAGAGTTCACAACATTATATTAACAAACGTTGAAGAAAGCCAATCTGAAACTCGTACTGATATGCTCAAGGAGTAGGCAGTAAAAACTTTTGATTTGTTGCTTGAGGGGGACTGCTCAATATTACTGAATGACACTAAAACTATTACCAACAAAATTTCCCTACGCACATATGGAATGCATCTTTTGGGAAATCAAAATTGCGGGGGTTACCAACATATTATTTTATTTTACCATAGTCTGTTGAGCTATAAAAGAGGTTTGATTACAGAATAAGTTGAATTTACACTGTATGATTATTTCCACATCGTCATAATATAAATAGGCGAAAACCCGTACGGTTGTCGTCAAAGAAAGAATACGAGAATTGAATTTTGAATACATGAGAGCGAGAGAGGAATACTTGGATTCTCTCCGAAGGTAATTTGAAATTTGAATCTCGTTGGGTCCCGTGATCTGAACGAATTTTAAATACCTAACAATTTTTGAACCGGTGTAAAAGGGGACGATGTTTTTATTTTTTTATTTTGTATTTATTTATTATTACACATGTCAAGAAATATACATAATTTGCGAAAAAACAACGGGTAATTTAATTTAGACATATATTATTTTTATGGATCTGGGTTTGTCGCCTTTTATTTGTCGTATCCCCAGTAAAATAGGCTTTTGCCTGTATCTCACTGAGGATATTTAGCATGAAAAAATAAATCGATACTTTTTTCCGATTTTTGATTACACAAAACCAAAACCCCGTTGCACGTTCTCATCAACCTGACAAACAGTGACACTCAATATATATAAACAAAATGTAAAAATGATATATATAAACAAATTTTACATTTATGAATATATATTTTCATAAATGTAGAATTTGTTTTAGTTCCGTGAATATTTCACGGGTTGCATGTAAATTGCTCATGAGGGAATGTATTATTGGATTCGTGATGGAACACTAACCTTGAGGCAACCACTCTCTCAAGGATCTTGCCAAGACCTGGAAGAAGGCTGATGGGCCTGTAGCTAGTTGGATTTTCAGTAGGTTTATTTGGCTTGTGGATAGCAACAATATTGGCTACTTACAAATTCGGTGCGGGCAATGAATGAACGGGCTGGACATACGTCCGACTTTGTTCATTTTGATGTCGACTGAGAGAAGAAATCTCAACATTATTCTATCCAGTAACACAGTCTTCATCTCGTACACATTCATAAATCTTATCTTATACCCTACTGTAGTGATCAAATTTCGTACATCTCCCTCAGTAATAAATTCTCAAACTATCTTATTATTATTCTCGTTTAAATTGTTTAAAAAAAAACGAACTGTTAATCTAATATGTTGAATTTTATTTCCTCGAATTTTAGGACAGTCCTTCTCAACAAAATGCACTTTTTGCGATGGCAAAATGCAACGCTGCACAGCTCATAAAGCTTTTAAGAAAGGACTGCTTCATTTCATGGGGTTGCTTCTTTTTATTTATCTTTCATATAAATTATATTCACTGTTCCATTTAAAATGATAAGTGGTTAATACTTACTTTAATAAAAATGATTTTATGGCATTAACTTAATTTGGCAGATGTAATTTTTAAAGGATTTATAAATGATGAAAAAAGAAGGAAACAAACATGATAGATGTCTTTGATATTTGGTGCTGGAGACGGATGTTCCGTATACCATAGACTACAAAGCATACCAACGTCTCAATCATCTAAGAATTGGAGATTACCGAAAAACTTTCGACAATATGCAGATAAAGAATCGCAAGATAATTTGGGCTATTGCTGGACAGTATGATGGACGTCTGGAGAGATGGTGATGACGAGACAGTTAAGAGAAGGTGAACAAAGGAAGGTTTCCCATGGGATGAACGAGTTGCATAAAGGAGTTAACAGGATCCTCTTTAAGCGCTACATCAACATGGCCAAGGATCGGAAGAGATGAAGATAGGCTATACGTCGAACTCGAGAGATAGCAGTGAAGCACGAAATTCAGCATTGAGTACGAAGAAGAAGAAGGAGGAATTCATAAGCGTTGCTGACTTACAAGAAGAAGCAATAATACAAAAAAATATTTTTCCATAATGTCGCGAATTTGTAAAATGCATTTGGTGCTTGTTACTTGAATTATAACTACTACTCACTAATTACTAATATTTTCCATCAATTTTCTGAGCTTTATGTTAATAGAAAATTTTAAAAGGAAAAAAAATGTGATTTATGTGTATGGGTAAACAATGAAATATTAAGCATGGTCGCGTGATAACGTATTGGACACAGAGGCGCATGTTCGCGCGGTAATGCACTGGACTTCCGTGCGGACGGTCGTCGGTTCGAACCCCGCGCTGTCCTACTCGCCTTGAACGACACAGGCACTTTATCCGCCTAGTGTTCGATGGCATAAGGATATCTGTGACTTCGGTCATGTCTATTCTTAAAAAAAAAAGGAAATTAAATAATACTGTATTTTGGATAGGATTTCCTCAGATGATGGAATAGTTACCAGAGATATTAAACAGCGTATGACGATAGGAATAAAAGTCAATGGGGCACTAAAGTGTACATATTCTTATCGAATAGTATAAAAACCTACTAAAATGATGATATCCCACAAAAGTATTTCAGTATCAACATTAATGTGTGTGAATGAAACGTGGATGTGAAAAAGACTGAAAGAATCGGAGTAAATACTGTATAAATTGTGGGAAGAATACATAGTGTGACAATGTATATGAAATCAATTGATTAAGGATGAATATGAACAGAGGCCTTGTGTTGTGAGTTTGATGATAAAGGACAACGTATAATGGTTTGGGCGAGTAGAAAGAATGGATAATGAAACATTAACTCAACGAATACACACATTTAATACAAGTATAACATAAGTAAAATGCATGTTGAATTTCTTTGTTCAAAATTCAAAAATTTATATGTTTAATTGGTATAACATATATATTATGATATTTTTTATTCCATTCTCAGTATACGCCAATGAATAGCTAAAATCAATGTACTTCAACCGGAAAATATCATTTTTGATAATATAGACAGTCAACAAATTGGTGTCAAAATACTACAGTATTTGGTTTGTGGGAGTGAAACATGGACGACGATAAAGACTGACAGGAGCCGAATAAATATTGTAGAAAAGCGTGAACTGAGAATAATGTAATACATGGAGCTACAATATATGAAATAATACTGAATAAAGTGATAAGGGATGAATGTTAACTTAGGGCTAAAGTTTTGAGTCAGAGAAACAAAGGTTTGAGTCAGAATACACTGAAATGGGTTGATCATGTGGAAAAAAGAGTTGTAAAACCAATATATAGAGCAAATGTGAGTAGAAAGCTTGGAAGAGGAAGATCAAGGATAGTATGGATGGATCAAATGAATGATATTTTGTAAGAAGGAAACAGAAGGGTAGGAGTTATATATGAAGATATATGAATGTAAATGAGACGATGTGTGTCAAGATAGGAAAGTCTGGTACACTATTCTCTCTGATTTTTTCCGTCAGGAGGTATGACGCGATGATATATAAGCATGTACGAGTATGTTATACAAGTATCCTTTCACACATTTTTTTAGGAACAGCAGATTACGGGTTCTTTGCCCGTTTGTATCCATGTCGTAGACTTATTTTGTCCCCCATAACGTCGTGGGTAGTGGTGGGATTGGACGGAACTACTATCCATTTGGTTTCTCAGTCTGGTTTTCACTTTAGACCACTATCGTTTTTTCTGATTGGTTGTAAGAGATTCCCACATGTCAATCAACCTACACGATTGTAATATGTGTATATACAAGAAAAACTTAATACTCGTACAATAATATTATACAATACAAGGCGCATATTTCCGATCGAGAATCTATTCCACTTCTGCCGCCAGATATCTGGTGAAGTCATATATTTCTCAGCTAATCGTCGTCCCTCGGTCCAGAAAGGTCGTCGAGATCTATGGCTAGTCGGGGGGAAGCAGGAAATATCCATACGCGTTGATAGCGTGACAGAAGCACCTTCCGGTTCTTGCAAACCTCCTACCTCCTAATGTACGAAGCGAAAATACCTTAATGAGGGAGTACCAAAAGGTGTGCCGAAATAACATGCTATCAGAACTATTCATCCATTATTCTGAATGATTCACCGTTCAAAAAAAGTATAACAAAACAATAATCTAAATTTAAAGTGACTTTTAAAATATTTAGGAATTAGCGTGTATCTTAATAAAGTTTGCCGTTTATTCTACTAAAAAACTAAAAGTACATAACTGAAATTATATTAAATAATACTTTAAAGGGTTAAGAATGAGAGGAAAGATGTTTTTCAAGATTTTAGCATAGTTTCGAAAGGAAGAAATTTGTCAAGTATTCGAAGAATTTCTCGTAAAGCGTGGTAAGAGTTGAATGAAGGCTTAAACGATATCAAGGACTTCGTGAATTGGAATTCTAAAATTGTAGTATTTTTAAAACATGTCTGATTGGTTGTAAAAGATTCCCACAGGGTAAAAAATCCAACAGGTTGTACTGTTTCATAACAACAGCTAAACACAATTTAATAAATAACCTAAGCCTCAACAGTCATTAAAATATGATATTTTTAGTTAAAAACAAAAAGAAGACGAATTCGCTTTATGGAAATATTTGTTTTCAAATATCTCAATTTCAGAAATGGAAATTGAAATAGCATATTTGAAATATCTCAATTTCATGAAGGGAAATTGAAATAGCATATCTGAAACACTTCAAACGGAAAAAATGCAAGGAATTTTTATTGCATTCTAGAGGGGGGGGGGGGGGTTTGGCCACTTTGGAAATATTTTCTATTTACTGTTTTCCTGGATTACATTTTCAAGCTAAATTATTGTAGGCTTTATACGAAGTTAGCAAAATGTTACACAGATCAAATATCTATGTAACATTTTGCTAGCTTGGTAGAAGGTACCAAATTTCAGTTATTTTTATGATGCATTATGTTTATACATAGAAATCACAATTATTAGGATCTAGAATCTAGATCCGGATGGATACGGAGAGTTAAAGGTCTACGATCTAGGGTCCGGATGGATCTTTAACTCCCTTCTTAAACCTTGAGAAAGGAAATTGATCCTTCCACGAAGTTCAGGGTACAGTTTCAGTTTACTTTGCTCTTACTGAGTAGTAGAGAGAGTAGTTCAATCTTCAGCTCAGGTATCATAAAAAACGATGAAAAATTGACGAACAGATTTGTTATTTATTTATAGATATCTTCAAAAAAATTCATAACTGTTTTCCACTAATTTAAAATTGTTTTCGAGTTGTTTAAAATGATTTATAAACGAAATCATCAAACATGTGTTAATTCAAAATATAAATTCGTTAATTATGACAAAAATCCACCACTAAGCCAAAACAGACGATTTTACGACGATATTTAATACTTTTTGACCGAAATTTATTATTTTGTACCATAAAACACCTATTTTGGAGTACAAATACAGCTTTTGCAGACAAAATCATCAACTAGATATGTTAGTTTCCTAAAAAAAGATATTTCTGACAATTCAATGTTTTTAACGTTTATTTACAATTATTTTTAAAAAACCTACCACCAATTCACAAACCCTACGATGTGATTTGGTATTCAGGTCTAACATGAATATGATCTACATAACATATCTTC
Source organism: Odontocerum albicorne (assembly GCA_949825065.1). Taxonomy (NCBI): domain Eukaryota; kingdom Metazoa; phylum Arthropoda; class Insecta; order Trichoptera; family Odontoceridae; genus Odontocerum; species Odontocerum albicorne. The sequence goes on from OX463853.1 coordinate 18,759,918, forward strand.
AATGATTGGGTCCCACTAATAAAAGATCTGAACGAACGAACAGAAAAGACTTGATGAAAAAACTAAACTTAAACGTAACTTTACAAGTACTCGTACTTTCACGTGGTAATTAATTACTCGTTAAAAATAATTTTGAAGAAATAATTATTAATTTATTTCCCGTGAACTGATTAGGTTGTTCCGAAAATAATGGCTGGTTTTATCCTTGAAATTCAATCAAACACAATTTAAGAGTAAATAAACTTTCTTAATCAAAGTAAAAGCCTTTTTACTTTTGACATTTTTGCCTACGAATTGCAAGCCTATTTATGCTTATAAAATAAAACTCAGGCGGATAAGAATTTTCAAAGGCATTTTCCGCTACTTCTCTTTCATTGATTTTTTTGCCATAAATAGTTATCGAGGTGTTTGAAAAGGGGAAAATCGATTGACGATAGAACAGATAAGTAAGGCGGGTGAGGTAATGTTTCGTAGCGCCACTGGTATATTTTTCTAATTATCAATTACACAATGTGAAGTCGTACGTTGTCGTGAATTAAGATGGGTCTTCTTCGGTAAATCACTGCAGGTTGTTTATCGCATAGTTCTCGGTGCATAGTTGCCAATTGTTTGCTATACAATTGGGCAGTAATAGATTGACCTTGGTCGAGAAAATTGCAATGAATAACACCGGTGGAAGACCACCATAATGAAACTATTTGATGCCATTTTGGTTTTGCAAAATGATTTGGTGCTTTCACGTTATAGATTCATTTCTCGCCACTTGCCACATTACAATTTAAAAATGAATCATTACGGGTATGCAATCATACCGAAGAACAGATTTTGAAGCGACATTTTTTTTGGTTATCATAACGTTCATGTGGAACCCACTAATCAAGTTTTTTCACCTTTCCAATTTGCTTTAAATGTACAGAAGATATAGTTAAGGCGAAATCGCGGTGGACTGGGCATGTGATACGCGATACGCATGGGCGATCACAGACTCACAAAACATGTATTGTACGGAGAAGTGGTAGGCAAGCGAATAGTTGGTGGGCAGAAGACGCGCTATAAGGACAGTCTGCGAGAATCGCTTACTTTGTGCGGGGCGCCTGAGGACTGGGAGCATGTGACTTGGGACCATGAGGGGGGAAGAGCCGTATGTTCTCGGAATGATATCGTCTCAGCAGCTAGACGTATGAGAAACAGCCTGCACGCTACGAAGAAGCGTCCGCATGACCAGGCGGCTCAGCAGGGTCCACATGTCTGTGACATTTGCGGGAGGGGGTATGCATCTAGGATCAGGCTGTTTTCTCACAGAAAATCACATGGTCGAGGTGGTAGAACAGTTCATGATTGATGGAGGGACGAGGGGGTCATTGACTACGAGACCCTGCAACGACGACGACGACGAAAGGTTCAGAAATGTAGCATCATAACACCCAATCGAATTAAACTTAAACAAAAACAAATTATCAAATATTCCCTATCAAAGAAAATTTGAAATGATATATGTACTCGTAATATTAAAATCGGACATTATTTACGGAATTACCTAATATTTTATCTTTGACGTTTTATGGAGAGTTTTACATTTCTTGAAAAGCGAAAATTCTTCAGATTAGCTTTCATAATTGTCAAAACAATGAATGGACTTCATTTCTGAAAGAATTCTCTTTGGTGTATTTATTTCTCATTAGGAAGATATGTTTTAGTTTTTTTCAGCACCCCTTTATATCCTTTATTTAACATACCTTTGACTTGTCGAGTGTTAGGGTGACAATGACATCTATGATATCGTGTTTCAATTTGTTGTTTCGCATTAAAAGCTGAATATTTCTCGTTTGATTGTAATTTGTTTTAATATAAATTTGGTTTTACGAAATATTAAATAAAATTAATATTGTTTTTTTCTCTTTGTCTTTTATTTTTAATTGATTGTTCCTTTCATAGAAATTAGCTCTGATTTTCTAACTTTTATATCTTTATTGTTTAAAATTAATATTGAACAAAAAATATAATATCTCTTCAATGACGAAATTTGTTTCTCAACAACTCATATTTTCTTGCCCTTTCTCGTGTTCTTTCGTTTTTCTCAATCTTGCAAATATTTGGTTATAGTGTTATTTTTTCATTTATTTTAGTGCTTTAAATATGTTTGAGTATTTTTTTTTTCGGAAATAACGCTGTAACTTTTCACTCTTCTTAACCTCTGGTTGGTTGGAGGAGATTGCCGTATACACTAGTCATTCTACAAGTTACAATAAATCGTTTATGTGCTTCATATAGCGAATTTAAAAACATCACAACTCCGTTCAGTGACAAAGAGTGTTGTTCATGGTTTTCCATAATTTCCAATATCCCTTTCCGTCTCCTGGCCATAAATGACGTTGTTAATTTTTTTCCGGTTTGTGTTTTTAGTATTTTGGCAAGCATGTTTTTTTCTCTATATCAAACATATAAATACCCACCATTTACTACCAACTATTTAAATCCTGTGTATGGTTGGTCGGAAGATATTGCTACTTGGCAATAAACTCTCCACACAGTATACATTATATAATAAACTATTAAATGAACAAATAAATAAAGAGTATAAATATATAATAAAAATTAACAATTGCTATGATGTTTCCGTAGTAAATAAAAGTTTGGTCACGACTATACATCGCTAATAGCCTGCAACTACCTACAGGTAGGAGGTGCATGCGAGAGCACCCTCCCCTTGATCCCATCCCTTGTGTTCATAGAATCTGCTAATTGGAAATTAATGTACCCTTAATTTGGTTTCCGGAGAGATAACGTGTAATACGATCAAGTTCATTTTAGTGGTCGTAAAGCAAAGATCGCGTTGGCATTTCTTGATCGAGTTCTTTGCCTCTCCTTTTTCTATTTTTTTTATAAAATATTCTTTATTTATAGTTTTTTCGTTTACTGTTAATTCAATTGTATTTAATCAAGCTTTAGAAATAACTGTAACAATTGAAAAGTAGACGAAAGCCTAAATAATTATGTTTTACAGTAAATTTTGTTAATAATTATGTTTTACAGTAAATTTCAAGTTACTTAATGTTTTATTTTAATCATTAAAATGTTTAAGAAGGCTTTTGAGGACCATTTTTTTTTCAACATTTATAAAATGATGAATACCGTAGCCAAGTTGTTTAGATGTTTGACTTCAGACTCAAAGGTCGTAGGTTCGGTTCTTGTTGATACTCATGACGAGAAAAAGGTTCGCGGCTGGTTTTCGCTTAAAGTCTCTATAACATAATTTTGGTTGATTGTAAAATATAGCCATATGGCAATAAACCCGCTAGTTTTTGTAATATACGATGGAAGTATAATACTATACGTTAAATTAAACAAAATACTTAACGTGTTACTATCTCAGCTAAGCTCTTCAGTAGCTTTCACATTAGTCTATGTATGCCCTTCGTAAATTTTCTGCATTTATTTGTACCAAATTTGTTTTTTTAATAATTACATGTGACTATCAATATACCAACACAACAAGTGCAAACTTTTTTCATGACATTTGAGAAATAATTAACAAAACATTTTTATTTATAAATCTTTAATAAAATAAATAAAACACTTATTTTTTATTCGCCATTGTTTTATTTGAGTTCACTACCGGTTTCAAACATCTCCGTCTTTCTCGTCAGGTAAAGTTGAACTAAATGATGTCTAAAATATATTCTTCCTAATTAGCATTGGTACAGGAGAGGGAGAGGGGAAAAGTGGCTAATAAGGCTAGGTAGGCGTCAAAATGATGGCTTTAGAACATATTTAGCAGAGGACTATTATTGAAATTGACTTAATTTTTTAATCTCAATTTTTGTTAACTTTATTTAACGTTCAAGTACTATATAAAATATTTTCTTCATTAAAAATTATATGATTTCCATTTCATGAAAATGTATTCGTACGAATCAAATGTGAAGTTACTTATTTGATTAATATTATCAGTGGATTGTCTTCAAAATGCATATTTTTTTATCGTGTTAAGCTTATTGTAGGTAAAAATATAACGTTATTAACTAAAAATTATAAAAACATATATAAAAAGAATCGAAAATACCAGCCTACCACATAATGGCATGGCAAAGTGATTTATTTGTATGGACATGGAATACTTAACGATTATGGAATTCGGTATTTAAGTTTTTTATTTTATTAAAATAATATATCTACAATAAAACACCTCCAAACTATTTATTATTTCAAAAAGTGTGTCAATTATACACGCATTTTTCTGTAATATCCATATAAGGTAATCTAAACAACCCCATAAAATTAAACTCGAGTTTCCTTCTCGTAAGGAAATTTCAGTTAACAAACGCTCCGCAAACACAAAGCCATAGTTTTCAGTCCATCTATTCTGTAACAGACTTACAGTAAATTAAACTTATTGTTAGTTTAATCTTGGGCCTGATTAGTGGGAGTAGCGAAGCCTTGCCTTGCGCCTTCTGAAATATTCACATTAGGTTAAATTCCACCGTATAATTGAGAAAATCGTTATCTGATTGTCTACATCTGAATAATTTCATTTTGACAAGAAATAATAAGAGTTTTCTTACATAAAACAGTCGACGTAATTATAAATGTTTAAAAATTTGTTCTTTTATTTTATCAAAATACTTCATTGCAATAAAACCAGTAATGACAGGTGGCCACCTGTTCAACCATCCAAACAATACAGACAGACGACTTCCGTGTCCTAGTTGATTGGACATCTGCCTGAGCCCAGGTTCAATTCCCATTGGTGGTCGATTTTTTAAAAATGGTTTCAGACTGGTTTCCACATTAGACCTCTATTTCATATATCTCGTTGGTTGAAAAAGATTGCCGTATGGCAATAAACCAAGTTTTTCCGACCAAAAAGATGTTCATAATAATAATAAATGACAATTTATTTAGTGCCGTTTCAGTCAACAGACTATCTTCAAGGGTGCCAAAAGTGACCTTTATCGAAATCCAAGTTAGAACCTTTTTAAAAAAATGTGGCCCAACAAGATTTGAACCCGCAACCTCCAGGTTGAAAATCTGATTTGAAAACCTTTTTAAAAATACTGAGTTTCAAGATGAATTGAGCCCGAAGCACCCAAGTACGAAGACTTTTTTACCGAGGAAGTCGCTGAGATCGTCGAAATGTACGATACAGAATATTTTAATAAAACAAAGTAAACATTTGAAAGAAAAGGGAGATAGTGAAGAGGACAGGATAATTTGTAATAAATCACAAATCATTTTTTTTTATTTTTTTATTTATACTTTTAAATTTTTACATTCAAATATGCAAAGCACACTCCGGCTTACTAGACGTATGCCCGTAGGTAGTTAACATAAAACAAATAATAAAAAATAATAAAAGAGGAAACGTAATTATAAAATAAAGTAACATTAACAATTAGTATAAAAAATTAATATAGAAAATCAGAAATCAAGAGTATGAAAATTCTATCATATAAAATAGTATTTAAATTAGAAACATTTATTTTTCAAACGATCATTCACTTATTGGTACTAATAAAAATGACACTTATCAATCCACAAAAAAATTTGCAAAATGAGGATTTGGACAAATTAAATAGCGTGGTCAGGAGATCCGTGTTTAACTTCATTCGTGTTGCCTTTGAATGAAGAGTCACTAAAGTAAATGAGTTAATCACAGTTCTCCATCGCACGTCCTGGAAATAGTACAGAACGTGGACAGGCAACAACATTTGCCCACATCTAGCCAGAGCCACGTTTGCTAACAGGCAACCTTAGGCATTTACCATTTAAATCAGAAGCATTCAATGTACAAAACATTAAATATTATACTCGTACCATAATTACTTTTTTTTCAAAGAACTTTTCATTTTTAATTTCAAGACAAACGTACAAAAAATACGCGAGTGATTAAATGTTAGAATACGGGTATTGTTTTAAAACTTCGATATTATTTTTCCATCAAATTTCCTTTGTTTACTTCCGTAGACGATTAACATTTTGTTGGGGAACTTTCGAAGCGTTTAAAGCGATTTCAAAATTAATTTTTTTGAATGATTAAAATTATTCGAAGCACAAATTTCCACAGAAATTTGTTTAAAGACAAAATAGACATAATAATCTTATTAAAAGGTCTTAAATTATAAAGGAAAAGTGCTAACCTCCCTGTAACTTTCCCCTAATTCCCGTTAAGATGTCTTTGTAAAGAAAATTCCAGCCCTCAGGCAAATTTCAACCCTTTCGCTGTGTATTTCGAGGCATCCCTTATGACTAATTTGGTTTGAACCGTAACCTAAGTAAGTTAAACGTGTGTAGAAATCGTAATTAAACTTAGCGACAACGGTTGTGTTTTGAAAATATTAGCAAATTTTATCGTTTTAAAACACAATATGAGGAAAATCAAAATGTGTACACGTATCATGTTTAATATTCATTCGAATTATACTGAGTTTACGAGATATAAGCCTCGGGTAGGCGATTAGTTTTGCAAAATATTAAGGAAATCTCTGTATTTGCGTCTATTTCGTGTGACACTAGAAACATGTTGAATATTTATGCTTTAAATAGAGGAAAATGTTTATTTATGTACTCGAACATACATATGGCTTAAAATAAGACTGCAAAAATCCAATTCCATTTTTATCAGTATTTGCGAGTAAAATGTTACCATACTTCGGATATGTCGCTTGAAATAATTAAAACAGTTTGCAGAAGTTGGTGATGACTGGAAATGTTGAGGGGCAGTTAGTAAGCGGGTGGTATCCAGCAAGGTGTATAGACCAAACTATAGAGATGAGTAGTTCCATATTGAGTGCTTCACTCATCATGACTCAATAACGGAGGGATAGAAGCGAAATATCCCGTCAGATCAAGGACTTGAAGGATCCACGAAGATCAGCCACTAATAATAATATTAAGAATATGTGAGTATACTGTAGATCAAAAGAATAAATTGTATAATTGTGTGGTATTCGTGGTATAGTAGTCTTTCTTTATTAATTCTTTCTAGAGCCCAAACCAACTCGAAGTGTTGTTCTTCATCTTACTTAATTCTGAGTGCTCTACTCCATCGTACTAATATTTACTTAATGTTATGAAAAATACAAAATAAATTTAAGCAATAACTTTATAATTAAAATATTGAATACTGCTTTTAAGAACTTATCCCGTAAACTATTTTCTTTGTATATTTTAATGTTTTAATTTACAGACACAGTCGAGTTTCTATCTCACAGCTTATTTTTATTAAATTTTGCACTGAATTCTTGAACCATTCTTGGTTCTGTTCTTGAACATGTTAAATATATTTTATATTAAATCATTTAAAGTATTAGAATGAAATTTTCATAATTGTGAATGTTTATCAGATTGTATTAAAACACCGTGGTATCGTGAATCAAATCAAATAGATAAAGTGAATAAATTCGCATTTGTTCTCTTTTAGATCGCATTTGTTCTCTTTTAGTTCGCATTGGTTCTCTTTAATTCGCATTTCAAAAAAAACATAGTTATTAGGAGAGACGAGCTAAAGAAAACACATGAAATAAAATCTTCATTGTTTTACTGTGGATTATAAAATAAATAAATGAAACAAAATATAGGCATTAAATTATAAACAAATAAGGATATTTAATACACTCATAATAAAAATATTATGTACTCGTATATAAAGAAACAAGACTAAGAAAAAAATAATTTGAGAGTTGATCTTATTTAGGACAAAACAACTTATTTCTGTTTGTTTGAAGTTTTTTCGAAGGACTGTTTTTTCGAAGGACATACAATACGACGTCATTCGTGGTCTGATGCTAAGCAAGTAGGCGCCCCAGACTCATTTCCTAGTGGATTTACTTTTTTATCTTGAATTATGTTATTTTTATTACTTATAAGTGCTTATTATTTTTTTGTAGCACTACTAAATATCACAAATATATCTCCTAAAGTCATCGAAACGACAAGCTGCAGCAGATTAATCATGTCAATCGACTTGAAACTTGGATGATCGTGCGCTAGTTGATTAGATATATGTGTTTGTGTATATATACGTTAAACAGTAGTACATATTTATTGAGTTAAGAATAAAATTAACTTCTTATTTATTATCACTTAATTTCTTGTGTGTTTAAATTTACGTGTACAAGGATGTGGGCTGAAAACATCTGATATCCTCGCAGCCATGCTTGCCACCCTTATTGGTGCAAGTGTATCTCTGTTTCTTAACAGAGATACACTTGCTGATGAGCTCTGAATGTTTGATAGCTTCTCTCTCAAATATATATTATTTTCCATTATCTTTACATATTTAATTCTGAAAGTGTTATTTCAGAAGATATGTACATTCCATGTTGTTATTAATAAACCTATATTTATTTATTTATGCTGGTCTAGCATCGCGCATGAATATTCCATTGCACACACAAAGATTAATACCTAAAAAAATTAAACAAATATCAACAAGTCTTCATTGAAATTTGCGTATATTTTTTACGTGAAAAATAAATCCCTTTTTAAATTATTTAACAAAAAGTTCTAATTTTAAATACAGAATATTAACACAACTTCAGCGTTCTAGTTGGTTCAACACCTTTTTTCTAATCCAAGAATTGTGTACTTAATTAATTTTTTTTTTAAAAGGCCACTCATTTTTATAAGGGGTCTAGTCTGGTGTACGAGTATACTTAAGGCCCTTTTAACATCTATCTGATTGGTTAGAATACATTGCTACATGGCATTTAAACTACCAGCTTAGTATACTGTACACAACGCAAGTATTATACGAGTATAATGCACCTTGCCATTGAAACTATAAATTTGATTTGTCAGAACTCTATGCTCGTTGAATTGTAACAACTTGCATAGCTACTTTAACTATACGAATATCTTGCATCACATTATAGCTGTCTTTGGATTTCCAATCATCAACTTACGATGAAGTATGAATTATGAAATTAAAAGGGAAAGTTTGGAAATGACTTAGGGAAATAGATGAAGGGTTTTTGAATAAAGTATAATTATGGCATGATTAACTTCTGTCGAAGTGTATTCGTGGTATTTTTTTATTATTATTTAAGGCACAAAAAATCATAACAATGTGTAACATGTTAATGTTTCCAGAATATAACAACTAGGCAATTCCAGAATATAACAACTAGGCAATTCCTTGTCTTGTTGGAGATTTCAACATGAATATTTTTTTGTCGATATAAATATTTCCTGTCCAGAATTCAATAAAAAGTACAGAAGTGTTTCTTAAAAACAAAGCAAAACCATTTCAAAACAACATTTTCAAAATTTCACTTCTTATAAAGCATTAAAAAACAAAAAGAGAAAATCAATAATATTCTAATCAAAAGTTTTTTAATCAATAATTAAATACATTATAGAGTCAGAATGACTGCCTCATCAAAGCAAATCCCCACTTATCTTAATCTCTGGTCATCTATTCCAACTTCCCCGAATCTTCACTTATCTAAATATCTGGTCAACTCTTCCACCTACACTAAATCCCTCTTCAAACAATCGCAGCTGGTTTAATATAACACAGTATTTCATTAAACAGATTAATAAATCAACTGTCTAATATTTTGTTATGTATAGCTAGCTAAAAAATACAAATTTAGGTGAAACCAGGTCTGAAAGTAAAACAATTCTACAAAATCAGCTCCGTTTACAAGTATAAACCATTAGATCACAATATTACTATCGACTGATATGATTAGTGAATACCACGATAACATTAGTGAAAAATATATGCGGAGTTTAACGAATAGCCATTATGGTTTAATGACTACAGGAGATCCTTGTGCAACGCTTTTCTTGCGCATAAAACCCTCTTTACTTACGGCTAATTACAGATTCATTAAGGAAAAATTGCTCCAGACCAGTCGTTTTGTCTGGCATTACTCCATTACCATTAATGTATACTGACTACAAGGTTTAAAGTGCGATGAAATAGATTTAAATTAGAGCATTAAAGTTTTAATAGGTTTTAAATTTTGAAAATTTCTTGTTGTATAATAAAAAATTGTGTAATAATGAGGAATGACTCAACCTTTTTTTAAACGTGGACTATCCCCCAATCAAGTAACGGCAAGCTAATTTATATGCCAACGAATCACACATCTTCCTATACATTACCTTTTACTACTTTGAAATAAACTAAGGTAGTAAGATAATACGGCCATGAATACCAATATTTTTTTAAAAAAGTTCATTAAATGTAAGTAATCATTTAATGTTAGTGAAAAATGTACCAGATGTATTTACAGGAAAGTGTTTAAAGTAAAAAATGATCGATAACCTTCTTAGATAAAGTAAAATCGGAAAGAAAAATAAATGTTTGCGAAGTAGGATGATGATGAAACATATGATTTTCTTCAGCGCCATTTCGAAACCATGTGAACTCTTAAGATAACATCTAATACATTGAAAATAACATTATTCAGATTGGAATTGTTAACGCTCTATGTAATTATTTATTTATTTATTAAAACACTAAAATATGTAAATGGTGAGTTAAATGCTATACAGCAATATTTTTGAACCAACCAGATAATAATTATGTAGATTCGTGTCAATTAATGAAAAGTTCGACAGTCGAATGACACGGTTAAGATTTTGCCACATGGCAATACGTCCGTAGGTTCTACTATATAAAACGAAAATTTAATACAATACACTAAAGTACGACGTGAATAAGGAGGAGAGACTAGAAATGCAAAAAGTCTATCTCTGTTTGAACGCAGCAGAAATCCATGATCGGGAAAATGTTGAACATTCTCGACTATAAAATGTAATACAATACACTAAAGTACGACGTGAATAAGGAGGAGAGACTAGAAATGCAAAAAGTCTATCTCTGTTTGAACGCAGCAGAAATCCATGATCGGGAAAATGTTGAACATTCTCGACTATATTTTTTGTTAAATTATATAAATGAAAGCCTCTCAAATTATTTATACAATAGTTTATACTTTTTTTTTAATATGCGATCTATGTAATTATTAATAATTAAATGCTCATGAATAAAATATGAAACAAGACTCAAATCAAATTTACTTATTTAACATATATCAAAAAATTGTCAAACACGATTATTTTCTAGCACTAAATTAGAAATCGTCAATTAAATCATTATTCTTATAATCATTTAGCGTGATTTGATTATTTTTTTTAATAAATTGTAAGCTTACTTTCTATTATAATACTTATAATATACTTTTTGCTCCCTCCACTCTGTCATTTATGCCTACTGTAACAGATAATGGCGTGATGCTTTGTATGAGGAACGTAAATTAATGGCATCCTTAAATTTTCAAATATAAACATTCAGGAAGAATTTTCGGGATCAAAAATATCTTCTGATAAATATATAAATTTTTCCAGAAAATTTTGGCTGTATTTAAACTTGCCGAGCAGTATTTCGTAATATACCGATCATCAAAAAACAATTTCGTCCATATGCTGTTGAACGTAATTTATCGTTGGTAACCAGAAAAGCTTCGCGAGGGTCGACTGGTATGAAAATATTTGAATAACGAAATTATCCAAAGGATTGAAAATATCTAAGGGAAAGATAATGTCGCTTAAAAAGTGATTCCCTTGCTTTTCAGCCTTTTTTATCTGCACTTAAAATTTTATTAAAACAATACTATGTCTGACGTCACGGAGACTGTAAATTGAAAAGACTTTTTTAATTTTAATATAATGTTTTTTTAACGTTATAAAAATGTTTCAGCCTTTTTTTATAACGACAATATATTGCCATGGTGTAAGAGATGAATTTCATTGGAAAATGTTACGGCAAGCGTTTAAAATAGAAAACAATATATTATACATATTTTATGTTATATAAAGTTAGAGTGGGAAAAAGTGGAATCAATACATGGAAATATGTGAATATGGACCCACCGCCACCCATGCTGTTATGGGATACAAAATAGGTCCCCGTTCAGCGCGATCGACACAAGAATATCGATATCGTTTTAATGTTTTTTTTATGAGCGCAACATCACGAAGTGACGAAGAAGAAACTGCCCAAAGGGACTCCTTGTCAGATGGCGACACACCTGAGTGTAAAAGTATCGACAGCGGACTTAGGTCCGACATCACGGAATATGGATAATAACTCGCTGCGGAGTAAATATAGTAAGATAACGGCTTTAGGCCTGAAAATATTAAAAGTATGAGAAACAAAACCACATGTATGACAAGATGTAGAAGATGATTCGATGGCTGTATATGTTGATTAAAAAAGGCGTGGTGATATGTCATCACTACTACCCCAAAAATAATATATTGTGGGGATATAAATGTATGTAAGTGGTATTTAATCTTCGGAAAATACAAAACCATAACGATTATGTTATTGCGCACTGTAGAAACGAAAAGGGAATACTTCGTTTGTTTGTTTTTAATAGGCAATATATTATTTCTTAAAATATTTAAGCCCAAGCTGAGGTTAAAGATTTTTACATTATACCACTAATATTTAATTAAACTTTCGAATGAGCTAATCATTTCCGAGAATTTCCAATAATTTCCTGCTATTTAATTTTTTATTTTAAGTCCTCTTCAAGAACCAATTATTTATTGATGTGACTTAGGGTAGTTGGAATACAACATGTTTTATTAAAATATATTTTTTAACAAATTAAAAAGCCGATCCAAAACGTTCCGTTTGTCAAATGATATTGTAGCTGACATTGAAAATAAAACAATCAAACACTAAGAATAAAACGAAAGCAATTGTTAACAAAGTTTAAAATTTTTTAAATAAAAATAATTATTTAAATATTTACTAACCATGAATATGTTTGCAAATAATGTTGATATCACATTTGTATACGTTCATATCTTGGATATAATTTAAAAAAAAACACAAATATGTAAATGGTGAACCGTGTCCTTCAATATTGGTAATCAAGTTAACAAGTTTAATATTTCCCCTAAAAATTTCTCTGTGTAACATAGTTGCCTACTTTTCACGGTTGGTTTAAAATTGTTATGAGCAAATAAACAAAGCAACAGTTAATAATTTATTATTTTTATTATAACTTTCATTTTATATGTCAAAGTCCAGTTCCTTTTAAATAATATTTTATCAGACATCCATTATTCTGATAAACGGTTATATATGATAAAAAATATTTTCGAACCAATCGAATCAAAATTGTGAAAAAACCTAAATGTGTGGAAAGTCAAAGAAAAATTTTATTTTTTAAATTTGATATTTCTCTAAGTCACGAAGTCAATTGAAATGTTTTATGATACATACTATATATTGGTTCGTTGCCTATTTTCTATTTTCTACAGCGAAAATTTATCTAAATTTAACTTCAAATCAAACGTACATAAAGCAAGCATCCAGTGGGCTATTTTCATAGGAATCCAAGAGGCTTCAATGAAAAATTAGATTGAAGAGTTTCCCGGAATACCTTATGATGTCAAGGGCCCTTGTGGAAGGTCAGAATAAAAAGGCGTGGGAAACTATTGACGTTTAATCTTCGTACAAGATGAAAATTAAAGATACTAATAATTCTAACGAGAGGGGTTTAATAAATCACATTAAATCTTCGAGCACCGTTTAGTGAACAAAGTTAAATTTAGATCACTCCTGTTTTATATATTAATCTTCTTCTTCTTCCTCTTCCTCTTCCTCTTCCTCTTCCTGTAGATCGTGATCTGTTTGTTCCGCTTGTTCCCCTTCTTGTGACATGGATTGCCAGCTGTAAAGCCATCTCTTCGGAGGTCTTCCAGGTAATCTTCTTCCGGCTGGGTTTCCTTGAAGGGCGACACGTGGAAGTCTGTCGTCTTGCATTCTGTTTACGTGTTCGTTCCAGTATCGCCTTCGTTGTCTTCCCCACGTGACGATGTCTTCCGTACTACACTTTCTTCTTATTTCGGTGTTTCTGATTCTATATTTTAATGTGTTTCCGGTTATACATCTCAGTGTTTTCATTTCCGAGGTTCTCAGGAGAGATTTTGTTCTAGATGTGTCTGCTCTGGTCTCTATTCCGTAGGTGGCTATTGGTCTCACACATGTCTTGTATATTCTGACTTTACTTTCTTTTCTCATGTGTTTATTATTCCACACCGGTGTTCTTAGGCATCCCGATATTGCAGCCGCCTTATTGACCTGTCTCAAGGTTTCATCATACAGATTTCCATTGCTACTGATGCTCACTCCAAGATACCTAAAGTCCATCACTTGCTCTATTATTTTATTATGCACTGCTAGTTTGCATCTTACCGGGGTCTTAGATATTGTGAGGCTCTTCGTTTTGTCCGTGGATATCAACATGTTGTATTTTAGTGAGGTTTGATGGAGTCTATACAACATCCTTTGGAGGTCATCTTCGGATTCTGCGGTGAGTACTGCATCGTCTGCGTAGCATACAATGCTGACTTTTTGGTCTCCCAGTCTGTATGTCCATGTCTGCAACTTCCTCAATTAGTTTGTCCATTATTAGATTGAAGAGAAACGGACTTAAGCTATCCCCCTGTCTAATTCCAATCGGAATAGGGATGGCATTTGTCAGGTAATTCTCCATTTTAATCCTGGTGTAGCTATTGGTATTTAATCTTAATATATTAATATATTTTTTTTATTTTTAACATTGAAGCGCAAGAAGTTTAATTTGCGATTGTTGCGTTGCTTCATATTCTCCACATTTCTCTATCGTGTTGAATCGTGAACTCTTCTCAGGCTCTCACAAAGAAATTAGAAGTTTTTGAAATGTGATATTATCGATGAATGTTGTGAATCTCATTACGTATTTTGCCAACCTCAGTCGTGAGGTTTGCAAAATACGTAATAATGACGCCATGAAACGAATGAAAAAAGATATAATATTAAAAAAGACAAGAATATTACCCACCATCAAACGGAGAAATTTTCAAGACTTAACACAAAAAATGTGATGAGAAAAATATGAGATCATTCAACTAATATTGCAGAGGAAAATTCAGGGTAGGAGACGTGCGGGAAGAAAACGCATCTTCTGGTTGAAAAACTAACGGAAGCGCTTTCATTGTGATATAAAACTATATATTTGTGAAGAGATATTGATCGCCAAATTCCGAAGACATGAGAAACTTCAAAGAAAAGAACATGAATAAAGATCCCACTTTTATAGTGTTTTCAGATACTTGTAGAAAATAACATCGAAAAATATTATATATGGGTTTTATGGACTAATAAAAATGTTACGCAATTCAATTCTTCACAGTCGTGATCTCAGTGGTAAGGAACATGACCCACAAGTTTTTGAGCATATTCATGTGGCCTTTTGAAAATAATAATACGCTTATGTCTTATTGTTTTTTGCACCGCAGTAGATGTTATAGGAAGTCAGAGAAATTGTAAAAACGTTGTTTATATTATCAGCCTTGCTGTCAAAACACAGTAATTTAGGGTATTATACTGTCTCGCATGAAATGTGCACTTGTGGATTCAAAATAAGAGCAGGTATGTTGTAGATATGTTTTAGGCATTATAATGTAGTTAGGAGTTGGATGGATTAGGAAAGAGCATAGGGAAAACGAAGTTGGAGATGTGACCAGCCTCTGAACCCCTGCATCAAGTTTAGTTTGAGAACCTACGCAATATCCGTGGTATGGCCGCTATCCGTGCACTAATAGCTACTTTGAACCAAAGGCGAAGAGTTCAAGATGTCAGCGGACCAGGAGTTGCATATATTCTGGGCGACCCTTGACCTGCCAGTACTATCCACTAGGTTCAGCCGCTAAACATATCACTTCAATCATTTTTTATAAATAAATCGAATATTTGTCATAAACCAAATCCGAAATGCTTAGGTAAAATGAAATTACTCAATTCATAACAACACAATTCAGAACACATCTGGTGCCTGAAATCGACAATGTAAAGTACGATGCTGAAAGAAAAAAAATACTCGTATACAATAAACGAAACTATTATCTAAGAAAATTCTTAGGTAAAAGTGAAATACTCGCGTTTATTTTTTAAAAGAAATATGACACAAGCAGCACAATTTACAAAACAATCACAGCACAATTTACAAAACAAAAGATAAAACATTTACATCTTCAAAACCCCAATACAATTCAGAGCACACCTGGCGCCTGAAATCGACAATGTAAAGTACGATAATGAAAGGAAAATAATACTCATATACAATAAACGAAACTATTTTATGTGTTGGAACCATCATGCATATATACGTTGATTTGAAATTATTCAATTCAGAACAACACAACAAAACACATCTGGCGCCTGAAATCGACAATGTAAAGTACGATACTGAAAGAAAAAAAAAATACTCATATACTATACAATAAACGAAACTGTTATTTAAGAAAATTCTTAGATAAAAGTGAAATATGTTACTCGTATTTATTTATTGAAAAGAAATACGATACATTATTGGGATTTACCAATCACAGCACAATTTACAAAACAAAAGATAAAACATTAATATCTTCAAAAACTCAATACAATTCAGAACACACCTGGCGCCTGAAATCGACAATGTAAAGTACGATAATGAAAAGAAAATAATACTCATATACACTAAACGAAACTATTTTATGCGTTGGAACCATCATTCATTTATGTTATACGTTAATTTGATTTTTCATATTCAACAACAAAAAATCTAAATTAATTAAAATTAAAAAAAAATTAAGATCGGAGAAGAACCCTGTTAAACTGAACAACATCTACAAATACGCGTTTTATCTTTATTTTATTTTTTGGTGGCATCAGAAATCAATCCTGAAACCTCTGGGTAGATGTAGATGTCAGGCGTCATATTTACTAAGCCAAAAGATCATCATTCTCACGATTGATTCATTACAACGTGCAACTATCGTTAGTAAATTGAAACTGAGATATTTAAATTGCTAAAATTTCCGTGTGTCTAATATGAGTATGGAAACCGATATTTTTTTTTTATTTTTTTTTTATCCACTTTGCACGGATTTCTCCTGTTACACAACTCATATATCGGGTGTTTTTATAACAGTGCAAGTAAACCATATGAAAACAACGTAATCAATGGCAATATTTTTTGCATGATATTTTATGTACGTGTAGATAAAACAAAAAAGGTATTTATCTCTTAATTATTTCATATTCACAAAGTATTTTTCCGCTGTCTTTACAAAGTTTCATTATGCCGCTTAATAATTCCCTTCTCATTTTACAGCTCTTGAGAAATCGTGTACACGAATTCCTAAATTGAAGCAAATTGCAACTTAGGAACTACACGGCAATTAACGCCATTAATAAGTGAAGTAGTAAAACGGTCGTTAAAGGTTTATGTTTTATGGTCATCTGGCGGGGCGCCTGGAATACAGTTTCTCCCTTTATCCTTGTCTCTAGCCACAGTGGCACGGAGATCTATTGCAAAGTTATTTTTAATGATAGGCAGACAATTTATTTCGAGTCATATCGCCGGAATACAATTTAATATTATGATCTATTTGCAGACAACCTCCATATCATAGTGGCTAAAGTTTCTCTTCCGCCCAGAAATTTAAGGTTCTATTCACGATTGTGACCACACAAGTATCGTACGAGTACTTTAATTAACCAAAGGTTTTGATTTTAGTTTTATGGAACTCCATGTTAGAATATTTTAAAATAAATTACTTCTCGAAATCAAACCTACACATGTTTATGTCTATCCCGAGACACTCTTTAGGCGGAATGATTAAGAACTTTTTCCGTTTGTGGTCCTATGACGTGGAATATATATATATATATATATATATATATATATATATATATATATATATATATATATATATATATATATATATATATATATATATATATATATAAAAATATCCGGCTTGTATAACAAACAATGATGAGGTATTGACAGAATAAAGAGGTTTCCTCAACATCTGTTAATAAAAAATCTTACCATTGTTCGTCAACAAATGGCATAAAGACTAAAAACCATCTTGTCTGCAGTAAGAATAAAAACATTTAAATGATGTATAGAGATGAATCTATGGTATAATGAGGAATGTTGCCTAAGCATAAAGTGAGCACTTAACTCAGCCTTCAAAGGTGGTCATAAGCCCACAAAATACCAATTAAAATAGATACCGTCTCCTGTATATCCAAAACATCGAACTATGTTACTAAAGAGTCATCCAGGCCAAAAAATAAAAAATGCTGTAAGGAAGCTGCTGAGGGATCTCCAGGTAGATCTGATGTCAGAATCCAATATTTACAGTTCGCGAAGTAACTGAAAACCTAAAATAAACATATATAACCCTTCGCTAAAACCAAACAAAAAAAAAAAAAAAAAATATATATATATATATATATATATATATATATATATATATATATATATATATATATATATATATATATATATATATATATATATATATATATATATATATATATATATATATATATATATATATATATATATATATATATATATATATATATATATATATATATATATATATATATATATATATATATATATATATATATATATATATATATATATATATATATATATATATATATATATATATATATATATATATATATATATATATATATATATATATATATATATATATATATATATATATATATATATATATATATATATATATATATATATATATATATATATATATATATATATATATATATATATATATATATATATATATATATATATATATATATATATATATATATATATATATATATATATATATATATATATATATATATATATATATATATAATATATATATATATATATATATATATATATATATATATATATATATATATATATATATATATATATATATATATATATATATATATATATATATATATATATATATATATATATATATATATATATATATATATATATATATATATATATATATATATATATTTATATATATATATATATATATATATATATATATATATATATATATATATATATATATATATATATATATATATATATATATATATATATATATATATATATATATATATATATATATATATATATATATATATATATATATATATATATATATATATATATATATATATATATATATATATATATATATATATATATATATATATATATATATATATATATATATATATATATATATATATATATATATATATATATATATATATATATATATTATATATATATATATATATATATATATATATATATATATATATATATATATATATATATATATATATATATATATATATATATATATATATATATATATATATATATATATATATATATATATATATATATATATATATATATTATATATATATATATATATATATATATATATATATATATATATATAATATATATATATATATATATATATATATATATATATATATATATATATATATATATATATATATATATATATATATATATATATATATATATATATATATATATATATATATATATATATATATATATATATATATATATATATATATATATATATATATATATATATATATATATAATATATATATTATATATATATATATATATATATATATATATATATATATATATATATATATATATATATATATATATATATATATATATATATATATATATATATATATATATATATATATATATATATATATATATATATATATATATATATATATATATATATATATATATATATATATATATATATAATATATATATATATATATATATATATATATATATATATATATATATATATATATATATATATATATATATATATATATATATAATATATATATATATATATATATATATATATATATATATATATATATATATATATATATATATATATATATATATATATATATATATATATATATATATATATATATATATATATATATATATATATATATATATATATATATATATATATATATATATATATATATATATATATATATATATATATATATATATATATATATATATATATATATATATATATATATATATCTATATATATATATATATATATATATATATATATATATATATATATATATATATATATATATATATATATATATATATATATATATATTATATATATATATATATATATATATATATATATATATATATATATATATATATATATATATATATATATATATATATATATATATATATATATATATATATAATATATATATATATATATATATATATATA
>OX463853.1:18780390-18842545 GCA_949825065.1 Odontocerum albicorne
AAATTATGAAATATGGTTATTAGATATACAACGCTTATGATCGAGCGGCTATGTCCTTCTGATATATGTACATTAGGGTGTCCCTTATTTGGCCAAAAAAAAAATTTTTGCGAATTTTTTTGCTCTCACCCCCTAAATATTTTCCATTTGGTTTGATTTACTCAAAAACAAAATTTTATCTCAATAAGATGACGTTAACCCGTGCCGACTTGAGCGCCAAATTTGAATGTTAGTAATTATAGGTTTATTAGTTCTAAGTCAGTGTAAAACTTTTGATGCATGGATAATATCTAACTAGTTTTTAATTCAATACATTTTTGCTCTTTAGAGTGCACTATGGTTTTAATGTATTCTTGTGGATACTTTCCTTTCAGTGTTTCTTTCTTAAAATCCGGGAATGGTCTACGATGTTCTTGAACACAACGCAACACAAATTGCTTTTGCTCCTCATCGACTGTCAATAATCCATGAAAATCTTGCATTAATTTAACACGTCATTCAACAGTCATTTACAGCTTTTAACTCGTTAATTATCATTTTACCTTGTTAATATGAAGTGTTGCTCATCCATGTTGAAGGATTTTCTTGAATAAAACTAGTATCCATCTTCAGGCGAGAAAACAGATATCTGCTCTTAGTTGACACGAAGTCATCTATTGTTTTCTCGGAAATGAAGATAATTTTAGTTTTTTTGCAGTCTCCTCCCAAAAAATTACAAAGAGCTCTTTGAGTTTGCGGCAATCGCCTCTCAGTATTGGTTTATTTTATTCACTTTCATAGAAGTTTAACACTTCCTGAATTTCCGACTCATTGAAAAATACTTCCACATTCTTTATGCCACTTTGAAAATTATTTGCATTGACACTTTTCCAGCTCTTCCTCAAATGTTTAAAAAGTGGTATGTCAGGACTGCTTATTACATCATGTACTTTGCATTCAAATACACATCGTTAAAAAGTTAAAGATACGAGTATGATGACGGCACGGGAAAAAAAAACAACTCTCTGACCAATATTTGTTCAAGTAAGACACATGCCCACTTAAAACAGCCAATGTTTGAGGCAGTTGTGTCGCTACAGAGAATTTGTACATTGTCTTCTCTACCCCAATACGTTATTGCATCCCAAACAGCATTCGATTGCTCTTGACCAGAAGCATTCTGTAATTTTGGAACGCCGATGAGCTGCTCACTGTCCCCAAATGTATCAACGATTGGAAGTCTTTCTTCTTTTGGGTCCCTGACATTTAATACGGACCACAATTTACCATCCCAATGAAAAGTAAGAATCGCAGGGATATTATTCTTGAAAGCCGATTTAATTATTTCAGAACGTTCTCTTCTCTTCTTCTGGCTGATTCGATGAATATAATATTTATTAATAGATAGCTCTTCGGTATTGTGGCCAAGTGTCTCTGCTGTCGCCTGATGTATACAGAATCTCTTTCATTCAGCTGACATCTATCCAAATCAGCCACTAATTTTGTAGTAATAAAATCAGTGGTACCTCTCCTCGCTGCATTCTGCATTGATGTACTCTCAAGGCTCACCAACGTCGATTTCATGAAAATGTCTTATCTGAATCTTCAGATTATGGAATAGGAGGTACACTAGAAGATGTATTGTAGATGCTGCACATTGTTGTTTCTCTTGCCTTTTCTCTTTTTCTAATTTTCTTTGCCTCGCCCTTTTTTCTTTATCCGCGAGTTTTCGGTCTACTTCTGATAGGTAGCCATTACGTCCAGGCTCTCTCTGTTGAAGTAAAAACTTCCTTTCTTCTTCCAACTTTAATGTTTGTATAGCATTGCCATGTGCAATATCAAATAAATTGTCCAAACTATTTCTAAACTCCCCTTCACGGCGCTTAAAAAAATCTTTAGAATTTTTTGAATTTTTTTGCAATTTTCTCCACTCCGAATGCAAGTTAATACGTTTTTGTGAACAATTTTGAACAGATCTTGTCGTAGTTCTCGCTTTATCCCAAAATATCACGCACTCACGAACCACAAGAATAGCACTTAGACTGAAACTTAATTTTACCTCCCGTATGTTATAAAATAAAACTTCCAGCACTTGTCTATTTGTTGGTAACTTGTTCCATGTTATTTGGTGTTTTATATATCCTATTAAAAACACACGTTCCCTGGCACTGCGTAATTGATGTGACATAATGTTATGGTAGCAAGCCAAAAACACATGCTACACGCTTGATAACAGATAATGAACTGAATGCACTGCACGTGCCACGTACCAGAGACCTGACTTAGCGTGACAAGTTCGGCCATGTTCTTCATGCGAGTTCGCGCTCAAGTCGGCACGGTTTATAATGCTTTGATCACAACAATTTTTTTTGTAGACATGTTTTAGAGTCATTCAAACAAAATTGGAGGGTGAGCGTTCAAAAATTTTGAAGTCGGAAAATAAGGGACACCCTAATGTACATTCATAAATAAATTACAATATTTTTCATATACGCCACTCATATGTAATTTATATCCCTTGTGTTGGCATTAAAAATCTTCAAACCTATAATTTGAAGGTCTTATAGTATCTGGGAATAAGTGCGAGACAATTGTGATTATTTCATCAATTTGTAGAATTTACCTCATTTTTTTTGCGCCAATCAGTTATATTATTTTGGGGTACATAAAGTGTATTATAGTAACAATTAAACGTGTCTTTAACTTTTCTTCAGTATGCTTTATTTAAATTAGTCCACACATCAATTGTTTCAAGCTATTTCTTTTGTTATTAAAAGTTCTTTGGTATAGTGGCATCATAATCAGTCTTGTTATCATTGAGTGGAACCCTGTAATTATATGAGTGCTGATGATTCGCATAAATAATTCGTTTTAATGTTCAAATTAATCATTCCTTTTTATGTTAAAACTAAATCTATTTTTCTGGATTTCAATCTTCATGCCTAAGAAACTATATGAGTTATTTTGTCATATTTCTATTGTAAAATTTACAGAACACCTACCAATATTTTTCTCTTTCTACATATCGATTATAAATAACATTAATTAAGATAACTATTGTACACAGGGAGACCTAAATGGTTTTGATGTTCCAGATTTTGAGAAGATTTAGACGTCAGCGTAATTTTGATGTTTGCAGGGGCGCCCAACTGTGATGTATTTTGTTTTTAACAGAGCTGAGATTTCTTAAGTGGAAGTTGCATTGAATGTGATTATAGAGCTATATAAGACTCACAGTACTTGATATCTTATCCAAACATACAAACTACGCAGTTAGGTTCAAAAAGGAATAAAAAAGATGATAGAATGAAACAAAAAAGTATTTCTCAACATAGTCGCTCTGCAGCTCAATACAGTTTTAGGCGATAAATGAATATTGTATTACCACTAAAAAAAACAAAAAATTCTAGAGGGAATTCTGCTATTCTGTCTGCCTAATTGAAACTATTTAGCCCAAGCTTTTGCTGTGAAATATGAAGAAGATTTTCCGTACGCAGCGTCTGAAGGTCGTTTAATTTCTGCCGAGATTTTCCCTTCTTTTGAAAGAAACCTGATAACCGCGCGATATTCATTTTTACATTTTAGAATAAAACGAAAAAACATCGTTTTTTACCAACTCTAATTGACTGACTACTGAGGGTAGAGTATTTTTTGATTACTAAACATTTTTGTTGCATATGAATTGAAAATAAAAAGAGTTTTCGACGTTTTGCTATCACCGAATCACGTTCCATCGTTATTTATTAAGCGTGTTGCATATTTATTGAGCGTATTGCATGCTGCGCGTAAAACAAAAGTTTTATTCCATTTTTGATTGTATACCTATACAGTTAACTGCATCAAGTTGAAATGCATGTAAATAAAACAGCGCTAAACCCGTTAGTTGATTTTGCGAAATTTTAAAAATCTGTATTCACATGTTGAAGCGTACCTCAATTTGAACAAAAAACAGAATTCATTGAATGGTTTTAATAAAAAAACTATTAAATGAAACGATTTATTCTTTATAGTATATTACCACTTAAGTCTAAAAGTTTCCCACCTAACCAATTAGACAGATACTACGCTGGTCAAGCCCACCGCATAGTCAAGCGATATTCCAGTTAAAAATTTGTACCTCTACCTTCAGTAATATGTCAAGTAGAGCCGATAGAAGAAAACTTGTTTCGTTATATTCTAAAACAGCAGTTGGCGAATATTTCTTTATAAAGGGCAAAATAGTTATTGGTTAAGGCTTTGTGGGCCAAGTGGCTAGCTTGAAGATATTTATGAAGTTATCAAATAGTTAAATATCAAGAAAATAAGTCACATATTTATTGAACAAAATATTACATTATAAGAAGACTGAAAAAGGAACAGAATTATTTGAATTACGGCTCTAACATACTAATGAGAAGAATATAATTGTTTTTCTTAATTACGTTTCACCAAATTGGGGTTTAAAGTTAATACTCCCTATCATAAAAATGGATTGCAAATATTCATCTGTTAATGCTGGCCTATATTGAGAGTTTACGTATTTTACCTTTGAAATAGAATAGCAATACATGTGACACTGGAAACACTGCTGAATTTTAACTGTGTTACGTCACAGCATATGCCACTTAAAGCAAAGCTATAGGAGCACTACATACGGTCGTATCTCTCAACTCACCGATCGGCCGTTCCGTTATAGCGCGTAATTTAAAATTTTAAAGAATTTGAAATTGCAAAATCTATTCGTAGCTCGCGAAACGTACAAAAGAGACAATAGGCCGAATTTAGCTCACGGACCGTAATTTAGCGACCCTTATTCTAAAATGTAAAAAATTGAATATCGCACGATTATCACGTTTTATTTCAAAAGAAGGAAAACACTCGGTAGAAATTGGACGACGTTTGGGTGCTGCCTACTGAGAATGATTACATAGTTGAAGACTAGGCTAAATAGTTTCACCTAGGCAGATAATTGATTGAAAATGACCCTCGTCAAGACAGACCAGCAGAAACACAGTTGCTGCAAAAGCTGCCATTGAACACTGTGCTTTTCCAGAATTGAATTACTCAACCTATAGCCCCCACTTGTTACCTATTGGCTATTTTTTTTATTTTAAAACCTTAATCCACTTTTCATGAAAAAAATAAGTGACGGAGAAGTGGTCTCGACAATACATAATTTTGAGTACAAACCTTCGGAATATTTTTCAGTGATATTGGGAACTAATTCATCGTTCTAAAAATATGTTGAGCTCTAAAGTAACTGAATTGAAAAAAAATTGTTTCGTTCTATCGCCTTTTTTAACATCCTTGGGTTGAAAACTTTTTGACCTTTGTTTGTCAAAGTGTTACACTAAATAAAAATTCGGCAAAGCTTAAGTTAAACTTATATTTATTCATTAATTTTATCAAAGGTTTCGAATTTTACTTTGTGAAATTCCATAATAGATTATTTTATTTTTCTTAATTCATTTGGTGCTCCATAATATTGGGTGTTAACGTAAGTTTTGTCCGTTTTTTCCAAAGAAAAAATGAGCACCAAAAGTAAAACAAAATGGTAAAAGTTATACGTCATTCGAAAGGAAATTTTCTGCTCCACAAGATATTGTGTTTGCTTTTACGTTACATATATTATTTTATTTGATTACAAGCCTTCAAAATGGAATGTCAAGTAGACGAAAGTGAGCATTTTCGACACCTCCTTCTGTTCGCGTTCAATCGAGGGAATAAAGCTGCCAAAGCTACTCGCGATATTTGCGAAGTGTATGGTGAAGATGCTATGAATAAAACGACAGCTCATCGGTGGTTTTTGCGATTCAAAAACGGTAATTTCGACCTGAAAGACATGGAGCGTTCCGGACGACCAGTGGACTTCGATGAGGACCGCTTAAACCATATCATTCATGAAGATCCCCTTCAAACCATCGTAGAATTGGCTGAGCAGATGAGTCGTAGTCCCATGACTGTATACCGCCATCTTAAATCAATGGAAAAAGTCCAGAAGGTCGGCGCTTGGGCCCCCGTGTTTTGAGTGAAAATAACAAAAATCAACGTTCGACAATTGAACGCTAACAGAAGGAATTGTCGAAAATGCTCACAAACAAGTGATGGATAGCTTGTTCGGAGTTTAGGTCCGATGGTAGGACACCCTACTCCTTCATCGGATAAGTTCTGACTGTTAAGATATTTATTGGAAATTTTTGGATCTTTTTGGGAATCGGGAAAGGATAGGTTTGTGGTAATTGTTTTGATTTTATGAATGATTATGAGAAATTATAAACGATTAAATACATATATAAATATGATGATATGTACATAATATTAAATACAAATATACATAAATTTGTGTCGTCACACACTGTTTTATATTGAATGGGTGAAAAAAAAAAAAAAAAAAAAAAAAAAAAAAAATGAATTGTGAATAAATTATAAGAATGTATATAGTATATGTAGATAAGTAAATGAGTGGGGAAATGTGTGTGACTTTTATAAATATATTAAGGTGTAGAAAATGTTTATTGAAGGTGAGAAATGCGGTTGCCTATGGGGGTAAACTGTCTGCCGGAGGAATTATCGATGATGGGGTGTTCAGAGTGACAATCGGGGGGTCATTTGGGGGGATGATTAGAGTTAAAGAGGGGGGGGGTCGGGGGGATGTTTCGCAATATTGATTTCGGACGAGTGTGTCTGTAACTGGTGTTCGCGTTGTAGTTATCTAAGGCTTTTATGACTGGGTTGGGATGACGGGATATAGAGCTGTAGAACCTTTCGGCCAGAGCGCGCATATGTTCGGGGATAGTATGTAGTTTGGTATCTGCGTGGAGTCTTGAATTACGGACGATGTATGGTGCTTTTAAAATTATGCGGAGGGCTTTGTTTTGAATGATCTGAATGTGATGTAGCGTTGTTTTCTTCGCGTGGCCCCAGACCGGAAAGGCGTATGTCAGTTGCGGTCTGACGATCGCTTTATATAGGTGGAGTTTAGTGCGCGTGCTAAGTTTGCTGTATTTACTGATCAAGGGAAATAATGATTTGAGTGTTCCGTGAGCTTTTGATTTGATATTGAGGGCGTGTTTATGCCACGAGAGTCTACTGTCTAATGTGAGGCCTAGGTATTTTACGTGTTTTGACCATGGGACGCTCTGGCCGAAGAGTTTAAGAGTTCTGATGGGTTTGATGTATCTGCGTGAGAAGCGGACTGCTGTGCTTTTGGTGGGATTTATTTTGATCTTCCATTTGGTGCACCAGTGCTCCAGAATGGGAATGAAGTCTTGCAGTCTGTTGTGGGATACGGACTCATATTTCGATGAAGAGAGAAAGGCTGTGTCGTCAGCGTATTGCGCGGTGATACAATGTGTACGTGAAAATTGGGGCATATCGCTCGTGTATATGTTATACAGGATAGGGGACAACAGTGCACCTTGGGGCACACCTGCCAGAATGGGGCGAGGGGATGAGTTTATACCGTCTATTTTGACGGAGAAGGAGCGATTTTCAAGGAATGATGCGATGATTTGCACTAGTCTGAGGGGAATACCTGACTTGTGCAGTTTGAATATGAGTCCGTTGAGCCAGACTGTGTCGAAGGCTTTCGCCACGTCTAGTGAAAGGAGGGTCGTGAGGCCTTTGGAGCTGAAGTATTTGATGATGTGTTCTACAACGCGAAGAAGCTGATGGTTGGTAGAGTGTAATGGCCTAAATCCGTGTTGCGAATCTGGGATGATGTTACGTGAGTAAGTTTCTAACGAGAGACGTTCTAGGATTAATTTTTCGAGCACTTTACCTAGAGTCGGGAGCAGACTGATCGGTCTGTAATTTTCAGGGATAACGTGGCTTTTACCCGGTTTAGGGAACATGATGACGTCGGCGTTTTTGAATGGGGTTGGAAAGAATTTATGTCGAAGGCAGGCATTGTAAATGGCGGTAAGGGCGTAAATGGCTTTTTTCGGAAGTTTTTTCAAGGTCAGATTATTGATTTTATCGGGGCCGGGGGCTTTGAAAATGCTCACTTTCGTCTACTTGACATTCCATTTTGAGGGCTTGTAATCAAATAATATAATATATGTAATGTAAAAGCAAACACAATATCTTGTAGAGCAGAAAATTTTATTTCGAATAACGTATAATCTTTAGCATTTTGTTTTACTTTTGGTGCTCATTTTTAATTTGGAAAAAAACGGACACAACTTATGTTAACATCTAATACATTCGCACTGATTTTGTACATGCTGAAAAGTGTGGTTGTAGATGTTGAAGGGTTTCGGCCTCATTAATCGAATTTTCGGTCTGTATAAACATTGCCTATAGACTAGGCACGGAGCCCGGAGTTCGTCATTGCACATGTTGGCAGTACTACCGCATGTGACGATTCAACAACACTCACACACGTTTAGTGCACTATTTTATCACACTGGGATTTTTGTTATTTATCTTTTTCGAGTAACATCGGAAACAAACCCTAAACACTCGGCAGGAAGTCCAGCGTCTTACCAACTAGGCCACTTAAGTCGTCAGGATAAATGAGATTATTTTATAATAATCTCCTAAGGTGAGATTGTATAGTAATAAATTATTATTATTCCACTAATTACATTTATCGCCGCGACACGTGTTTCTACCTCCTATCTCGAGGCTATTTTCAAACAGAATGATTACGAAAGCAATGCTTAGGTCTTATTACTTTTGGTTATGAACTATTTTATTATTGCTTATGGTTTTACTTATCTCTTATATGTCTGCATCACAGTTATTGATGCAAAAGAGCCAAACATTTTGATTAAGACATGCATATTACGTCTCCTCAACATTAATTCATCTCGTCATACACCTCATTCGGTTTCTGACTTCAATACAATCCTTCTTTTAAATTCTATTCATTTGGATCAATCGCGTTTTTTTGGTGTTCTTGTTTTACAAATCCCATTGACGTTACACAGTCATTCTTTTTACATGGCTAAACCGCAACAATTTATAACTTTATTCTACTTAAGTCACTTTTTTTCATCAGTACACATTCATCTCGAATTATTTCGGTCCTTATACATTCTGTCATACATCGTCACGCCACATATTTCGGTCCTTACACATTCTGTCATGCATCGCCACGCCACATATTTCGATCATTATACATTATATTATGCATCGTCACGCCACATATTTCAGTCTTTATACATTCTATCATGCATCGTCACGCCACATATTTCGATTATTATACATTCTATCATGCATCGTCATGCCACATATTTCAGTCCTTATACATTCTGTCATGCATCGTAAAGCCACATATTTCTATCCTTATACACATACATTCTGTCATTCATCGTCATGTCACATATTATTTTTAATTGATGTAACAATTACTTTCAATCTTATTTTGGACAAAAACATGCGATTTTTTAATCATCTCTCTCAATAGGGTTTGCGAATTTGACTTATATTTGGTTTCATAGCAATTAAAGCCTAGCATGGACTCAAATTTATGGATGGACTCAAATTTATTGACTATAAATTCCCAAAAAACATTTAGCATATCTACAAGAACTCAAGCACCTACAAATAAATACATAATACTGCACACTTGTTCACCCATGGCTGACTGTAGTTGTGTTTCCTTGGAAAGGGTTGATAGTATAAAGTACCTTGGAGTTTATGTTGATCAGTTCCTTCGTTGGGAGGTCCATATTAACACTTTGAGCGCAAAAATCAGAAAACTAGGATACATATTCCGTATGATTCGAAATGTGCTCAGTGAAAATATCCTTAAAAGTATATACTTCGCCTTATGTCAGTCAGCACTTTCTTACGGTATATCAGTTTGGGGGGGATGCACTTTAACCCAAAAACACACATTGCAGGTTTCCCAAAAATTGATTGTGAAAATAATTAATAAACTTCCTGCTCGGTATCCCACGGCGGAGCTTTTCAGAGAGTATCAGGTCCTGAACATAGCCAATTTACATCTCAAATCCATTCTCTGGCATACCATCGAGAGGAAGAGAAGATGCAGACTCAGCAGACACACATGACACGCATGGCAACTAATGAAATGTTCACCATCCCTAGAGTTAAAACCTCTTTTGCCCAAAGACAATATGCTTATTTGGCTCCCATTACATACAATGGCGTGCCGACTTCAATAAAGGTAAAGGTAGGAAAACCATTTAGACAGTCGATCGGGGCGTGGTTGTTATTGCGACAGGATTTTGAGTACTTGGGCTTTCAGGATGAATGACGAGTGGAAGGGATTTATGTAAGCTCGTGAGTATGGGTTTCTTCTTGTTGTTTTAATTTTGGTTGTTTTGTATTTGTGTTTCTGTGTATTTTTTTTTTGTTTTAATTTTGTTTTGATTTTGATTTTTATTCTTATGATGTGTGCGGTATAGTGTGGGATGAATATTTTTGGTATTTCTGGAGTGATGATGTGTGTTGTATATATTGACTACAGACTGACTTTCACTTTGGATTTATTTTTGTATTTAGTATATTTTAATATTGTGGCTGACAGTGATTTCGATTGCGCTTAAACATGATGACGTTGATTTTTTATTTGTATGCAACTGTATTTTTCTTTCCATGTGAATTTCAAGAGTGACACTTCCGGTGCGGGCTGCCATTTTGAGCGGTCCAGTATCATATCAATGACTATGTATATGTTATTGTTCAATTTCTCTTAAAAGTTTGGTTTGTGTACTTGTGCACATATATTTTGTTTGAATTGTTTTATTGTTATTGTATTAAATTTGTTGTTATTGGAATCCTTTTAAAAAAATCAAGATTACCAACGGGAATCAAACTCGCAACCTCCGGTTTGGAAGATAAGCATCTCATCAACGAGGCCACGGAGGTCGTGCGTTGTACCGTTAATGAATAATTAAATAAATTATTATTATTCATAACTCTTCAAGCGTCTATAAAAATACTTCCCGAATATTGTATTGCCTTGTCTAGATTATAACAGTGAAATAACACAAAAGACGTTAGATCCAATGAGATAAATACTGAAAAATCCAGAGGAATTATTAAAGACTGTTGCTTCTAGTAACCAACCAGGTACCATGCGCTCGTAAACATACTGATAATGGAAACAATTGTGGTTGATATTTACCACAATTTAACGAGCGTTACAGCAACTTTTGCAAAATAATAATACGTTTTAAATAGTAACAGCCTGCAAAAAGTAAGTGATGTCAAGTCATGGTTAATGGTTAATGTCACCTTGTAATAGAAAGAAATACATTATTCTGATTCTTTTTGTATTTTTTTATTCCCCACGGGGAATCCTATACATTATGTCGAATATTTACAGGTAGCCCTCAGTTTACGACGATTTAATTTGCGTCGATTCACAATAACATACACATTTAGTGTAGTTTAGCTTCAAGATTCGGGAAAAACTTGTGTGTTTTTATATTGCGTGTGCCCCAACTATCTAACGGCCAAGCGAGAGTGTAATTACCGCTAAACTTAAAAACCTTTCAAACCCAATACATTATTTATTATGCCGCATTCTTTCACTTTTGGTGGACCTCTCTGATAAACTCTGTAAAATTAATCCCGATTGGAAGGAAAGTGTTGACTTAGAAAGAAGTGAAATGGTAATTTTATTAAAATTCTCCAAAACAAAGAGAAGATCTCGTCAGCTAACCATTCCATGGTTTGGCTGTCAAGAAAGGAGAAACTATATAGAAAAAGTTAAAATATTTCAGTATTTTTTTTAACATTTTTTTATTTTTTATAAATAAAGGTTGTGAGATCTTTACTTGAACAATACAAGAATGTAACAAATACAATAAGAAGACAGCAATTAGTTATAAAATTAAACGATCTATCAACAGTAAAAATACTTCTCCACAAATCCTCCGAAACCTTCCAAATATGTAAGGAAGTTCGTCAAAGAGATACTATATTCCCAAAATTGTAAGGGAGTTCGTCAAAGACATACTATTTGCCCAAAATTATTCACAGCTACACTTGAATATGTCTTTAGTATACTGGATTGGGATAATAAAGGCCTGGTGATTGATGGAAAGTATCTAAGTCCTTTAAGGTTTGCAGGCGATATCATTATATTCTCACAAAACTCGAACCAACTTATTTTCTTTGTAGGGGGCGTACGGAAATAGCACGAAGGACAAAACTAGCATGGATCTCATTTGGACGTTTGAACAGCTTCTTCAAAAGTGATCTCCCAATATCTTTGAAGCGAATGGTCTACAACCAGTGTATTCTCTCAATACTTACGTACGGCTGTGAGACATGGACACTCACAGCCAAGAACACACAAAAGCTCCAGATCGCACAAAAGAGCATGGAGAGATGCATGTTGGGATATACTAAAAGAGACCATAAAAGAAACACCTGGATTCGCAACAAAACAAAAATAGAAGATGTAATAACCATGTGCAAGAAAATGAAATGGTCATGGGCAGAACACGTAGCCTGAATGTCAAACTCCCGGTTGACATCCGAAATAATACAATGGTACCCATGAGGCATTAAGAGACCCAGAAGAAGACCGAATTACACTAGATAGATGAAATCAGGAAGCATGGCAGCATCACATAGGTATGCAAGAAAATGAAGTAGCGATGGGTAGGACACGTAGCCAGAATATCAGACTCCCGATGGACGTTCGAAGTAATTCAATGTTACCCAAGAGGCATAAAGAGGCCTAGAAGAAGACCGAAGGTACGCTGGAAAGATGAGATCAGGAACATGGCAACATCACATGGCACCCACGAGCAAAAAACCGAACTATTTGGAGTCAGCTTGGGGAGACCTTCATCTTGCAGTGGATCGACCCTGGTTGACGATGATGATCGTGATATATAATACATAACTTTCAATAAGTAATTTCTCGTAGATTCATTTTGTTCCATTTTTTTTTCGCTTCAGCCCCTTCAGGGACAACGTTAGCTAAATCGAGGGTAACATTTATTTACCTAACACAAACGGGCAAATATTGTACAGCAATATTCTAACTATTTAAGTGGCTATGACTATCGGAACCCCGATTCGTGAATAGCATCAATATCATGTACATATTTGCACAGTTTAGTTTGTTAGTAACATGGAACAGACGACAAAAATGGTTAACAGTGTGATATTTTTATTTAATTCAATGTAACGGCATTTAGACTACACAGTTAAGGTCATGGTCGATCCCGCCAACATGAACGAAGAAACCGTTATGTTCTTCGAATGGCATTTACAAAGGCGAATGTTTTTAAATACATGTGTTCCTGATTATACGAGTATACATCATCTCATCTCTTCGAATTTATTATGGATATTTGACAAATTTTAAATTATCCCTTTAATTTTCAAACATCTTATAAAAGTTGAATGCTTTTAATTCATCATTTTAAAAATCCTTATAAAGAGTATTTATTAGATGTGCTTTACAATAAAATAAAAATTATTTACTTGAAGACATCTGCTTTTTTAAATGATTTATGCATTCAAAGGTGAAAGCTGAATGTCATCAACTAATATAAGATTGCTTAGATTTATATCGTAACATTTCCAAAATATATTCAATTAGTAGAAATGTAGTATGTAATAGAAAACATTACAAATTATTAAAACCAATTTAAAATTATACCAAAACCGATTGATTGAATAAAACGTGACTGGATCACATCACAAAATCGTTTTATGTTACAAAGAATCATTCAATGATTTGTTGCCACAAAATAACACTCACAAATCCACAAATATCAACGAAAAGGGAACAGCACATAAAGTACTTCTAAATAGCGTGATATAAGACCATGCCACAGTGTAAATAACATGTAATTAACTTTTACTTACTCACCTGAAAAAAGAAACTGTGTGTATTGAAATACGCAAAGTGGAAAGCTTAAAAATATGTAAACAAAGTCACGTATTTCATGTTAATTTCATTCATTATTTTTCAAACGAACTACTAAAACTTGTACTATATACAACACATCGATTGTTCATATTTCATTTCCATTGAAGAAAACTCAAGATTTGAAATGTATCCGTGATGTAGACATGTCCCAACAATATTTCTCGGAATAAATCCGACGCGTGAATTTATCATCAAACAGAACAGAATAAAATGAAATGGGCCCCATTTTATTCCCGAAAAGGACCGCCTTTCTGAAATGGAATAAAAATATTTCGTGCCTCAAATCTGGGACGCATATATACCTAATTTGTTTCATCGGTTGTATTATATGTCAGGACCATCTATGTTTTTTTTTATCGTTAACGTTTGTCAAGTATAGAATTTAAATATATTTACTATTGTTACTAGACTATACTAACACCTTAGAGGTGAAGCAAAAAAGCTTAAGACATAAGTAATGGCATATCGTACCTAAACATACAAACACGTCATATTTAAAATGTTAAACTCATCATCACCATCACGCCATGTCCTTATTGGGGGTAGGTAGAGAGAACAGATATACACTTCGTTCTAGCCTGGTATACATATTTCATTTCTGCTACGTCCATACAACTCGGCACGCAGTTTCCTCCTTCCTTTTAGAAAATGTACAAAATGATCTTAGGAGGCTGAGAATATAGGAAACTGGGAGGAGACAGTGAGTAACCGATCGGCCTGGGAAAAAGTTCTACAGGAATTATATGGCCATTTGAGGTAGAAAGAAAGCTTATAAGGGCAACAAAATGAAATTAAGAGTCAAAACATCTATAATGAATAATAAATATATAAAATACCAGATTATTGACACCGGGAATACTGCAAGAGCTACGAGTATTTGAGAGATATGTTTATAGATCATTATGACTAAATAACTCAAATAAGACTTCGACAGTATGACACTGTCTTCCCAAAGCCATTACTTTTGGCTTTTGTCAAATTCTTATTACAAAGTAACAAATACGAGAAATCATATATATTTTTCACGTCTTTCTTTTTTTCATGATTTTAATGGTATATTCATTCCGTTTCCGGTTGTCAAATCGTTAACACTAAAATTATATCAACTCTGTTAAAAGTTACAAAATAGCAACAGTTTAAATCAACTTTCTTGTCAAGAACAAAATAAACATTAATAGAAATAACAGGTGAAACACGTGAAATATTCTGTTGTGTATCAGATCGGCTAATTTGTTCCCGCTGTACATTTTGACAGGTCAGTGTGAATCTACCTACTTGTTAGTATATATCAGTAAGAGTTAGATTTTGTGAAGCAAGACATCGCTGCAGAATGTCCCAATTAACTTGCTTTAAGTGCGAAGAAAACATTAAGCAAGATATGAGGAAGTCATGAAATCGGTTTCCTTCCTATCATCAAAATATTTTTGCCCTGTGTGAGAAAAAGACTTCAGATATGGAATCGCTTCAAATAAAAAATTAAAAATTGGAAATGAGTGTTGAGTTCCTGAAGGCAAAGATTGACCTTCTTGAGTCGAAGAGTCTTACAAGGAATATTGAAATAAGAGGATGTCTTGAATCTACCGAAGCGAACATTGACGAAATATGGAGCAAGGTGACCAGTACAATAAATTTTAGCTGCCTCCCAGAATACGTAACGGAGATATCGAGAGCTTCCGTCAAATCCTCCCAGAAGAATCCCCGGCCTATAATTGTGACACCATGCTGAATGTAGTCAAGACTTATAGGACTGCCAATAAGAATGGATCTGATAAACTTCATACAAAGGATCTGGGTTTGTCGCTGGTCAAGAGTCGGATATACATTTCGGAGCTCTCAACAAGTGATGAAAAAATGAAAAAGCATGATGAAAAGGCGCGATCTTCATCGAGATGTGTCGATCATGCCTTGTTCCATCCTGGCACATCCGTCGGTTCTTGGCGCACTACTCGTCTCGCGGCCACGCGTAGTCATTCTTCCGGAAAGAGGCGCGCGTTGCGTAATGTATTTTTGCGCAATGTCGATTTGCGCAATGTAGGTTTGCGCAAATCCGTGGTCGATCTGTGCAATATTCTATAGGCAAAAGACGAGCTGCTTTTTCATCCGCCCGGCATCCTGTGTCCGCTCTTACTGTTGATGCGAACTCCAGTGCTCCGACAGCAAAATTCAGCATGGTCCTCCGTCGGGGGATGGGTGACCCATCCCAGTGCGGTGCATGAGGTAATGCGACCATTCTCGCTTCCCTCTCGCACCTCCCGTGACACTATTAAGTGCCCGTTGTCTTGCCCGATGATGATCTCGGGTTTGACCTCCCGCATCCGCTTCAGACTGGCCTCCGGGGATTACACAAGCCGCCGAGGGAGATCCAATCTCTCTATTGTGTACCCCGACACGCTGTGCATTTCTCCTTGTCCATCTATCCGGACCCTGATCTGTGGCGACGTCTTGTCTGTGGCGCATATCCGGTTTGGGCCGTCTATCCGTAGACCGCAAACGGGACCCTCAGCGCTAATCTTGTCCGCCACGGCTGCGTCTATCAGGGTCACTTACACTCCCCCATCCAGTAGAGCGTGCACCTCCATTTGTCCTCGTGGTCCTGTCAGAGTCACCGGTACGACTTTCAATAGCACCGGTGACTGGTCCAAAGTGTAAATGCTGGCAATTGTATTTTTCGAGACTGGGCCGGCTCTTGATGGCTCGTAATGCAGCGTACGGTGATGCGTCCATCTGCAATTAGTCAGGAGCTCGATGCGTGGACTCCAAACAGTTGAAGCATATTTCCCACTGTCTCACGCTCTCCCAGCGCTCGTCCATGCCCTTGCTCCGGTAGACTGGACACGCCGACAGCTTGTGATCCTTTGCGCAACAATCACATATTGCGCAATCGTTCTCGACCCTCTCTGCAGATTGTAGCATTACGTTGCCTTCCCGTCGGGGTCTCTGCTATCAAAACCTGCTAAGATGACAGATAGTCCAGAATAGTATTTCGGTGCCGATTTTCATGTATGAGAGTAAAACGTGAAAGGGGAAAATACTACGAGGAGCCAAATAAATTCAGCGGAGATGCGTCTATTAAGAAAATTTCACGAAGTGACAAAGTATGACATAAATAATCAGAAAACTTTCAATCAGTTTACCTAGATTCGACGGCTAAATCTATATAAATATAAATGTAAATGTTCGTATAGTCAAAATGTCTAATCTCCGAAAGTTCTCTACCGATCGCTTTGAAATTTGGACAAAAGTTGACATTCGTATACAAAAATGTTTATATATTTTTATTTATATATCGGTGTACATAAAAAAGTTTAGAAATCAGAAAAAATAACGTTTGCGCCTCCTGCAGCGACACGGACGAACTAAACTGACAGTTATGTCACATTGCATTTTCGACGTTTCGGAATTAATATTAAATAATTAAATCTATATAAATAAAATATTAAATAATTTAATGTTTAATAATAAATAAAAAATATTTCCTTTTAAACAATAATTCTACTATATATTTATAACAGATGAAAAATAGGTTAGAATCGAGATGACGTTTGTGTTAATAAGTTCCATTGTGTCATAACAGCTTGAATAATCTTAATATGGCTGAATCTAGACTTTATAGCGCAAGCGCAGGAAATATATTTGGCAGAACATTATATTAAATTTGTAAAAAATATCCAACTAACATTTTATCTGTTTTGAAATATTTCGAGTATCGTTTCACGAACTTTGGGTTATAATGAAATATCAGGAGGATCGCTAAAATAAATATAACTTATATGTATAAAAAAACAGATGCGTGAGACTCTCGCGCGGTAGAAGTGAAACTTCTTAGCTCCTAGGAAAAGTTGATTTAATGCATTGCTTTTTTGCCATTTGTTGACGATTTTTATTGATTTTTTTTAGGATTAGGAAATGGTTCTGTGGAATTTAATTCAAGAAAGTCTCTCTTAATTCAATAAAAAAATATTATTTTTAATAATTAACAATTATAAATGATAATTTTAATAATAATATAATACACTAAATAAAATTAAATTTATATTTTTTAATATTAAATTTATAAATATTTTTATATTATTATTAATTATTAAATTAATTATTTTTAAATAATTATTTAATTATTTATAACTTTATTATTTTAATTATATTATTAATAATATATTATTCAAAATGTTATTTTATTACATAATTTTTTTTGTGTAGTGCCATCTGCGCTAATTTATCCGCCATTTTCATTTCGTAATGTGCATTGTTGACATCTACCTCTAAGAATATCTTTTTCACTTAGTTTTTTTAACTTATTTTTTTATTTTTCTGTTCAATTAGCGGTAAAATTTAATTGTGTTGATTGATTTTCGTTTGAATTCAAATCATATCGTGAATTGATCTCTTGGAATGACGCGATCATTTACTTCACAGAGACAACGTGATGCTGGTATGTACATTTTTGACAAACGTCATATTTATTTTAAACGAACTGACAAATTTTTGCTAATTTGTAACAAGATGTATTAATTTGTCAATATTGTTAGTTTTCGTAATGTACGAGTATTTACCTAAATAACTTGCTATTTATTAGAATCGATATTTATTGTTCATTAATGACGCGTCCAAACATGTCACACCCAAATTTAATTCATGCGTAGTTTGCAATGTTTGCAATGTCTTTCCTTAACATTTAATTAATTCCAATAATCTCTCTCTTTCCTTAGCATTTGATTAGTTCCAATTATCTCTGTATTTCCTTAACAATACTCCTACTGGACAAATATTTGACAAATGCGTGTCCAGCTGCAAAACGATCGATCAGCTGAGATATTCGCACATCAATTGCTGGAAATTGGGAACGGAAAGGTGCAGGTTGATATGACCTCAGGACGAATTTCATTGTTTCATAACTTAATGTTTCACAATTTCACTAATTTTTTAAATTTCACAATTTTATATATTTTTGCTATAACTTTCTTTCTTCTTTTTCAGTGCAATCGATCTGATTTAGTTCATCAAAATGTCGAGGAAGCAGCTGAACGACATGTAGCCAGACTTGAGGATGCACGGTTGCGAGGATTGCCACATGCACATATATAGTACTAATCTGGCTCTATAACAAAATCACTTCAAACGAAATCGACAATGTAATATGCGCTGAAATACCCGATGCCGACGTCGATAAGGATTTGCATGAAGTTGTGACGAAAAATAAGATACATGGACCTTGTGGTACACTGAATCCAAATTCACCATGCATGATAAACGGAAAATGATCTAAGCGATAGACGACTTCAGGACGAATTTCATTGTCTCATAACTTCTGCAATTTAGTGATGTCAAAAGAAGAATTGGTTGAAATAGTATTTCCCAATATTCAAATCAATTATAAGAATCACCATTGGCTGAGTGAACGAGCTATTTTTGCCGCCAAGAATAAAGACGTCTACGAACTAAACAATATTACTCAGTTCCTTTTTTAATGTTTCGCAATTTTATATGTTTTTGTTATAACTTTCTTTCTTCTTTTTCAGTGCAATTGATCTTTCATTTGAATTCAAATCATATCGTGAATTGACCTCTTGAAGTGATACGATCATTTGCGAGCACGGCGATGAACGCGACAGACTGAGAGTGGCTGAAAGACATCAAAAATATTGTATACCCACAAGCATTGTGAAATTAAACATATTAGAAACGTGTGCTTTCTCTTTTCTTTCTTTTCCATTTAACCAGACTGAGCCACAGCAACACGCAACAGCTAGTATGACCTAAAAAATATAATAAACAGTCCGTCAGACAGCAGAAGCATATCGCTCTATTCCATTTCTAAGGAAGAAGTGTTGAAAAGCATAAACTCTTTGCAAACCGACAAAGCAATCGGACCAGATGGGTTATCAGCCGACATTTTCAAAGTCTGTGCGAAATACGTGTGTGATCCCATCTGCTACGTATTTAACTTGAGCATAAATATCAATACATTTCCCGTAAGCTGGAAGACAACCAGGGTCTGCCCTATCTTCAAATCGGGAGACCCGTTAGACTCTCACAATTATAGACCTGTAGCTGTTCTCTCTTTGCTTCCAAAAATTTTCGAAACTGTACTGTGCAACCAATTGAGCCACCAAGTATCAACAAAACTTATTGGAAACCAGCATGGTTTTTCGCCAAAACAATTGGCTATTACTAAACTTCTCTCTTTCACACAACAGATTGCGTCAAACTTAGACGAACTTTCACAAACGGACGTAATATATACAGACTTCCAGAAAACTTTCGACAAAGTTGATCACGATATATTACTTAAGAAAATGCACAAACTTGGCTTCAGCGTTAATCTAATTGGATTATTTGCATCATACTTAAAAGAAAGATCTCAATACGTAACAATCCGTAACAAGTCTTCTGTGGAATTTATCGCAAGATCTGGTATACCACAAGGATCAAATTAAGGTCCCCTGCTATTCCTCATATTAATAGACGACATTCAAAATTCCATAAGTCACTCGACATGTTTATTGTTTGCTGACGACTTGAAAATTTTCAAAAAGATCAATTCACCTCACGACTGCACAATTACAACAGGACCTAGACTCCCTAGTTCCCTGGAGTGAGCAAAATCATCTTGTGTTCATCATTAATAAATGTGTCTGTGTATCTTATAGTCGATAGTTTTCACCAATCTACCATCAGTATACTATACAGCAGGGGTGGCCAAAGCGTCGACCGCGTAGCTATTTCTAGTCGCCCGCCTTTCAGATCGTACACATCTCTGTTATTCCGGGAATCAGCTGCTTAGCGCACGTGCGACGGAGATGACGCGCTACAAAGTTAGCCGATTATCGACGACAGTTTCCTTCTAAAACTCGACGCGCAGACTTATAGGTTATATAAGCTCACGTGACGACCATAGCGCGGAGTGGACGTGTGTATGCGTGTGTGCCCGTTTTGGGTTTTAGAACAGAAAAAGAGAGACCCCGGGTGTCATAATCACTTAACACATACGATGTGAGTAGACCGCCGCCAATAATTTAAAATGCAGGTCGCCCGTAGTGATCAAAAGTTTGGCCACCACTGCCATACAGGGAGTGGCATTAAACAGAGTTTCTGAATTCAAAGATTTGGGTGTAACCTTTGGTGTCGGGCTCACGTTCGTTAACCATGTCTCACGTTTGATATCGGACTGTTACTCGGTTTTATAATGAGAATATCAAGAGAATTTAACAGCACCGATATCCTCCGAAACTTATATAATTATCTAAAGAGAACCAAATTAGAATATGCATCTACGGTTTGGGCTCCTCATCAGCTAAAATATAAAAACAATATACGAGTAGAACAAATACAAAAAAAATCCTCAGATATCTATGGTACAAAACAAAGGGCGATTACCCAAAATATACTCACCATGCCGAACTTCTCACGTTGTGTAACTATAGAAGCCTCGAAACAAGAAGGCAAGAATCCATTGCGATATTCCTACTTAAGGTTTTCTAAGGTTGCTTTGTTTGTCCCGCGATTCTAGAAGCACTATGTTTATATGTACCCAATAAATATAGCCGTGCAAGGAATCACCCTCTCTTCTACATACCAACTTACAGGACGAATATCATGGCTAAACACTCAGTCACGCGTGGTATAGAGATATTGAACCAACTGAATGACACTGTTGATATATTCTCGGTACCGTCTAGTAGTATGAGAAGAATCCTGGTTGATATTCTTCCTAACGCTAGAAGCAGACCCTCTTTGTGTAACAGGAGAAATCCATGCAAAGTGGATAAAAAAAATACGGAGTAAAATGATAAGGAATGAATGTGAATTTAAGACTCGTGTGTTAAGTAAAAAGATAGGAGTACGTTGAGATGGTTTGGGTATGTAGAACGAATGAATGAACAAAACAGATGCATAGTGCAGATGTGAGTGGAAGGCGTATGAGAGAAAAACCTAGGAAAGTAAGGTTGGACCAAGTAAATGATATTCTGAAAAAAGGAAAAGTAGAAAGTCAGAGAAATCGTAGAGGTTGATGAGAAGGTGCATGCATGTGGAAGAGGCTAAGGATATGTGTCGAGTTATGAAAGTATGGCGCTTTGTTATCTCTACCTACCCCAACAGGAAAGTGGTGTGATGATATGTATGCATGTTATATTTATATTATAGACCTCAATTTTTTTAAAAAGAATAATGTAACACTTAAATGTGAAAAAAATCTACACAATAAACTTAAATTAAAGTGACAA
This sequence comes from Odontocerum albicorne, assembly GCA_949825065.1. Taxonomy (NCBI): domain Eukaryota; kingdom Metazoa; phylum Arthropoda; class Insecta; order Trichoptera; family Odontoceridae; genus Odontocerum; species Odontocerum albicorne. The sequence goes on from OX463853.1 coordinate 18,802,444, forward strand.
GCCTGTTTCGCATTACAAAAACTTTGTCAAACTGTTTAATAATGCATATTTTAAACAAAATAGACCTGCCACTTCAATTTTAGCTTTTTTGTGTTTTTTCACGTTTTAGTGTTAAATCATTCTGTTTAAAAAAATAATATTTTATAGGTTTGACATTCAGCTGTCACGTAATATATCGGGGTGAAATTTTGGTATTTAATGCGGTGTTTTATTTAGAAAATTGATATTAAATGTGTTTATAAAAGTAAATAGTCGTTAACCCCGTGAACATTTTATATACAAGCACCATTTTATAAAAGTTCTGAAACGTTTTAATAAAACTGAAATATGCGTGGTACTGGGCAAACGTCTAATATGGTTATATTTCGTTATTAATCTAAGTTTAAATGATTTTTTTAGAAACCCTTTCAAACAGGAAGCAGGTCGGACGATCGATACACACCTGATAAAGACAAGTGAGGAGGGTGACTGAGGAAAGACTGACTGCTCCGGGCATAATCAACGATAAGAACGAAGAACAAAGGCGAGTTAAAGAGAGTTGTCTCAACGTCGAGGCCCCGACCTATTCAGAATGAGGGTTGGAAAAGATGAATTAATTAATGTATTATATAACATTGTCGTTATATACAGAACAATTTGGCTGGCTTACTACAATGTGACAATTCCTTCCAATGGCTCAAAACGATATTTGAAAAAGCCTCAAATGAAAACCAAACTGAAATTCGTTTTAAAACATCTGGGTACCAACGAGAATCGAACTTGAAACTTCAGGTCGGAAGTCATGGAGATCGTCATTGATGAGTTTAGAATTAAATTAATTTCCTTTTCAATACTTCCTAAAAACGTTACTTTTGAGAAACGATATATTCACAGTAACTTTTTTTACTTTGATTTCCTCCATCACCTTCTTTAGTATGACGTATTAAGAAGCATTCATCCAGCAGATATTTGTCATATTTCTTCAGAGTGCGATGCGTAGGGAGCATCGCTTCTAAATCCGAAGTGAATAGAGAATTGTAAAATCGCTTTGTAGAGAGAAGAATTCTTGTTTTTTATAGTAAAATGAAGGTATGGTTATAGAAAAATGTATAGCAATAAGTTACCATATTGAGCGTTTGTGGACTTAAAAAACACGTATGACCGCGTGATAAGCAACAAGTTATGAAAATGTTTAAACGCAAATGATTTTGAATTAATATTAATGAAATTAATAATAGGTTAGTCAAAAAGTTTTGAAAGCCACATCTATGGAGCAGTAGAAAACCAAAATTTCTACGCCATTTTAATATTTCATCTTTCATAATAACGTACTCAAAATTTCATTTCGATCTGTCAATTCATTCTTTGTTTACAAGCCATTTGAAGTTGACGTGTCAGTGTATTTTTAACAATGGAAAAATCCGAATATCGTGCAGTGATTAAATTCTTTGTTTTGGAAGGTTTATCGGCCTCTGAGATCCATGAAAAGATAGTGAAAGTGTTAAAGGAGTCTTTTCCTTGATTTCCAACCGTTCACCGATGGGTTTTGGAGTTTAAGCGTGGCCGTACAAGCGTTGAAGACGATCCACGCTCAGGACGTCCAAAAAGTGCATCAACACCAGAAATCATAGCGAAAATACAGGATATGGTTTTGGAAGATCATTGATCGACTGTGGATATGATAGCTGACACCATAGACATCTCACATGAAACAACATGGCATATTTTGGCTGAAGTTTTGGTTTCAAAAAACTGTGTGCACAATGGGTGCCGCATTTGCTAACAATGCAACAAAAACACGTTTGAATGCGACTTTCTGAGCAACATTTGGAGCAATTTCGAAAGGATAAAAAGGATTTTCTGCGTCGATTCATCACTATGGATGAGATTTAGGTCTACCACCATGATCCTGAATCAAAACAAGAGGCTAAGGATTGGTGTGAACCAGGCACTTTGGCTCCGAAGCGAGTTCGTGTCCAGAAATCGACCAAGAAGGTGTTAGCGTCAGTTTTTTGGGATGCAAAAGTAATTTTATTGATAGATTATGTCCAAACTGGTAAGACAATCAACTCTAATTATTATTGTGACCTTTTGGACCAGTTGGATGAAAAAAATTGTGAAAAAAGACCCGGTTTGCAGAAGAAAAAAATCATTTTTCATCAAGACAATGCACCTGCTCACACAGCTCAAAAAACCCATCGCAATAATCAGTGAATTGGGGTACAAATTGTTGCAGCATCCACCCTATTCGCCAGATTTAGCTCCCTCTGACTTCTGGCTGTTTTCACACCTCAAAAAATTCCTTCATGGAAAGCATTTTTCATCAAACAAAGAGGTTTTAGCCGTCGTAGAGGAGTATTTTGCAGGCCTTCCAGAAAGTCACTTCCGTGATGGGACAACAAAGTTGGAAGATCGTTGGATCAAGTGTATTGATCTTATGGGAGACTATACTGAGCAATAAAAGTGATTTCCCCCCAAAAAAAATGTATTTACATTTCCTCTTTCAAAACTTTTTGACTAACCTAGTACATGTTATTATATGAGGTTTGATAAAAACATAATGAGAATTTTCATTTTTATCAAAAAAGATTAAAATCATTAATATTAATACTGTCACCTAGTAGTCCCCATAGGAAAAAATACACTTTTGTCAACGTTTTTTTCTTATCCGCAAAACATTTGTGAAACACACTTTTTGGGATAGCCTTTAGTTCACCCAGCGATTTTGGCTTTTCTCCTCTATGGTTGCAAAACGTTGTCCTTTCAATGTCCTCTGCATCTTCGGGAACAGGAAAAAGTTGCAAGGCCATGTCTGGTGAAAACGGTGGCTGCAGCATCACGACGGTGTTAATTTTATCCAAAAATTTACGAATCAGTATTTCGTAACTTTGTCATTGAGTTTGATAAATAAATTGAATATGAGATGCGAAGAGAAAGATCTGGCAATCAACGTTGTAAAGTCATGATGATAGAAATGTGTGAAAAGAAAAGTGAATGCGATATATGGGTAAGCAAAGGAAGATTAGAGCAAGTTAAGAAATTATGCGATGTAATGTTTTTTCAGATGATGAAAGAGTGACGAGAGATATTGAACGGCGTTCAGTGACAGGAAAGAAAATTAACGGGGAACTAAATCATGTATTCTTGAACCGTACAGTATCAAAATCTGCTGAGATATCATCATCATCATTCCCGGGCCTCGCAGTCGAAGATCCCCTCGCCCCTCCGTCAGTCCTGAACCGTTCTCCCACATCGATCGTGTGATCTTCTGTGAGAGAACAGCACGATCCTGGATGCGCACTCCCTCCCATATGGACCCTGCAGAGCCGCCTGGCCATGTTGACGCATGTTCGCAGCGCGCAGACTGTTTCTCATACGTCTAGCCGCTGAGACGCCATCAGCCCGAGAACATACGGCTCTCCACCCCTCACGGTCCCGAGCCACCTGCTCCCAGTCCTCAGGCGCCCCGCACAAAGTAAGCGACTCTCGCAGACTGTCCTTATAACGTTTCCTCTGCCCACCAACTCTTCGCTAAGATAACACAGCAGACAACAGCATTTTAGTATCAACTTTTGTGTATTGGGGCGTAACGTTACCGTGGAAAACACTGAATGGAGTCACTGAGAAGAATATGGAGTGACAACTTATGATGGCATACGGAATGAAGTGAACAAGAGATAAGTTAACTGCTTTTAACAAAAAAAAACAGTCAAATTTACCCCATAAATAATGCATTATAACTCTTGAGTTATTAAGATAGTAAATAATTTCAAACTAGCTAAAAGTCGGGCATTGATTGAACTCGGTGTTTTGGAAGTGAGTACTGTGTTGAAATATTTGTCTTCATTGTTATTGAATTTGATTTTCATGTTAACGTTGGTTGGATTGTTCTTCTTAATCTAAGTATCGTTTTTGCTTCCTTTATATCTGTACCAGTTGTGCTCTGTACCTCCTATCAATGTAGTTTCTTCGAGGCATGTTGGAGGATGGACTAGTTTCTCTGTTTCGTATAGGTTTTTGGGTCCATGTATGTATGTCTTATCTTATTTCTTGTGTAAATGGAGGTTTTACTGGTCACACTTAATGTTAAGTGTCGTCCCTAAGTCCCTAAGTCGCCCGTTTATTGAACGATAACGTTCAAAATAGAAGTAATCAAGATTATTCACGGCGACAGGAGCGCTTTAGTTACGTGTTGTATTTGGTTTTATTTAAACTAATGGTGTTTACCGACTTTCATCAGCACTTATTTTATATTGTAAACTTTTTACTTGTTCTGTTTATCATTGAAACATTTATTGAAAGAACTATCAAAACTTAGAGATTATTTTAATGACCGATTATTCCATCATATAAACTAATTTTTCACGAACTTAATTGTACTAAATTTTCGTTATAAACATTACAACCTGTCAGGCTTATTGCCGTGTGGCAATCTCTTCCAACGAACCAGAAATATATTAAACATTACTTAAATAATATACAGACAATATATTTTTCAAAAAATCTGCGTTCCAACGGGAATCGAACCTGCAACTCCCAGGCTAGAAGTCAGGTGTCATGCCAACTAGGTCACGGAGGTCGAACTTAAATATCAAAAATTTATGTTTGAAATTTTTTGTTCTCATTCTGTAAATAAATTAAACCAACTATAAATGTTGAAGCATGCACTTAAATTATTTTAACTAAGTTTATTTATTCCGCAAATTAGCTTGCTACCCTAACCTGTCAAAGGTTTATAATTTGTTCCTTGTGTTTTTCGTTATCAAATTTCGTTTGAATGCAAATTCGCAATGTTCGAGTACATTTGTTACTTGAAAAATATAATGTTGCATATTTGCATGCAGTTTTGCTTGTGTGAGCAAAATTTGTTCCTTTCATACAAAGAGCGACTGATATGGACCCAGACTTCATATCAAGCACTGTAACAGATTATGAAACATGGTGATTTCAGTATGAGCCATTTACAAAGTACCAGAGCTCGGATTGGAAGGGTCAACAATCTTCGAAACCGATAAAAGTGTGCATGCAGAAGAGACGAATCAAGACTCTGCTCATCGTTTTCATTGATTCCAAACGAATTATCCATAAGAAATTCACACCAGAAGGTCAAATGATGAACACGGATGTGTATTTGGGTGTTTTGAATCGTTTATGGGCTAGGACTATTCGAGTTCGACCCGAATACCGGGAACAAGGGGTCATGGTATTTGTTGCATGACAATTCACCGGCGCACAAAAGCAATATTTTACGCGATTTATTTGCCAAAAAAGTATCGATCACCCACCGTGAAATTGGAGATAAAAGGAAAGCGTTTCAACATGATTTCAGACATCCAAAGGCTTCGATCGTGATTTTGGAGGTAATTCCGAAGAATGAGTTTGAGGAATGCTTCAGAAAATTTAACGACCGCTTCCAGTATTGTATTGACTCACATGGAGTGTATTTTGAATAATATGTAATGGAAATTAAAAATAAACAATGTCTTGTATTTCGCTTCCCGTCAGTCACCTTTTGCATTGGACAAAACGTGTATGTAATATTTTTGATGAAATAGGTGTCACAAATTTTAGGTAAATGTAGCTTTTAGTAAGAATATATAATAAATGGGCATCGCTTCACTCGTTCATAACAAATCTACCCCGTTTTTTTCTCTCTAGATTATCAATTTACAAATTCAGAACGAATTAGCTTTTATCCTAATGGAATTTGTTACATATTATCGTATTAATGCAAACTCAATCCTTTACGAGGAATTAATTATTGACGTTATTGAGCGTACTAAATCAGATTGTATGTGAAACAACTCATGACAACCAGAGCATGTGAATGTGTCCGCATCCTCGATGCCTACCCCATTATAAATATATTACATTAAATGCCGAAACAGGAAACTAGAACATCCCACACTGTTTAACAAGTTACCGAGGGTATAACTTCATCCCCAATTCCCACGAAAATCATATTAGGTACTAACTGATTTACTGTGAAATTAGAATATGAGAGATATTTTAATGAACAAATATTCAAATAGATTTATTTATAATAATTAAGGAATTTTATTAATATTTTGATTAACAATGTCGGTAATAAATTATTTATTATAATACTCGTATACGATACATTCTCATTTTAAATTATCTATACAGATTTCTTTATTATTATATTAGGTGTACAAATAAGTTTCCGCCGTTTTTTATAAAAAAATGGGCATTTATTGTGAAAGAACGGAACCTCATGTTTTATTCGAAGTAGTACCCATCGCTTGCCACTACTTTTCCCCATCTTTCTGTCAGCATACGAATACCGCGTCAGTCATCATCATCATCTTTTGAGGCTATCCACGAATCGACTCAATTTTTGGTATCTTCATATGATGTGAAGTGCTGCTCAGACAGGCCATGCGTCATCGATCAAAACAAGTGGTAATCAGAAGGAGCAATGTCTGGTGAATACAGCGGGTGGGGTAAAACTTCTCAATTGAGTGTTTCCAAATAGGTTTTGACCGGTGCCGCAACATGTGGACTAGCATTATCATGCAGGAGAATAATTTTGTCGTGTCTGGCGTAGTAGTGGGCGCGCTTTTCCTCGAGTGCTCGACTCAATCTCATCAATTATGTTCGGTAGACAGCCCCAGCAATGGTTTCATTCGGTTTGAGCAACTCATAATACAAGACACCAAGCTGATCCCACCAAATACACAACAAGAGTTTTTTTCCATGAATATTTGGCTTAGCCGTAGATGTTGAAGCATGACCAGGGGATCCCCATGATTTCTTCCTTTTTGGATTATCATAATGGATGCATTTTTCATCACCAGTGACTATATGGTGCAGAAAACCCTTTCGTTTATGCCTGGCAAGCAGCATTTCACATGTGGAAAATTGGCATTCAAAGTTTCTCCGTGTCAGTTCATATGAATCCCAATTTCTTTGTTTTTGAATCATTCCCAATGATTTCAACCCATGTGAAATTGCTTGTTGAGTCACTCCTAATGTAAGTGCAAGTTCTTCTTGCGTTTGGCACGAATCTTGATCCAATAATACTTCCAATTCCGCGTCTTCGTACACTTTCGGCCTTCCGCTACGTTCTTTGTCTTCGATGTCAAATTCACCGTTCTTAAACTTTTGAAACCACTCACGACAACTTCTCTCACTTAAGGCAGCCTCACCATATGCTTCTACAAGCAATCGATGCGCCTCAGCTGCAGATTTCTTCAAATTGAAGAAGTAAATCAAAAGTTCCCGCAAATGACGCTTATTCGGCTCAAAACTTGACATTTTCGAACACAAAAAAATATGTTATACTGATAAAAATTCACTAATATTTCAAGGTCATGTTGTTGACAGATGTCCAACCTTACGATAATGACATTTTACATCTGACAATTTTAACCATAACTTACTGGTGGCGCCAACTTTTGTCAAACGGCGGTGACTTATTTGTACACCCAATAATTTCTTTAACATAATATATATTTTATTATAAGATATATTTTTATATTTTGATGATCAAATAGTCCTTTTAATTTCTTTACTATAATACAAGGACTATTTTAATAATTTCGTGATCAAATATTCATATTTTTATTATAATTGACGTATTTGGTAAAAAAAATGCTGACTTTAAAAGAACACTTTTCCTTTTGTGATTTTTTTATTATTTTTATATTACTTGGCAGTTCATCAGTGGTTAAAAATGAGGTAGTCATACGAAAAGGGTGATTTTAACGAATATTTGCAAAAATAAACCTGCAAATAAAATATTTTTTGTTTATTTCTTTCAAATATCGAATAAAAAACAAAATCAATCTTAATGTGCGAAATCAGTAAATTGAGCATGTCATTTAAATTTTTATTTGTTCCATACAAACCCATGAAAAGCGGCATGATGTTTTGTTCCAATAAATTGAAGGTAGGGAGGGGGCCTTGTCGTATGTACGAGTACATCCGTTTGTTTGATTAGCAAAAAAGGGTGTGAGCATTAAGAAGTGAAGCGGAAAACTACCAAGATTCATTTAAAATATTATTTTTTTCAATCTACATTACTCACGTTCATTTACACACATAGTCTCAAATCGGATGTCAAGAAATACATTTAAATTAAATCCAAGCAACACGGAATTTCTCTTGGTGACTTCCTCTTGTAGACATCACCTTCTTGATGAGGATACTTTATCAGTTATGGGTGCAAGCTTTTTGGTGTGTGTCTTGATAGTGAGCTCTCAAGTTTATATAGTCTGGGAGAGTTGTCGATGTCTTCCAACAAGGGAAATAAATACTCTTATCAATTAATTTGCAGTGTCGGGTCTGGACTCTTGTAACTCTATTTATCTGATTCACAAATTTACAAACTTAGGCTGATATATATTATGATAGTCATAAATATTGCCATATTGGCCGCTTCTAAAAAGTCTACACGTGGCTTAAGTGTCTTAAACGGGTTGATTTCAAACATTGTCTCTTTGTATTCAAGTCACTATTAAGGGATGTCTCCACTGTAACTTTTGAATGTATGTCTGAGAGTTTACCGTTGCTGGTCCTATGACGTTGAACGGTCTGCCTCCTAGTGTCAGAGATATAGGAGGCATGTGAAGCTTAAGGAAGTACGTAAAGACAATCCTATTTGGAAGGTCTTATCAAAATTTATGAATGGGTTCGAATCCTGAGTTTGTGCGCCCTTGAGAATAGTTTGCTCTCTAAACGGTGCTATGTAAACTACAAATCAGCACACAGGTACACATAAACACTTAAAAGTTCATCAGTACGGTGAAGTTACCAAAGTAGGGGAATAATCATGTCGACTTTTTAAATATTCAGTTTTTCTATACTCTCTTAAATTATTAATTTCTATGTTTTCTCTGACCTTCATAGAAAGTTTGTTGAATATTTTTGAAGCCAGATAAACATAACTTATCTGTTCACATGTAGTGCTTATTCTCGAAATAGTAAGGTGATTTTATTTTGCAGTCTTGATGTTCATTGGTCTACACCTGAATAGGGTCATCATGTGTACATATGAGTATAACGAGAGTTCTCTTCGATATTATATATCTTAGTTTACGACCAAATCTAATGTACACTTTCTCTGTTCGTGATCCTAAAAGATTCTAAAAAGTGGAGAATTGTATGTTCTCGAACTGACAGAGCTGCAGCAGTAACTAGACGTATAAGAAACATTTGGTGTGGTGCGAACATGTGTCAACATATCCTGGTGGCTCAGCGGGAGCCACATATTTGTGACATCCGTGAAAGGGAGTCAACAACTAGAATCAAGCTGTTATCTTCAAGAAGATCACGTAAGAAGCATGAAAGAGCAGTACGAAACTGATTTAGGACTAACAAAAAAATCCTCGACAACAGCATTATATACTCGTATGTTCTAAATATTCAATGAGTTATTTGATAATAAATTACTTTGTACATGCATATCAGCGAAGTTAATAAGATAATAAGATGATCTTGTTTACTTTGCTGATAAAGTTGTTGTTACTTTTCTGTATACGATAGTATTGCCAAACCTGAAGGGTCGTTTAATGAAGAGGAAGACAATGTTGTTTTCCAATATTTATTACCAGCCACTGTCTGGGATATTTAAAAATTAGGAATGGTGATAACTTCTATCCAAATGATTGAAGTTCGGGCAATTAACGGTATATACTGTGATAAATATAAAGCATGCAACCTAACAATATGACTTGAAACACCGTCAGAAAAATCTGGATGCAACCCTGTCTTCACATGGACAGTAAATTATTAAATTTAACTCATGTTGGAAACATTTACCTTCATTAGAAAGGGTTTTTCTTATCAAAAGTTATGAAATGCATCGCAAATAATAAAACTAACCTTTATTTTAAGATCTTTCGTAGCGACTCTGCATCTATAAAGTTTATGATAATAATCAAATGTAAATAGCATAAGTTTTATCCTTTTTGAAACACTTTTAAAAATGAGAAAACGTAGAATAACATATTTTGACTTATTTCAAATAAACTCTGCTAAAGCTTAATCAACATCCTTTGCTTATATAATGTTTTTTAAGTCTAAAAATATTTTTCTTTTACTCAATATCGGATTCTATTCAAAGTACCCTTTTTCTTCTGGTAGACACGTGTCTAGAATAAACATATTATAAAACCCATCATGGTTGTATTATACATACGAGTATGCCAGGGACAAGCAACGCAGAGAACTTACTAAAATTTTAAGTCCCTTACCTGGGTTTTTTTTAGCAATCACATTAGTCAATCACAATGATTAGTATTTTTTTTTCATTTAAATTTTATCATCTTTAAAAAGTTTCACAAAATCATAGTTTAACAAAACGAATAAGTTCATTGTATAGATTTCAAAGATACCTCAACAATAAATAACTCAGATCGTGTGTTTGGGAGGGAGTTGTTAATATAATTATTAATTTTATAATTATTTACTTTTGACTAACAACATGTTATGGTTTTACAATAATAACATTAACTTAGATATATTGTATTATTCTATCCCGATACGTACACACCATCATTTCATTTTTTTCTGAGGGATAGTCAGAGAAGACCGTCAAATTTTCCTATCTCGACACTCATCCTTCTGAAAAATACTGAAAATAAGAAACACGTATCTTGAGGAGTGAAAACACTGACGAAATAAACACATCTCTCAACGAGTGAAAATACTTGAGAAACAGAACTCTCTTGAGTGACAATACTGAAGAAATAGAAAATCTTTAGAGGAGTGAAAATACACCTTTTTAAACCCCTCATTTTCTTAGTATTTTTGTATAACTCAGAAACATGGCAATAAAGGCTAGAGATAGAACAGGGATAGACTCTTTCGATATGTGGTGTTGGAGATAGTTGCTGGGTGTTTGACGGACAGGACGATGAACAATATACTACAAACCTATGTACTAGAAGAACTTATAACGTCAGAGAGGTTATAGTGTGTTCGGCGTACTCTTCAATTCTTCGGTCACATTTCGCTCAAAAATGACATGGAAGAACTTATGATCACTGGCAACGTGGAGTATCGAAGGAGCAGAGATAGATCACATATGCACCGGAGCAACCAAGCGAAGAGTACTACGTGCTTGGCTTGGATAGCGAAATGACGGAATGACTGGAAAAAGTGTACACGATATATGATATAGCATTTCTAGTATGCGTCACATTACTCAGCATTGAGGTCGCGACACAGAAGAAGAAGAATCTATTCCCAAATTTTAGAAATATTGTAGATGCCAAATTTTATTTAAACATACTTTCAGACATTTATGCGAAATTTATTTATCTGCCTTTACCAAACATTGCTATTATTATCATTGTTTTAATGTTTGCCTTAACCAATTGGTTGTTTAATAATTTCATTTAGGTCAGTTTCCAGTAGATATAAAACAAACCTTCAAACCTTCGGCTCTTACAACCCAAGATGAGTGTTGGATGTTTGCATGGTTTTTTTAATTTTTTTTATCATCAGTGTCCTGTATTTTCATAAATATTATTTTTTTCTTCGTTTTTTATATTCCAAACGCCACAGAAAGTTAAGGATAACATGGAGCGGGCATGACAGGTTTGCATAAATGGAAATTAGAAGAGAAACTTAACTGTAACTGTTCCCACCAGACCATGCACTACATTGTCATTGAATTTTCGTTGAGGTACTGCATTTGATGTATAGCGAAGCTTCATCGAACAATACCAGATACTGTTGGATGGGGTGCTTACCCGTATTAAAACTTGTAAGGATTGTAATTTAAACAAATAAATTAATATGATAATATTGGGAAAGTAGTATATGATACATGTACTTCTTTTCGATATTTTTTTTGTATGAGTCATGTTCTTATTTATACTTTTGGAACCCTTAGATTTTCGTATTCATGCACAATGTAATTTCTAATTTTTTAGTTAAATGTTGTGTATTTTTTATGGTTAAAATTAATAAAAAAATTATCTTAAAGCTGTTGCTCACCCCTGATTGGAGCCGACTTCTTTTAACTTTTTCACAACACATCCAGTGTATTTCGCAGCATAACATAAATAGAAAAGTCAAAGGTTATGGAGATGAATGGTGAACACAAAAAGGTAAATAAATTGAAAATAAATATAAGAAACTTACGAAAGAAATAATCGAATAACACTTTTGATAAAATTTGGTTTCAAAATTCAACTATTATTACAATCCCACAAATTTTTTTCGAATTTCACTTAATGTTAGTGAAATTTCCAAAGTAGATTTTATCATAACTATTATGATAAATTTACAATCCCACAAATTTTTTTCGAATTTCACTTAATGTTAGTGAAATTTCCAAAGTAGATTTTATCATAACTATTATGATAAATTTCAACATTTAAAAAATTGAAAAACAGTTCAGAGGGGAAATTCAGGTACACATGTTTCACCATAATTTAAGCATTTATAAATCCATTGCAAGGTGTTATCCATCTCTCTCCTCCATTCCTCCTAATTGTGAGCGTCCTTTGTCTACTGATCTCTCTAACAAACTGCTTCATTTAACCATTCATCTGGTTATTTGATTTGATTTGACAGTGTTGAAACGTTTAATTGGTTCGCAACCAACTAACGATTAGTCCTTCTATTATTTGGAATATGGTTCGCTTATTCCGTTTTTCAACCATGCAATCCTTTCCACCACATCCCGCGTTTGGGTTTGACTATTGATACATGCGTTTATCTTTCTTCCATACTTTATCTAGGAGAAAAAATACTAAAAAAAAAAACAAAAAATATTTCGAGGAGTGAAGATACTGGAGAGACAGACTTCTCTCAAGGAGAATACCCGTTTTTTTCCCTGTCAGAATAGATAGGACTGAGTGACTTACTTTTTTATCGAGACACAAATCTTTCTCTTCCTCTACGACCATGCATCTTCTCGAAAAGTTTCCACGATATCATGAATAAAAACGAAAATTTATACTGTAAATTCACATGTTCTCAACCTAAAATATGCTGAACCAAAACTTTATTTATGAATACAATTGACAGAGTAGAATACAAAGTGCACTGAGGTACACGACACATTTCAGAACGACAAGACATAATTTTCGTCCATCCGAACAAACAAAATGACACGTAATATTACGTGTGAAGCGATGACAGGTTGTTTACTAACGCTGTCACGTGTAACGTCAGCAATATGGGCGTCAAGCCCCTCGACCCAATATGCACCCAAACCAGCACTATCCCCGAGCCTCCAAGCCTTCAATATCCCGTGAAAGCCTTACCAACTCCTCCACAACCTCGCGTGACATGAAAATATTACGATTTATTTTACTTGCAGTTTACAGAAAAATAATACTTAGGTTATTGTCCCATTTTTTTTATAAAACAATTCATTATAACTGTCGAACGTACTATCCATAAACATCTCATATTTATCTTCTTACATTTAAGTTCGAAGAGTCGTGGCTTATCTCAAGAAGTTTCTTAATTTTAAACATTTATTTAGAAAGACAAAGCTAACAATATCAATACTTTAATCAAACCAGTTATAAGTTACCGGGCAAAGTCAACGACAATGATTTTAAAAGAAAAACGAAAAATATTCTAATTTGAGAATTGAGTTGGAGAAATTCAAGATTTTCTATAGGTTACAAGATTCATAGAGATTTCCAAGACTGTAGTATTATCAAGAAAGCATCCTTAAGTTGTTGGAATATCATAAAGCTTTTTTTAAATTAAATGTTTCTCACTTCACATCTGATCTCAGAGGGAAATACAGTTCAGTTCAATTCGATTCCACTACCACCCACGCTGTTATCGGTACAAAATAAGTCCCCATCCAGCGTAATCTAGACTAGAAGATAGAAATCTTCAATATTTTTTTTTTCACGTGGCGTCACGTAGTGACTTAGAAAGAACTGCACAAAGGGACTCCTCCGGTGCGACACACTTGAGTGTGAAAAGAATAGTGACGACAGACTTATGTTAAGGTCCGACATAACGGGAGAAGAAAAATGACTCGCAGCGGCCAGGAGTTCAAACAGCCCAGAAAGTTGCCAGTACTTTCACAGACAATTTAAAATGTAACCGAACTATAATTTGACGCCACTAGATTGGAGTAGCCAATCGCTCCGAAGATGAACCGATGTAAGGCTGATTGGAGTTCCCCTCGTAAATTACTGACTCGATTATCATCGCAGGGCCACAGAATGTGCTCTGCAGATTGATCCAAATGGCCGCAAAAATTGCAACAATAATTACAATGTTGAAAACTGTGATTCTAGTTATTATTTGCATGATTTGGTTCAAGATTTACGTGTGAGGTCCTATGCCCTATGTGGTGCACAATACTTGACCATATAATATGCTAGAACCAGCGCTGTTGCCCGTAAAATGCCTGCTCTCTAATAATGTCCCCGCTCATTTCTAAAGAATGTCATGTCGAGGGATAATTATTTTTTCATATTTTGTTATGGTGGTATTTAAAAGTCTGGGTAATATCTAAAGTAACTACCAGATAGTCTGCTGTTGTGATTAACTTTTATTATATTGTAGGTTTAACATTCTATGTGATTCACGGTTATTCAGATGTTACGCGTTTCCTTCCGTTTTTGGTTGTGTTCTCTATTTGCAGTAGTATTCACTCATCACAGTTACGAGGGAAGGTCAATAAATTCGCAGAATGAAGGAGTTAAGGGAGGGGGCGGTAGTGCGCATATGCATGTTCCAATAATATGACTCATTATTAGTATATTCACCAAGTTTTAATCTAATTTTGACGTTATTGTTTTAGATATCGTCGGGAGAGTATGTCAAACGTTAATGACGTCCCAAGTGTGGAAAAATTGAGTATCGAGCCGTCATCAATTTACTCACAAAACAAGGAAAAACTCCTCAAATAATTTTGGAAGAAACGTTACCCCTGCACAAAAGCAATTCTGCATTGACTGCTTTTCACAACTGTAGCTTCCAAACATTAAATCATCCTCCCTATCTAACACATCGATCAATAAGTCCAGGGACTAACCAACAGATCGCGCATCTACTAACAAATCCATACCATTCTCAGTTAGTACCAGCCTTTAGAAGCTACGTGTCAAACTTTCATGAGATTCCGACATTGTGTCATTGAGTTACAGTGGTTTTAGTGACGCTACTTTTGCTATTTTCAAAACAATGGAAAAAATCGACTTTCGTGTGTTGATAAAACATTGCTTTTTAATGGGAAAAAATACCGTTCAAACACAGTGATGGCTTGAAAAGTGTTATCCGGGCTCTGCTCCGTCGAAAACAATCATTTGTCGGTTGTATACTGATTTCAAACGTGGTCGTACAGCACAAATGATGCTGAACGCTCTGGTCGTCCATATGAGGCTATTACACCAGAAAACATAAAAAAAACTAAAAATTGTGATGGAAAATCGCAAAGTAAAGTTGCGTGAGATAGCTGACATCCTGAAGATATCATTTAGTAGTGTTTACACTATTTTGCATGTTGATATTTGGTCATGAAAAAGCTTTTTTCGAAATGGGTGCCGCGTTTACTCATAAAAACAGAAACAATAACGCATTGATGATTCAGAGCGCTGTTTGGCACTGCCAAATTGCATGAGTTGAACTTGGAATTGCTTCCGCACCCACCGTATTCTCCAGATTTGGCCCCCAGTGGCTTTTGTCTGTTCGCAGACCTCAAAAATATGCTCCAGCGAAAGAGATTTGGCTCCAATGAAGAAGGAATTGCCGAAACTGACGCCTATTTTGAAACCAAAGATAAATCGTTCTACACGGCTGGCATAGAAAAGTTAGGAAAGCGTTGGAATGAATGTATCGCTCTTGAAGGAGACTTTTGACTTTGGCAAACAAGTATTGTTTTAGTACTTAGTCCCGGGACTTATTGATAGATGTGTTATAGCTCAGACCTGGCTCCGTCTGACTAATATTTGTTTCCAAATATGAAAAAAGAGCTTCGAAGGAAGAAATTTACGGACGATGAAGAAGTTAAAGGTGCGATTTCGGATTATTTTGAGGGCAAAAGCAATTTTTTTCGTGGGTATATATACAAGCTTATTGAAAGATATGAAAAATGTATTAGAGTTAATGGTGAATATTTTAGAAACGAAAAATAAAAAAATGTCTTTTTCCCCTTTTCCCCCTTTATTCCGCGAATGTATTAGCCTCCCATCGTAAGTCAGTTGTTAGCACCTCTTCAACGTCTCTTTTTAGTAAGATAAAATTCCAAACACTAGTTTTGGACAAATAACATTTTTTAACTGGGTTTCTGATAAACTACTGGGATACTGGTTAAATAAGGAAGGTGCAATTTCTTGTGGTAGGCCATCATTTTAATTGCGTTATCTGTTCCATTTATGACCATATAAAGACTCATAGTAAAGTCTCACTTGGTTTGTTGTTCATAAGTACGTTTTCATTTTCTTGGTTGGAAAACTTTAATTCGATTTAAAATAATACCTTGGCTCCAGACCGTATAATTTGCAACCGTTACGTCAACAAATGCTACACAAATCTTTAGTCGACTTTGAAAACCTGCTTCAATGAAAACCTGCTTCAATGAAAGATGTTAAGCCAAGAACTTTTTCACTGCATCCCCGTTTGTCTCGGTTCAACAATACGTTTTATGGTGTCGATCGTTGATTGAATTCTAGTGAGGATAATTGGTTCCATTGATTGATGATAGTGACAGTTAGGAAGGATATCGATCTTTAGTGTGCTGCTTCATCTCTCTTTTATAGAATCTGGAGTATTACTATGGTGATGACCATAACGTTCATGTATCGAGTAAATGTCACACTTCCTAGTAGGATAAAATACCTAAACCGTATAGTTACTATAGAGAAATAACTATAGCTAATAATTATAGCTACTTATATAAAAACACTATCTGATATCGGTGGATTTTTTACTTATATTAAACTACAAAATACGTTTTTCTGAATACTTTCGCCAAAAATATTATTTTTTTATGTATCTAATTTTTTTGTAAGAGACGCCCGCTGATAATCCTAGAGATATTATTGTATTAGATTACAATTTCGTGGTATATAGTACAAGGTGTGTTTGTTGCCATGCAGCAATCTCTTCTAACCAACCAGAAAGATGTTAAAGATGACTTAAGTGAAAACGAGACTTGAACCCTTTTTTAAATATATTAGATTCCAACTAGAATTGAACCTTAAAACCACGAGTTGGAAAATAAACATCTTACTAACTTGGTCTTAACGGTTGTCACGAAGGGGTAGCATTATTTCATAAATTTGTGTATTACCTCAAATTGGGGACGTGGACGTATTGAAAAGCGTAATCGGAAGACAACATAGTCTTTGGCCCTATCAATGAAAAATTCAAGTTAGGAACCACTGAAGATAGCACGAAATTCGTTGTTTATCGCATGTCTTGGCAACACTACAGCACGTGAAGAGGCAACAACACTCTCACAAGTCCAGCGTCCGCGTATATTGTTACCAGGTGAACCTTTTTTCAGACTGGGACAAAATGCCCCTTTTTTTAGTACCATTGAGAATTTAATCCTAAGCTCCGGGATGGAGGTAAAACATTTTACCAGCTAAGCCACGGGATCACCATGGATAGACGAAATCTCAGTAATAAATTAATCTTATTAATATACAAATTAAAAATATAGTAAAAATGAACTTGAAAATTTTCAGTTATAATTTATTTCACATTCTCTAGCTTAGCAAAATTCTATAATATTATTATATGTTCTTATGTCATCATTTCAAACATCCACATTAATCTGTTCTTGAAATAGTTGTCAAAGTTTAATGGATAAGTTTTGGAATTTTCCCGAGTATACAACATCGCGAACTTTATTTTCTCCCGCCTTACCAGTCTTCACTTTTGAAATATTCGGGAAGGTTCGGAGATGATTTGCGTTCTAGTTGGGGAGCTAATGAAGATGTGGTGACAGCTTTTGATGTTTTCATTTTGTAAGTTTGGTATTTTAATATCCAAACTTTGATAAAAAAAAATGGGTGTATCTTTACACGCCTCTCCTCAATATATTGTAAATTTTCGTTTTATTGATTAACCATGCAGATTAAACAAAATTATATTGTTCTGTTTTAATTAAAGATTTAAAATGTTTTGTCATATTTTGTTTTCCTAATCATCCTATTCCTTTGCTGTAAAATATGAGAAATGTCTTTTGATATGAAACTGTGATCTCCTTGATGTTACAACAATGGGTTTACTTCACCCAGACTGTTTGCTGGACACACTAAACCAGTGTTTCTTAACCGTATTGAAAGAATTGCCCCCTTTACCACACTTAAATTATCCAGCCCCCCCCCCCCCCCCGCACAAAAAATGAAATTTAAAATTTACATATTTCTCTATGTATGTATTTATGCAATTGAGTTCCTACTACAAATAAAAAAATATGAGAAATACAAATATTATAACACGTGATTATTGTTATAAACATTATGTATTTATTGCCATTATATTAACATTATAATATTATTTCAATAAAAAAAAAAATTATTCAATATGAAATTTTTATTAAACAATATTAATGAGGTCCTTGAGCCTGTGATTGCGCCAGTTTCGTAATATTAGGTTCAAGTTTTGTTAAATACAATCTCAAATCTCCTCTTTGGCTTATTTGTAATCGATTTCGTGATTTTTTAAATATGTGCATTACTGCGCTAAAACCCCTTTCTACTAAATAAGATGAAGGAAATGCTATAATAGGTAATTTTACTTCTTTCCACAGAAGAGGGTATCGATGGCGAAAACGAACCCAAAAAGCATCATAATCACGTTGATTGAATATTATTTTGGCTTCACAGTCATTTTGTAGCTCAATAAACTACTCTTTTAAATTTTGACTGACACTTTCTACGTCTGATAAAAATGGATGGATTAACCAAGCTAGTATTATGTTACAAGTTCCTGCAAGTCTTTGAATCGTATTATCATATCTTCGATAAGAGCGTCAATGTGGCGTGGCTAAAGTATGTTTCCAAATCAGAATCCTTGAGCATATCTTCTTTTAATTGTTGTAAAGAAGGAAACTTTAATTGTTGTAAAGAAGGAAAAATTGTTGTAAAGAAGGTATTCTTGCCGACAAAGATTATTTTTATATAATTTGAGTTTACTGATAAAGCTCAGTACAACTCTTTTGGCTTTAATAAGGCTGATATTGTTTCCTTGAAGTTTCAGGAGATTTTCATCCATCTTTTCGAATATATCCGAAAGATTCATTATCATGCAGAGTACTTTAATCCAATTGTAATGAAAATTAGTTGGACTGTAGTTCATCACATAGTTGAATTTTGATATCACTTGCCATCTCATCAATTCTCGAAACGCCCACTCGAACTCCTGCAGCGCCCCCTAAATGCTATAAATTTATAAACGCCCCGCCAGACCTCTAAAACGCCCACAAAGGGGCGCTGGCGCCCCGGTTAAGAATCACTGCACTAAAATTATAACTGCACTGACGTCGTCCAATATTTGGAAGACTGACAACCATCCTCGAGCACTAGGGGGATGCTTATCAAATCATATTAAAATATTTAAAAATCCAGCCTACGCTAAGTGGGGAGATTTTTTTATGTTGGGTCTATATATAAGATAGACTCAGACCATCATTAACGTACATAACCGTTTTTTTACATACATAACTTTCAGTTACATAACGTGTTTTTCCTGGTATCCCATAATCTTTTTTCAGTCTCCTTTTCCATCTCTTGACCATCAATGGTTTTTTAACTCTGTATCAAGTTTTTTTTAATTTTGGTATTGCATAGTTTTTTTTAACTATCTACGAGTACATCAATAGTTAATCTCTCCGACTTTCTTATATTATATTTCTAATATTACAATAGTGGATATATATACACCTTCGTACTTCAGGTCTTTACATATCCATTATATTAGAATTAAGGGACTTACTTACCGGACGTCATCTACTATATTCATATATCCCTAACTTCTTAAATCTTTAAAGACTTGGCACAAATACAACAAAAATAAGAATGACAACTGCGCTTAGTAATCGAAAAATGTAATGAATTAATCACAGTTAATTAAAAATAAAAATGTCGCACGGAAATGTTGCATGCTGATGACATGATAATGTTAGTGCAGAATGAAAACTAATTACAGCGTATGATTAGCTAATTACAGCGTACATGAAATGTAAAGTAAAAGACCTGAGAAATATTGTAACAAAATTCAAAGTAATGGTTATTGAAAAAGGTAAAAAGAAAAGTTACTGCGATATTTGGGTGAACAGGGAATTATCATAATAAGTTAAAAAAATCTACTATTTGGCAAATATGTTTTTAAACAACGAAAAGGTGGAACGAAATATTAAACATTGATTTACAATAGGAAACAAAGTCAATGGGCCACTAAAAGACTAATATTCAAACTTATCATTGTCGGGATCTGCTTGAATGATTTATAACAGCGCCAACATTGATGTAAATGAGGGAATCGTGGACGTTGTAAATTATGAAAGGAATTGAAATGTTTATAACACATTCATGATTGAAATAAAGGAATTGAAATATTTATAACACATTCATGATTAAAATACCCAATTGAAATATTTATAACACATTCATGATTTCTGCTTCTTCCTGGAGAAACTAAAAATGTGTGCATTCACCATGTTCCCCAATCACACAAGAGGCTAGAAAAATCCTTGATTTATGATATGAACCTTGTATGAAAATTTATTTTTTAATAAAATTCAGAATAATGTGGTAAAACCATGTATTTTTATCCAAATTCTAGCAAATAGAATCGATCAGAATAAAAGAAATAAACATTTCAATTCAATACGCAAAGCTAGGCGTACATAAAATGCAATTTGACGAGAAAATTGCATCTAAAGTGCATCGGAACAGCGTAAAATGTGTTTGGAATATTGCCTTCAAAAATGATTCAAATTGAAGGAAATATTCTCGAAGATACAATTCGATGTTCTTCCTGATAGAATTTTCTTTAAACTTTTTACGGATTCGGAGTCCTCGTAAATGCTAAATTTGATCGAAACTCGTATATATAAAAAAAATTACTCTTAAAATATTTTCACTTCTTCAAAATGTTTTAAGGTTACCGTATTGAGTTGACTTTAATGATAGCCGATATTTCGAAAGTATTGTAGCATACATCTTCATGAACATTATAGAATATGAATCCTAAAAACATTTTTTACTAGTGGAAAAACGCCATGAAACAAAAACAGTGAAACCCAATTGTTGTATTCTTACGACTAATAAATTACAACGTGCAACTATCGCTATGCAAGTGCTATCAACAAAATTGAATTTATTATTTTAATCAACCAACCAATGTTTCATAATGTATTTCATCAACAGTGCTATGTATTTTATAACAATATAAGTATCAAATGTTTTATTTATTACAAAAGACAAATATTCCAAAAATAAAACAATGACATCAGTACCAAATAAAATAATTCATTACGTTAAAAAAAAAACAATTCAAATAACACATACTCATAAGTATGCAAGTACGCTAGTCAAAATTCTTTCAAAAATACAAAAATGTAATAATATACACAGTTATTAACATGATACATGACCATCACAAGACGGGCAGCCCGCACCCTCACCACACCGTGCGTCACCCTTGATATTCATTCATGTGGAAAGAAAAGTACAGTCACATTACTAAGAATATTATAATAAATAATAAAAAAATCAACATATTCATAGTTGAAGCGCACTCAATAATCGATCAAAACATCACAAAGTGCATTCCTAATGGTTGGTGTTTGGCTGGCTTGGCTGGGAGGGTATTTTGGGATAAGCCTGAACTTTTTTGTGGCTTATCTCTTGAATATATTTTCTTTTACTTTGCCTTAACACATGTGTGATTGTGGAATATACGAGTATATATGTAGTATGTATATATTTATTTGTATAATATTATTTTTTTATCGGTGAACCTAATTTGGTTTTGACTGCTTGTTTATTGTATTTTTTTTTTGTTTTTAATTTACATGTACAAAGATGTACATATGCGTCCTCACGGCCGAGCTCGCCCTCTATTGGTGGAGGTGTATCTCAACTGGAGGGATGTTATGAGATGACGCAAGACATTTTGATAACTTCTCTCTTAAATGTATTTAGCCTCTTCTGAATTCATACACCTTCTCATACAACTCCTACGATTTATCTAACTTTTACATTTATTTTTTTCAAGATATCATACACTTGGTCAAACCATACTTTCCGTAGTCTTCTTCTAGAACGTCTTCTACTCACGTTTGCACTGTATATGTGTTATGTTAGCATTTCTTCATTCATTAGTTCTACATGCCCACACCATATCAGAGGGCTCTTTATCTTACTCAATAATTAACCGTAAGTTCACATTTATCCCTAATAACTTGATATTTTTCATTGTTTACATTTGACACAAAAAAAAACTTAATTTACAATTAAGTATTAAAAATAGTTTCAATTCACGGAGACATTTTTGTATTTTACCGAGCGTCTTTATCTCAATATCTTGAATAAAATAGCGCCATTGGATTTTAGAATTATTTTTCATACTTTCCTTACGATACACTTATCTCCCTAATGTTGAGCGCTCGCTTCGGGTTAAGCAAATAACGTATTCAAGCTCAACCGCCTGAAAGCATACAATTCGATTTTATCTACAGAAAAATTCCGTACACCGTCCCGCTTTCCATGAGGTGGATCCAATTTCAGTTAATTTCATAAAACTGATTTATAAGAGGCGCTTCTCAGCAGTTTGAATTCCTAATTTTCAGCTGAAATATTTTTATTAGGAGATCGGAATCTTGTTTGGCGGTATTTTTTTTTGCAGATTTATATCAGATTTAAATCCGCTTTTGTGCAAGCAAATATGTATGATGCTTTGAAATTAAGATTTGAATTATAATAAAAACGTTTTATAGATAAGTATAGTCGTTCAAAACTGACGTGCAGCAAGCCAGCCAGACATTCCAATATTACTAATAGTTCAATCACCTCAAAAAAATATGTTAAGTCCATAATTTATTACATTTATCTTGGTTTTGTGACCTTATGTCTTTCGTTTGAATTCGAGCATTTTTATAACCTTTTTTCGTACTACATACATCTCATTTGCCTGTCTGGGCTGGCAGAGAGGACTTTTTTACCTCTTCCACATCCATACACTTATTCATACAACTCGAACGAGTTCTCTGACTTTGTATGTTTCGTTCTGTAAAAATATAATTTACTTGATCCAACTATAATTTCCATAACCCATCTTCTTCAACGGCTTTTACCCACATTTGCACTATTCTTTTGAAATGTTAGACTTTCTTCAGTCATTCGTTCTACATGCCCAAACCATCTCAGAGTGGTGTTCTTCATCTTACTCTACACATCAACTTTTAGTTCACATTCATCCCTCTGTCATACATTTTTACCCGATGTATGCTTCTCTATGCACGTATTTCTACAACATTTAACCGGCTCTTTTAAGTATATTTAAGCGTCCACGTTTCAATCTGTTACATCAAAGATGGTACTATAATACTGTTCTGAACTATAGTAGCAGATTTCGATATTTTTTTTCTTATTAAATAGCAAAATAGACCTATACTATAGAACTTTTTCATTAAGTAGGCAGAGGTTGAAAAATTACCTCGAATTCTTTTATAGTCCCCATAAGACTTATCATCCAATTTTATTATTTCATAAATTGTTCCATATATCCCATAGTACTTAAATGGTGAAACAAAGAAATCTACAAAAAACTATGTATGTATATCCAGCTAAGCGTTTTAACAAACTATTGAAATTTTGAAGCGAAACTACATTAAACAACCATATTTACGATTGAAAAATAAGAAAAAAATAATAATTATGCCGAATTTTTATTTTCATTTTTCAAGATTCTTACTGAACTCAATAATACTCGTATATAGTAGTTTTAACTAATTTAGAAAAAAAAACATTTTCCTTAAAACTTTTGGAATTTTTACCCAATCTCGGTTTCAAATTTCGATACTTCTAAAAAAACTTCTTATTTGTTTATTCACTCAATATAATTGAAGTTGGTTGGAAGAAATTACCTCATGCCCACCAACTCATATTGAATATAACGAAGTGATAAAAACAATAAAGGTATTCAATCTTTTTTTCATATCAAAGGTCGTATAACATCTTGAACATTTACTAATGATCAAACTTAAGAAAGGAAGAAGAGTTAAAACTTCTTCATCGTGTGCTCAATGTGTCGTGGTCCTTGGCTATATCTGCAATCTGGTACACCACCTGTCTCAATCCTCCCGGTCATGGATCATACTAAACGCGGAAATCAAAGAAAATATTTATTACTGCACATTTTGATCCATCCATCTAATAAGACACCTTCTTTGTGCTCGTTTTCCCACAAGTTCCTTCGTAATCACCTGCGTCTCAAGTCTTGAGACGCAGGTGATTACGAAGGAAATTACGATTTTTTTTTCTGACAATCTACCTAAAATACGTTAGGTTTCCTTCATTTCGTGAACCTTGCGGTTCATGGAATACAGACGACTGCCTCCAACACCATGTCTCGATGACTTGGACAATGTTTCTTTCCTTCCTTCTCATCGAGAAAATAGCCCTAAATGGTCCATAAGTTCAAGTATTTACCGATTTTAATGTGTTATTTTAATAAAAGGCCTAAAACGGTATTAAAAAGAGCAGAATATTTTATAATTGAGTTAATTGTTGAAATTAGAAATAAACAACCGCTTCTAGTTTTCACTCATGTCCCCTGAAAACAGACACGTTTAGAGCTTAGTGCTTAAACCGGCAGGAGCAATCCTAAAGGAGCTCTGATATTTACTTTTCATAAAAGCTTACGATTTTTACTCCTCCGAATATCTTCAGCCGCATATGTATTTTGAAAATTTTTATTTTGAAAAAAAGTAGATTTAAATTGAAACAAAGAACAAATAAACTGATATTTAAGTAAAGAAATATTCCAGAAAATGTTGAAAAAAATGTTAATGATTTTTCATGTGCTGTCTCGTTATACGGTAATGACAAGCCATCTCTCGCGAATAGGGCAAAATCCTTCCTAATAAGTTACTTTTTTATCCACTTCGCACGGATTTCTCCTGTTACACAAAGAGGGTCTGCTTCTAAAGTAAGCTTATTCGCTAGGAAGAATATCAAGATTCTTCTCATACTGCTAGGCGATGCCGAGAGTACATCCACAGTGTCATTCAGTTGGTTCAATATCTCTATACCAAGCGTTACTGAGTGTTTAGCCAATTGTTCTTCAAGTTGGTATGGTAATTCCTTGCACGGCTATATTTATAAAGTTTATGAACTTCGTGCTTCTAGTACCGCGGGACAGTTAAAGCAACCTTGAAAACCCTTTAGTAGAAATATCGCAATGGGTTTGCCTTCTTGTTTCGAGGTTTCTGAGAAGTTTGACATGGTAAGCATATACGAGTATATGATCGCCCTTTGTTCTGTACCATAGATATCTGAGGATTTTTTTTGTACTTGTTTTATATTGTTTTTATATTTGAGCTGATGAGGAGCCCAAACTGCAGATTTATATTCTAATTTGGTTCCAATTAGATAATTGTACACGTTTCGAAGGATATCGGTACTGTTAAATTATCTTAATAAAACCGAGTAGTTTGTAACAGTCCGATATCAAACGCGAGACATGATTAACGAATGTCGGTCCGACATCAAAGGTTACGCCCAAATCTTTGAATTCTGAAACTCTATTTAATTATATTCCCTGTATAGTATACCGATGGTGGGTTGATGAAAATGATCGAAAATACCTTCTTTCAAGCTACATCTCAATTATGTTGCTTTTAGGATAGGCAGAGGGAGCAAATATGTACATATTTTCTTTCTTCTTTATTCAAACGTATTGTCCTGTAAATATTCTAACTTTGCAGAACATGCCCAAAAGGTGTAAAGCAAGTAAGTGTTATATGTCATTGGTTTTTTTTTGCCATATAAAAAGACTCATGCGTGCAAGAGATAAAAAACCTGTGAATGGCATAAAAGACGAATGTGAATGTATGCGGACTTCTGTATGCAATGTTGCCTTCAAACATTATTCAAATTGAAGGAAATATTTTCGAAGATATGATACTCGTACAATTCGATGTTCTTACTGATATAATTTTCTTTAAAAAAATCGAACTTTGAGTCCTCGTAAATGCTAAATTTCATAGAAACTCGTAAAAATTAAAACTTAAAATATTTTCAGTACTTCAAAATGTTTGTAAAATTGTTATCGTATTGAGTTGACTTAAATGATAGCCGACATTTCGAATGCGTTGTGGCGTGCATCTTCATGGTGATGAACATTACGGAGTATGACTCCAAAAAACATTTTTAACTTGTGGAAAAAAGCCATGAAACAAAAACAGTGTAACCCAATTATTGTATTCTCATGACAGATAAATTACAACTATCGTTAGGAAATTGCTATAATTTATTATTTTAATAAACCAGCCAATGTTTCGCAATTATTTATTTCATCAACTGAATTATATATTTTATAACATAAAAGACGGATGTGAATGTATGCTGATAACAAACATAGTTTTAATAATTAAATTTGTTGAGAGATGTGAAAAAAGTATATTTGAAAAGAAATGTCATGAAATCCAAAGTATTGGACGTTATAACATGCCAAACAAAAAGTAAATGTTATATTTGGGTAATGAATGGAAAAATTCAAATAATGATTTGGTATTTCTTCGACTATTATCATTATTTTTCCACTACCATACATCAAACTTAACATTTAAGCACCCTTGTAAACCATTATATTAGCAGATTTTGAAACTGTTCGATCCCACTACATTTATTTTAATGCGCTATTGACTTTGTTATCTATTGTAACTCCCCCGTCATCTAATAGTATACAATCTACTTGGAAGACTTAACTAGGATAAGTCCTAGTTAATAGGACACCTATTTTTCGACATAATGGTTGCGGGTTTGATTCCCGTTGGCAGCCAATCTCTTTAAAAAGGTTATAATCAAGTGTGCACGTGAGGACTCTTTGAAATATTTTTGATTGATAGTAAGAGATTGTCACATGGCAATAAATTATGCATAGATCACCCTGGTCTAAACACAGTAAGTCGTTTGACTCCTGACTTTTATATCTTAATTAAATACGTTGTTATCAATTAATTTACTTGTTTAATTTGATAGTTGCGGGGATTCGATTCTATGGTGGATTATTTTGGGTTGTTTGTAGGTATACTAGACTAGTATGTCATTGGAGTTGGGGTGGTTGGGTATGTTTTCATAAAAATGGTTGGACTCGGGGGCGATGAACTATATTACCGTGAGATTGGTCATGATCTAAATAAAGTGGATCCGTGTGACTCCTGACTGGATTCACCAATACAACCCAAATAGCAAAAGTATTTTTCTGGTATTACATTCATTTTATTATTTTTCTATGTCCACAGATTTAAATAGATTCTGACACTATTATATGATCTCAACAATCTAACATAATATACCCAACAAGTTTCAAGTAATATGCGGCTCATATTCTACGAGTGATCCGGCTCCGCCGCATATGACTCACAAAATGAGTCGCATGTGACTTAAAAGTAGTTAGGGTAAATATATATATTTTCGAGTAGATTTAAACACTGTTTCAATTTTTTATTATATTTGAATAATCATGAAGTTTCAGCGTTGACGCTATAACTCTAGAAATGTGATCCAATGGGCGTTTTTTTATAATAATTGTCTGAAGCAACATTTAAGTAAAAATGTTTTAACTTTTCAGAATAAATCTATCGGTAACTGCAATGAATATAATGCAAATCTTCAAGAAGGACACCGCGAATCCAATTACATAAAGAAAAGAATAATGCTGAAGTTGAGAAGATGAAATGATCCCCTTTCCCACTGCCCAGAAAGTTGAAATTTCTTTATGAAGTTCGTATTTCTTCTCTAGCCCAGATTTCCGCTCGAGATTCAAGTCTGATATTATAGGAAGCATATTGCGTTTAAATTATGTCTTGCATTGGAAATAATAATACAGAAAAGTAATTTGCTTTATATTGAGAGCGATGAGAATACTGAAGCGGTTCATTGATACTCGTAGATGAAATAAATATACAATTATTATTTTTATGGTTGATTTTCAATTCAAGTAACTCCATTTATTTAGGAAAATCTAAATTAAACGATTTGACAGTTATATATATTATACTTTGTTTATGTACTATTTCGACATGCAATAGTCTTATCAAACTGTGGGTATATAGTAGCCTAACGATGTGGCGGTACATTCACGTACCTAAAAATTATTTACAATGATTATAATTTAACAAGGCCATTGAATGGTGAAACCGCTGTCACTGAGGAAAAAAGAAAATGTCTATCAAAGCGTTTATTTTTATAACCTCCGTGGCCTGGTGGTAAGACACTTGCCTGCCAATCCGAAGGTTGCGAGTTCGATCCTCGCTGAAACCCAGATTTTTTAAATATGATTCC
The DNA here is from genome assembly GCA_949825065.1 of Odontocerum albicorne. Lineage (NCBI taxonomy): Eukaryota > Metazoa > Arthropoda > Insecta > Trichoptera > Odontoceridae > Odontocerum > Odontocerum albicorne. The sequence goes on from OX463853.1 coordinate 18,830,901, forward strand.
AGTCTGGTTTTCACTTAGGGCCTATTAAAACATCTTTCTGGTTGGTTGGAAGAGATTGCCACATAGCAATAAACTTGCCAGAATAAAAAAAAACTTTAAAAAATAGTTTATCGTTCGTTATTTCATCTAATATAGTCGATAGCGCGGCGGGGCAGAGAGGGGGGATGTGAGAGAGATAATTATTAAATATATTAATATGAGATTCCACCAATTATATTTTAAACATTTATTTTATTTATTTATACATCATTACGCCAAATATAATCTAGCGGATTTCTAATCAGGTGACAATCTCTTCCAACCAAACTAGACTTAAGTTTCTTATTCTTATTTCCAGTCTTAAAAAATATCTGTTCAGCTTTGTCTAAAGAAATAAATATTTAATAATCTTAAATAATATGCCGGATCAAAATAAAGCAATGTGATATGAAATATAAGTCATCGTGATTTTAATTAATAAGCCGCACGTGACTATTTCACCTGGAATAAAATTTCGTTGAGTAATCTCTTTCTCTGAAATTATCCGACGTTGAAATTTATAAACTCGAGTGATAGTTACATACAGAGTAACAATTACAGAAATGTGGAGAAAACTGAACCTTTCTGAATCCAACCAATGTACATTAAATCAACAAAAAACGGTTTCGAATTGAATTTTTCTTCATTCGTCCGTTTTCATTCGTCTGTCAACTGTATTTATTATTTGATTATCTGTCTTTATAGCCCGTTGAAACCAATCTCACCACGATAAGTTAAATACATAAATAAACCACTGTTAGTTAAATATGTTACCACTACGATAAGTTAAATACATAGACACTATGTCCCTTGCGGGATGGGCAGAGAGAACAGATCTCCAAACGTTTCTATTTAAACACACAACTTTCGTAATTTAATGACATGTCCAACTCGGTCAATTCCTTAGCTTAAGGAAATTTTTACTATAAATTGTTTTTTTATTAAAAACCTGAATGAATTGTGCAAAAATGCGTGCAGAGAGAAGAATACATGGATTGATAATGTATTATAGAATAGAATAGGGAATTAGGTGATTAGGCATGAATGTGAACTTAATGCTGATCTATTAAGTAAGAGGAAGGATAATAATCTGAGATGAATTGGGCACGTAGAACGAATGAATGAAGAAATATTGATAAACAAATATATGGTGCAAATATAAGTACGATTGGATTAAGTGAATTATATTTTGTAAGAAGGAAATTTAAGAAGATAAATCGTAAGAGTTGGATGAAAAGGATGTGGAAGAGGTGAAATTTGTGTATCGAGATAGGAAATTCTGGTGTTCTGTTCTTTCCACCTACTGCAACATTGAAACGGCGTGATGGTATGTACGAGGAGTATGTAATGAAATGTATTTTGCGCTCATTTGAAGTTAAATACGCACACCAACAGGAAAGTACATAGATGTCGTATTTGTGCCATACCAAACCAGGTAGTTTAAATACATATTTATTTATTTTTTAGTTATGAGTTTCTCAATATTCTTTTCATTTCAATATGCACTGTCAACCTAAGAATAGTCCAGATGTTAGGGTTCTTCTTAGAACTTGATCCAATTTGTCCTTTTCCAACAGAAATTTAGAAGTATTTCTTGGAAGATATCCATTTTTAGATATTCAGAATAATTTATCAAAGGTTTCGACTTCAACTTTGTGGAACTACATATAAGAATATTTATTTGTTTATTTTACACTTTCTTGTAAAACAATCTGTCGGGATTATTGCCAAGTAGCAATTTCTTCCAACTAACCAGATATTCTTCGTACCAATACACGTATATATAATAATAATATAAAAAAAACAATTTACAAAGCACTCTTTAGATAGTAAACTCTTTTCTAAAGTTCTAGATTCGAACGCACTATTATTGGGAGAGTAGATTGTAAGGATAGGAAGGGGGTGGCTGCGGTCATTAGATTAGAAACTTCCCGAATCTTTATTCTTATTAATTATGTTTAGAAAAACATATTTAATAAGAAGTAAAGACAAACTACAAAAAAACCTTTCTGGTTCTTCCGATACATGATAGTAATATATTTGGTTTTCCGTGAAGTGTAATGTATGTGTGTTTTGTTCATATATAATCATAAAGTTCAACAGTATATGACTTTTTAATTCCACTAATTCCATCGATTTTACTTGAAGAATGCCTCAAGATAGAAGGCAGACACATATGTAGCGAGGATTAATGTAGTTAATAGAATTACTAAGTAATTTATTGTTAAATATTGAAATATTATTTTTTAATCTCAATATTAATTCAGCTTGTTTTCCAATATTCAATATATTGTCATTAATTTACTTAACACTTCGTAACATAACTAACGATCTGGCCAATTTATTGTCTGGAGGCAATTTGTGCCAATCAATCAGATAAAAGTGAAAATTGAAGTTACATGGTCGCAAATATTATTAAATTTATTATAAAATCGTATGAATTTCATAAACATTTTAAATAACAACAATGAAAGTATGAAATCATCAATCAAAGGCAAAAGGAAATTAATTTGGAGAGTAGTGGAAAATCATGAATGCAATTCGTTACATTTACTGACGTAAATTTTTTAATCGCTGTTAAAAATACGGCAGAACGGTTCTTACATTAGTTGGTAACTTGTTTAAGAGTCTCGCTTTATATACAGTAAAAGACGACGAAAAAAAATCAAGCGGGTAACTGGGAAAGCCAATAAATAACCAATGATTGAGCATCGTGCAAGTTCGTGATCAGAAAAACACTGAATTGTACAATATTTCTCATTTTAAACCAATTTAGTCCTTTCTGATATTCTCGATTTTTTTCAAGTAAGAGATAAATTTCCAATATTTCGAAGACACTGACTGTAGTTTGTCCGTAATACACAAATAACAGACGTCCGTATAGTCCTGAATTGGAGAGAGTTAAAATTGCAAAATGTTAGTATTGTACATTGTATTACACTTTCGTCGTACACAATACAACCTGGTGGGATTATTGCTATGTGGCGCTCTCTTACAACCAACCAGAAATATGTGACATATGCCTTAAATGAAATCCATACTAGAATCCTTTCTAAAAAACCAGAGTTTATAACGGGAATCGAACCCGCAACCACTGGTTTGGAAGTCAGGCGTTTTGTCAACTAAGCCATGGAGGTCATCTACGACGATCCTTTAAAGATACCACGAGATTAAAGCGTAAATCAAAATATATTAAAAAAAATCTAAATGGAAGCTTAATTTTTTTTCTTAACATTTTCTTACTTGTAGCGAGGGTCTCTATGTCAATGCCGAGGAGTATCAGGCTGCAGACCGACCTGGATAATGGTATTTTATGCCATACTCGTAATCCTGACGAAACGATGAAGGAGTTGTTTTAGATTGATGGCCGAAGCCTAGTTGTCTGTCTTCCAAGATTTTTTTTTTAATTATTCCAGCCTATGTCTTCTACGCCTGTCTTGCAAATAAATATTTAAAAACAAAATCCAATCTATGTTTCAACTCTTTAAGAGTTTTCCGATTCATTGAAAAAGGTATTCACATCGCAATAAACCTTACAAGTTGTATTGTTTACAACAAAAGTGAAATATAATGCAATAAGTTCATTATTCATATGTTCTTTAATATATGATATATCGCGTTTAGTACCAGTTGACCATTAAATTAGTTTGTTCGTTAATTGTTTCGATTTTTATAAATATTGAAAAGCTTCTTTAATCTCATACGTCCGACTTTGTTCATTTTGATGTCGACAGAGAGAAGAAATCTCAACATTATTCTATCCAGTAACACAGTCTTCATCTCGTACACATTCATAAATCTTGTCAAATACCCCACTGTGTTGCTCAAATTTCGTACATCTCCCTCAGTAATAAATTCTCAAACTATATTATTATTATTCTCGGTTAAATTGTTTAAAAAAAACGAACTGTTAATCTAATATGTTGAATTTTATTTCCTCGAATTTTAGGACAGTCTCCCTCAACAAAATGCACTTTTTGCGATGGCAAAATGCAACGCTGCACAGCTCATAAAGCTTTTAAGAAACGACTGCTTCATTTCATGGGGTTGCTACTTTTTATTTGTCTTTCATATAAATTCCATTCACTGTTCCATTAAAATGATAGGTGGTTAATATTTACTTTAATAAAAATGAGTTTATGACATTAACTTATGATTTTCGTTTAATTTAAAAGTTGTCAATTTAATCATTTATTTGTACAATACAAAGTTGATTTCAACAAGAAGAATAATTTAATATATAAATTTAAATTAAAAATTTATAGTTGCAAGTATTACAAAAAATTGAGAATCTATACGCAAGTGTTACAAATTTAAGAATTTTTAGTACGCAAGTGTTACAAAAAGTTTCATTATTAAATATCAACTTAACTCATTCAAAATAACAATCAGAAAGAAGTGCATACATACTCATACATACAAACACACAACAGATAAGGGCTCAGGAGACTCAAGATCATATCCCGCGCTAGGAAGGATTTTTAAAAATATATTTTGATAAAATTAAAAGACGAAACTCTTTATGCTCATTAGAAAAAGTTATACAAATTAACTATTTCAAATCTTTAATTTACACAAGAAAAAATACCTTGGTTTAATGCAAATTCATGCATCATTTTTCAAATAATGTTTTAAGTTTAATAATGAAAACACAAACAATAAATTAGAATACACATATAACATTCAAACATGCATTGTGTTTCATTTTTCCCGACCCCGAAGTGTTCCGATACAGAGCCAGTTGAACAAAATACACGTTTCAGTGACTACACACGATTTATAAAATAGTCGTACAACTAAAATGACTGACTTTGTGATGGGTTAGTCATATTGTAAGAATAAAGGGGCAACGGGGGACAAGCACTGTCATCTAATGGTATTGCCGTAAAAGCAACAGCTTTGATAGTTCCCACAGGTATATTTACAAAGAACAGAAGGCAATAGGGACATCAGAGAAAGCGTTCATCCTGCACTAGGAAACGGCCGAAGGTGATGTAGCTTTGAATATCAAATTCAATTAGTATTACAAAGAAAGCGGGCCTGTTTTTCATATTTACAGATTCTAGACTATTTTCACTTTCCCCCCTTTTAAACATTTAATATGCTCAATTTATTTAAACCGTTTGTCTAGTGTTAAACCTAATGAAAATATCCGCAGAAGCTGTAACATTGAGGACATCGTGAGATGGAGTAAGTAGAGAAGATGATTCTGGAGGGACCACGTTGAGAGGATGGACTCCGCGAGAATACCTAAGATTGTAATGCACGAGATTCCAGAGGGCCGCCGACCACCGGGACGTCCACCAAAGAGATGGAGAGAAAGTTGGACATCTTCGTCACAGGACCAAAACTGAAATCCTGTTTAAACAGATCGCAAGATCTAGAAGAAGAAGAAGAAGACTAGCGTTCTGAGTTCGAGTTTTTTCATTTGAATTTATTATTATCTCGGCGCTTAGTAGCTATCTTACTGAAGTATCAGAGGCACTTTCGAAAGAAATTATTAAAACATCCATCCTATCGTGTAGCTCATGATCGAGCATCGTGAACTCCATAATAGCCTCTGACAACTCCTCTCCATCCATCCCTGAACTCCGCGACTCGAAGGGTAGTCCAGTAGAGTATCTCACTATCATTAGGATTATTATTTTAGTGTGTCGTTCTTCCACGTCTCTAGTAACCACAAACCAAACTGACTCCTTAGCCATGAGCAATGTGCTCGTGAGAAAAATTGAGTGGTCTTACCTACGAGACAACAGAGGTCGTCTTCAGTGTGGCTTTTTCATCAAACCCTGAAGCAGTTTTTTACTGCCATTTAAAAAAGGGGGCAGAATTAAATTACATTCCTTATAACCTAACGGACTTATAAAGGCATGTCGATTTTTTCATCCAATCAATAATCATGTTATAAGACCTAATGGGAAAAACCAAAATCGAACCTTTTTTTGGTACTCTCGGGAACCGAACTCGATAAACTAATCGTGAAAGTCAAACATTCTACCTACTAAAATTGTCGTTAATTCACTGAGTATACCGATACTTTTATACATCTTTTTCTACAACACCTCACACGGTATTTTTTGTCAGTTTTTCTTTGGTCACAACCTAAAATGCTCCTCTTTCCTTATCCTTCTTTTTTTTCTAACGTTATTTTCGTATTAACTTTTCAAAGTAATGTGCATATTTTATTTCACTTCCCACAGTGAAAGTTAGTCCTAAAGGGTAAAATTGGACTTCTCTTCCATCAGTATGCATTTATAAGTCGTGGTCAATTCAGCGACTGGGATTACTTGCATCGAGTAATTGATAATTAACATAGAAGAATAAGAAAGATGGCAATGACACCTCGTACTTGTGAAATTAATAACCAATATTTTCTACCTTCATTTTGTGCTACGAGGAAGGGAATTTTATAAATGTCACTTAAAATAAATCAACTTAAATATTTGAATAAAAATATTTTAATAAAATGTTACATCACTACGAGAAAGTATAATTTAAAAAAAGTATTAAGTTGGCTTATAAGCACCAATTATTAAATTTACCTCTTAAGGCCAAAAAACTCCAACTTAAAGAAGAGAAATATGCATAATGTAAAATTTGCAAATTATTAAAAAAATGTTTCCACTAAATCTAAGCTTTACATCGTTATATATTTCACTTCTGTTGTAAAATCTATTCCAACCGACTAAAAATACATTTATAAGGTCATAAACAGTCGAACCCTTTAAAAAAGTTACTCCAATTGGTTCGGTTCCCGTTACTACCGACATTTTTAAAAAAGAGTTTTTAGTCTGGTTTTAAGTTACTCTTTACATCTTTCGGGTTGGTTGGAAGACATTGCCACATTTCACTACCCACCGGCTTTATTGTATACAACAAAAATGTAATACAATTCAATAGGAATGAAACTCGCAAACCTATATTATTATTAGAAGATAATTGTTTTACCAAGTAGACCTCTAAGGTGTCAGCACATATGGGGGTTCACATTACGAGTATGGTATATAAATACTCTGCGTATTAAATATTCCTGGAATAAATATAAATTATTTTCAAACAATTCGATGTGAAAGATGTAAATTCCAGGTAAAAAATATTAGTTTTCATTCGGTTATCCGGAATCTAAACCAGGAGTTCTTGGAAGAAGGCAAACGATGATCAAAGAAGCCCTCAGAACACAACGATGAATTTTGTTTACGAAACAAACATAATGCTTTCATTGGATTTTACAAAGCGCCGGGAAATAAAGGATAAAAGCGAATTTAGACCATTCGATTGGAAAAAATAATGTACCTAGAAAAAAAAATATACCGATTGCACGATTCTAACAACACAAATACCATCACGCTTGTAAAGTCACCACGAAGTGGTCTCCCAAAAGGAGAATACATATACATTATTTAAAGTTATAGACACACCCCTTAAATTATCTCTTTCATGCATTAGATAGAAAAGAAAAAATAATAAAACGATTGCACGATCCTAACAACACAAATACCATCACGCTTGTCAAGTCACCACGAAGCGGTCTCCCAAATTGAGAAAAATACATATAGTATACATTATTGAAAGCTATGGAGATACCCCCCTTAAATTGTCTCTTTCATGCGTTAGATAGAAAATAAGTACGTAACCTATGCTCAAAATTGTGGAAGACCTCCATGGCCTAGTTCGTAAGATATTTTTTGTTCATAAATTCCAGTCTGATTTTTGCTCAAGGACTATTTAACATATTTTTGGTTGGTTGGAAGAGATTGCCACGTGGCAATAATCCCGCCAGGTTTTATTGTATACAACGTTAATATTAAACAATAAAATGGAATTATTGTTTATTTATTTGTACAATATACAGTCGATTTCATTCATTTAACTAATTACGAGTAAAATATTTAAAACATAATTTGGAATTAAGAGTGCAAGTAAATACTTAATTTTAGTGTTACAAAATGTATAAACATTAAAAAATTAACATGAATCAAACGCAATAAATATCAGAAAGATGTAACTACATGTCATATCATACATACGAGTATATTAGAAGCATAGGCCAGGACTCAGAAGGCCAAGGTCTGTATCCCGCGCCTCGAAAGATTCTTAAAAAATAACAAACAAAAAAATTGTGTTATGAAAAATGGAAAAAACATATTTATATAATTAATTCAGTGAATATACTCGTATACGAGTATAAAAAATACTAATTGAGACGTTAACATACTGTTTACAGATCTTGAAGTTTTAGGAGAAAAATCAGAGAGACACGATGTAGCGCCAGATTCATGGTTCCAATAAACCAAAAAAACATTCCCTGGAAGAATTTTGATAGGTCTTATAACTGTCCAAATATATCCGAGACTACAGTATTCTCATAACCTAATCGATGTTTTTTGGGTACAAGAGAATTGGGGTAATAGTCGTTAGTTCTGTTACTCGCGTAAAGGTATATATCCTACAATCTCGTACTTCAAAAGGTATTCGGAAGTTAATCAATTCCAATAACTTAGGACAGTATATAATACGAGTATATTCTACTTATCAGAAAATCTCAATTAATTTAAATTTAGCTGCGATAACAACAAATTATAATTGAGGGAAAAAAGGTCTTGGACCTCAGTTTTGCGAATGACACTGCTCTTATTGCGGACTTTTTTGAGGAAATGCCAAATCTGAGCCTATTTGATGGTTAGAACTCGATCTTAAAATAAACAAATCGAAAATACTATAGAAGCTATGACTATTGACCGAGAAAATCAGGGGACAACAAACGATTATGTTCAATATCTTGACATGGTGAATACATTTATATATCTCTTATCTTATATATTATAATAGATTTTGAAGATTACGAACCTGAAAATTGGAAATCTGCCATAGCAAAAACTTGGTGGCACAACTAAAATAAATATAAAAATATCGAAGCATTTCAATTGCATCAAAAAAAGATTAATGCATTTGCTGATTTTCTTTATTTTCTTGCCTGAATACTCAAGATAAATATGAGATAAAAGTGGATGCATTCAAGACATGGTTCTAGAAACGCAAGCTAAGGATACTTTGGAAGATATGGCGTTGAAAAGTGTACATCATCCAACAACTTCCCCAGCCCGAATGTTTACCGTTAGACGTGTGTATGTCGGTACCAGTTCGAACAGAATTCAGTCTTGTTTGTGCTCCCCTGATAATTAGGTGAAAGCCTTAAAACCGGTAGGGTTATACCGTTACAAAAAGTGGAATAAACAGTGACAAAATAAATTACAATGTTTTTAAACCTCCACAATGTTAAATCCTTAACTTTAACTAATATTATATTTATATTACATATCTAAACAACACTTAAATTTAAGTGCCAGTCATGATGGATTTCACAGTGAAAAGGCAGATTTCACAGTGAAAATGTTTGACTCTGGGCTTCTAGCTTATATTTCTGTAAATAGGTGATAGAGATACAGCAACAAAATCACAAAGTTCGACAATTAGCATATAAAAGTGTGGTCATTATAAACGTTGTTTAGTTTGTTCGCGGTTTTACAATATACTCCCAATAAAATTCTAAATGCTTTTTTATATTTACCTGATCATTTATATATGTTATCATGTAGTGTCGTGTCGTTCTACATTCTAAAATTTAAATGTTTGTGTAGTGAATAATAATTCTTATCCACATATACAAGTGCTTAATATTTACTCATACAAGCCTGATTTTGATTTTCTTTTCCGTTTTATTTTTTTGTCCAATACGAAGATAAAATTCTCATCAGACAACTAAAGTTGGAAAGCCACTCGCCCTCTCTGGTTACATCTTCGCTTCAGGTATACTTTTAATTGCACTGATAATGCGAGAGTATAAATGGATTAAGGTACATGATATCCTTCCGCTTTAAGCAAGGAATAAAATTATTTCACATTGAGTTATATTCAAGACAATTTTTTGTCCCAATTAATCGAAAAAAATATTGTCATCCTTCAATGGCAAAATGCGATTTTCCTGGTTTTCCGTCATCCTTATTTCCTTGAAACCTGAATATCGTATTTGTGTGTTTATTATGTTTTATTGTTACTTATTTATCTTTATTGTTTGTGGTATTTATTGCTTTTATTAATTTGGTATTGCATGATTTATTCTCAACGCTAAATAATTATATCTGTCATCTTTAACTCAAAACATTGTTATAACAATGATTTAATTTAAATCTGCTATATTTCTTCAATTCAGTATTAAAAATAAAAAGTAAACCTTTATTGAACAAGTTTACTTTTCTGTATATTTATGGCCAGGGAGAAGGGGAAGCGAGCGTTGGAATGCAAAATGAAGTTATATTTAGAAAAAAATATATAATATTTTAAATTCATTTTTTTGAAACACAAAAACGATGGTGTGACGCTTATATTAGCTGATTACTATGTATAGAATCTAACAGCACGAACAGTATAAAACGACGTGTAAAATTTGTAGTGGTGAACTAGCGAATCCAAAAGGCAATATTGGCTGGAGCGTAGCGCAAATCCATGATCGGATCAATAACTATTAAACATTTTCCACGAGATTTGAGGAGGTGGCGGGACAGTTAAAAAAAGATATATGGAAGTGGCAATACGTCACGATTTATCACATATATTGTTTATTTATCAATTAAAATATGTATCTGTCAGTTAAATAAAGCGTTTATACATATGTTATATGGGTAAGGCGACGATTGTATACTTATAATATCTGCGACAAAAAGTTTCAACTTTCAGTTTTGTATAACCGAAGTTACACCTCTTCCCTGCTTTATTGTTATAATGTATCTTCCTGTATTATTTACTGTATTTATTTTTCGTCAAGTATCAATAATTTATTTTTATTAGAAAAAAGTGCACATGTTTGTAAAACATTTTTTACGTAGATTTTGCGAAAAGATATAATTAAGTTATTACACTTTCGTTGTATTCATTACAATCTGGACGGTTTACTATATATGGCATCTCTAATAACCAACCAGATGCTCGTAGATGTTACAAAGATCGTTATTAAAAATCAAACCAGAACTTTCTTATAAAAAAAATAGGAAAAAAATGGATAATGTCTTGTCTGGATGATATGTAGTCATTTTATTTTGTTTCCTCGTAATATGGGGTACATTTACTGCTTTAAATTTTTAATTGTGTTAGAAGGATACCATTGTAATTTAATTAGAAGGATACGGCTGTTCCGTTTCATGAATACGTTAGCTGTTTAATTAATTGACATATACTTACAAATCAACACATCGTGTCCCTTGCAGGGTAGACTGAGAGAAACAAATCTTTATTCATTTCTATTCAAGTAGAAAACTTTCGTCTCCACCTTATTCAAACATTTCGTCATGTACATTTTTCTATTATTCACACTTCTGTCTAGTTTCTTTCATAATCCAGTCTCGGATATTTTTGGGGTTAGTTTGCTAACTTTACTTTCAAATATACCTTTTAAATCGCCATCACACGTAAACCTACTGCCCACATAACGGAGCTCAACTATCTGTTTTATTTTCTCTGAGTTAACTCATATACCGGAAACACTTTTCATCACACCTACACATATATCTATAATAAAACCATCGATTTTAAAATATTTTTTTGGCATCGCCTTAATTTTCCGCAAGCATAAA
>OX463853.1:18842745-18939714 GCA_949825065.1 Odontocerum albicorne
ACATATGCCCCTACACAAAGTTACTCTGATGATTGTATCGAAGAGTACTACCAGGAAGTTCAAAATATGTATGATGCAAACACATCCCACTTCAAATTTATAATCGGAGATTTCAACGCAAGAATCGGTGTTCTCCACAAAGATGACGAATCAGTGGGAAAATTTGGGATAGGCACCCGAGATGACAGAGGAAACAGGCTTGTGGAGTTTGCTCAAAGCAATTCACTTTGTGTTATGAATTCATTTTTCAAAAAGAAAAACTCTAGAAAATGGACATGGAAAAGCCCAACAGGTAACACAAGTGAAATCGACTACATCCTGTCAAATAAAAGATTTACTGTCCAAGACTGCACTATTCTCAACAGCTTTAAAACAGGCAGTGATCATCGCCTAGTAAGAGCCAAAATAAGGATCAACACCAAAACTGAACGTCTCAAAGTGGTTAAGAAAAAGGAGAAAATAATAATAAACAACGATCTTCTTGCTAAAAACAAAAATGGATTCCAACTAGACCTCAAAAATCGATTTGAAATCCTCAGCGAACCACAGCTTCCGATTACAATAGAATCAATAGCAGAACAGATAGTACAGAGTGCAACAAACTACGGCGGCTCATATTCTCAAAAAGAATCAAAATTGTCGCAGGAAACGTTAGATCTTATGAAACAAAGAAGAAAAATGATATCTACACAACCCGCTTCTACATCACCATCTTTCTCAGAGATCAATAGAATGCTACGCAAAAATATTCGTAAAGATATCCGCGAATATAACACAAAAATGGTTCAAAGGACGATTGAGAATAGAAGAAGTCTGAAAAAACTAAAGCAAAATATGTCTTTAGGAAAACGCCACATAATTGCACTTAAACTGTCTGATAATACTGTAACTAAGCAACGAGACCTTATCCTGAAGAGAGCGGAAGAATTTTATAGGGAACTATATGCTGATACAGATACTGTAACTGTACCAGATACAAATCTGAATCTAGAAACAACTGAGGATGAAAATATCCCAATGATCTTGCCAGGAGAAATCAGATACGCAATCAACGGAATGAAATCCGGTAAGGCCACTGGTACCGACGGTTTGTCCATTGATGTCCTCAAACAAAAGGTCGAGAAGTGGATACCATCTTATCAAAACTTTTCAACAAGTGCCTTCAAGAAAAAGACATTCCAGAAGATTGGAAATCTGCAACTGTAATACTTCTCCATAAGAAAGGCGATCAAGAGGATCTTAAGAACTACCGTCCAATTAGCATGCTACCTACCCTTTACAAAAATTTGACTAAGATTTTAACTAACCGACTCTCGAGTACTTTTGACACGAACCAACCACGAGAACAGGCTGGATTCAGGAAGGGTTTCAGTACCATGGATCATATTCAGGTGCTGCGGGAAATAATGGAACGATGTGAGGAATACGAACTCCCTCTGTACCTAGCATTTGTGGACTACGAAAAGGCATTTGACTCAGTCAAAAAAGCTGCCATACTAGAAGCTCTAAAGACACAAGGTATTGATAGAGCATACATTCAGTTGTTCAATAACATCTATAAGGATGCAACAGCAAAAAATACATCTCCACAAATCCTCGGAAACCTTCCGAATCGATAAGGGAGTTCGTCAGGGAGACACTATTTTTATCCTCGAACGATTTGTTTTTTTTTCCACTTAAGGCCTCAACATCTTTCTGGTTGGTTGTCAAAAAATGTCTACGTGGCAATTGGCCCACCAGTCTGTACTATCTATTACAAAACGAAAGTTTAATACAATACAAAAAAAAAGTAACAAAGGTGATGTACTCGTATGTCAGACTTCAATCTCAAATAATTTACTTGTCATAAAACGCCTTATTCTTATTTCTCTTACGTTAGACCTGTGATCTATTTTTGTTATGATTGGCTCTCTAGAATTGTTGACTTCCAGGTATATTTTCATATTTTTAGCAGCTACCAGAGGGTATAAAATAGCTAACTTGCAAATTTATATAAAATATAGAAGAATGTATTCAATTTTTTTCTTTAAGTCTTTGACGTAAAATTAACGACTTAAATCCTACCCTTTCTGTAATTGTTAAAATTTGTGTAAGGGTAGTTATAATTTTACGTATTATACGAGTATGTCAACGCACAGTTAAAATTTCACAAAAAAAATTTGAAATCCGCCATTTAATTCCAATTTGTGAAAATGTCACAGGTCTGTTGATAAAATATTTCATAAAAGATCCGTAAAGCCACAATAAACTGAAATGTTGCGGGGACGCTTATCTCTCTTTTTATTCTGCTAATCTCGAAATAAGTGGGGCCCTTTTAACGCGAACATCCACCACTGTGGTCGCTGTGTGGTGCGGCCCCAGGCATACTTTGAGCTTAGCTAATTGAAAGCTTTTGTGTATCTTTGGGCGATTTATACATCATTTGAAAACGCTTTTTATTTTTCTTTAGTTTTATTTTTATATCCTTTATTCCGGCTAACACAGTCACAACTATTATTGAACAAAAGGCTAAGCGCAACCATCTTAGGCATATAACAAGAGAATAAAAACGGTTCCATTCATTGAATTGGAGCCTTAGAATGGTCATCTTATTCACTGAACTAATGAGAAGGGACGGTTATATTCATTGAATTAGAGGTTTAGAACTGCCATCTTTTTCATTTCACTAGAGAGTAAGAACAGTCTCATTCTTTGAATTGTAAGCTAAGAACAGTCAATTTTATTCATTGAACTAGAGAGTAAGAACAGTTATTTTCTATTAAATTGGAGAATATGAACAGTCATCGTATTCACTGAATTAGAGAGTAAGTAACAGCCATATTCATTGAGTTGGAAGCTAAAAACAGTTTTCTTATTTATGGACATCCATACTCATTGAATTGGAAGTTAATAACAGTCATCATATTCATTGAACTAGAGAGTAAAACAGTCATGTTCGTTTAATGGGAGTCTAAGAACAGTTGTTTTATTCATTGAAATAGAGTTAGAACAGTATTCTTCAGTAAATAAGAGGCTAAGAACAGTTATCTAAAATTTTAATATATTTTGAAAAGTTGCAAAAATTATCAAAAACTTTTAAGATTTTTTTCATATAATGATGAGTTAAATTCATTTTATTTTAATGTATTTTGAAAATTTGCTGAAATAATCAAAAACTTAGATTATTAAATTGTTTTTTCATGAAATTATAAGATAAATCCATTTTATTTATATATTTTAATATTTGTTTGTTTTGTTTTCTCTTTAAAAGAATAGCTATGACCGAAGTAATAGGTATCCTTGTACCCTCGAACACTAGACGGAAAAAGTGCATGTGTCGTTCGAGGGGAGTAGCACAGCGCGGGGTTCGAATCGACGACCTTCCGTACGGAAGTCCAGTGCGTTACCGCGCGGCCATGCACCTGAATATATTTAAAAAAATTGCATATATTATTTAAATCTAATATTATAAGGTTTGTTTCATAAAATTATGAGTTTAATCCATTTCATTTTAATAACTTTTGAAAAATTGTAGAAATATTCAAAAACTTATATTACCTATATGAGGTAGTTTTTTTATATAAAATTCCGAAATGAAAATGATTATCTGTGATAATGTAGAATATGAATTAATGAAAGTGAAGAACAGTGTTAATATGTTATGTAATATGTTATAATATTAAGAAATTATGAGAGGGAAGAAAAATTATGTGTTATGAACTATTAAAAAAATATATTTTTACATACAATAATATCTATGTAAAGTGAATGATAAAAGCTAGTAACCTAATAATTAAGTGTAAATGATTATTATGAATGTTATGTGTTCTCACTTATTATAAGCTTCTTTCTGTTATATCAAGAATGGACGGTTGTCAAACAATATTGAAAAAATAAAGATATTTTGGAACATGTTTTGAATATCGAATTTCTTGAACTTCTGATTATTAATACAATTCAGTACCTTATCAATGATATTCAGAAATTCAAAACATTATATATTCCAACTGTGTTTTATTTTTGCAATATGACAATTGTTACTTCGTAATTATTGTTACATTAATTTGTTTCTATGGTTTACTTCAATTGACACTGGCGTATACTCCTTCATATATATAGGAGATCACGGTCATTACTCAAGAAGAAGAAGAACCGCGAGTATTTATTTTAAGCATACAAAAAAGTATATAGAGATTGACAACTCTGTTTCGGTTTATCAAGGTATTGTCAACAGTAATTTGGAAACAAACGATTTCGCACTTTTTGAAAGAATTATCAAAAAAAATATTTAACGTGTCTATCTATAAGTCCACCACAAAGGCAGAAAGATAATTAAATCAATCTCCGTGTATTCATTAGACTGATATATTAGTATAACTGAGAATTTGACAATGCTTTTATTTCAATGAGGCCTTTAATTGTTTTCTAGAACGACAGTTTGACAATACTTTCATAGGATAAAAAAATCCGTCTCTTTTGTAAAATCGATTCTAATATTATGTATATGTTGTTATATGTTGAATTCTTTGACTTTTCTTGTCATTGTCATTTAAATCACGCCATTTTCTTTTCCATTTTTTATTTAGAATCTATGTCTAAGAGATTTTTCTTCGAAGAGGAGTAGAACTTTAAGGTCGATTTATTCTTCATCTAATAAATTGCTTGTTCCAAACCGATTCAATAGAGTGGGATAGAGCATTCAAAGTTACTGGTCCTGTGGCAGGAAATATAATATCTTGGTGTTAGAGATATGGGTGGTGTGTACAGCTTTAGGAAGCATTTGAAGATAACTTTTTTTGGGATATGCGCGTTTATCGAGTTGATGAGATAATGCAACGGGACATTGTATAATCCAAAATCGGAAATAAATATCAATTTGTTTTTCCATATTATACGAGTATGTCCTCAGCGATAAACTGGCAAAAACCTAGTTTACTGGGGACACGACAAATGGAAAGTAAGAAACCATAATCCATAAAAATTAAGTGTCCCCGTTAAATTACTTATTATTTTTTCAAAAATGATGTATTTATAAAATTTCTAGCAATATATAAATAAAATAAAATAAATAAAAGAAGTCCACATACATTTTATCACTCATTCTTACACTTCTCCCTTAATCTTTTAAATCGCGCACACATTAATATAAACTAGTATAAAATAAATAATCAAGATGATGACACACATCCTTGCTCCAGTAAACCTTTCCATATATTCCTCTATCTTGCCATCTCTCGAAAACATGAAAAATGATGATGATCAGACCATTACGGCAGATATCTGAAACCAGTTGACCATAACAATCTATTGTCACCGTTAAAATACATTGCCCAGTGTTCCGAGAACAATTCAGTAATGAGGAAAAACGTTAAAAAAGTACTGGAAGCATCCATCTATCTTCATTCCATCGGACCATTTATAGTAGGTCAAGCTTAAAGACTTACCGACTCACACTATTAACCGCAAAGCTACTTACTCTCAATAGCTGCTTGTTTGTTATACATTATCTTTAGTCTAGAAAACCCGTATTGAAATATTTTCACAACTATATATTTGAATATTAAAAAATAAATTACTTTACTATTCTACTTATTAATTACTTAGTAATAATTTATTATTGAATATAAAAGATTTTATTTCTGTAAAATCTCTTAAAACCCTGAGTGAAAAAAATTTACATGTTCCACTTAAGATTTTCTTTAATGTTGAGATTTTACTATGTGGAAATCTATAATGATACATTAAAATTGGTTCTCTAAATTCCTTGGACCTGATGTTTTACTCGGGTTACGGGCTTTTCGTCACGCAACCTAATACTAATATGTCGTCATCTTCATCTTCACCGTCATAACATGTCCCTATTGGGTTAGGAAGAGAGAATACGTAAAAATATACATTTCATCTTTTTTAGCAATAACAGAAGAAAGTAAGAATGAAGGGCCGAATTCATAGTTCTGCCTAAATACAAATATATCACCTTGAAATTTTGGGATTTGTTTTCTTCAGTCCTCCAAACTTTAACGTAAGGTGATGAAACTACTCTTACACGACTCTCTTATTTAAGGAATACTAATTTCTTCAGTAAAATACGTATTTTTTCAGTAAAAAATATAATTAAGATTTAGTATTTAGTTTTAAGATCGGTCTATAAATTCAGAAGTAATTAATTTCACGTCAAAGAAAATTATACAAATCTAAATGTTTTTTTTTGCGCGTTTTACTTTTTAGCATACAAATCAAATGAGATGTCCATAAGTTTCATAAATATGAATAATCTTTTGAATATTTTTTTGCGACCACGTAACTTGCGTTATAAACTTTTGTCTGGTTTGATTGGAAGAGATTGCCGCCTGGCAATAAAGCCGCCAGATTGTATTTGCAATGAAGTGTTAAATTATAAAAAGCTCCACTTTATTATATTCTGACATACATCTTTCGCTTTTAAAACGTCGATATTCCTGATCACGAATTATATCCTAATATTAAGGCTTTTCACCATTCCGTCTTTCAGAATTTGATGAACTTAATCTTGTCAAGTGTTTCTAGGCCTTCCCAAACTTCTCGTACCTTCTATACTACCGTCTATATACAATCTATTTCCGATTCAATTCTACTAAGTAACCTGTTTAACTGAAAGGTCATATGATAGATATGTGGTGGTGGTATATTGAGTGGAAATATTAAAAGAAGTCCTGATTTGTTTTGGAATATATAGCTGTTGAATAATTTATCACAAAAATGTTAAGTTTGAAGTCGCGGAAATAACATAGTATTCTTTTTCTTCGTGTGTGGCGTCCGGCCATTGAAACATTGGTGATCACTCTTGGGAAAATATTATGTCAACATATTAACTCTATGTATACCTGTATTTTCGCGAATGTTGCGTAAGTAAGACAGGTGCCTTCCACCGATTCCGGGTCGACCCTCGGTTTGTTCATCAATCGTTACTGAGGTCTCGCAGTCGAGGATACCCTCGCCATTGCGACGTCAATTCAGTTGAAAAGTGAAGTTGTGCCGTGAAGTTTTCGTTGTTTCCTTCTTTATTTCTTATTTAAGCAAGTGAGCCGTTGCACACCAGAAAACTCACCGGCCACACCGCTATACTGGATCCGATGGCGCGCCAAAGCGAGACGATCGGAGCACAAAGGCGTATTTTTTTTCCTTTTTTTATCGAAAGAATAGATATAACCTAAGTCATAGGTACCTCCGAATACTAGGCGGGTAAATAGGCTGTATATTTCGAGGGGAGTTCAAACCAGCGACTTTCGCACGGAAATGCAGTGCGTTACCGCGTGGCAGTGCCCCTCAGATCAATTTTAATTTTAGGATGGGGTGTTTTTCTCTTATTAATTTATGATACAGATGGTAATTTTTGTTAATCAAATCAAACATCATAGCTAAATTAGAAGAAAAAAACATACATTATGTTAGTGCATTATA
This sequence comes from Odontocerum albicorne, assembly GCA_949825065.1. Classification (NCBI taxonomy): domain Eukaryota; kingdom Metazoa; phylum Arthropoda; class Insecta; order Trichoptera; family Odontoceridae; genus Odontocerum; species Odontocerum albicorne. The sequence continues at coordinate 18,850,165 of OX463853.1, forward strand.
AAAAGTAATATTTCTCGTTAGTTTTTACTTCATTTATTTTGTCACTCAGTGTGACGTTTTATGCAAAAAAAATCAAACTCGCTAAACAAATCAAGTCAAGTGTTTCGACTGTAAGCTCTTGATGCAGCTCTATTATGTTTATTTTGATATTTTTTTTAGATTTTCCACTTAGACTCGATTGGCTCTAACCCTCGTGTTCTCCAATATTTTATATAGTGTGGAGACTTGGGCACTCAAGGGATGTAATAGACAAAGAATTGATGCATTTGGGGTGTGATTGGAAAAGGATCAATCGATTGATTATTGAAAAGCTCGGGGTTAAAACACGTTGTGTGATGTGCGTTGTGCAAGAAGAATTTTGGGATCCTTTGGGCATATAACACGGGGCAGGATGACAACCTCAGTTAGAAGGTCGACTCTGGTGAGAAGTAAGCAAGCAAGACAAAAAGCACCCATTTGATGGAGTGACCAGATGAAAAAAAACAGAAGCGTGATAACTTCAGGAGGCGCTACATAGGCCAATAGACCTTTTGTAATTGAGAAGGATAGTAGATGACTATGGTGATCACGATGATATTCTTCTCAATGCACGCATCTCTATAGTATTAATTTTGGTCCTCTTAGTCTTTTTCCACGTTCACGTTTCACTCCCACGCAACAAAGTTGACACCAAAATACTATTGTGGACTATCATCATCGGGGCAGATTTCGATACTGCCTGTTTTGAGTATATATGTTTTAGTACCCCATTGATTTTGTGTCCCGTCGCTACACAGCGCTAAATATCCCTCGTAACTTATCTGCTGAAAATATCACAAAGATTCCCAAATGATAAGAAGACCGCCAGGTTGTTCTATATACGAGTATAACGAAAATGTAATACAATACAAAACAATCAGCGATTTTTTATCCCACTTATGGATAGTTTTACTTTCTTACTTTATGTTTTTTCATAAGTCCAAGGATTTTAACTAAGTCCAAGGATATATTTTATAAATATCACGATGCCATCTTCAAAATATCTCGTCTTTGATTTTTCATTTTCCCCATCTCCCATTTAAACTTTATAAGTTGACAAAGACATGTTTTGAAAGGCCACTTCAATTTTCTAATTCGAATTCTCAAAGTCCTTGAAATCGTTGAAACCTTCATTCAACTCTTACTACGCTTTACGAGAAATTCTCCGAATCCTTGGCAAATCTTCTCTTTACGAAACTATGCTTAATCTTGAAAAATGTCTTTCCTCTCATAATCATTATAATCCTTTTAAAGTATTTGTTTAATATATACGAGTATATAAATCTTTTAGTTTTTAAGTAGGATAAACGACAAACTTAATTAAGATGTGTGTAAATAACTTTGTAATTTAATCGTTACAATATACTCGTATTTAGATTATTGTTTTATTATACTTTTTTTGAATTGTGAATCATTTAAAATAATAGACTTAGAACATTACTGATAGCGTATCATTGAAACACCTTCTGGTTACCCATTAATAAGGCATCTTTGCATCATCCATAAGGAGGCAAAAGATTTGAAAGAACTGGAAGGTGTGTCTAAAATACACACTATCATCGCACGTGAGTGTTTCCTGCCCTCCGATTCGCTTAGAACTCAACGAGCTTTCTGGATCAAGTGCCAACGTTTGATTGAGAGGAACATGATTTCACCAGATAGCTGATTGCAACAGTGCAATAGATACTCGACAATCTCCACCTTGTTTTGTATTGTATAAAGCTTTTGTTATATATAATACAACCTGGTGGGCTTATTGTCATGTAGCAATCTCTCACTGAGGACTGAAGAGCAAACTCTTGTGGTACTCTTCAACATATATATCAAAATCGACGATTCGGAATAAATTGAACAGCGTGACCAGGAGATAGATCATATTATCTTTCTGCCCCGTCATCGTGCCTCCAGGCATAAAATCACTGGACTAGGCAGAGAACTTGTGGTTCGTCATTACACGTATTGGCATCAATTACACCAAAAACCATATAAAACCATTATTTGTAAATAATTAGATAACAATGGAAATCGAACTAGGAAATCTAGGTAAGGAAAATCTACATGTGAATAATTCTAACAGGCTTTTTCAAGGATTTGACTTGACAGGATTTGATTTGTCCACGGTTGTCGGTATCTGTGGTCTGACAGTTAGAATTCACGCTAAGCAAGAGGGCGCCTTAAGTTCGATTCCTGGCGGAATTGCTTCCAAACTGATTTTACTCTTAGATCATTTTATATCTGAATTTATGTTTTTTTGTGGCTTATATGCTGCTCGTACAAATGTCTTCCATCTACAGGATGTCTAATAATCATACTCGATCACAAGGGGTAGCCTATCGATTGATCGGTAACGGTTGGGTGCAGACGCCTTGCATAAGCGGGGGTTCATTGATTCCCTATTGTGCTCATGTGAAAAGTTCCAGATTGTCGTTCATATCATGGAGGAATATCTAATATATTCATTCCTAAGAGGACTGGAAGAGATCCTTTGGGTAACTTCTTAAGACCGATCCTACGGATGAGAAGCCTGTACATTCGACTGTGAGAGGGAAACCATAAAGATAAGTGGAAAAATGTTCAAGTTTAAGGTATCAAGGACACGTGCATTCATGGGTTACATACATACTCGTACATACCATAACGCCGTTTTACTGCTGGGGCAGGCAAATATGGGATTCCAGTCTGGTTTTCACATAAGGGCCCAACACATATTTCTGGTTGGTTGGAAGAGATTGCCACGTGGTAATAAACTCGCCAGGTTAAAAAAAAGTCATTTGTTATCCAACTACAATAGTTTCATAGTAATTTCTTGATCTTACTTTATACAACAGCATTAAGTTCACATTCATCCCTTTTCCCTTCATTCCCACGTTATGTCATACATTGTTAGCCTACGTATTATTCTCAGTGCACGCATTTATATAGTATTTATTCAGCCCCTTTCAGTATTTTTTCATGTCCACGTTTTACTCCCATACATCAAAGTTGGCACTAAATAACTTTTGAGGTATATCGTCTTAGCAGATTTAAATACTGTACTATTCAAGTATATTTGTTGCAGTGCCCCATTGACTTGGTTTCCTATCGCTAAACAGCGAGTTACTCGTATTTATGTTATTTTGATTTTTATTTATAAACTCAACAATATCTTATCCATATATAGTATTATGTATGCTCGTAAATGATAAAATAAGTTAAATATAATAGTGAAATCAATAGGTACCTACAAGACTGTTTTAACTATAGGCTTCTAATAAGAAATCAATAGGTACCCTACAAGACTATTTTAACTATAGGCTTCTAATAAGAAATCAAGAGGTACCCTACAAGACTGTTTTAACTATAGGCTTCTAATAAGAAATCGGTAGGTACCCTACAAGACTGTTTCAACTATAGGTTTCTAATAAGAAACATTGGAAGTCAAAATGAATTAATTATAAAGATTTCTTAATGTTGAATGATTTTCAAACAAATACTTTAGGGGCCAGGAGTATCGGCATCTTTTCTAAATCGATCCTTGTATATATTATGAAGAAGTTCAAATGTGTATATATTATAAAATAAATAGTATTTATAAATTGTAATTTGTTTTATCAAACACTGTTTATCCAACAAGAGTATTGGTGGTGCGCCCCTTATGATGAGGTGAAAATCTTGAAACCGGTAGGGTTATACTGTTACATAAAGTGGAATAAACAGTGTTTGATAAAACAAATTACAATATCTTTGAACCTTCAGAAGGTTAATGCCTTAACTATATATAATATATTTTTATATTGTTGAGTTAACTGTTTAAATAAAGGTTTATATTTCAAAGTACCATACTTACTTTGTACATTTCATAGCTGCTAAATAAAGCAAATCTTAATGTTTAAAATAGATTTAATTATGTAGTTGTGAAACAACTTCCGTAACCCATTCAGTAAGATGTTCGACTTCTACCCGGAGGTTTTGGATTCGATCCTTCGTGATATCTAAAAAAATAAAAAAAGGATCTGTTCGGCAAATTTTCATCAAAAGACGAATAGGCCCTTATATCACGATGGTAATGGGAGGTGCACCATCTTGCTGGAAATTCAAGTCCTCCTCATCCCTAAACTCCTCACGAAAGGCTGGTATGACAAATTCCTGCAGCAAACAAACGGTACAGTTTAAAAGTGTGTATATCTTTTTTGGGACACCTTTATATGTAAACATGATGACAAACGTTTTTCTTTTCAATGAAGGTGTCTCTAAGCCGTTCAAGAGAGAATTTTAAAATATTACATCACTTGAACCTTAATTTTTCTTCGTCCTCATCTCTTTACGGTTCGTTTATTTATTTGTACTACCTTTTGTGTCTGTGTCTTTATGTGGTGATTTATCATCCTTTTTGTCTTTAATTACATTTCCAGATTCTTTGCAAAGTCTGCCATGATAGCCACATACACACAACAAGACAATTATCACAGTACAGTTTTCTGTACATGTTTTATGTCGAGTCCCTCTTGTTTTCACTTTTTAATAGGACACTTTCTGTATACATTACGATCTGGTTAACTTATTACCATATTGAAACCTATTCCAATTAACCAGATATATTATATTCTAAAGAGAGTTTAAATGACAACCAGACTGGAATCCTTTTTAAAAAATGTGGATTCTATTGTTAATCAAGCTCATTAACCATGAAGGCATTTCACTGACTAGGCCACGAAAGTTTAAATTTATATGATTTTATTTCAATATTTTTATATTTTTCATGATATAAATATAATAAGATAAAAATCACATTAACTAATGAATAATTAGAACAAATAGTGGGTTTATTATGACACACGTATTATATGTTTTTATTAGTTTATACGTGTTTATTTACTTGTCTAATTATATGGTCCTTACGTAATAAACAAAAACACTAAGGAAGATATTGCAAATTTAGATAGATTGTGTATTCAAGAGTTACGTTGTTCTATTTATAATAAACTTTATGAAGTTGAGGACTTTGTAAGATGGGAAAGAAAGTGGGGACTACAATAATATACAAATTAAAAACAACTCGAAAATACTACTTATTGTAATGCACAACAAACTAATTGCGCACTACCGGAAAAACTACCCATGAGATGAGAAAATTGAAAATCTACGTCCGAAGAAACTTCATAATGAACTCACTCAAGGTTAAAGAAAAAAGAGGATATAGAATGTTTATTTAAATAAATCCACACTTTTACAAATGTAAAATTCAGAAAAAAAATCCTACACCCAATTTATTTTGAATGTAAAACTTAAGAATCAAGTTGGAAACCCTTAGGTTCTATTAAACAGAACTTTTTGAAATTTTCCTATAAAAGTTTTTTTATGTAACAGGGTCTGTTTAATGATTCTCCACTTAAAATAGGGAAAGAAGCTTTTCTGTAACAAAATAATTCCTTTTTTTTTTAATAAGAAATCATTAATATCTACAACTAGATAGAGCTCTCGGGAAAGTTGACACCAAGAGAGCAATGCGTTGGCTTACTCGAATAGAAGTAACTAGATGCATAGTAAACATGCAGAAATGGGGTTTGTTATACGAAAATAACATTGGTAAGACGCCTGTCTCCCAACATGGAGGTTACGGGTTCAATTACCACTGGAATCCTGATTTTTTTAAAGGATTCCAGTATGATTTTCACTTAAGGCCTTAATATTTCTGGTAGGCTGTAAGAGACTCCCACATGGTAATAAGCCCACCAGGTTGATCCGTATACAACGGAAATGTAATACAATACACTACAATATTATCACTATACCTTTGCTCTTCCTTTTAGACCACCAACGAAGGGATAATCTTCCAAAACGATACAGGACTATTTCCAAAGAAAAAAATACTCTGTTTTATTTTGTAATACGCTCTTTGAAAAGAAAAAAAAGGAGATTCGCTTTTCTCGCACAGAAATAAAAACATGGATTACAGTTTTCGTTATATTCCTATTGTACATGCATACTAGTATATCGGCTACAGATATCATCCAATCGTTTCAAACCCAAGAATTTTATCTTTTAATGTTTTTCCAAAAAATAAATTAAAAGATATATAAAGACCCTTAATACAATAATTTATCGCCTCTAAAATAACAGCGCAGATGGATAATGGAGTAATATTAAAACCACTTTCTTTATTAATTTTAAAACTGCTTTATCCCCTTTCATTTTGTGGAACTCTGTCTTAGAAAAATCACATGTAATCTACTTATGAAAGTTATGCCATAATTCATGGAATAAGAATTTTCTTAGTTTCATTTCATAGATTTTTTTCCTTTATTTAAATTGTTTTCCCTTTTAGAAAAAAATTTAAACTAATTTATTATTACTGAAGATTATATATCATATAAGTCAGGGGTGGCCAAACCGTGGCGCATGCGCCAAACGTGGCGCATTGGATATTTACAAGTGGCGCATCGCATCCTTGCGCCTACTTATTCTTTTAAAATAGGCGTCATAACTGAATCCATCTTCATATTTTCAACACCAAAGCGCTCTCAGTTCAAACCAGGCATTAAAGGACTAGTGAAATCCAAACAAGCTCAAAAGTTTCTATAAAGGTTAGTAATGTTTATGTTTTTCATACAATAATTAAATCATTTAAAAATGTTAATTATGTTTATAAGCATACTTTTATTTAAAATATTATTAAGCATATGCCAGGACTCCTTCTAGTGAGTAGAGAGAACAGACTACTCCAAGTTCCAAGCTGATCTCGCTCTCAGTGCGTCATCTCGCTCAGAGCTTTCTCTCTCTCTCACCACATCCAACAACTGTGGTCCAGAGTTCTCTTCACCAAACGAGACTCTCCGGCAGCTGTAGCACCATCAGTGGGGTCCACGACAGCGATCACCCTCTCGTCCAAGATATCATTTCTGACTATTGTAGATTGGTGCTCCAATAAACATGTGTATTTTGAAATGACGTAAATTAATTAATAGAATTGCATAATTGAGTTTTTCCTTTTCCTCCCCTAAGCGAAGCAGATCCTACCCCTATCCCTATTTTACAACCCCAAACGTGAACGTAAGAAGGTAAAAAAGTGCTTGAGTTGTATGGCACATCTGAACTCGTATGTGAAAAAATTGGTATGCAAAAGGTTGACCATCCCTGATATAAGTGAAAATTCAATCATTTCAGTAAAAACTCAAAAAAACCCAACAAATTGTAAAAAATATTTTTACGAGAATTTTCAAAGGTGTGTAAAATGTTAAAATATTTAAGCGGTATAAAATAAGAGAAGAGAAATTAGTTTACACTTCAAATACTTCATTCTGGTGGGCTTACTGACAGGAAGAAAATTTATCCATCCAACCAGACAATTATTTCAAAAAAAAAGTATAAATTTTATGTGAAAGATTTATGTACTCGTATTTGATCATAGTTAATCAATCGACAAAAATGATCTTTAATGATTATAATTTTTTTCAATAAGATCTATTTAGACGTATACGTATGCATAAAAGAGCCAACCAACAAAATGTATTATTAACTGATTTATTTTTAAATATAAAAAATATATCAGTTCGGTTTATGCAAAAATATCAAGTCCGTGAAATGAGTATTTCATGGTCCAAGTCTTTTTTTTCATATAAGCCCATAAAACGTCGAGATATTTATTCAATTATAATATTTCAGAACAAGTAAAATGTGGGTTGGGTCCGATTTGCGTCCATTTGGAATATGAGACAGACATCTCAAACTCAATGTAAGTGCGAGCTGATACAAAAATGTAAAAATTTCAAGAAGGTTTATCTTAGATATATATATGAATAAATAAAAATAATTTATTGGTGGTCATTTAAAAAAAAATATTTATATAAAGAAGCACACGTCGAAGACTGCGTGTAACAAGAATGAAACAGGTATAGGTAACAGGTTTGATTATTATAAGATCTAGTCTCATCCCCATTAAGACAAACTCTGAACAGGTAAACAGGTATAGACAGCAATTTTTATCATCATAAAATCTAGTCCTATCTCAGTAGCCATCCCCATTGAAACAAACTCCCAAAACGGAAATAGGTATAGACAGCTACTTTGATCATCATAAGATCTAGTCCTAAGTGACCAACCCCATTGAGACAACAGGAAAACGGGTATAGACAGCAACTTTTATCATCATAAAATCTAGTCTCATTTAAGTGACCATCTTCATTGAGGTAAACTCCCAACAGGAGAGGAGATACGGCCCGGAGCATTTCAGATGTTTTACTTTTATATCTTGATATCAATAGTAGGAACCGCTTTTACTTTTAATCATAATTATTAATGGTATATGGCACCGTTAAAAAAGCAAACTCTAGATTCGAACCCACTTTTTTGACAGATTAAAAGTATTACAAAACAAAGCAATATACGAGTATAAGCTGAGTGTAAGGGGTTACTTTGTAGGGGTGTTTAATTTTATATTTTTTATCGAATTCTACGATTTTTAAAGACAAGGTTTCAAATGTATCGTAATCTAGACCAAAGCTTTAAATCGAAAGAATTATATTGATTTACAGATATCCAACAAGATACAGGCAGTTGTCTAGTTTGTTGAATCCTGTACACTTAACAAATAATTAGCAATACTATGTTTCATATAATTATGTTTTTATTCTAACGTTTATATAATTGCGTCTTGTGTATTTAAAAAAGTCATAAATAGAATTAAAATAGATAAAAAATGTTTTCTTAGTAAAATGTTATAAAATTTAAATGATATTTTTTTAAGTTTCCCACCCACACTGACTTTAAGAACAATTGAAGCTACCGTTCAGTTCAATCTACTCTCGAATGTTTTTTTATGTCTTGTGCGTTACAAAATGTTTCAAATAATGTAAAACTATTCCCTATGTGGTACAAAAATTTTGAAATGAGCATAGTTACCTGTGCATTACAAAATTTTCCAAATGGGGCAAAACTATCCCTGTGAGTTATAAAAGTTTTCAAATGAAGCAAAACTATCCATGTACGTTACAAGGTCAGCGTAACCTAAAGGGCCAAAAATAGGCATAATCCAACACAAGGCACCTAGGAGTTCCTTTTTAAAATTAATAAATTTCCACTGACTTCGGCAGTACATATACTCGTTCTGAAATTACTAAATTATAGGTTATAAATATTCAATAAGAGATCAAAACTCACGTGGACAGAACATGAAAACGCTTAACTTTCCAGATGAAACATACAAGACCCCAGTTTAGCACTACTGCCATAGAGAATATGAGGAAAACTGGCACTTAATAAAAATGTTATCTTCCCTCTGGTTCTCTCAAAAAATAAAGTTTTTTTCTCGTTTCATAAAAATCGATCCCATAGCGATGTAGTAACAACAAATGTAATTTCGCGGGAGGTAAGTTGTTCCCCTTTTCCGGCTAAGGGGTTCAAATAAGTGTAAAGAGTTTGGGCCGTACCACCGCTATTGGCAAAATGGCCCATTATACCCCATTTAACTCGATTCAAACAAGAATGGCTGTCGCCATAAAAGGCAACGCAGAAAGGTTAACGGGGCCACTCGGGTGATTTCATCTTCCGACACTCGCAGATAAACATTACCTTTTAATATGGTAATTTTACCCCTATAATAATTCCAACTTTGTTGAAATATGGATATTTTTACATCCATACAAAATAAATACCTCGTTTCGTTAAGGGCATTAAAAAAAGATTCGCCTAGTTTATGGCGCAAAGCGGATAGCTTAGGAAAAATATATATGACAAACTGAGTTGTCATTTAATGTCTCTCGAGGAAAACATCTTGTTTCTTTTGTTTATTTGATCAATTAAACGATCAAATAAACATTTTTATATAAAACATTACAGAAAATCAACATTGACACGTAAGCAGTGTTATACAACGGAAAAAACATTAAAAGACAATTCCTACACAATAACTAAGCAAACTTGCGTAATTTATTCAATTCATTCCAACATAAACAACTTTTTCAGTTTACTCTTGGAAGTAGTCAAAGTCATACGAAAGTCCATAGAATGGCCATAGTGATTGGCCAATCTGTGTAGTCGTGCTTATGTACAGGATTTATACAAATAAGGGTCACCTTGCCGGATAAGCAATATTTTATTGTACAAATATAATAAAATAATGCCTTCCAATGTCCTCAATAAAAGATGAACTTATTTATCAACTTTTAACTAACAATAATTACAAATTATAATGAGAGACTTCTAAATTTTTTATTTAAATGGGTTGATTAATGCCTTCTAACGTCCTCAATAAAATATGAACTTATTTATCAACTTTTGACTAACAATAAATACAAATTGTAATGATACTTGAATTTTAATTTAAATACGAGTATGTTGATGAATGCCTTCTAACGTCCTCAATAAAAGATGAACTTATTTATCAACTTTTGACTAACGATAATTACAAATGATAATGAGACTTCTAGAATTTTAATTTAAATACGAGTATGATGATGAATGCCTTCTAACGTCCTCAATAAAATATGAACTTATTTATCAACTTTTGATTAACAATAATTACAAATTTTAATGAGGCTTCTAGAATTTTAATTTAAATATGTTGATGAATGCCTTCCAACGTCCTCAATAAAATATGAACTTGTTTATCAACTTTTGACAATATAAAACGATATAATATACAATATGTTAATATGCGAAGAATTCCTCCGAATTGAAGAAGAGATAAAGCTCTGTCAATAGAAATACCATAGTAGCTGGGAGGCCCGTTTTTTGTGTGAGATATTGGAAGAAGATCGTGCTGGCGCAGTATAGTATAATTGTTAGAACAATTAACACTAATTTGTCTAGTAATGATGGAAAACTCAAAGTTCCTCAAATATTTGTTTATATCATATGTTCGCAAAATATGCTGAATAGAAATTGGGTAGAATGAAGTCAGGGATTACCATTAAAATCTACTACCCGTATATGGAAATTGTATCTCATGCTGGCGACAGCCGTCTTCAACTAGGTCACAACAGTAAAAATGGCAATCTATCCCTCGTGATCGAGTATGATTGTCAGCCATCCTGATAGTACAAGACGCTTGTGCATGTATCGGTGTCTAGTGTGAATCTATTACACTTCACCAAGCACACAGTCTTGACAGACCATACCCAAAGTTCCAATGGGAAAGGTCAGAGTTCCATTACAATCAGCAGGTTTATGTTGAGCTGATGCAGCTTTCGTTAAGTAAGTTTTGTGTATTACTATTTTTGTATTGTTTTAAAGCACTATAAGAGTTTATAATAAGCAACATAAAAGCTACAGAAAGACATAATTTCAGATGTAAAACAGTTTAAAAATAAAACTAGTCACGATGTAAATCCACCAGAAATCGAACTTGGGGCACTCGCTTGATTATCCTGAATGATAATCGTTAAACCAACAACGGCTATCACGTTGGTAGTCTTGATGAAGCCATAAAACTGCAAACTTTAAATAAATAATTTTCAAAATTATTAAGAGACTTTTATCTAAGATATTTAGATTCTTTGGTTTTACTTGATAAATATATGTTTCTCTTGCCCAATTCGTTCAACAAGATCGTGCGAGCTATTCTACGTATACAGGAAGATTAAAAATAATTCAAATAATAAAAGTGGCTCTGCGTTCAATAAAGAATTCTTTGTTTTGAAAATGTTTGGGGTTTCAATTGATACATTAGAAAATGGATATGTGTACAATGGATATTTTGCTCCACCCGGAGTTTCACCTGATGGCGAGCGACACACCCCACTTACTGTTTGGTGTTTCATTCTCTTTTAAATTTGACTTTTGTTTTTTCTCTCTTCATTTTAGACTCATGTCTTTTTTTATTTATGATAATATAATTGTTTTTATTGCTTAACGTCTAAGTGTGTCGTCTACAAACACTTCACTGGTCTAGTTAATGGTATGTATAATATGTTCAAGGGACTGTTTAACCAGAAATAAAAAATATTTTTTACTTACTATCGTTTTGAATATTTAAATGTGTTATCAAATTAATGGTTTTAACATTCCTTTGAAATTTACTTTTATTTCGAGTTAATTAAAGTTAATTAAAAACTAATTGAATATGTTTTTATTCCAACCCTTAGCAAGGATTATTAGAGTTCTGAAGTTTTATTTATTTAGAAAGTGTACGTAAATAGACGTTTATATCTTATTGGATTAAGTATTTCTCACATTAAAGGTCTTGTAGACAAAATACGAACTTCAGATACATTTAAGTCAAACAAATACTTCGGAAAAGTGTTGACTCTTCTATAGAATTGAGCTTTAAAATCGTATTTGTGATGTTTAATTTAACGTTTTAAGTATTTAAGAACTTCATTTATTTTAAGTAGTTTTACTTCTGTTTTATTTTTAGATGATATTTACTACTAAATATAAACCATTTCCTTAAATTAACGAGAAGATGTATGAAATATTTTTTAATTAAAATAAATATTTTATACAAATTTTGAAACAAAAATACAATAAACGTTTTAACAAGCCAATACATATTTTATGAATGTATCATTACCTTTAATCAACTCAAACATATAAAGATAATGAAATAAATATTTTATATAAAATTTAACGCAAACATGCAATAAATATTTGATACATATAGCAATTATTAATACAAATTTTAATGCTAACATGCAGTGACTATCTTTAATATGCAATAAACATTTCAAACATGCAATAAGTATTTTATACAAGTACATATGTTATTTCCTTAAATGATCGCAAATAAACGAGAAACATATTTAACATAAAATAAATGTATACCAATTTTTATAACAAATTTATAATACAAGCTTATGCTTATGTGAGAGTCGTAGTAGAGGCCGATCGATAAAAGAATGGTTAGGCCAAGTAAATTAAATTTAGGAAAAAAGGTACGGAGTAAGAAAAACAGAAAGAGCCATATGAGGAGATGTATGAATGTGGAGGAGATAAGTAAGTATGACAGGAAAGTTTGGTACTTTACATCAGTTTAGTGATTGATATTCTGCTTTCAATATATCACTCACTAAATCCGACTTAACGCGTCTTTCACTGCTATTTTATTTAAAATATATTTGTTTCGTAGGTCTTCCTTCATTGATTCGTTGTACGAAGAAAATATTATTACGATATTCAATATGTCTGAATTACCAATTGAATATGTAGAAAGGTACCACACGGAATAAAATATCTGAATTCCGCCAGAGGACTACAGACATTTACTATAAATTATGACGTGATTCGCTTATAATTTAGTATGACCAAGAAAATTAACTATTAAACAAAAATAAATAAATATAATGTAAAGTTTCACATCACTGACATTTGAACGGTTTTGACAGCTAAATCATATGATTGCCATAATAAATATTACACGCATTCTATAGTCGCTTTACTTTAAACAAATAAATTGTAATCATGATTAGTGAGAATCTAATACTGACTGCTGTCCCTTGTCAAGTTTCTAGATTTTAGATCATTTTTAGTTTGAATTTAACTCCTATTTAACAAAAATAAAGTGAAAAAAATAATATTTCATTAGATTTAAAAGAAACACTACTTCGGTGTTTTTTCTTACTGGCAATACACTCAACGCCGTTTATTTTGCTTTATATGATATAATTAAGGATGAACTCATCTATGGGTGATACAGTGTGTTGAAATAAGCTAAGTGATATTCAATAAAATGTAGTAGAATAAAACAATGTAAGTTACACACTATTTATCTTACAAATAGCACTTTTTACTTAATCCTCCATGATCTTCACAAATGGTTTTGCTTTGGTGCCGTTTTATTTGGTGTGAAAACATGAAAACGATTGACCAAACACCCCTGAAACTCACTCAACAAGGGGTCTTAAGAAAACATATTCTTATGGTTGGTTCAATTCGGGTCCTCAGTTTAGCTGACCAATGCGCTTACACTGACTCATGTAAGGCTTGGCTGACTCTAGAAGGGGTGTTTTTCTTCTTTTTTTACATTACGCTAAATGTCAGCACCGGGAAGGGTAGTATAAACTTGTATCAGATAAGTAGTGTGGAGTTTCTTGCAATCGGTATTAGACAGGAGACGTGAACAATTTTTAATATTTTGGAATTGTAAATCACGTGAGTGATTGCTAAAGTATTATATAATATACTAAGGAGATGATAAAGAACCCGATTGAGCTGAATGAATGTTGAAAAAATAGGTGCATTTAAAATAATACGTCGGAGGACAATGACATCATACAAAATGAAATTACTAGGGATGCATGTGAACTTTAGACTGATGTGTTAAATAGAATCAAGAAGAGCCCTCTGAAAACATGGTCTAGGTATGTAGAACAAATGAATGAAAAAATACTAAGAAAACAAATGTACAATTTACATGTGAGTGAAAGTTTCGTTAGATACAGTGAATTACGTAGTAATGTTCAAAAGATTCCGGCCCGAGGATATAAAAAATATTATCATGGCACGTGACAGCTTTTGTTTTTATGGCATCTTTTAACATAATTTATATATAATACATTAATAATGCATAATACTCATCAGTAATGAAGTCAATTAGTAGAATCTCAGACAGTTCCAAAAAATTGTAACCGTAATCTATTTTCGCACTTGTTTCACCTTGGTTTTTTTAACCGTGGTGATCCAGAATGACCCTACTCCGCTGAGCCCATTTTCAACGATAGATCAGAGTACAAACAAATCCATTCCCCTTGACAATTGACTCAGTTATTTATTTTTCCTTTCCCATTGCAGAGCCTTCATAATTTATGCAACATTCAACATATTGTCGTTTTTGGACCGAACTGAAAAGTTTTGACATTCGTCATGCATTCAAGTTATTTATGCTAAGATAACCGTGCAGAATTCGAAGCACTGTTGTTTTGGGAAACCTATACCTTGCAACTATTTCTTTTGATTTTAGATTTCTATCTTGTAGCACTTGCTCTTGCACTAATGTAACTGTTTCTGGGTTGATTGCTTGTGCTAATCTGCATTTGAGGAGGGTCATCTTCAATCGATTATCTACATAAGTGAAACTGTTTAGACCAATATTTCAGTATAAAAAATAACGGAGAAGATTTTCTATATACAGTACTAAACGTCGTGTAATTTCAGCCACCCTATATTTTCTTTTGAAAGAAGCATTTCATAAAATAACTTAACACGTCTTTTATAGGCTCTAGTTGATATAGTACAGAGGGTAAATGTATCCAATTTTTACTGCAACATAGCTTGACCATATGCGGTGAACGTGGCCAGCGTGATATCAGCCCATATTTGCTTTAAACTTGTTCAAGCTAGAAACTTTGTTTCCGGCTTGAACAAGTTTGAGCGTCAATAAGTTTTTTTTTGGGAATACATACATACATTTTTCATTTGTCATCAAGCACTGTCTTATAACAGTTCTGAAGCATTATAAAAATACTTTAAAACCATACATGGTATGGGTTAGTTGTCTAGTTCAATAATAATTGACATAACTATTCCAATAATTGCATTAATCCTCGCGACACGTGTATTACTTGGAATAACAAAATAACAGGAATAACAAAATTTACTTGGAATAAAAAAAAAATTATATGAAATATTACAAGTGAAAAACTTCTGGTTACTTAAGGTTTAGGAGCCCTGCAACAGAAGTGTGGACCGATTGCGACCGCAGATAGGGTCGCCCCGCCCAGGGCCGGCTTAATGTGTGCCCCAGCTCGCTCCCATCGGAAATTGAAGATCTTTCACACAATCTGGACGGAATCTGATTATTTCGGGCGCACTCTACGACCCCAGAAACCGATTCTTCTTTGTACCTCTCCGCCGGTCAATATAATTTGCGATTCTTAAAATAAGTTAACAAAGGATCTCTTCTCCCCTGTTCCACTTCTTTTCTTGAAAAGATCTTATTTTCTTCGATGGTAAAAAAAATAAAATATATATATATATATATATATATATATATATATATATATATATATATATATATATATATATATATATATATATATATATATATATATATATATATATATATATATATATATATACGAGTATATATAGTATACATATAAACAGGTGCTTGACCTTTCAATCATGTTACCTATTGACATTTTCTCTGGATAACGTTTCTCCTTATAGATCAAGAATCGTTTTAATAGTTTTTTTCATCACCATCATGGCTAATTCCCTTTGAAGAAAAGAAAATCCCTCTTTTTTCATGAAATCTAGGAATAGTTTCACAAAAAGAGCGCATTAACTGACGGTTTGTTTGAATAAATCGCATTCTAAGAAGGGGGAGGAAAAAAATGTCGACTAGACAGAGCCTTGAAAAAGTTGGTGACCAACTGCCTTGGCCTACTTGGAGAGCCCTGAATAGACTCAGAGTGGGTGTGACTAGATACAAGATAAACATGTAAGAGATTGGGTTTTTTGAACAAAAGTAGATTTGAACGCAATCGTGTGGTTATAATGAACACTTACTAGTCCGAACATCGGAACCAGAAATTGTCGATATTCTGATTTTTTTGAAAATCGGTTTTCAAATACCAGTATTTATAAAAACTGCTTTCATTTTTTAATAGTAAGAAAATAATAAAATATTTGTGCCTTTAAAGTTTTCTAATTTATTTAATATTTACGTAACTACAAAAACAGGCACAACATAAATTAAACCTTTTACGAAACTAAATATAGTAAAATAAAATACATAAAAGTAATTCAAAATATATTACATTATTTTATTTTATTTAGTAGTTTTCGTCAGTACCATAAGTATGATTTCGTCAGTAAGTACGAATTCGTCAGTAAGTACGATTTCATCAGTAAGTACGATTTCATCAGTAAATACGATTTCGTCAGTAAGTATGATTTCATCAGTCAGTATGATTTTAAAGAAACAGAAAATACCCAATAAATTGTTACTTAATCTTGCTCTTATTCTAATGTAATATGTATAGTCTGAAATAGAAAATATCATAATATTTTACTAACTACAGAACTTAGTTTAATCGTTTATTTATAGTTAAGGCAGGTTTAAAGACATTGTAATTTGTTTTATCAAACACTGTTTATTCCACTTTTTGTAACCCTGTATAACTCTGCCGGTTTCAAGGATTTTACCACATCATCAGGGGAGCACAAACAAGTATTGTTTGATACAATAGGTTAATCGTTTTTAGGGCATCACATAATCATTTTTATTTGCCCTTTTATTTGTTCTGAAAATTCAACCTTCAATGCCTCATGATATCATTTCTTCAGGTTTCTGAAGACTTTTATGAATTGATTTTACATTATTACACTTTTTTTTAAAGCATCACCCTTATTAAAAGTTTCATCGAAATACTCGTTTTCGAAATCTGTTTTAAACAAGAATTTAGAAAAATTCGATGCAACATGTTTCCAGATAACTTTAGAATATCAGTTTCCTTTGCTATATGTTACATTCGATGCAACATGTTTCCAGATAACTTTAGAATATCAGTTTCCTTTGCTATATGTTACATTCGATGCAACATGTTTCCAGATAACTTTAGAATATCAGTTTCCTTTGCTATATGTTACATGTGGTTTTTGCAAATATGTAAAGCAAAGGGTTATTAATTTCTTCTTAGTTGTCTTTTTTCTTAAATTCGTTTATCTAACGTGTTTCTGAATTCAGACTAATTTTCGTCTGCAGTTTTTTTAGTTAATTTAAAAGAAATTGAAATATGCTCTCACTTGTCATAATAAATAGGTATTTCGCTATCTTAAGGTCTCATCTGCTAAACGAACTTATCCTTGCTAATTGTGATTTTTACATTATTTTAGCTTTACAAACCGAAATACGAGTTTTTTTAATTAACTCGAAAAGCAGTTTTCAAAACCGTCAAATCCTTATCGGAGCTATATGCTCGGAGTAGGATCTGATCGATGCGAATGAAAAGGGGATCTCTGTTGCCTCCTAAACTGGAAACACGTGGCATTATTAACAATTGATGGTCCGGAAACGGAAACGAATGATCCTATCCTGACATACATCTTTCTTTTCTTCCACTCCTATACACCTGTCACGCATTATCTCCTATTTTAAGAGTTTTCACTCTTTTCTCTTTCAGAGTTTGATTCAATTGATCACGCCATGTTATTTATAAGTACCCTGAAGCTTCACAATATTAATAATAAAATGATAATTTAAACAGCACCGTTAAGAAAACAGACCCATTTCGATCTCTAAAACTCGGATCTCGGAACCACTTTTATTACAATATTTTTTTTAAATAAGTTGAGTATAAAGATAATAGAATGACAGCTTCAGTCATAAGTTTAGAAACTTCCCTACATCTGCATATGTTAAGGAAAAATTTGAATGGAAAATCGCAAAAAATTGATCAAGGGGCGAACTACTAAGAGAGTCCAATATGTCATTAAGATTGAGGTGAAGTATGATACAATATATATTATGTGTCTAGTATGCAGTAAACCCTAGTGAGTATAGTTTCTTGTGATCTGAAATGTTAACTAAACTGATATATTGAGGTGAAGTATGATACAATATATAGTATGTGTCTAGTATGCAGTAAACCCTAGTGAGTATAGTTTCTTGTGATCTGAAATGTTAACTAAACTGATATATTGAGGTGAAGTATGATACAATATATAGTATGTGTCTAGTATGCAGTAAACCCTAGTGAGTATAGTTTCTTGTGATCTGAAATGTAAACTAAACTGATATATTGAGGTGAAGTATGATACAATATATAGTATGTGTCTAGTATGCAGTAAACCCTAGTGAGTATAGTTTCTTGTGATCTGAAATGTTAACTAAACTGATATATTGAGGTGAAGTATGATACAATATATAGTATGTGTCTAGTATGCAGTAAACCCTAGTGAGTATAGTTGCTTGTGATCTGAAATGTAAACTAAACTGATATATTGAGGTGAAGTATGATACAATATATAGTATGTGTCTAGTATGCAGTAACCCCTAGTGAGTATAGTTTCTTGTGATCTGAAATGTTAACTAAACTGATATATTGAGGTGAAGTATGATACAATATATAGTTTGTGTCTAGTATGCAGTAAACCCTAGTGAGTTTAGTTTCTTGTGATCTGAAATGTTAACTAAACTGATATATTGAGGTGAAGTATGATACAATATATAGTATGTGTCTAGTATGCAGTAAACCCTAGTGAGTATAATTTCTTGTGATCTGAAATGTAAACTAAACTGATATATTGAGGTGAAGTATGATACAATACTATGATACTTGTGATCTGAAATGTAAACTAAACTGATATATGTGTCTAGTATGCAGTAAACCCTAGTGAGTATAATTTCTTGTGATCTGAAATGTTAACTAAACTGATATATTGAGGTGAAGTATGATACAATATATAGTATGTGTCTAGTATGCAGTAAACCCTAGTGAGTATAGTTTCTTGTGATCTGAAATGTTAACTAAACTGATATATTGAGGTGAAGTATGATACAATATATAGTATGTGTCTAGTATGCAGTAAACCCTAGTGAGTATAGTTTCTTGTGATCTGAAATGTTAACTAAACTGATATATTGAGGTGAATTATGATACAATATATAGTATGTGTCTAGTATGCAGTTAACCCTAGTGAGTATAGTTTCTTGTGATCTGAAATGTTAAATAAATTGATATATTGAGGTGAAGTATGATACAATATATAGTATGTGTCTAGTATGCAGTAAACCCTAGTGAGTATAGTTTCTTGTGATCTGAAATGTAAACTAAACTGATATATTGAGGTGAAGTATGATACAATATATAGTATGTGTCTAGTATGCAGTAAACCCTAGTGAGTATAGTTTCTTGTGATCTGAAATGTTAACTAAACTGATATATTGAGGTGAAGTATGATACAATATATAGTATGTGTCTAGTATGCAGTAAACCCTAGTGAGTATAGTTGTTTGTGATCTGAAATGTAAACTAAACTGATATATTGAGGTGAAGTATGATACAATATATAGTATGTGTCTAGTATGCAGTAAACCCTAGTGAGTATAGTTTCTTGTGATCTGAAATGTTAACTAAACTGATATATTGAGGTGAAGTATGATACAATATATAGTATGTGTCTAGTATGCAGTAAACCCTAGTGAGTATAGTTTCTTGTGATCTGAAATGTAAACTAAACTGATATATTGAGGTGAAGTATGATACAATATATAGTATGTGTCTAGTATGCAGTAAACCCTAGTGAGTATAGTTTCTTGTGATCTGAAATGTTAACTAAACTGATATATTGAGGTGAAGTATGATACAATATATAGTATGTTTCTAGTATGCAGTAAACCCTAGTGAGTATAATTTCTTGTGATCTGAAATGTAAACTAAACTGATATATTGAGGTGAAGTATGATACAATACTATGATACTTGTGATCTGAAATGTAAACTAAACTGATATATGTGTCTAGTATGCAGTAAACCCTAGTGAGTATAGTTTCTTGTGATCTGAAATGTTAACTAAACTGATATATTGAGGTGAAGTATGATACAATATATAGTATGTGTCTAGTATGCAGTAAACCCTAGTGAGTATAGTTTCTTGTGATCTGAAATGTTAACTAAACTGATATATTGAGGTGGAGTATGATACAATATATAGTATGTGTCTAGTATGCAGTAAACCCTAGTGAGTATAGTTGCTTGTGATCTGAAATGTAAACTAAACTGATATATTGAGGTGAAGTATGATACAATATATAGTATGTGTCTAGTATGCAGTAACCCCTAGTGAGTATAGTTTCTTGTGATCTGAAATGTTAACTAAACTGATATATTGAGGTGAAGTATGATACAATATATAGTTTGTGTCTAGTATGCAGTAAACCCTAGTGAGTTTTGTTTCTTGTGATCTGAAATGTTAACTAAACTGATATATTGAGGTGAAGTATGATACAATATATAGTATGTGTCTAGTATGCAGTAAACCCTAGTGAGTATAATTTCTTGTGATCTGAAATGTAAACTAAACTGATATATTGAGGTGAAGTATGATACAATACTATGATACTTGTGATCTGAAATGTAAACTAAACTGATATATGTGTCTAGTATGCAGTAAACCCTAGTGAGTATAGTTTCTTGTGATCTGAAATGTTAACTAAACTGATATATTGAGGTGAAGTATGATACAATATATAGTATGTGTCTAGTATGCAGTAAACCCTAGTGAGTATAGTTTCTTGTGATCTGAAATGTTAACTAAACTGATATATTGAGGTGAAGTATGATACAATATATAGTATGTGTCTAGTATGCAGTAAACCCTAGTGAGTATAGTTTCTTGTGATCTGAAATGTTAACTAAACTGATATATTGAGGTGAATTATGATACAATATATAGTATGTGTCTAGTATGCAGTTAACCCTAGTGAGTATAGTTTCTTGTGATCTGAAATGTTAAATAAATTGATATATTGAGGTGAAGTATGATACAATATATAGTATGTGTCTAGTATGCAGTAAACCCTAGTGAGTATAGTTTCTTGTGATCTGAAATGTAAACTAAACTGATATATTGAGGTGAAGTATGATACAATATATAGTATGTGTCTAGTATACAGTAAACCCTAGTGAGTATAGTTTCTTGTGATCTGAAATGTTAACTAAACTGATATATTGAGGTGAAGTATGATACAATATATAGTATGTGTCTAGTATGCAGTAAACCCTAGTGAGTATAGTTTCTTGTGATCTGAAATGTAAACTAAACTGATATATTGAGGTGAAGTATGATACAATATATAGTATGTGTCTAGTATGCAGTAAACCTTAGTGAGTATAGTTTCTTGTGATCTGAAATGTTAACTAAACTGATATATTGAGGTGAAGTATGATACAATATATAGTATGTGTCTAGTATGCAGTAAACCCTAGTGAGTATAGTTTCTTGTGATCTGAAATGTAAACTAAACTGATATATTGAGGTGAAGTATGATACAATATATTGTATGTGTCTAGTATGCAGTAAACCCTAGTGAGTATAGTTTCTTGTGATCTGAAATGTTAACTAAACTGATATATTGAGGTGAAGTATGATACAATATATAGTATGTTTCTAGTATGCAGTAAACCCTAGTGAGTATAATTTCTTGTGATCTGAAATGTAAACTAAACTGATATATTGAGGTGAAGTATGATACAATACTATGATACTTGTGATCTGAAATGTAAACTAAACTGATATATGTGTCTAGTATGCAGTAAACCGTAGTGAGTATAGTTTCTTGTGATCTGAAATGTTAACTAAACTGATATATTGAGGTGAAGTATGATACAATATATAGTATGTGTCTAGTATGCAGTAAACCCTAGTGAGTATAGTTTCTTGTGATCTGAAATGTTAACTAAACTGATATATTGAGGTGAAGTATGATACAATATATAGTATGTGTCTAGTATGCAGTAAACCCTAGTGAGTATAGTTTCTTGTGATCTGAAATGTTAACTAAACTGATATATTGAGGTGAATTATGATACAATATATAGTATGTGTCTAGTATGCAGTAAACCCTAGTGAGTATAGTTTCTTGTGATCTGAAATGTTAAATAAATTGATATATTGAGGTGAAGTATGATACAATATATAGTATGTGTCTAGTATGCAGTAAACCCTAGTGAGTATAGTTTCTTGTGATCTGAAATGTAAACTAAACTGATATATTGAGGTGAAGTATGATACAATATATAGTATGTGTCTAGTATGCAGTAAACCCTAGTGAGTATAGTTTCTTGTGATCTGAAATGTTAACTAAACTGATATATTGAGGTGAAGTATGATACAATATATAGTATGTGTCTAGTATGCAGTAAACCCTAGTGAGTATAGTTTCTTGTGATCTGAAATGTAAACTAAACTGATATATTGAGGTGAAGTATGATACAATATATAGTATGTGTCTAGTATGCAGTAAACCCTAGTGAGTATAGTTTCTTGTGATCTGAAATGTTAACTAAACTGATATATTGAGGTGAAGTATGATACAATATATAGTATGTGTCTAGTATGCAGTAAACCCTAGTGAGTATAGTTTCTTGTGATCTGAAATGTAAACTAAACTGATATATTGAGGTGAAGTATGATACAATATATAGTATGTGTCTAGTATGCAGTAAACCCTAGTGAGTATAGTTTCTTGTGATCTGAAATGTTAACTAAACTGATATATTGAGGTGAAGTATGATACAATATATAGTATGTGTCTAGTATGCAGTAAACCCTAGTGAGTATAGTTGCTTGTGATCTGAAATGTAAACTAAACTGATATATTGAGGTGAATTATGATACAATATATAGTATGTGTCTAGTATGCAGTAACCCCTAGTGAGTATAGTTTCTTGTGATCTGAAATGTTAACTAAACTGATATATTGAGGTGAAGTATGATACAATATATAGTATGTGTCTAGTATGCAGTAAACCCTAGTGAGTTTAGTTTCTTGTGATCTGAAATGTTAACTAAACTGATATATTGAGGTGAAGTATGATACAATATATAGTATGTGTCTAGTATGCAGTAAACCCTAGTGAGTATAATTTCTTGTGATCTGATATGTAAACTAAACTGATATATTGAGGTGAAGTATGATACAATACTATGATACTTGTGATCTGAAATGTAAACTAAACTGATATATGTGTCTAGTATGCAGTAAACCCTAGTGAGTATAGTTTCTTGTGATCTGAAATGTAAACTAAACTGATATATTGAGGTGAAGTATGATACAATATATAGTATGTGTCTAGTATGCAGTAAACCCTAGTGAGTATAGTTTCTTGTGATCTGAAATGTTAACTAAACTGATATATTGAGGTGAAGTATGATACAATGTATAGTATGTGTCTAGTATGCAGTAAACCCTAGTGAGTATAGTTTCTTGTGATCTGAAATGTAAACTAAACTGATATATTGAGGTGAAGTATGATACAATATATAGTATGTGTCTAGTATGCAGTAAACCCTAGTGAGTATAGTTTCTTGTGATCTGAAATGTAAACTAAACTGATATATTGAGGTGAAGTATGATACAATATATAGTATGTGTCTAGTATGCAGTAAACCCTAGTGAGTATAGTTTCTTGTGATCTGAAATGTTAACTAAACTGATATATTGAGGTGAAGTATGATACAATGTATAGTATGTGTCTAGTATGCAGTTAACCCTAGTGAGTATAGTTTCTTGTGATCTGAAATGTAAACTAAACTGATATATTGAGGTGAAGTATGATACAATATATAGTATGTGTCTAGTATGCAGTAAACCCTAGTGAGTATAGTTTCTTGTGATCTGAAATGTTAACTAAACTGATATATTGAGGTGAAGTATGATACAATATATAGTATGTGTCTAGTATGCAGTAAACCCTAGTGAGTATAGTTTCTTGTGATCTGAAATGTAAACTAAACTGATATATTGAGGTGAAGTATGATACAATATATAGTATGTGTCTAGTATGCAGTAAACCCTAGTGAGTATAGTTTCTTGTGATCTGAAATGTAAACTAAACTGATATATTGAGGTGAAGTATGATACAATATATAGTATGTGTCTAGTATGCAGTAAACCCTAGTGAGTATAGTTTCTTGTGATCTGAAATGTTAACTAAACTGATATATGGAGGTGAAGTATGATACAATATATAGTATGTGTCTAGTATGCAGTAAACCCTAGTGAGTATAGTTTCTTGTGATCTGAAATGTTAACTAAACTGATATATTTTCCAAAAAAATTGGGTACCAAAGGGAATCGAACCTATGGGCTAGAAGACAAATGTATTTCCAAATAGCTCATGGAGATCATTATTCTCATTCATTCATTCTTTCGTATTTTTAAAACTTTTTTTTATTTTGAATTTAATTATATCGAACATACCACGTTTTTCGAGGTGTCCTCAAACTTCACATATCATCACACCGTATCCCTTGCAGAGTAGGTAGAGAGAAAAGATCTCAAAACTGTTTGATCCAAACAAACAATTTTGGTATCCTCCACATTCATACATCTTATCATGCAGTCTTCCATTTTCATACTGCTCCCTTTACCGTCTTTCAAAATCTTGTCCACTTGATCCAGCCACGTTTCCCTCGATCAACTTCTTCCACACACTTATTGCACTTCTGACTTATATACTTGTTAAGTAATTATTTCATCATTCATTCTCTTCACATGTCCAAGTCACTTTAAGCTTCCTTCTTCGTCTTACTTTAAAAATCTTTTTTTTCCATGCATTGTGGCTGATGTCTTTATTCAAGCAAATAAACTAAATAAAATGTTCAAATAATTAATTAAATTTATAATATTCTTCACAACATTTAGTATGAATTGATTTCTATGTAACATTAGATTTAGTTGAATTAACTCACCTGAGGAGGGGCATTGTGTGTGTTGAAATGCGCATCCTGTATGGTATTACCCTTTCATGATACACAGTACAACCTGGTGAGCTTATTTCCATATGTCAATCTTTCTCATCAACCAAAAAGATCTCAAAGGATGCTCCAAGTGAAAACCAGATTGGTATCCTTTTTAAAAATATTAATTACAACGAGAATTGAACATACAGCCTTTGGGTTGAAAGACAGGTGTCTTAGACCATAAAGGTCATCAAAGTGATTTGTTTAGAAATAAAGTAAAAAGACAAAATTGTTTTAATTTAATGTGTTTTATTTTTTAAGTCCATTTCTAAAGACAATTTGTTCTAGACAACGGCCTAACTAGTTTTTAGACAAAGCCTTATCTTCATATGTATATATGGTTTGAATAGTTATAGCGATATATAATCAAGTTTAAAAGAAAAGCTTTAGATTAAACTGGGTCCGATTAGTAAAGGACAAGTAAATAAAAACAATCACTCCCTTCCCTTGAAATAAGGAGTAATTTATTGATTCCTGAATTCCTCTTCCTCAGTGAAATGGGCGTGCGAGATAAAACCTCCGTGACTGATAAACGATTCTAAGGAATGGCGTCTGCGATCGAACTGAACCCTTATTGGCCTGAATAAAGATCTATGTTTGTCAGTTACTATGGTGAAACAGTTGCTCTTCTATCTTTTGTATTGTTAAAGAGTTGCTTTCTTTGTCAATATGTGTGACAATATCACTAGTGATACTTTTTTTTTTTGCTTTCTAAGCTATAAAAGTTTTATCCTCGCTTGGTATCCCTTTATTACAGAATTTTGTTTACACAGATTTATTTGATATAGTTTATCAATGCAAAGTAGCCTCTGTGGCCGAATTAATAAGATGGTGAAAGTGCATTCGAAGGTTTTGGGTTCGATGGTACATAAAAAGAGAATAAAATGAAAGGTTCCAGTCTGGTAAAAGGTTTGAAATTGCAACAAACACACTGTAAATAGTCCACATTTCATCACCAGTAATGACCCGTTTGAGAAAAAACTCGTTTTTAATGTATTTAAGTAACGAGTCGCAAACAAAACACAGTTTATGAATTATTTTCACTCACCTGATACAGTACCCAAGTATTGAGCTTATTGACCATCTCCAGTTTACGTAAATGTTCAAAACAGAAGTGGTTGTAAATTTTAAGTTCTCAAACAAATCTCAAGTCATGGCTTCGATTTTATCCAGGTCTCTGGTGACAGGTGCGAGATGCATATTGACATCAACATTTTCTTCGATGGTTAACGAGGTTTATAAGATTAATATATGAACCGGTCCATGATGGATATGTTGTAGAATTGGATATAATGAATAAATCGATAAAACATATTTAACTTCCAGAATATATATATTTACCTACAGCTGAATCAGATTGGCTGGTCATATCTAGAGGATGCAGAAAACATAAACCTAAAAAAAGATCCTTGCTGGACACCCGGGTCGTGGGAGAATAGACTCAGGAGACCACGACTTTGTTGAGAGGACAACATTAAAAATGATTCCTTAGAAATTGAAGACGCATAGAGCCCAAATATTAAGGATATGAAGACTTGAACCAGGTTTATGTGCCATAAAAGAAGAAGACGGTTATTAAAGAAAAGTAAATGCGATAAATGGGTAAATAATGAATAGTTGTAGCAAGTTGAGGAATTCTGGTATTTGGGTAGATTTTTTTAGATGATGAAAGAGGTAAGAGGGATATCGAGCGGAGTGTAGCGAGAGAAAATAAAGTAAATGGGACACTAAAACATATATGCTCGAACCATACAGTATCAAAACCTGCTAAGATAATAGTCCATAATACTATTTTGGTGCTAACGTTAATTTATGGAATTGTAACGTGGACGTGGAAAATTACTGACATGAGTCGATGAAATGCTGTGAAAATGTGTGCATTGAGAAGAATACACGGGGGGGAAATACATGACAGAATACGGAATGAAGTGATTAGGGATGAATGTGAACTAAAAGCTGATGTTTTTAATAAGATAAAGAAGAGCACGCTGAGATGGTTTGGGCAAGTGGAACGAATGAAATAGATATTCTAACAAAACAAATATATAGTTCGAATGTGAGTTGAATGCGTATGAGACGAAGACCAAGGAGGGTATTTTAAAAGAAAGAAACGTAAAAAGTTAGAGAAATCGTATGAGAATGTGTATGAAAGTGGAGAAGGCTACATATGTTTGTTGAGATAGGAAAGTCTGTAAGGCTCCGACCTGGAGGCTGCTATTCCCGTTGAAACCAAAATTCATTTGCAAAAAAAAAGGTTCCAGTTTAAATCCCATAACTATTATTCTGGTTGGTTGGGGGTAATCGTCACACGGCAACAATCCCACAAGGTTGCAATATCATATACACAAAGAAAATGTTATACATGATTAGATTAGGCGCTGCTATAGTTTTCAGACCTGATTTCTATGGCGTTTTGGTAAAGAGGTACAAGTCATCAATTACTTATTTGTCAGTTTGAAGTTTTGCAACACTTGTATTCCTGAAATACAGACCTTAGGTAAATTTTAAAAGTAAACTTTGAATACATAAATTATTTATGTATTCAAAGTTTACCTTTAACATTTACCTGAGGTCTATATTTCAGGAATACAAGTGTTGCAAAACTTCAAACTGACAAATAAGTAATTGATGACTTGTACCTCTTTACCAAAACGTCATAGATGTATTTAATAAAAATGGGTTCGAGTTCCGAATTAGAGCGCCCTGGAGGAGAATTTCTTTTCTAAATTGCGCCTTATAAAAATGACCTTTAAATTGAAAAAAATGGACCATTTTTTTGGTTGAGTTATTGAATTTCACAAGCAACTACACATTGAATTTCTTATATTGTTTATTAGTGTTTGTATTTTATTCTCACGGCTATAAATCCGGTATTTCAGAACAAACAATGAGCCTAGAGAAAAGCTGATATGGACCGTATAAAAATATTATTCAAACAAACATTTAGTAAGTAAAAAATTACTACCAGTAAAAATATTGCATCATATGCTTCACTTTGAAAAGAAAACAGTAGTAGCCAAATAAGTTAGCAATGCTTCCCATATAAAAGAAGGTCGAAGGCATTCAATTCAATTATCATATGTCATATTCCATCAGCTTTTCTGTAATTTTATTTATCAATTATATTCATAGTAACATTTTTTCTGAAATTCTTCTTGGTAAGGGAGTGTTAAATTGAAGACGCGACCTAGATGACCCATGTAAACGAAGCAATCATTTGCAGACAACTCACGCCTTCATCGATCTTGTTCTCATCTCCAATGTCCCCGCTTTATCATTCGCCTGGTTTGTCTTTTCGAAAAGGTAAATTCTTCAGATTTAAAATATTTTTCCCAGTTACTGTTTGGTTCAACCAGATTATATATATTTGGATATTTTCGGAAGATTTTTAAAATTGTTTTACAGTAGTTTAATTTTTTTCGGAATTGTTGCCATATTAAGTTAACTTAAATTATGGCCGACGGTTCGAAAGCGTTACAGGGTTCATTTCAAAACACCACAAAAAGGAAAAAAATAATCAACACTGAAATGTTACGAATAAACAATACAAATACAATGACTGCCTCGATTCGCACATGAATTAAATGGCCATTACCCGAAACAAATATAATATTGTAGAAGGCACCATTCAAACAATTGGGTCGAAGTTCTTGACAGTTCTTGGTGGGTCGCATCAAGTTCTTGGTGGGTCGAAGTTCTTGACATCGAAGACAATTGTAAGACAATTTATAATATATCTTATTGCATGTAAGGCAAGGAGCTGCAGTACTTGTAGTTTGGCTGCGTCTTCTTTCTCCAGTGGATTCCTGAAAAACTAGTAATAGTTTTATGCCATTTGGTTATATCTACTGCTTTTTGCTTACAGTTGTAATGAGATTTAATATTTTTAAGCATCTCATGCAGTACGTCGTCATAACTCTTGCGCTGACCACCATGCTTTCTCTTGCCTCAGTAAGTGAATTATAGCTTCCAATCGATATTCTTGACTTTTTAATATCCTGGACGCCAAATGTTCATGGAAACGTATTAAAAATCGTTTTAAATTCGGATTGCGACGCATAGAATGCGTATTGAAAAAGATGCAGTGTTAAATATGAACAAAAGAGCCTTGCGGTGGATGGGTCATGTAGAAAGTATGAATATTGAAAGATTTACAAACATAACACATGCAGAAGTAACGACAAAATTTTGAAACAAGGAAGAGTGAAAAGTCTTTGTCACAGGAATAGACTTGTTATGTCTGCAATAGTAGAAATTGTGATAGTGATGAAAAGAACCGTTTAAAAATGACAAAACTATTGTGCAATAAATATGTTACAAGTCCAGTATCCACAATATAATTTATGATGACGATTTTGTGAATAATGTTTGAGCAGGTAGCCAAAATACTTAATATTAGCTTTATTTATCTTTTTAATTATTTAACACTTCATTGTAAAACAATAGCTTCCCACCAAACAGACAAAAAAAGTAAATAAAGGAAGTGACATGGTCGCAAAAAATATTCAAATGATTATTCACCCTTAAAAAATTATGAACAGTACATGTAGTAAAAATAAAACGATTTCAATCCATCAAAGCAAAAGGAATGGATGGATATCTTAAATAGCGAAGAAAGGAAGTAAATATTAAGGGCAATATCAAACATTCAGCCTTTAAGCCCTCACTACCTCCGATAAATGTCTAAAATTCTGGTATTTTATCTCCAACTTGTATATATTTTATACATTTTGAGATGGTTATAAGAATAGGTTAATAAAATAATACATCATTAAAAAAAATTACAAGTACAGAGTGTATGTTATACGTGAAACTTGGACTTGGAAAATTAATGAAAATATCCGAGTTAATACTGTGGAAATATAAGATATGTCGTGGTATGTCGATGAATAACATAATAAAGGTAATTATTCTTGAACGTGAGCTAAAAAAATAATGTGTTGAAGAAAAAGAGTACGTTGATTTGGTTTGGACATGTTGAACGGATGAATGATAAAGAAATTTATAATACAAGCATACATAAGATTCGCTGAAGAGGACGACCTGAGAACGTATGGTTGGACTAATTGAACGAAATTTCTGAAGGAAAAAAAGGATAGCTAATGAATAAGGGAAGTAAAAAGAGCTGCATGAGAAGTTGTGTGGATTTGCAGGACACTAAGGAAGTATTTGCTGCTTACCCTAACAGAGTTATATGTACGAGTATATTATAACACATCAGTTTTTAAAGGAGAAGTACACAAAAACACAGATAACCTATATAAATGAATACATCCGTTAAATTATATCAGTTTAAATTTTTCTTAAACTAAACTATCCTTTGCAGATTGCTACATGAAATTTGTAAAATTTCCAAAATACTATTTGTGAAATCGAAATCAACAAAAAATGCAACAAAAAACATCTCGTAATTTTAGATAGTTAAGTCAGGAAGAATCGATCGAGAACGGGGAAAGCTTTCAACAAAAAAACTCTCGAGGAAAAAAAGCACAGAAGAAAAGGCATCGTTACCAACTCATCACTTCATTTGTCTTCATGTTCGAGTATTGGAAAACATTAGGGGAAGCCTTCGCTTGGAGACATATTCCAGGCCATATATATACGACTCGATGAAAGAAAGCATAACTCCACGTTCTAACTTTGTGCTTTATGGATGTAAATAAACTTAAATATTTGCAAACGTAATAAAAAATACGAGAAATAAAAAAAGTCATTTGATTCAATTTTATAGTAAAAACAAAATAAAATTCTCCAAATAAACAAGTTTATTTCTTAAAAAAACAGTTTATTAAGTTGGATAAGGTTTTTCAGTGTTTAACCGCGTGGTTTGGCCTATGATGCCGAGGTTTCGAGAACGTTGCAGTTTTCATATTCAGGGCTTGTTCGTTGACAACTACGCCAGATGGATGCGCGCTGGATGCCGCTGACCTAGAGCAGAGTCTCAACCGTAATGTGAGTGCGTGGATTCATCCCAGCTCACAACCGTAATGAGCACATAGTTCCTTTCCACTATGCGATAACGATCGCGTGCACCATTTTTTTTAGTTTTTATTTATTTTAATTTGAATGTCGCTACGATAGGTATCATTATAAGATACGATGCTGATTTGAGGTGAAATCCGTCGTCCCTGTTAATATTGTTTGGATGTTTATATATTTCACAAATTATGGAAGATACTTGTAGACATGGGTGTACCAATGCATTTTATACATTTAATAAAAAGGCTCAATTATAGTAGCTTTACTTAGGTAAGAGAATGACACATAATAGGACAAGTTGTACACACAAGGCGTCCGCCAAGGATGCACCAATGAATATATAATAAGGACACTAAAGAACCGAGATGACAGATCGAGGGTTACCACATATCAAATCTGCATAATACAGATGATACAACACATTTTACCAAGTCCTATAATAAAATGTAAGTGCTGTTTCTGAATAGGGCTCAAAGTTAATAAATTAAAACCTTCTCTCTCTCACACAACAGATTGCGTCAAACTTAGACGAACTTTCACAAACGGACGTAATATATACAGACTTTCAGAAAGCTTTCGACAAAGTTGATCACGATATATTACTTAAGAAAATGCACAAACTTGGCTTCAGCGATAATCTAATTGGATTATTTGCATCTTACCTAAAAGAAAGATCTCAATACGTAACAATCCGTAACAAGTCTTCTGTGGAATTTATCGCAAGATCTGGTATACCACAAGGATCCAATTTAGGTCCCCTACTATTCCTCATATTAATAGACGACATTCAGAATTCCATAAGTCACTCGACATGTTTATTGTTCGCTGACGACTTGAAAATATTCAAAAAGATCAATTCACCTCACGACTGTGCACAGTTACAACAGGACCTAGACTCCCTAGTCTCCTGGAGTGAGCAAAATCATCTTCTGTTCAACATTAACAAATGTGTCTGTGTATCTTATAGTCGATCGTTTTCACCAATCCACCATCAGTATACTATACAGGGAGTGGCACTAAACAGAGTTTCTGAATTCAAGGATTTGGGCGTAACCTTCGATGTCGGACTCACGTTCGTTAACCATGTCTCACGTTTGATATCGGACTGTTACAAACTACTCGGTTTTGTAATGAGAATATCAAGAGAATTTAACAGCACCGATATCCTCCGAAACTTATATAATTATCTAATTAGAACCAAATTAGAATATGCATCTACGGTTTGGGCTCCTCACCAGCTCAAATATAAAAACAATATAGAACAAATACAAAAAAAATCCTCAGATATCTATGGTACAGAACAAAGGGCGATTACCCAAAATATGCTCACCATGCCGAACTTCTCACGGTGTGTAACTATAGAAGCCTTGAAACAAGAAGGCAAGAATCCATTGCGATATTCCTAATAAAGGTTTTCCAAGGTTCCTTTAACTGTCCCGCGATTCTAGAAGCACTAAGTTTATATGTACCCAATAAATATATCCGTGCAAGGAATCACCCTCTGTTCTACATACCAACTTACAGGACGAATATCATGGCTAAACACTCAGTCACGCGTGGTATAGAGATATTGAACCAACTGAATGACACGGTTGATATATTCTCGGTACCGTCTAGCAGTATGAGAAGAATCCTGGCTGATATTATTCCTAACGAATAAGCTAACGCTAGAAGCAAACCCTCTTTGTGTAACAGGAGAAATCCGTGCAAAGTGGATAAAAAAAAAAAAAAAAAAAAAAAAAAAAAAAAAAAAAAAAAAATTCATGGTCATTGATCGAAAAAGCGAAATACAATTAACATATCCACAAGATTTGGAAAAAAAGAAAAATGAAAAAGGAAAACGAAATACAATTAACATGTCCACAAGATTTTGTTTATCATGGGTCTACGATTGCTGATAATGATAGATTCGAACCTGGAATCAAAAGATAAAATGGTATTGCGAACAGTGCTATGTCAAGACTAATATAAACAAACCAGACACCTCTCTCGAGGACGGAAAATACATCTTATTAAAATCCTAATTTCTCAATATTTCAGTAAAGGCCAGAGAAAGATCATGGATAGACTCCTTCGAGATGTAGTGCTGGAGATGATAACTTGGTATTTTATACACGGAACGACGAAAAAATCCCTCTATTTTGGAAGAACTTAATATCTTAGAGAGAACTGTGCACAGTCACATTTCGCGTAAGAAGGGCATGGAAATATGGAAGATCGCAAGCAATATGGAAGATCTCAAGAGCAGAGATAGAACTCCTATTAGCTGGACCAACCAGGTAAAGAGTGTTACAGGCCTGCCTTTGCCACAGGCTCTTCGGACAGTGGAATGCGAGAAGTCTAGAGAAGAATATGAAAGAATATACGATAAATGAAAGGCAACAAACCCAGATCCATTACAATTGTATGTCCAAATCAAATTACCTGTTGTTTTTTCTCAAATTGTGTATATTTCTTGTCATGTGTAATAATAAATAAATAAATAAAATAAAATATTCTCTAACTACAGCAGTCTCAGTGTAAGCATTGAAGTCACGACGAAGAAGAAGAAGAAGTGAAAACCAAACTTGAGTAATTTATTTTAAAAAAATAAAACTGGATTAAAACGAAAATCAAACTTGTAGCCTCAGGTTTGAAAAATGTGCCACTAGGCCACGAATGTAGCTTCAATTTGGTTGGAGAATATAAGCAATACACAATAACCCTACTGGAAGAGATAAAATAAAATAAATATCTTTCGATAAAACGTATCATTGCTAGTGAAAATCACTCCTTCAACACAACATACTCGTATTTATTGTAACATTTTGACACAACATATTTATCGAAAATTTATTTAATAAATGAGGTAAAAAATATATTTATCTAAATTTTTTAATTCTGAAATAAACAGAAATTACACAAAATTCATTAACAAAAATATTCCACATTCACTAACACTGGTCGATTAATAGATAATATGCACAATAGTAGATGTATAACTAAATACACTTGAATCAAAACCATTAAAATTGATAGACAACAAACAGCTGTTACGGTACAAGTTCTAAGAATTCAATGTTATCCAATCCTTTAGTCCATAACACGGTGGTTTTTAAAGTTTTTCGTGTCAAGGCGCTCTTGTGTTAATTTGAACATAGACACTAATAGTGAAACACTTGACTTCCTACCCCGGGGTTTCAGGTTGGATTCATGACCCAAAGAAATCATTCCAATATGATTTTTCACTTAAGGCTTTTTAATATCTTGCTATGTTACATGCTTATAATAAATTCCCATACACATGTATACTTGTAGTTATAGGTAGCCAGGTAAAACTGTATCGAGTGAAAGTGTTACAATACAGGTAAACCAGCATTAAAAAAATTATGTCAGTTATGATTTTAAAATCTTGGAATCTATAAAACTAATTAATATATAGTGGTTCAAGTGGTTGGTTCTTTTTTACTAAAGATTGGTCCTCTGAAGTATCGTAGAAATTTCAACAGATTTCTTAAATTCATATTTTTTGAGAGGTTTACAAAAGCGTTCATAGACTAACTTTGATCATAAAACAGTGCTAAAGATTATAATTCAGGACAGTTAGAACAATGATCAAATAGTCAGAATGCTTGATTTTATTATACCTAGATGTTCTTTGCTGCGATTCCTGGTGTTGCTATAAAGATTTATTCACGGTGCCTAAAAAGCACTTACCAATTAGTAAGAAAAGTAAGCCTATTGTTCACTGCACACTTTTTCAAATTCTGGAATCAAACTATACACCGCTATCCTAATTTACGATTCCGCGTTGAGTTTTGAGTTATATTTGGTTTTAATGACAACTACCACCTATGAACCAGCTTTGCAGAGATAAGTCATCGCGATTTAGCATTCAGCAAAGGATGTTCAGACTTTGCCGATCCAATACTCAACAAATTTCATATCGACAAATTTTGTTTTTACCCATTGAACCTCAGTGAGATTCTTTCTCCAACGACGTAAAATTTAGATGATTGAAAAATTGGGCCCTGAATAATATGAACCCTACTGAAATGATGAAGTTCGATACTATGTTACATGGACAAAGTAGTGTCATTTAGAACCTGACCGTACACTAGAGTATTGAATTAGAATTACTTACCTAGAATAATTTTAAAATTCTTATATTCCTCAGACACACACTTTGAAACCCTCTGCCATAATATATTAGTCAGAAAAAACGAGCCCACGTAAAGTATTTTTAAATAAACAAATCCACTCGGCATTTAATATTCCAGCTCACTGTCATCACTTTGATTTGCAGGATGTCCTCAAGTGCGATATATTAAAACGAGATTGGAAAGTGTTAAAAGGCGATTTGTTTAGCTCCCCTGCTCCGTCGCTCGGCGCCGCTTTACTTAATACTAATGGA
The DNA here is from genome assembly GCA_949825065.1 of Odontocerum albicorne. NCBI lineage: Eukaryota > Metazoa > Arthropoda > Insecta > Trichoptera > Odontoceridae > Odontocerum > Odontocerum albicorne. The sequence goes on from OX463853.1 coordinate 18,885,937, forward strand.
AAGATGTCACTATTTCCGAACAGCATATTGAACTTTATGGACGTCTAAATCAGGGGGATGCAAACATTGATTTGCGACTGCCTACGTAATTGTTCCAAAAGTAAACAGTAAAACAAAAGTAAAAGTAAACAGTATAATGTATTTTTAAAAGGTGATTATAAATATATGAAATATACCTTTCAAAGCAAGTAATGTACTATATTACACTTTCGTTGTTCACAGTACAATCTGACGAGTTTACAGCTATGTGGCAATCTCTTGCAACCAATATGATTGGTGTTAAACCAGTCTTAAGTGACAACCTGGCTGGAACCCCTTTTTTTAAATCTGGACACCAATGGGAATTTAACTTGTAACCCCTAGGCTGGAAGTTAGGCGTCTTTCTTACTAGAGAACGGAAGTTGTCAATACACCCATTCACACCTCATCAAACATGTGTGGCGACCATAAAACCATGCATCAATACCCGTAAAAATAAAAATAATCAATAACGTATTTGTTAAGCTCTGTTTCGTATAAAAAATCACTTTTAGAGAGCTGTGTTTTAATGTACCATATACTCGTATGATAAAGGCAGCATGTACGATCACACCATTTGCCTGTGGAATTAAACAGAGCTGAGTGGCAAACTTTTCTTTCATGATATACTTCCTTAGCTTTGTTCACAACTGTACATCTTTTCATACAGTTTCTCTCACTTCTTACCTTTACTTCTGTCAGGACTTGGGTACGGCCGACCAATTAGTTTATTGTAGTTAAAAAATAACCATTAAAAATAGTGAACCAGAGCAGTCAAAGGGAGATCTTGCGTCATTTTCGAGAAGGATTGCTTCCTATTGTTTCAAACTTAACTGCCTCGAGTGGCTGGCTTGTCTTCCCATTTGTATAGAAATACACGACACTTTATGAGGATCGGTAATTAGTGTTCCGTCTGCGATCTGTTTTATTGCAGTCACAGATAACTATTGTTACTAAGAAAAGAAAATAAAACTTTGCGCAAGATATATTTCGAGGGCGAAGGCGCTTTTATGACCGCGATTGTCATGCGAGAGAGAAAAAAGGGGTCAAAAAATTTCTCTTCTCCTTTCTAAAGAAATACGTCGAGCTTAATTTATTACGGACATAGTTAAATATTGAAAACAACGGCTGAGAATAACAATTCACTCGAGATACATTAAAAAAAAGAAGGGTCCAGTATTGTCTCTTAAACAATAAGTTTCACCGGATGTTATACAAAAAGGATTCTCGACTTAATTACGCTGTGAAAGTTTAAATAGACTATTCATTGGCAAAATAACGAAAAGGTTTATGATTTTTTTAACGGTCGCGAGGGACTTTCTATAGAGTTCCAAAATGGCGGCGCTAGGCTGAGATCCCTTAAATTAAGGGACCGCGATCTTCCGAGCCCATTCTCTCGCCACGAAGTTATCAAGTCAACATCATTCTCGTCTTGACGCTGTTCGCGAACTTGAACAAGCTTTTCTCACATTTGATTGTTCATTCTTATTTGATACAATTTGTCCGGTAAATTCCCGAGGAACTGAGTCGTGTGGGTGTATTACGACACGAATTGGCGGTCGCCAACCACTGAGGGAATTTCTTCACATCAGCGGCCCTGTAGTAACAGTATAAGGTCAGAGGGCCATATACGAGTCGACCTGGTCATACACTTGAAGCGGATCTGGGATAATACATTTTGTCCTGTTTTGGAGTAAGATCAACCTTATTTATCCTCTTTTGCTTGTCATTTTATGGTGATATTTGAGTATTCTAGAGATTGGCGAGATCTAATCTTTGAGAATTGACACATTTCCGCAACGGACTGTTGTGTGATAATAAATTACTTCGACTGCCTGTCCATCTGAAAGGTTAGCGGAGTAGCAGCGAGAAATCTGCCCATTTGATTTTCCTGACGGAGTATCAGCTCGTCAGGATTAAATATATAACCAATTAACAGCAAATATGTGTTTCATTATGTATTTATACCTACCCAAGCACTGACGAATGCCTACCTCTTCCCACGACATCTTGAGATCTTATTGAGCCTTGTTTTACCTATACTGAGCTACCGGAGTAAGAGTCATACATTGTAACATCCAGGCTTTTAGTAATCCAACTTAATTAATTAAAGGGTAAAAAGTCTGAAACTGGCCGCCTTTCAACGCGGGGCCTACCTAGAGGTTCGTCGTCGGGCTTGGACGGTATAATTTGTATTTTTATGTTTTTTTCCTTTCTTTCTTCTTTTGGTACTAGAATAATTTGTGCATTGCTGTGTTGTGTACTGTGTATTGGAATTTTATGTTTTTTTTTCTTCTTTTTTCATTTTTCGATTTGAATATCTTGTGCATTGCTTTATTGTATACTGTGTATTTGAGTTTTATGTTTTTTTTTCTTTTTTTGATTTGAATATCTTGTGCATTGCTTTGTTGTGTACTGTGTATTTGAATTTTATGTTTTCTTCTTTCTTTTCTTCCTGTTTTTATTCGAAATTTTGTGCATTGTTGTATTGTATACGGTGTATAATTTTGTTATATTATTTTGATTAACGGCGTATAACTCGGTAAAGAATCGAAAGCAATTCAGGACCGTTAAAACAACAAAGCATAGGCTTTGTACTTCAGTCAAGTCGGTCGGGCGGAAATTGATTCGAGTACCGTTTTGTTTGGCGGTCATTTTGTGTATGAGTTGAGGATTTTATTTATTAATTAAATAAAATATAATAACCAACTAATAACGTGCGGCTGATAAAAGCTGTGCGAGTGTAGGTAGTTATTTTCTAAAATTAGAAAAAATCGAGTTGAGCGTAGTTTTACGAGGAGTATAATCTCGAATTTGGCCGGTAATCGGGTAGGCAGAGCTAGTGGAACGCCATAGTTTCTTGTGATTGGCCGGGTGTTTAGCAGCTGATAGAAGTTCCTTGTTGCATTGGCAAGGAATAATTCGTTACGTTTTCTTTCCGGTTGGATAGAGTTAGTGGCGTATTCCGGAGTTTGGATCGCTTTGAAGATTTTTAAATCATCAACAAAAAATAGAATATTTAGAGCACTAAGTTTGCCAACTATAACATTATTCGTTCAGAGCCGTCCGGCTGTTTCGCTAATTAAGTTTGACGAATACTAGCTGTCGTACATCTGGTCGGCGAGATTAGTAGTAGACCGGTGTTATAATAGCGTGGCCGGGTGATCGAACTTATTGAATTATTCTATTTTAGGCCTTTAAGGTAGAGTTGTTTTCTTCGATTACATGCGATTGGAATTTCTGGTGAAGGCTATTCCTGAGATTGGGAACGCGTATTAATAACAGCGTGGCCTAGAGTCTTGGGGATTTCTAATCTTTCAGATAGAACTCTCACCTTGCTAGCTGAGGATAAGTCCACAATGAGTCCTATTGACAATATTACGAGTGCAACTAAGGAGAGATTGATTGGGGAATTGATGGAAAGGGGAATCACTCCGGGTAACAAACTCCCCAGGTTGCGTCGGCAAGCATGGAGCTACAATCGGGGCCTCGTTCACTCTCCTACAGAAGAGGTTATATTGCCTCAAAGGTCTAAGGCACATGTTAATTTGCGAGGAGCCCCGGAATTTTCTATGGAACTGGTTTCCGGAGCGACAGCCCCTCGTTCGGACTCTTCCTTGCCATTTACCGGGTCTTGCCCTTCAAGAGACTTGGGAATGTTGCCGTCTCCTAGCACTAGAGGTAATCAATTACCTCCATTAAATATCAATTTTTCATCGTGGCCAGTGGATCCGTTTAATGGCTCGGGTAGCGTACGTCAGTTTTTGGTTAGGCTCGAGGAAATAGCACACGCACGTAGGTTCGATGTAGACTCTCTCTCTCCCGTCCTACCTGAATTTTTGCGCGACAGAGCCCTGACCTTTTTCAGGATTACGTATAGGAACCCTATGAGATGGGCTACATTGAAGGCACATTTTTTGGAGAGGTTCGAATCGGAGAGTTTTATGGTAGATAGAAAGCTGGATATTTGGGCATCCAAGCAGGGTCACGAAGAATCTTCCACCGATTATATATCACGAATTTTGGAAGTAAACAGTACACTGGACTCTGCCTTGACGGAGGTGGAGCTGTTACAGGTGTTCAAGAGAGGCCTTCACGTTAGGTTTAGCTCAGTCCTTGTCAGTACGCGGCCTGCGTCAGTACGAGAGATGGAAAGAGTATGTGCCTCTTTCGAACAAATGAACAGGAGTGGTGAGGTATCACCCCGGCCGCTGCAGATGCAGCCAAGGGTAAGGGCACGTGTGTCATCCGTCTCACAGAAGGTTATCGGTAGAGGGCCGACCTTGTTGAGGTGTTTCTTGTGCAATCTTCCGCATCATATTGCCCGCGACTGTCCGCACAAACCACTTATCCAGAAGGAACCGGATAAGTCGCCAAGTAATCGCGTAAGGAGTCGTGCCGAGACTTCTAGACCTTTTACTTTGCTGACGGATACTTCGCGTCCGCCGCCGAGCTCCTTAATTCCAAAAAACAGATAGGGGACCAACCCGGTCAAGGTAATTCGGAGCTAAGGGGTTGGTCAAATACAATAGAATTAAGAAATAATAGCCGTAACCTTGGTGCCATAGAAATTTCAAATGCTAGGGATGAGAGACCCTATCTTCATTGTGAAATTCAGGGCTCACCATTTAGGGCGTTGCTAGATTCAGGTGCAGCAATTAACGTAATAGGTGGTAATCTGTATAAAAATTTTAAGGACTTACGGTTTATTATGCGAACTACTGAGGGAGTCGTTCACACGGCTGATAGTCAGGGACATCGGGTGCTGGGTACGATCCAGTTGCCCTTACATTATGATCACCAAACTGTGTTGGTGGAATTCCAGGTAGTTCCTTCTTTAGATACTTGCTTGGTGCTCGGTATTCCCTTCTTGAAGCGTTCCGGGCTTACGCCGGAATCGTTTTCTCATTCGAGTAGGAGTTAATGGCTCAATAATGCCTCCATTGTTCCGAAAAAGGATGCTTCTGCTCGAATCGTATTGGACCCCGCAAACTAAATTCCGTGACGCAGACGGACTGTTATCGGTTACCTAACATCAACCGAATTCTCGACAATCTTCGAGATACGCGCTACCTCACTGCTTTAGATCTGAGCCATGAGTTTTGGCTAATGCCATTAAGCAAAGAGTCTAAATGTAAGACGGCATTCTTTGTAGAGGGCCGGGGACAATATCGGTTTGTGGTCACCCCATTTGGCTTAAAAAACATTCCTGCTGAGATGCAACGAATGATGGAACAATTGTTCGCCGATCAGGGTGACCAGGGTTCTGTACCATGTTGGTTTAATAATATGCAAACAGGACTGAGAGTCTTGGAGATAATTAATTATTGACTTTATTGATCTCAGGTAAAGGCTTGAGAGTTATAATTCTTGTGTGTTTTTCCGTATCTGATTATCTGCCATGCATACATCTTATTGTCCTGAATTGTAATTTTTTTTGTTGCATTAATTATATTTATAATTTCATTTCTGTTAGTATTGTATTGTATTTGTGCCTATGTATTGTATTTGGTATTGTGTTCCTTTGAGGTTGCCTTCTAGACGTACGGCTATAATTGTTTGTGCCTGTGCGTGTATTAGGAAGCCGTACTACAGGGTTATACAAATCCGAATTTTGCGATGACGCATGCAAATGTCTAGGTCATCTTACGTACCGCGACGAACTCAGGAGGGTTCCTAGTAGAGAGTAATATTGTAGAAGTTTCATAACCAGCGGCATGGTAAATAAGTTAGAATTTTACTCGTATTACCCGTATATTGTAGTTAGTTCAGTTTAATTTTCGAAACAACGCCTAGCCTTGCGGTAAGCTCGCCAGCCATAAGCTTCATGATACCGCAGATGTAATAGAAACCTAGATCGCTGATTAATTAGTACAAGTATGTCACCAAAGGGCGAAAAAAAAACTTTGATTTGTTTTTCTATCGCAAGGGTATTACACACCCTGATTTTTAGAACGTCTACATATATAACGCGTGGTGACAACTTTATTGTGCTCGGGCAGGAAATCAGAGACCTTAGGGCGCATGTCTGTATACAAGCGAGCGAGTATACCATGCAGTATTGAAGCAACATGTTCGTTTAACCTCCTTCATCGGGAGCGGAGCATGTTTTCACGATGCTGGCCGTAGTATAAAGTTGGCAAGTTGTTTAAACTTCATCGTTGAGGTGGCGTCATCGAAAATTATTAGTTAAAGGTATATGAGGAATAAATATCCCCGCCATGATCCGCAGAAGACTAGTATAGGAGAGGTTTAATTCCTCATTAATTACGTGTTCGTCAAGTGGTTTAGAGTAAACCAATGCGAGTGATGCGAACACCTAGGGAAGGATTGTTCATGCCTCAATGATACTGTGAGAATAGCAAGATGAGTTCACCTTTCTTCTCCTCGCCATAATCTCTACCCTGCCCCATCATGGATCGTTCTCCGAATAGAGGGGCCGTGCCGGAAGAACGTTTTGTTCGCACTTTTTGCAATAACTAATGGTATAAGGCAAAGGGAACAACCTTTAGGTTAAAAGTACAGATAGGTTGTGGCAGGCTGGAAGCTAAGCGCTGCTTGGTGTAGTTTACACCTAGGTTATAAACCACCTAGTTGGACAGGTGGTATGGAGAGGGTATTCTAGCCAATCAAACGCTGGGCGATATTTCAGCAACAAATTAGCGCCCCGATTTGTCAAGTGTGTGGTCACAAGGTAAATTTCCGACACAATATATGAACTGTCTGACCTGAAGGGGAAAGTGGCAGGTAAATTTCGCGTCAAAGACATCGCCAAGGTGGAATAAAGGCTCCATTACGGTGAATTGACGCGAGAGCTGCCGTGGCACTTGTGGTAATTCAGTTTTACCAAATTAGGTTTCCATGTTCCAAGAAAAAAATATGGTGGCGCTCAATAGACCATGCGCTGGACAATGAGTGGTGATTTTTGCTGATAGCGTTTGTATGCGCGTCTTTTGATAGAGCGTCGACGCTCACTTCCTCATGATGTCACATTGGATACATCCTTACCAATTCCTTATCCTGTTCTATCAAGGGTCGCTCACCTGGCACTAGGTCGTATAGGTTGAATGGAAGGCAGCTCCATGATAGGGAATGAGTGGGGTTGCTACCGGGGTTTGGGAAGTGCTGCTGGGAAGTATGAATGAAAAGGATTGGGTGCGTGCTTTGGTGGGGGGGGCTTTCGATGGGATATCCTTTAATTGTGAGGCTTCGGCCAATGATTTTTTTTTGTTGTTGTTTTGTATATTTTTTTTTTTTTGTAACTGTCAGTCCGGTCTAGGTGGGCAGGCGTCCGCGACGCCATCGGTACACGGAGGTGCATAGTATGATATGACTACGTCATGCACATCTTGGCTCCGCCCGTTGGTTCTGCGGCCGTCGCACCGACGACTTAGGTGGGCGCTCGCGGCACCATTGGTACCAGGACCTCCATAGTAGTGTGTATGGACTCCGCCCTTTGGGTCCGCAGGCGTCACACTGGTGACAAAGGTTTTATTGTCAGTCCGGTCTAGGTGGGCAGGCGTCCGCGACGCCATCGGTACACGGAGGTGCATAGTATGATATGACTACGTCATGCACATCTTGGCTCCGCCCGTTGGTTCTGCGGCCGTCGCACCGACGACTTAGGTGGGCGCTCGCGGCACCATTGGTACCAGGACCTCCATAGTAGTGTGTATGGACTCCGCCCTTTGGGTCCGCAGGCGTCACACTGGTGACAAAGGTTTTATTGTCAGTCCGGTCCAGGTGGGCAGGCGTCCGTGGCGCCATCGGTACCCGGACGTAGGTAGCATGGTGTGGGGACATCATGCGTATCTTGGGTCCGCCCGTTGGTTCTGCGGCCGTCGCACCGACGACTTAGGTGGGCGCTCGTGGGCACCATTGGGACAAGGACGACCGTAGTTTTGTGCGTGGACAACATGTACAACTTGGCTCCGCCATTTGGGTCCGCGGGTGTCGCACTGGTGACAACGGTTGTGGAGTAGGCTCCAACCAATCAGCGAAAGGCTTACGGATGGCCTATATACATCCAGTAGGAGGCTTACGGATGGCCTATATACATCCAGTGGAGGCTTACGGATGGCCTATATACATCCAGTGGGGGTTGTTGAGTGTGACTCCAACCATGGGCGTCATGAACCCAAATTTGCATGTGCTCCCGGTCTAGGTGGACGCTCATGGCACCGTCGGTGCCCGGATAACCATGGTATTTTATGGATCATGCGAGTTTTGGCACCGTCCGTGATGTGGGTGGGCGTCGCACTGACGACTCTGGCTAGCACGAGAATTGGCACTAAAGGGATGACGATCCCCGAGGTGATGATATTATAAACACATATTTGCTGTATTGTATAACCAAGTGTAACTGTTTCTTGTCAGTTTTTAGACCTGGAGGAGGCCTATAGTCAGATGTCGCCCCTATGAGTGGTGTCTCAGGGCCGTGTAATGGAAAATCGTATGTTAAATGTGTCTTATATAGTCTCATTATTGATATATCGCCAGACTTGTATCTTGCAATATCATAGATCACCAGACAAGCGGGAGGAAACTCACCTTGCTTCCTTAATTCAAGTGATTAGGTTAAGAAACTAAATCAGTGCCCCTAAAAGTGCAGACTATCGGATCCGGTTCTGGGGAAGCCGTTGTGAACTAACATAATTACTATTAAGTAACTTGATCTGTTTTTGGGCATTACTCTTGTGAGTGTGTTGCCTTTGTAATCTTAAATGTTTGTACATTTTTCTATTGTAAATTAATAAGAATTATTAGGTGTAACCATGCTGTAGAGAAGGCGATAGTATCTGTTCTTGAACATTACTCTTGTGACTGTTTTGTCTTGTTATCCTAAATGTTGTATGTTTCTTTTTTTTTTGTAAAAATAATAATAAGACTTATTATGTGTAACCATGTTGAGGGGAAGGCGATAATTGATGTTCTCCTGTATTGTGCCTTGCTCTATAAAATGTTTAACTGTTTCCAGGTGTTCTTAGATAGGGAAGCCCTGAGAGCTAGTTTTTCGTGGTTTCCTACTCTTTCGCAAATGCAGGGGCTTATTAAATCGTCCACGAGCGTATCCGGCATGACCCAGTAACGTCATGCCCTTTAGCATAGTATCTAATCCTTGTTTCGGCAAGCAGGTGTATGACCAATTGACACAGGGCCGTAATCAGTACTTGAATTATTATTTTTTTTTTATTTTTTTTTTTTTTCGGTAACATAAAATGGGTACGGCCGACCAATTAGTTTATTGTAGTTAAAAAATAACCATTAAAAATAGTGAACCAGAGCAGTCAAAGGGAGATCTTGCGTCATTTTCGAGAAGGATTGCTTCCTATTGTTTCAAACTTAACTGCCTCGAGTGGCTGGCTTGTCTTCCCATTTGTATAGAAATACACGACACTTTATGAGGATCGGTAATTAGTGTTCCGTCTGCGATCTGTTTTATTGCAGTCACAGATAACTATTGTTACTAAGAAAAGAAAATAAAACTTTGCGCAAGATATATTTCGAGGGCGAAGGCGCTTTTATGACCGCGATTGTCATGCGAGAGAGAAAAAAGGGGTCAAAAAATTTCTCTTCTCCTTTCTAAAGAAATACGTCGAGCTTAATTTATTACGGACATAGTTAAATATTGAAAACAACGGCTGAGAATAACAATTCACTCGAGATACATTAAAAAAAAGAAGGGTCCAGTATTGTCTCTTAAACAATAAGTTTCACCGGATGTTATACAAAAAGGATTCTCGACTTAATTACGCTGTGAAAGTTTAAATAGACTATTCATTGGCAAAATAACGAAAAGGTTTATGATTTTTTTAACGGTCGCGAGGGACTTTCTATAGAGTTCCAAAATGGCGGCGCTAGGCTGAGATCCCTTAAATTAAGGGACCGCGATCTTCCGAGCCCATTCTCTCGCCACGAAGTTATCAAGTCAACATCATTCTCGTCTTGACGCTGTTCGCGAACTTGAACAAGCTTTTCTCACATTTGATTGTTCATTCTTATTTGATACAATTTGTCCGGTAAATTCCCGAGGAACTGAGTCGTGTGGGTGTATTACGACACGAATTGGCGGTCGCCAACCACTGAGGGAATTTCTTCACATCAGCGGCCCTGTAGTAACAGTATAAGGTCAGAGGGCCATATACGAGTCGACCTGGTCATACACTTGAAGCGGATCTGGGATAATACATTTTGTCCTGTTTTGGAGTAAGATCAACCTTATTTATCCTCTTTTGCTTGTCATTTTATGGTGATATTTGAGTATTCTAGAGATTGGCGAGATCTAATCTTTGAGAATTGACACATTTCCGCAACGGACTGTTGTGTGATAATAAATTACTTCGACTGCCTGTCCATCTGAAAGGTTAGCGGAGTAGCAGCGAGAAATCTGCCCATTTGATTTTCCTGACGGAGTATCAGCTCGTCAGGATTAAATATATAACCAATTAACAGCAAATATGTGTTTCATTATGTATTTATACCTACCCAAGCACTGACGAATGCCTACCTCTTCCCACGACATCTTGAGATCTTATTGAGCCTTGTTTTACCTATACTGAGCTACCGGAGTAAGAGTCATACATTGTAACATCCAGGCTTTTAGTAATCCAACTTAATTAATTAAAGGGTAAAAAGTCTGAAACTTCTTTTAAAAAAAAATTCGCTTGGTCCAACCATATTTTAATCTCATTAACTCGGTCATCCTTTACCACGACTCCGAGTTATGTTTGCATTGTAAAAGCGTTTCGTCATTACTTCGTCACTAATCCGTTAAACATGTTCAAACCCCTTCAACGTGCTCTTTTTTCCCCCCACTTAGCACATCAGTTTTTAGCTCGCATTCATTCTTAATTATTACATTTCTTATTCTGTCATACATCGACATAACACATATTCTTCCCAGTTGGCAACATTCACTTGGCTCTTTTCATTAATTTTCCATTTCCTTATTTCACTCTCATACATAAATATTTTTTGAACCATCATTTTAGCAGGTCGTGATATTGCATGGTTTGAATTTATGCATTTTAGTACGCCATTGACCTTTTTTCCTATTTCAACTCACCGTTCAATATCTCGTTCCCCCTTTCCACTGTCTGAGAACATAGTTCTCAAATAGCAAAATTCATCAACTTGTTTGTTTTATCAAATATCGTATTTCCTTTTTTTCCTATCACCTTTACAATTCCACTACATCGACTCGATTACTTTCATTAATTTTGCACGTTCACGTTTCACTCCCATACGTGTATATTAATGTGTCGACCTCTGTGGTCTAGCTGGTAAGACGTCTGTTTCCTAGCCCGGAGGTTCCGGGTTTGATTCCCGTTGAATTCCAGATTTTTTTAAATAAAGGATTCCAGTCTGATTTTCACTTAAAGCCTCTTGAATGTTTTTCTGGTTGGTTGGAAGATATTGCCACATGGCAATAAGCCCGCCAGGTAGTACTGTATACAAGTGTAATACAGCACAATGTCAGTACTTAACCTGTCATTGTGAACCAGCAAATTTCAACTTAATTTTCACGTTTCCATTTATATAGCACAAAGTTTGGCATTTATGTTTATTTACCAGGTGAAATATAATACCAGTCACAAGAGACACAACCATAACCTCAAATATTTATGTCAACATTCACCGTTAATGAAAACTATGTTGGGAACAACAAACTGTCCTGTAAAACTGCATCAAACCATTGTCCAAGCTCGTCGGAACTATTTTCAAGCATAAAGTTACACACACGTGGCCTCAACTGGCTACCATTAAATTAAATTGAAACATCTCCAACGTGTTAACACGTTTTAATTTCGGTTCGTGGCGTGACTTTTATGGCGCTTAAGTATCGCTTGTCGCAAATAACTCATGCGCCCTATTTCACTTGATGCTGATGAGAGTGGCGTATTTTGAATATCAACTCTACAAATAAATTAACCTAGCGGTCTGACACGGAAATTAATTTTACCCACGTAAATTTATTTTTAATTTAGTTGCTGTTTATTTAAATATTGAATTAGCTTAATTAAATACTATTGATTTGAACTATCGAATTATGTTTGTTATAGTTATAAATTCTATTGTATCTTATTTTGTCTCTCTGTGAGGATTTCTTATTCATTGTTGCTTTTTTACTGGCATGAAGTGTTTGGTATTATAGAGCAATAAATAAATATAAAAAAAACATTTGATAAGTGAAAACTATTTCAGTATTTACTCGACTTTGATTAAATTTTGTAACAAAAAATTATGGAATTTCACCGGTTATGAAAAATATTTTTAATTGATCTCAAATATTACAAGCATTTAATTGCATCATAGAAAATTTATTTAAAAAAAATTAGATTGTATCATCTCAAAAATTTTGAAAAATGTATAAACAGTAAAAAAAATTGTGTGATAAAAATGCACAATACATTTTAGGGTTATACATTTTAAAATACTGACAGCCAAAAATGTTTTCAACATTTCACTCATGGGGTCATGGAGAAAAAGTTAATTGCCTCTTCGATGCATACAGCTTTTGGATCCTTTTACTTTTAATCCGAACATACGCCATTGAAAGGACGGCAATTCTATATTACTTACTTATGTACAGATAACTGGTTAACAAAGGAAGTGCTAAAGTGATGACCAAAGACAAGGAACGGAAATGTAGGAGACCCTCAGCAAGATGGTCGAATGACATCATAAAAATGACTGGAAGCAACTGAAAATGTGCCCAAGAGTGGAGGAGGAGAGATGATGTCTATATCCAAGACTGGAGCTAACTGGGATGATAATGATGATGAAAAAAAATGTATAATACCAATCTATAAAAAATATAGGAACCAATTTTCTTATACCAAGATCAATAACAAAGCCAAACCCATGTAATTATTTAATTAAAATAGGTTAAATTAAAAATGAATTATAACGTCATTTGTTAAGGCCATACATAAAATTTCCATCTCCAACTTTAAAGCATAATTTGATATTTTCCCAGTCTTAAGGGAAACTTTGCAGTAACATAAAGCGGGTTAAAAAGACCACGCCGGCAAACTTGCTCCGTATAATATTCTACTTTTCATAATATTACCAGAAATTCTGCTGCACTTTTTGTCGGCTAAGAACTTGCAGCTACGGGTTGCCAAATGTAAATATTCCGAAATTATAAAGAAACTTTGATAATTCTTCAAGGCAAATTGTTCGAAGATCCTTCCAGTAGGACAATGCTTTATTTCTTCCTTTCCGAATAATAATAATAATATTAATAAAAGGACAATTTATGTAACGTCGTTTAGGGAGCAGACTCTTCTCATTCCAACTCGTGATTCAAACACACTTTTACTAGCAGATTAAAAATATTACAAAATAAATATAGTATTTAACATATATAGATATTATATTCATTAAAAAAACAAGTTGAAAGGAAAGGTACAAAGGTGGTGGATGCGGCCATTAGATTATGTACTTTCCCGCTTCTGCATATGTTCAGAAAAACATATTTGGTAAGAAAACCGCAAAAAACTTACCATGGAAAGATGAACTTAAAAGAACACTTTGTTGACCTTCCAATATGTGAATGTAACACATTTGGCTTTAGATGTTGTAGTGTTTGGTCGTGATGTTTTACTCAGTTTTATTTATTTATGTATTGACAAAATAAACGTCGCTCAAGTTTCCTTTACATATTATTACGACTGTTTTCTGATTTTCTAGAACTTTTAGGTTAATTAAGTTTTAATTATTTAAGTTATGTAAATTATCGGAATAAAATCTCCCACGAATAACTCAGCGGCATATAATGAACACACATCTCTTTGGTCACAAAGTTCGACAGGTAACACTCAAATTATCACAGTACGTACATCAGAGGAAAGGTAATAATAATGAAACACAGTAACAATTTAAATTAAAATTATTTATTTTCACTACCGGATCAAATGATCCAGGTAGGACTAGTTTGAATTTAAATAAGAATCTGACTATTTATTCCACTTGAAGAGTTTGACTTTAAATAATTAATATCCTTTGCAATAGAGATTATCTCTAACGATCACTCTGGAAGCGTCGTAAAACAAAAGAAACAAGGTAATGCAAAATTTGAAATCACCAAAAGAATAACAAATAAGATAGAATCACAATACCTTTAATTTTTTTTTTGACGAAATTGTTCGTTGTAATGATGCAACTGGTTTTTTTGATGTCTGCACACCACTGAAAGCGTATTTTAGGAGCTGTGACTGAAGATCTAGTTCGTGGCGTCACCGAAGCCACTCTTTCCTCCAAGGCCTCTGACAAACGCGTTTGAGAGTTCGTTGATGGATTTGAAGAACGTGAAATAATCTCGGAATATGACGCAATCAGCACGTGGCGTCTTTCGCAGAGAAGAAATCTCGGTGATGAAATGGATTCTCGTTGTCTATTAAACAATGAAGTAATTATGTACTCTCTCTCTGGATTTCCAATATACAAAGAATATTATTCAATAATCTTTCTTTGTTCTATTACACTAGATGTTAGAATTGGTCTCGTGCCGTAATTATTAATTAAAATAATTGCTATGAACTTTAGCAGAGGACAGACAGGCGTATGTAGGTTCGAGGTCCGCGCGGGAATGGAAGCGGAACGCTCGCCCCCAGAGAAGTTGGACAGCTAGGAAAGTGGGGATACGTGTGGCATGTATATACACCTGCAACTTCGGGCGGTATCCTTAAAAATATCTAATGGATTGCCGAGAAATTTGCCGACAGCTAAGATAACACCGACAAATGTATGTGAAGCAAAGAATATTTTGATCACGTGAAATTATTTCGAGAACATAGAACATCATGATTTCTATCGATAATTTAACACGTCTAACTAAATGTACAGAAAATTAACGGCTTCTCAAATTTTTTGATTTTGTAAGACTGACCGGTCATATCAAAATGGAGTCTTCTAATACTTTTTGATTTTTCATTATCCATTTCGCTTATTCAAAATAATATACTCCTCACACTATTGCAGTAATAATAAAAAAAACAATTCTTGGGCACTCGATCTAAACCCACAATAGTTCAAGGCTTCTTCAAAATATCAGCTTGCCTTTTAGCTGTATGTCAGAACACGCCAGATGTTTCCTCAATAATCTCACAACAGGTAAAAATTAGCGAGATTTAAAAAAATTAATTATGATCATTTCTCATTTAGAAGAAACGTTCTCAAGATGTGATAATTTATTAAGAAATGGCCCTAATAATAAGAATAATATAAGGACAATTTATAAAGCGCCGTTTAGAGAGCAGACTCAACTCAAGAGCGCACTCACATGGGATTCGAACTCACTGTTATTGACACATTAAAAATATAACAAAATTAATATATATGTGTGTACGTACTCGTATATACTTTAAAAACAATAAATTAGATAAAAACGTTCTCGCCGATTTTCATGTGCTAGAGGAAAAATTATTTTTCCAAAATTCTTTTTCCTTGGTTAAGAGCTAAAATATCCGTGACCCGAAAGCGTGCGTAATAAGGATATTTTTCGTATTCATAACTTATTCCATTTTGAAAAATATACCAAAATATAAGAACATGAAATTTTCCTAGTCGGATGAAATTACCGTATCGTCAGCCCTTCCCGTAATAACACATCCCAGCCCGCGGGCAGACTATTCAATTATGGTTGTCTAGCGAAAGGTAGAAGGGCGGAATTGTGTAAAATAGTTCTAACGCAACTAAGGTGTAAATATTATTCAATACCCTTTTTTGTTTCGCCTTGAATCGCAAGGCGATGAATCTACGACTAGGATCCAAAAGTTTCCGGAGAAAGTTAGATCTTGTATGGGCAGATATCACGCCGGCCACGTCCATTGCATGGTCAGGCGATATTACATTTAAAATTGGATACCTCTATCATCTGTTGTAGTATGTCAACTAGAGACGATAAAAGACACGTTGTTTCATTATATTCTTAAATATTCTAAATTAAGAAATCAAATCCCGGCAGAAATTAAACGACGTTTAGATGCTATCTACGGAGAAGATTCGCACCTAAACGTCGTTTAATTTCTGCCAAGATTGTCCCTTCTTTAGAAAGAACTTGATAACCGCGCGATATTAAATGTTTAACATTTCCGAATGTAACGAAACAACACGTCTTCTATCGGCACTGTTTGGCATACTACTGAGAGTAAAGGTATCAAAATTTAGCTTTAACATCGCCTGACCATGAGCTGAAAGTGGTCGGTGTGGTATATTTCCATACACTCTTAACTTATTCAGACTCAGCCCAAAAATTAGATTCGCATTTTTCGATAGATTTTGTTAATACAAAATTTTTGTTTCAAAATAATAATCACCGACGGAAAACTGTCACTTGGAGCACAATTGTAACCGACCATAACCATAACCATCCAAGTTTAGGTAAACAAACAATTCATTTGAACGTAGTGAATGAAATAATTTTAGTGCTGTTCACATAAGACATTGTGTATACACACAATATGTGATGAAAACATTTTTTCCCATATCTTAAATATTTTAATTTCAGAGTTATGTTTGACATATGTTATAGAATTGGGTACGTAGGGGTAATACATGTAATATTCATGGGTTTTTATCTTTGAGTTCTGATAAATAATCACAGAAGCTTAACCTTTAAATTACGAGTTTATTTATTCAATATTACTTTCTTTTTAACCTCAATTCATATTTTTATAGTTGAGCATTTAATTATAAAACTTATTATTTTCATTTGTTATTTCAGACAGTTTGTTTTTTTTTAAAATCACAGTAGCTTTTCTTCCAGCATATTATTTTTAAACAAAAAAGGCAGTTATATTTAATTTAATTTTTTTATGTATTTTTATTTGTTTTTCTTTTGGTGTTTTGCAGTCTATCAATATTTTACATCCTATACGTTTTTTCATTTAATTTTGTTATTTATTATTTTTCCTTTTATTTTATTTTAAAACCGTTATATTACGATATATCGATTTGTCTCTTTTTTCGTTGTGAGGTGATAAGCATAGAAGAATCAGCAGTATTAACATCAGGCAGTAAATTAATACATTCAATAAGGATCTTGATCCTAGCCCTTGGTCTTCTCCTACATCCACCACACCTTGCTTAATGAGCACAGCCGATTTCCACTAATGCCATTTGAATACATAAAGTATTCAAGTTCCCTTTTCAGACTATGTCACCATCTTGACCGACTCACCAATGCACGTCATATTAATAAACCAGACCTAGATAAAAACCCCTCTCCCTCTCCCTTCACACCAATTCACCACTTCCCGGTTCAGTTTTTTTTTTCAAAATTATGGACTTGGCCAAAAAGTGGGTGGAATCGAAATTTACCTACGGAATAATATCGAGTGTTCTACAATGCGCCAATCTTCATCATTTTTTTAAGAATACCCTGAATTATTTTTGTCAGTGTAAAATTTAAAAATACTCAATATGCTGCTTGAATTGGTGTTTTTATCCACCAAATTCCAAATAGTTTGAATACTTTGACAATATACTCGATCAAGTTCTTCTTAATAACTCTAATTCTTTCATCATGGAAGATATCACATGTTCTATGAAGACCAACGATCAAAACAACTACTGAAAATTTTAGGATTTTATTCTCACAAACTACACAAGAATATTTGAAAACATCCTGGATCTTATCATTACATCCTCGCACAACATAATACAAATCACAAATTATAGTCAATGCATTGGATTTTTATCCCCATGATCATTACACGTACACATATGTACGTTTTAAAACCTGTCTCCCAAAATACTTCAAGGATTCAGTCCACGTTTAAAACTTCAACATCGACAGGACCACTTCATGCTAACACATCATCAGATCCCTGACGAATGTTTCTGACAATATGGATCGTTAGGACCAAAAATAGGGTAACGATACCGCTAAATGTGGAATACCTTGAGTTCGCATTTTACAACGCCAGCAATGATGTTTTCTGACACAGTAAGAAAGAAAACAAAAAAAAATAAACAATCTACAGCAACCAAACTCACATTTTTTTTTTCATTCACAGCTATTAAAGCAAAAGAAATTTTCCTAATTGTCGAGGCAATAAAATGATATCTACGGAAACACATGATATTAGCAAGGCGTTTATTATCACATAACAGCAAATTTTACTCATCTTAACGTATATTAACAATCATTCACTCCAATCAGTTTGTTTTCTAGATTTATGGAAATGTGCAAATATTTTGCCGCTTCCGAAAACTACACATCCTGCATCCGCTAAAGATTTTGGACATATTTCCTTTTTCTCGTTTTTTAAGCCTCTTAAGCGATTGGTATATAATTATGTTAACTCATGAAACACACCTATCCACCAGTCATTTCTTGAATCCATTAGTCAGGTTTTCGTCCTAGCCACAGTACGACCACTGCATTAATCAGGATCACTGATGACGTCAGGCTCGCTATGAACAATAGGCAGCTTACGGTCCTCGATCTGCTTGATTTCAGCAGTGCAATTAACTGTGTCGATTTTGAGTTGGTACTGCGGTACAAGAAACAGTTATGTATCTTAAATATCGTTTTGAATTGGTTTGAGAATTATTGATATGGAGACAGTGAATTTGTCTTATAAGCTATGTAATGCTATAAGCTATGATATTACAAAGTGGTCTAGTGAAAACGGCTTACTCTTTAATCCTATAAAATTGCAAACTATCATCACAGGTAGTCGTCGTCTTTTGTCGATGACTGATCAATCAAATCTTCAAATATTCAGATCAATCGAATATTTTTTTACTGGAATATTTAATAAATACCACAATGACTCTTTTTGAAGCACTATCACACCCTTGTAATAATTATGTGCGTATCAATATTCCCCTCATTGTGTAAAAGGAGAAATTCGTCCTAAGTGGATAAAAAAATATCCCCTAAAATGTAAAACTACCCTCCTGGCGAGCGATATTGCTCTCATATGGAAATCGCTGATTTAGATGACGAATGGAGAACTTGAAGTGTTTCCTCGTGCATAGCTTTGCACATCAGTCCTATATAGTATAAACATGTTTATTTATTTATTTTAACACTTCATTATAGAATGTAAAATTCGGGAGGCTTATTGCTGAAAGACAACTCTTCCGACCAACCAGAAAGATTGTTTCACACATTTCGTTTTCAGTGTTGTGTGAAAGATTCACATTTAAGCGTTTTACAGTGAAAGCTTAAATATAAAAGCAAAATTGCAATTTCTAAAGAAGATTTGAATTCTTTAACGATTTAAATTAAGCAATTTCATCTGTGGATAGGAGATATGTAGGTATATTGAAAAGAGGATGATGGGTGAAAGGAAACACGTTTCGTCACTGAAGAGTTATAAAATCCTTTTTTAATTCACTGTTTGAAATACGCCAACAACGGAGTGAGTATTATATTAGTTGATTCCAGAGTTAATGCCACGGACAGTAAAGTACTATGAAAAATTAAGTGCTGTGAACTAAAAAGACTAAAAGGCTCATCAAGCTTATCTCCACTAGAGCGGTGCGTGAGTCCGTGATCTGACAAACTAATAGGCTCATCAAGCTTATCTCCACTAGAGCGGTGCGTGAGTCCGTGATCTGATAAACTAATAGGCTCATCAAGCTTATCTCCACTAGAGCGGTGCGTGAGTCCCTGATCTGACAAACTAATAGGCTCTTCAAGCTTATCTCAGTAAAGTACTATGAAAAATTAAGTGCTGTGAACTAAAAAGACTAAAAGGCTCATCAAGCTTATCTCCACTAGAGCGGTGCGTGAGTCCGTGATCTGACAAACTAATAGGCTCATCAAGCTTATCTCCACTAGAGCGGTGCGTGAGTCCGTGATCTGACAAACTAATAGGCTCATCAAGCATATCTCCACTAGAGCGGTGCGTGAGTCCGTGATCTGACAAACTAATAGGCTCATCAAGCTTATCTCCACTAGAGCGGTGCGTGAGTCCGTGATCTGATAAACTAATAGGCTCATCAAGCTTATCTCCACTAGAGCGGTGCGTGAGTCCCTGATCTGACAAACTAATAGGCTCTTCAAGCTTATCTCCACTAGAGCGGTGCGTGAGTCCGTGATCTGACAAACTAATAGGCTCATCAAGTTTATCTCCACTAGAGCGGTGCGTGAGTCCGTGATCTGACAAACTAATAGGCTCATCAAGCTTATCTCCACTAGAGCGGTGCGTGAGTCCGTGATCTGACAAACTAATAGGCTCATCAAGCATATCTCCACTAGAGCGGTGCGTGAGTCCGTGATCTGACAAACTAATAGGCTCATCAAGCTTATCTCCACTAGAGCGGTGCGTGAGTCCCTGATCTGACAAACTAATAGGCTCATCAAGCTTATCTCCACTAGAGCGGTGCGTGAGTCCGTGATCTGACAAACTAATAGGCTCATCAAGCTTATCTCCACTAGAGCGGTGCGTGAGTCCCTGATCTGACAAACTAATAGGCTCATCAAGCTTATCTCCACTAGAGCGGTGCGTGAGTCCGTGATCTGACAAACTAATAGGCCCATCAAGCTTATCTCCACTAGAGCGGTGCGTGAGTCTGTGATCTGACAAACGCTGAATATTTTTGACGTTATATAAGGAGGGTGGGATTGTTAAGAACGTTGTACATAAAAGATTTTTCTATAAAGCAGTGAAGATTTTTTTCGTTTTGCATACTCAGCCGTTATTTGTATTTTTTTTTAAGATTAGCAAAATGAATTTTAATTCTGAATTAAATCATAAAGAAGATAAACTTTTGATTTCTCAAACATTATGATACAAAATAGATTCCAACAGAAATATAATAAGTTACCACCTATTGTAAAGCGTCTCATGTCGTAACTACCAGAAAATTTCAATGCACTCTCTTGAATCAGGACTAGGAGAATCCGAACCATTAAACGGCGTACCTTTATTAACAGCGTACAATAAAATATGTATTTATTTATTGAACACTTCGTTGCAAAAACAATCTGACGGGCTTATTAACAGGCGGCAATCAATTCCAGCCAACCAGACAAATGTAAATAACGGAAGATATGTGGTTGCAAAAAATATTCAAATTATTATTTATCTTTATAAAATTTATGAACATATATATACATAATAAAATTAAAAGTAAGATATCATTAATCTAAGGAAAAGGAAGGGATGATGGAGAGGTAAGAAAAATCAGGAACTAATTACGTTATATTACTGAATAGAATTAAGAGTTTTTCTGTCACTTCTTAAAGCATGGCAAGGACGGAGTGAGTCTAACATTAGTTTGTAACTGATTCCAGAGTTTAACTACATGAACAGTCAAGGTCGACGTAAAAAAAGAAGAGTGGTAAACTGGGACGGCCAATAAACAATATCTGTTTGAGCGTAGCGCAAGTTCATGGTCAGAAAGACGCTGAAGTGTTTTGGCGGGATAAGAAAGGAGGGTGAGAGACAGTTAAGTATATTAAACAATGGAGAAAGTATGTGAATTTGCCGTATATTTCTCACATTCGTCCAACTCAGCGCCTTCTGTTATGAATTGATATGATCGTACTTTCTCAGGTTAAAAATAAATGTTTCCGATAGAACGATGCAATTTGTTCGAAAAAAGTGGTTGAGTATCTACAGGATTCCATTAAACGGGAAATATCATTTCCTTTCGCTACAGACAAAATCTTCTGACTTTGTGTTAGGACTCTTGGGGTCAATACCGGACTTTCAACTTTCATCGAAAACATGAAACATACGAGTTTAAGAAACTTGTTATATAAAGACAGTAACACTATGGTCAAAAGTTGAATATCTTTTACAATAATTGCACTATGAAACATCATTGTCTTAGATGTGCTTTTGCAACGAAATTGATGTCTCATTGTAATGTTTTGTTTAAACATTTGCAAGATAGAAATTTTCAAACAATCCCAATCAAAACATTGCTGTTTGAATACGAAAAGTGATGTGTTATTTAATTTATATTGATGGATTATTGGATATTATTTTTTGGTGTAGTTGTTGAGATTATTATGCGATTAGAATTATGTATGTGATAACTTAGAATTTAGGTATGTGTAAGGATATAAATAAATAAATATAGGTTTATTGATAGCAACATAGCATACATATTAATGTCCTGAAATACATTTAAGAGAGAAGCTATCAAAAGGTTTGAGCTCGTCCCAAAACATCACCCAGCCGAGACACATCCCCTCCAATGAGGACGATCCCGGCCGCGAGGACATCAGGTATGTTTCAATCTACACACTTGTACATAAAAAGTTTAAAAAAGTTAATTTATTACAATAAATAAGCAGTCAATTCAGTTAATGCAAAAATCGGTTTTCCGATAAAAACTTGCTAGCGAAATACAATAAGCATAGTGTGAATGAACACATACATGAATGCATAGTGTGAATATTTCAGCTGAGTGTTATAGTATTTATTACAAATATATGAAAATTGTGATATTGGAGGGAAACCTCTTAGAGACCTTGCCTAGTTTAGTGGATATCTATATAATTTTAGATTATCATGTACTTTTACTCTATGGTCCGTTTTTTTTTCATTAAAACAACGGTATTTGTAAATGTATTGTGGATAGTAAAAAAATATTTTTTGTTAAACGTTTGAAGTTTATAGATTCAACTTTCCTGAGTTTAAATTCAACACAACTTGTTTTAACGTATGACTTTATCAAACCATTTTAGTAAAAAGAACCAAGCGCTATTTTTTCAATGATTTACCAATCTTTAAACTTTTTTCTCAAAACCAGCTTACTTAAAACGTTCTCGGAAAGTGTAAAACTTTTAGAAATAATATTTACAATTCTCGTGACGTCTGTGAAGAGTGAAAGGTGATTTCAAACGAAAAGAGAATAAGATATTTTTAGGGAAACAATGACTACGAAAAGGTTGAGTTCATGAAAAGAATGGAATACTCCAAGCGTGTTATTCAATTTATTTTATATTCAAGATTGATCCAGGTTTTTTCATCATGCTTAAGAACACAAAATAAACCTTATTCACAAAAAGTGAAAGAATCAATATATTGTTTTTTTTAATTATTAAAACATCAATTACAGACGCAACTGCAAATATTTTATAGGATTAATTACACTTTCGTTGTGTACATCCTGACGAGTTTCTTGCCATGTAACAATCTTTTACAATCAGATAGATGTTTTAATACCTTTAAAAAAAAAGGAAAAAATATGTCATATTAAATTAGCTACCCAGGGCGATTATTCCTGCTTTTCAAAATTCCTCCTTTTAGTACACTTTACAGTCACATATTCCTCGGTTTACTTCTTTCATTCACACCAGCATATCTAATTTGTGTATTTGTTTCCTTCTCTACATACCCAAACGATCGGAAAGACCTTCAAATAAAAGACTACTTTAAAGAGTGAAAATAGGTGTTCTAATGTAATTGCGCTACTTATCAGAGTTATCAGGTAGCAGGGGCTGGTTGATGTTGACAAAGATAGCTAATCAAGATAGCTAATCCGACACTCTCCGTGGAGATCCAGGTGAGATGCGTGGGCCGTGGGAGGGGTCGCAAGTATCGCCCTTCGCCACCCAGGGCTCCTCCCCCCTCCCCACGCAACTCCCGCCCTACATATAACTACCAAAAGGCAAATTTTTTACTCTTAAAGAATATTTTACTACACTTCGACTGGAACACCCTGTATAGCATAGATAATATTGACGAAGCCGTAGAGTACTTCCATAGTGTCATTTACGGAACGCTAGATATCTGCGTCCCACAGAAACATAATCTACCAAATTTGCCCAACTATCCAGTTTGGTTCAATGTCGATATAATCCGAGATCTCAAAAATAAAAACAAACTTCACAACAATTATCTTCAAAGCAGAAACCAGGCTGATTACTTAGAATACTCGAGGCTGAGAGCCAAATTAAAAACTCAAATAAAACAATCGCGCCATGAGTATTTAGCCAAGATAGAGACCGACATCCGAGGAAACCCTTCGAATCTTTGGAATCATGTAAAAAATAGAAAAACGAATAAAACTAGCTTCAAGTCTATGAAACTGGGAGACAGTATAACCGAAGACTCCCAAAAGATTGCAGAAAACTTTGCACAATATTTTCAATCAGTTTACGTAGATTCAGCGGCCAAATATGACACAAAAAATATTTTAAACAGTTCGTCAGACAGCAGAAGCATATCGCTCCATTCCATTTCTAAGGAAGACGTGCTGAAAAGCATAAACTCCTTGCAAACCGACAAAGCAATCGGACCAGATGGGTTATCAGCCGACATTTTCAAAGTCTGTGCGAAATACGTGTGTGATCCCATCTGCTACATATTTAACTTGAGCATAAATACCAATACATTTCCCGTAAGCTGGAAGACAACCAGGGTGTGCCCTATCTTCAAATCGGGAGACCCGTTAGACTCTCATAATTACAGACCTGTAGCTGTTCTCTCTTTGCTTCCAAAAATTTTCGAAACTGTACTGTGCAACCAATTGACCCACCAAGTATCAACAAGACTTATTGGAAACCAGCATGGCTTTTTGCCAAAACGATCGACTGTTACTAATCTTCTCTCTCTCACACAACAGATTGCGTCAAACTTAGATGAACTTTCACGAACGGACGTAATATATACAGACTTTCAGAAAGCTTTCGACAAAGTTGATCACGATATATTACTTAAGAAAATGCACAAACTTGGCTTCAGCGATAATCTAATTGGATTATTTGCATCTTACCTAAAAGAAAGATCTCAATACGTAACAATCCGTAACAAGTCTTCTGTGGAATTTATCGCAAGATCTGGTATACCACAAGGATCCAATTTAGGTCCCCTACTATTCCTCATATTAATAGACGACATTCAAAATTCCATAAGTCACTCGACATGTTTATTGTTCGCTGACGACTTGAAAATATTCAAAAAGATCAATTCACCTCAGGACTGTGCACAGTTACAACAGGACCTAGACTCCCTAGTCTCCTGGAGTGAGCAAAATCATCTTCTGTTCAACATTAACAAATGTGTCTGTGTATCTTATAGTCGATCGTTTTCACCAATCCACCATCAGTATACTATACAGGGAGTGGCACTAAACAGAGTTTCTGAATTCAAGGATTTGGGCGTAACCTTCGATGTCGGACTCACGTTCGTTAACCATGTCTCACGTTTGATATCGGACTGTTACAAACTACTCGGTTTTGTAATGAGAATATCAAGAGAATTTAACAGCACCGATATCCTCCGAAATTTATATAATTATCTAATTAGAACCAAATTAGAATATGCATCTACGGTTTGGGCTCCTCACCAGCTCAAATACAAAAACAATATAGAACAAATACAAAAAAAATTCCTCAGATATCTATGGTACAGAACAAAGGGCGATTACCCAAAATATGCTCACCATGCCGAACTTCTCACGGTGTGCAACTATAGAAGCCTTGAAACAAGAAGGCAAGAATCCATTGCGATATTCCTAATAAAGGTTTTCCAAGGTTCCTTTAACTGTCCCGCGATTCTAGAAGCACTAAGCTTATATGTACCCAATAAATATATCCGTGCAAGGAATCACCCTCTGTTCTACATACCAACTTACAGGACGAATATCATGGCTAAACACTCAGTCACGCGTGGTATAGAGATATTGAACCAACTGAATGACACGGTTGATATATTCTCGGTACCGTCTAGCAGTATGAGAAGAATCCTGGCTGATATTATTCCTAACGAATAAGCTAACGCTAGAAGCAAACCCTCTTTGTGTAACAGGAGAAATCCGTGCAAAGTGGATAAAAAAAAAAAAATAAAAAAAAAAAAAAATAAAAAAAATAAAAAAAAAAAAACACGATCTTGATTAAAAAAATTTTTTACATCAAATGTTCAAAATGAGCACCATTGTTATCTATGCATAGCCTACACCTATGTGGAAGGTGAAGATTGATGTCCCCCATCACCCTGCTTCCGTTGATCGTCGTCGGCTGTTACACCCTGTATTACGTAAAGTGCTCTGTTGAGCTTATTTATGGTCGCTACGCTTATTTCAATATTCCAGCATTTTCGACGAGCGCTATAAAAATATAATTTACAAGTTCCACTCCGGAATACTACGATATTTTCGTATTACAAATTGGTTCAATTTGATGAAATACATTTCGAATAACCTTTAGTGAAACTCCTGTTTATAAATAAGGGATCCACTCATGAATATGTAAATGGGTGAAGGTCAAATCAAATGGTATACAGAAAATATATTTTACTTTTACATACTCGTATAACTTTATTTTTGTAAGTTTAATGCGTATTTACTTTACAAATCTTGAATACGTTTACACATAATCTTTCGTAGAAGACATTCAAATAAAATTTTACAAAATAGAAAATTTTGTTTTTAAAAAAAATATATATTATTTTACGTTTCTTGCAGATTTTTGGGCTCTTAAAACGAAAATAATAATCAACATTTTCTATTGAAATGCAGGTTCATCTTTGATTATTGCTTTTACAATTGATTTCATAAGACCCAGCTTAATATATAATGGTGGCAGTTTAGCACCCCAAAATATATGAAAATGGCTACTTTTGTTTCTGTAAAGATTTCATTGTTAATCAGTGTAATGTAACTGAGATGTAGTCCGAACTCCATTAACAAGTAAATTAGTTTTCTTTTTTAATTTAAAATGTAAATCATCTTAATTTATCAAACGAAATATACGATGTGAAATGTAAGAAAGACAAAGAAAAACTTTTTAAATATTTTTAATTTGATGTTTCTTTTTTGATTTCATGTTTGATTTTTTATTGAATTATTTCTTTCCTTGTTTTCTAGCTGTTCTGTATTTCAGGGTTTCTGTCCTAGAACTATAATACAAGCTATAATATTGTAATGAAGTTCTCTTCAAATAGATGTTTTGTAGGTCTTATCACCTTACTTCATAGCACTACATGGAGTGGAAACATGAATGATAAGAGGGTACGAATAAACATGATAGATGCCTTCGAGATGTGGTTTTGGAAGCGGATGCTGTATATCATATGGACTGCAAGATACACCAACGATTATTTAATCCAATAATTGCAGAATGCCGAAAGACTTTCGACAATATGCAGAAAAATATTTTTTATGACTTGTTGCTGGAACAAAATAAGAAAGTCTGGAGAAGCTGATAATTGCAGGGACGAGCGAGAGAATGTCGTATGGGATAGAAGAATAAAATAAAAGAGATAACAGGAGAATGTGGTTCAGGATTGGTAGGGATGGAGACAGGTGGTAAGCCAAGTTCAAGGTATGGCAGAGGATCATCACGCTTAGCATTGAACACGCGATGAAGAAGAAGAATCACCTTATTCATATGTCACATACTCTACAGGAAAATAAAATCCTTTCCGACACTGACCGCAACAATCAGGTGTATTTCATATGTGTGTGAAAGTAAAGAATATTTCCCATTTCATGGTACCCTGTAGTACTCGACCATTTCATGGTACCCTGTAGTGTAGTACTCGACCGTTTCTCTCGAACAAATTGCACCATTCTATCGGAAACATTTCATTATATGAGCCGTTAATTTTGAAAGTGACCTAATTCCATTTATATTTAAATTGAGATATTTAAGAGTTTGAGTTTCAATAAAATTAAAAATATACGTACAGGATAACTATGTGTAACACTTCTTAAGTGTATCTAAGAGAGTTAAATTTATAATTCCTATTAAAATAATAGCAAATTATTAAGTGAATATATGTGTTTTCTTACCATAAATGGAGTTAAGCCACTTTCAAAATTAACAACTAAATTTGCTATAAAATTTGAAAGAACCCAAGTCCATTCGGCATAATTTATAATGCTTCAAATTGAAAAAACAATACTTAATTTAGTATATATTTCTTTACAACACTTAAAAAACACAATTTATGCAATTCAGGAATTCTTCTAAATATATATGCACATTAGATAACAATTTACTGCTCATCTATAGGTACATTTTGTATATGCGGTAGGGATTTGAAGAAGTCATGGCACTCCGATGGTATATATCGTAGTAAGTCCATCATGTCCTTGTATTTCGCTGTTGTAATTTGTCTTATATTTTTATAAAGTGGTGATAATACAATATTTTCGAACTTTCTTGGTCTACCCCGATGTGGTAATAAATCCAGGATTTTAAAATCTGCATTCTCATCCATTGATATCTTATAGAAAATCTTATATGGTTCATTTCTCAAAAAACGCATCCAGCATATTTTTAACCAATTTATTGTTTCTCCATTAGAATTCTTTACCCTTTTAAAAACTGCGTCCTCCAAAAATCTTGTTGATATGAAGTCCTCTTGTTTCATTTCATTCAATATAAAGTTATTACCTTTTCGGCACTTTTCGGATAATATTATAATAATCTTGGTGGGCAAACAGTAAATTTTTTTTAATGACATTTCTACGACGCCAAAATCTCTATCATTTGGTAAAAACGAATGTCTCGATGCTAAGAATTTATGGTCTATGATTTCTAAATTATGTTCGATAGTTTGGACTATTTTTAGCCACGTTAAAGCTAATTTAATGTTTCTATTTTGTCCTGTACACATGTCACTAAGATATAATATGTCTTTCACTTGTAAGATTTTTAATATGTTTCAAGATACATGAAGCTACTTCTTGGGAACCTCTTGATGCAATCGTTTCTTCCCAAACGTACATGTGAACATTATCGTCATAAAAATTGTGAATACCCGAATTGAGAACGTACATATTACGTTTATAATATGCTAGTGAAGTAGTCAACTTTGGGTAAGCTAATGCTTTTTGCAAGTGGAAAGAAAAAGCGAAATAATAATCTGAATGACGTAATACTATAATAGTTCTTGATCTTATTTTAATGACATCCCAACTGTTGCTGATGCTGATTCTGCTAGACTTAAATGGACATCATGTTCATCATTAAGTTTGTTTTTTTCATCATCATCTGATGTTTTAATTTTGATGTTTAATAGGTCGCATTTCTATCATGTATCTTTGCGCGGTTGGTGAAAATGTAAATTAAAATATTTTTTAAATATTTTTTCTATAAGTCCACTCATTAACTGCTTTTATATTATTTTCCGTGCAATGAAGCTCGTATAAATGAAACATTTTCTTTAGAGTTAGATCAGGATGTAGATATTTTCTATAAGGGTTATTAGATCTGGTATAATGGGATTCAAATTTAGGAAAATTTTCAATATGGTTTTGAACATGTTTTTTCTCTTCCTCAGAAATTTTTCTCGATGATACGCCTACGTAAATCATTTCCTACAT
Organism: Odontocerum albicorne; assembly: GCA_949825065.1. Lineage (NCBI taxonomy): Eukaryota > Metazoa > Arthropoda > Insecta > Trichoptera > Odontoceridae > Odontocerum > Odontocerum albicorne. Next base: position 18,915,208 of record OX463853.1, read on the forward strand.
TTGTAGAGTTTAATACACGTTTTAATCGTCCTTCACTTATTTTAAAGGTATCCAAAAAGATTTTTTTACAGACGGAAACTTTTCCTTTTTTAGAATTTAACCAATACCTAAAACTATAATTTCTCGGCGAACCTTTTCCGTTTTTTTGACGTCTTCGTTTCACAGCATAGCGCTCAGTAGCTTCGTATAGCGATATATTTTGTTTATTAAAATCTCCCAAATTTTCTCAAAAATATTTTTTCTTTCTTCCTCAACGTAATTTTTTATGCAAGCTTATCGACAACGGCAATCTTTGTTTCGGAAAACTTTTGCAGGAATAATGTTTCCAGTTTGAGTATAATATCTTTTCCCTGTATTTCGTTTAATTTTTCGCACTTTTTGGATGTATGTGTCACCATTATTTTCTCTGTTGTTATCTATATAGTATTTTCATCCCCTGATGACGAATATTGTTCTACAATTCTCATTCTTTTTCGATTTTTGTTGAAATCATTACTTGTTACTAATTCGTCTTCACTCTGTGAATTAAACGGTCTTGTTTTATTCTTCCCCGTGGGTTTCATAATTTCTATAATTTTATATTTTAAGTTTAAATTTAATTGTAAGTGCTTTATATTTTAAGTTTAAATTCAATTGTAAAATTGATTAGACATAGGTACTGATTATTCAACTAAAGCAACTGTCAAAAAAGTTAGGTTAACTTTTGAAATATGAATCAATACTAATTAATTAAAATTACCATCATCACTGCCCTCAAACATTTGAAAATCTGCACTTTTGGACATTATCAATAATGGATTGGACTTAGGTCACTTTCAAAATAATGTTTTTAATTTTGAAATAACTGCTAAAACTTATGTGTCAAAAATTATCGTATACTCTGAATAAACTTAACCGCAAAATGTTTGTTTATGACAACCAAGTTCAAATTTACACGTTACTATTGCCAACAAAAAAAAATTTACAAATGGACTTAGGCCACTTTCAAAATAAACGGCTCATATGTCGGTAATAAAGACGTTTATAGATAAACTTTTTAACGCAGGATAGTTTCGTGATCTGCTGGTCATGATCGAAACAAGGGCGTTGATTTTTTCTAAAAATTGCGACATGAGACCCTCTACAATATGTAGTATTTCTATCAAAATCTTATTTATTTTTATTTTGTATTCACCATTATATTATTTGAGTTCACCACTGTTATTTATAAACATGACACAACAAAAGGAAACAAACGTCTTTTCTAAGATTCTAGAAATGTGTTATATTACATATCCGTTGTAAACAGTACATTTATTGTATACAACAAAGGCAATATCTTCCAAGCAACCAATAAGATGTATAATAAGCATAAAATGAAACCCATACTGGAACACTATTTCAAATAACTTGCGTACCGAAGGGAATCAAATCTGTAAACCCCCAGCTGAAAGACATTTGTCTTACTAACTAAGCCACAGAGGTCATATATTTATAATATAGCCAGTAATATACGTATGCTCTACAAAAATGTATATATTATTCGAAAAATCATAGGCGTTTTTTAAATTTTATCCGGCAGCCATTACTTGCCCTTCTCAAAGTAACACTTTTACATACACATACACGTCAATACGCTATTTCCCTGTTGGGGCAGGCAGAGAAGAAAGGCACCAGACTTTCCTATCTCAACACACACATTCTTTGGCTCTTCTACATCCATATAACTTCTCATAAAACTCCTATGAGATCTCTGACTTTCTACATTTCCTTCCTTTAAAATATCATTCACTTGATCCAGTCATACTTTCCTTGGTTTTCTTCTACCACACTTTCCACTCAAATTTGCACTATGTATTTGTTTTCTTAGTCTCCCTTCATTCATTCATTCTACATGCCCACACCATTTCAGAGTGCTCTTCATTTTACTCAACACAACCTTAAGTTCACATTCATCCCTTATAACTTCATTCCGTATTCTGTCATACATTGTCATATCTTATATTCTTCTCAATGTACGCATTTATACAGCACTTATTCGACTCCTGTCAGTCATTTTCCACGTCCACGTTTCCCTACCATACATCAAAGTTGAGACCAAAATGCTGACATAACTATCATCATCTTACCAGATTTTGATACTGTCCAGTTCAAGTATATATGTTTTAGTGACCCATTGACTTGGTTTTCTATTGCTACAAAACGTACACATTAAAATTGTGGCGTATTTTTTATGGCATAAATTGCAAATTAAATCTAGTTAGTTCACACTTTTTTCTTCGTTAATTATGAAATACCATTTTTAAGAAACATTTGAATTTTAAAACACTCGAAAAAAATTCTTCAAAAAAAATATTCAACATTGTGCCGATAACTTGGGAGTACAATTAAGAACTTCAATCTTTTGACTAATTTTCAGTTGCCCCGGGGTATTGCGATTAATTTTTCGAGATTAAAAATATTCGAGCGACTTTGAAAGAATACCGAGTCTTAATAAAACGAGTATTAAAAAAGGGAATCCTCAGCGACATTTGACATTTTCGGTTTTCGCTTTCAAAGTTTACATAATTTCTAAGATAATTTTTTTACAAGATTACAAACGTTTTAAGTTATTACCGTGTCTCATATTCTTGAGAGGATATAAATCGCTCTTTTCTTTTGACTTTAAAGAAATAAATTTTAATGGATCACCTGTGACAATACTTAAAAATTCAACAATATATTTTTTACCGTAACATGAAAAGTAAAAATACATTTCTTTTAACACGATAAGTTTTCTACTTTTTTAATACACACACCATCTCCATTCTGAAATGGATATACACAAACAACATTCGCCTCATTCACATTTATATATCAGTTCAGTGGAAGTTTCCTCTTCAATTATTTACTGTATTATCTACCAAATCAGCTTATTTCGTATTTGACCTTGAGAACTATTTTAAACCTTCATGTGAATATTTAAAATACGAGTAATTAACTTGAACTGACTTTTAATTTTTAATGACGTGTTAACAGAATCAAGACGAGTATGGGAAAATGTTTTTATATTAGTTTTTGCAACTGTGACTTTATTCAATGGATACTTAAATTCAATGTATATTTAATATAATATTATACATACATGCATTCCACCATACCAGATTCTTTCTGAAACAGGCAGAGAGGATAAATCTATATGTACACACCTTCGTATCGATGCACACAGCTCTCGCTTCGTCTACATCTAGTCATAAATGCTCTCATGTGTCTCGCTATCTTTCCCTCTCAATTTCTTCTTCTTCTTGTCGTGCCCCATCAGGTCCCCCCGACGTTGGCAATCACTCTGGCAAAGGCTTCTCTATCTTTCACAACCCGGAACAGGTTCTCCACACGCCTCATCCCTGTCCAGTCTCTTATATTGCGCAGCCAAGATGTTTGCCTTCTACCAGAACCACGCTGCCCCTCGATCTCTCCCATCAGTATCAACTGGAGGATTTCGTACTTCTCTCCACGTAAAATGTGACAGATAAGATATCTTGCGGACTTTAATATCTGTCAGCAGCTGTCTGCGGCAATTAGCTCTCTTCAAGACCTCCGAATTGATGATCATATCAGTCCATGGTATACGAAGCATTCTCCTGTGCAACCACATCTCGAACGCTTCCAACCGATTCATAGTATGAACCTTCAGCGTCCATGTTTCCAAGCCATACAACAGAACAGACCAAACATAGCACTTCAACATTCTCTGCTTTAGTTTCAGATTCAATTTATCATTGCAGAATATTGATCTCATTCTGTTGAATGAACTACGGGCTTCAATCCTGCACTTCACCTCCATATCTGGGTCGACTGATGTAGTAATCATACTGCCCAAGTACTTGAATCGCTCCACTCTCTTCAACAGTTCATTCCAAGCCGCAATGTCATAGCGGAGTAATCTGCCCTGCCAAATGCCATCCATTTTATCTTTTTGATATTTATATTAAGGCCTAATTCTTCTCCTGTATCGTTAATGTTAACAAGAAGTTGTTGAAGATCTGCGATGTTATCAGCCAAGATGACAGTATCATCGGCATATCTTACATTGCTGACACACTCGCCATTGACCTTCACTCCCCTTGATGAGTTTTCCAAAGCCTCAATTTAAACATCTCAAACTATCTCCTTCCACTCATACCTCAGTCTACCTCTTCCTGGTTTTTCATTAATTTCAGATATAATTATTTCGAAATTAATTTTCTCCGGTCATACTATCCCATAAATAAACTCAGTCATTAATGAAATGTACAACAATTGTATTTAAAAAGTTTAGGTATTTATTTTATTTTGGGAAAAGCAGAGACGATTAATTTATCTTCATACTACAGTTTTGCATATTTCTTACATTTATCTCAGTCAAAATTTACTTTACTTGGTCAAACTCTTAATCGTTCGCCATTCATTTCAGACATCGGTTTTATAAGTTTTGCAAAACTCTTTGTTTCGGCATGTGCATATCAAAAGTCTAATCTTAATTTGACGTAAAATATTAGACTTCAATAAACAGTTATCTTAGATTTAGTCATTGCTTACTCCATATATATTGATAAACCGAATATTAGACTTCAATAAACAGTTATCTTAGATTTAGTCATTGCTTACTCCATATATATTGATACACCGAATATTAGACTTCAATAAACAGTTATCTTAGATTTAGTCATTGCTTACTCCATATATATTGATATTTTTTTACTCCATATATATAGACACCGAATATTTTTCGCAAATTACACATTTTCATTTTTCAATAATGTAAAAAAACTTGATATTTATTAAATTATTTTTTTAAGCGCACCGGCATATTTTATTTCTCTTCTTTTTGTTTTTGTAAGAATAGATATGATCGAAGTCATAAATATCCTTATACCCTCGAACAGTCGGCAAAAAAAGTGTCTGTGTCGTTCGAGGGAATTAGCACAGTGCGGGGTTCGAACCGACGGCCTTCCGCACGGAAGGCCAGTGCATTACCACGCGGACATGTCCCCCTATAAATTATTCCGAATTGACCCAATATGGTGTTCCGAAATGTTCCGAATCGATCCAATATAGTGCGACATTACTATAGGACTTAAGCCGTTGCTGGCCCTGTGGAGTGGAATGGTCTGCTTCTAAGTTTTAGAGATATGCAGCTTTAGGAAGCACTTGAATACAACACTTTTGGTAGGTTTTATCAAAACATATTATTTTATATGAACAATAAAAAACATCTACACCAAAAGCCAAATGTGTTACTATAACTTCTCGAAAGATCTAAACGGTGGTGTATAAATTGTCATTTTATTATTATTATTAACCCCCGGGTGGACGACAAGTGTCTTTCTCGCTAGACCACCGAGTTAATGAGAATGATATTAGTTATCAAAACGAACTAACCAACCCCTCGCAACATATTTCCCGACCTTGTGGGAAATTGAAAAAGGGAAAGTTAAAAATCATCACGGGACATAAATATACGTTTTTTTCCAGATATTGTCACAAAAATGTGACCCCTTAAACGGAGTGTGTCGAGCAAATTATACATTCGTTAGGGCCGGGATCACAAATCTCCCGGTTGACAAGGCTTAATTTGGGGATTCGGCCGGACCCTGTGCCCCAGACCGCATTAGCATACCGAATATCGACAGTCCTTTTTTGGTGCCCATGTTCATTTTTTAATGACCTCAAAATTCCAACACCTTTATCAGGGTTTTTAGTTTTTTTTATCTGAATTAAACTTAAGTATTTCCAAATTATTTTTGATTTAGTAATCGAATTAGGAGTAAATATTCATGAGCTATTTTCCTCATCACACTTGCCAAACGAATTGGGGAATCTACTCGTATTATATCCGTCTTGTGAGTATTTAAAAAAAAAACAATTTGATAAGATGTCATTAGAGTTAGGAGACCAAAGCTGGTTCAATTGATGACACGAAGGCAAAGATAACGAAAAACTCCACACCTTGATAGCGAAGCTAACGTAGGAAAAGTTAATGAAATTGCTCGACTGGCAACTTTAATAACTTCTGGCTTGGGCACTTGTAGGGCACTCATTTTGCAAAGAAGGCTCTGTTCAGCAATCCGAAGAATAATGGGGAAAGCAAAGCTGAGATGGCTGAATTATGTAACGAAGAAGTTCGGCACACTAGGTATAACCAATTGAGGGAGGGATGCTCCTTAGAGAGATTTATGGCATAGAATCTTACAGGCAGCTAAGATTCATTATGGTTGTAAGACTAATAATGATGTGATTTAAAAAACCTGTTGACAACCTAACACCAGGTAAAAAAGTGTCTCATCATAATTATTCATATACAAAACATTATTTCTTATCGGTGGGAAGAAGTTGTCTCACATCAATATACTCACAATAAATAATTCAAAGTTACCATAGATATGGAAAGAGACAAGTCAGTTTTCAATCCACTTAAGAAAACTGACATATCTAACATACAACAAAAATTAAATAACATACATACAAACATCAAGTCTTTTTTCTGTCAGGGTAGATATCGAAGACGACACACCAGACTTTTTTTATCTCGACACACACACCTTCGCCTCTTCTACACCCATACACTTTCTCATACAACTCCTACGATGTCTCTGATTTACATTTTTTTTTCAAAATATCATTCACTTGATCCTTACATGCTTTCCTTGGTATTTTTATACTACGCCTTACACTTACATTTGCACTATATTTTTGTTTTATTAATATTTCTTCATTCATTCGTTCTACATGCCTCAGACATCTTTGAGTACTCTTATCTTCCTCAATACATCAGTCTTAAGTTTACATTCAACCCTAATAACTTAATTCCGTATTCTGTCATACATTATCACATAATGTTTTTTTTTCATTTTACGTATTTCTGCAGCATTTATTCTGCTTAAAGAAACTATTGCGCAATTTAATAAGTAAATGTTAAACAGAAAAATTGCGTGATGGTATGTTTGTATATATGTAATCATTTCTCTAAGAGTTGAATGGAACAAAATAATGTTTAATTTCATTGATGAATACCTTTTCAACAATTACATAACTTGGAGCATAAAACAAGCACCGACATACATTAAGCGGCTTAATAGCAGCAAATAGAAACCTATTAGCCAACATCGCTAAACAAAAAATAATCAGGAACGGTTTACTGCTCGAGATTCATTACATGTTATTTGCATATATTCATGCTCAGACACATTACAATTCATAAACAAGGGTCTGTTTCTCAAAGGTTTTAAATAATTAAGTGTAATGTGCTTTTATCAGAGGTATTGAGTGGTTGTTCAATTTGTAGAATAAATATAACTAAAAAATATATACAGTGGAACCTCTCATAACGAGAATAATTCGTTCCAGAATCTTACTCGTTATGTGAAACACTCGTTAAGCGAAACAATTTTTCCCATATAAATCAATGTAAAATACGATAATGCGTTCCATGCTGAAAAAAATACTCATTTTTTTTTATTTTTAACGTTTACTCAAATAAAATTACACACTTATAAATCGTTAAGGAGCGTAACAACCCGGAATGCGATTTCGATTTGCAAAAAACAATAAATAAATTGAAATAACTAGTTTTTTATTTATGAATTTATGACAAATAATTAATTCTTTTTTACTAGAAGTAAAATCCGGTAACCCTCAGAATCTTCGAGCTATAGTCGCTAATGAAGTTCTCTGCTGCCTTTGTGTCAGAGCTTGCTGCTCACCGTGCCTCACAACGCTGTGGGTGCCGGTTCTTCTCTTAAATTTCTCGAACCATCCATGACTTCCCTTAAATTGTACTTCTTTTTCGGCAGTTGATGATCCTGGCGCCTTCTTAACGAGGTCGGCGAAAATAACTTTCGCCTTCTCACAAATGATGTTTTCGTTAATAGTATCGCATTGCAATTACTTTTCGTTTATCCATATGGGAAGCAACCTTTTAACATCATCAGGAATAAGTAACCTTTTCGTAGACATTCCTGACACTCCCTTTGAAGCATCTATCTTCTTAATTTTGTCCTTGTTCTTGAGGATAGAGCAAATCGTTGATATAGACCGATTGTATATGCGCGCTAGATCAGCCACGCTCACACCTCGTTCTCAGTTTTCAATAATTTTACGTATCATTTCTATAGTTACTTTTATTCTCTTATGGATGTCTTCTTGTGGCTTTTTCTTCAGGGAGATTTTTGCAAGGGTTATTAAACTTTGCACAAAAAAAAATACAAATAATGTCTGAACACAAGTTTGGAAAAATGTGTGATCACATGTGACACTAACGTGCTAGCAGAACGAGTGCTAACCAGAGACTGACGCACTGGCGCGGAAGTCCCGGCTCACAAGTGAGTGACGTGAATATGGGACTTCCTCTTTCTGCGTCACTCGTTATGCGAAATGTCGCTCGTTAAGGGAGCATTTTTTTCACAATCTGTTTAGCTCGTTAAGCGAATTACTCGTTATGAGAGGTGCTCGTTATGAGAGGTTCCACTGTACAATAATAGACTATCCCTTTTGATTCAGTATGATTGTCAGCCATCCTGTGGATGGAAGACGCCTGTGGGTGAATTTGTGTATTATGTGCAAGATGTTACACTTCTGGTTCTTTTAAACTGGAGGGCTCAACTTATGGGGTCTAAAGTAATGTTTTCAATGCAGACATGTTGAAGAATAAGTCTGAAAGGAGATGGTTGTAGAACCCGAAGACATTTTTTATGATCTTCTGCCTCTAGTTTGAGGCAAAATGCTATGATTGTTCTTAGCTTCACTCCAGTATTCACACCATTTTCTTTATCTTAAAATCACTGTAGTGTTTCTCCTTCTTTTTTTATTTGAATTTCCTTCAAAACATTGAATTGAAACAATTCTTGCAGGAACTCCATTTCACACCTCGCAAACCATCACAATCAATCGCCTAGCCCGCCGTGGCACAACTAATTTAACTTTACCTGCAGCGGCACAGGCAGCTCGGCGGCGCTTTGTGGTCACCTTTCGAACGGCTTTTAACTAATTTAACGCCGTGTCAGTCCTTCCGGTAGTAGACTGAGGGAAGAGATTGAAATCATCCACAAAAAACGGGAATTGAAATTTATAAAATATGGTTTTGATAGTCCATTCTGCAAATGTGGCCTTGAGGATAGGCAGGGGAAATTGTTTATTTTATTGATTATACTTTTGTCGTATACAGTACACTCTGGTGGAATTATTGTCATGTAGTAATCTCTTTCAACCAACCTGAAAGATGTTCAAGAGATTTAAAGTGAAAATCAGCCTTTTTTTTTAAATTATGAGCTACAACAGGAAAATAACCTGCAATTTCTGGATTGTAAGGCAGACGTTTTAACAGCTAGACTACAGAGTTCTTTCAAAATATTCTCCTCGGTCTACCTCTCACTCTCTTATCACGCACATACGAGTATCGCTTGTATATTCATTTTATAATTTCTTCTCGTCACGCGTCAAAACGATCTGAATTGTATTTTCTTTATCTTACTAACGTCCATTTTTGTTATAAATTAAGTTATGATGACTCTATTTCTCATTTTTCCACACATTGATTCAAACGTTCATTTGTAGTGTCAATGTTTTTTTTGTTCTAAATTTACTTATAATGTTTTTCTTTTTCCTTTTTACATACATTGATACGCTTAGTATGGAGGTATAAGAATACATATGACTTTGGTCATATCTTTTTTTTTTTTAAAGAAAAACGTCGTGCCAGTGTGCTCCAATCGTCTCACTTCGATTTGCCATAGGATCCAGTACAACAGTGTGGCCGGTAAATTTCCTGGTATGCAACGGCTCACTCATTCAAATAGAAAGAAAAAATTCCACGGCACAGCCTTTGATTGACATTGAAATGGTGAGGTGATCATCCACTACAAGACCCAGTAACGATGACGACACCATATATATATATTCATTCGTAAAGTGTCAATTTTATTTTTGTTTTTTTATTTGTGCTTCAAACAATACAAATATCATTTTTTAGCAATAACAGATGAGTAATACGAATCTCGAACAGGTGCAAAACATCATGCTGTAAACAATGCTTTATTTGGTTTAGTTTAGGAATATGTACCTATATGTTTCATAATTGTAATAATAACTACAAATCTATCTGAAATACGCTAAAGCGCGATCAAAGCAAAGAATCCACGTCCTGATGTTTAATAAATCATTTTCGCGATTAAAGGTTTAATAGTTTTGACATTCAGCTGTCAGTTGATGTGTGGGGCCAATATTGTTGTGTTGGGTGCAATTTTTTTTATTTTTTTTTATTTAGGAAATTGTTATAAATGTGTTTATAGGACTTAAAAGTAGTAAGCCCCGTGAATGTTAAAATAATAACCACAGATCTAACCGATATACGCTGAAGTACATCCGAAAGGGAAAAAATGTTAAATCTAAAAACAGATATTACCCAAAAAGTACATTTTTGTCGATAATAATTTAGATAATTCTGATTTGTAATGATAGGTATCCTAGTATTTTTTTAATTGTAAATAAAACGGTGAGCGCGCTTTAATAATAAAATTATGATATTCTTTCTTTTTATCCACGTCCTGGTGTGATGTTTAATAAATAATGGTCGCGATTAAAGATTTAATAATTTTGACATTCAACGGTCAGTTGATGTGTAGGGGCAATTTTGTTGGGTTGAATGCTTTTTTTCATTTAGAAAATTGATATTAATTTGTTTATAGGAGTAGTAAGTACATAACTGTTAGTTAGCCCCTTTAATATTTTCCACCAAATACTGTTTTATAGCATTTTAAAAACGAAACTCAGATATGGTATCTCAGAATTAAAAAAATATGAAATCGTCAATGGCATATTAATAGGTTAATCGTCTAGTAAATTAATAATCTAATTTTATTTTCACTATGGTGAAAAATTCGTAGCTTTTTTGTTCATTCGTTTCAAGTTATTCAATGAGGCTCAGAGTAATATTATGTAGAATCAAAGTTCAAAAGAATTATTATTATATCGTTGTAGCACACTTTCGTTATTTACAGTACAACGTGGCAGATTTATAGCTATGTGGTATTCTTTAACAACCTACCAAATATATGTTACGAAGGTCGGAAGTGAAAACCAGACTTCAACCCTTTTTTAAAACATCGAGGACCAACGAAAAGCAAACCAGCAGCCTCGGGCTGAACTATGCAACGGAGGTATCCTTAAACAACTGGCACGGCATGATGGTAAAGGTAAATTTCTCGGAAATTAACTAGGCAATATAATGTTTTAAAAAATTATTACAAATACTAGGAAATTAACTAGGCAATATAATGTTTTCAAAAATTACTAAAATAACTACAAAAAAGAGAAATTTACAAGATTTCAATGTTCAAAGTAATTTTCGAAGCTTTGAGAGAGAGAGAAAAGGATAGGAGAGTTTTTGAGAAAGCATGTACGTCAAAATTATTTTTTCCAGATATACATATTAAAAAAATACAAAGTTTTTCGGGCCAACCGTGTACGGAAGCCACGATGTAAAATAAGTTTTCATTTATTCAAACTTTGCTAAATACCTGCCATGTTTTACGTTAGTAACGCCGTAATAAATTGTTAAACATTCATAAAGTTTGTTCCGCCGTCCCTGGAGATTATAAGCCTTGCCTTCGCCCTGTATTATACTATACTATGTCTGGGTGTACGCTTTCATTTATTTTTACGCCTTTCTCTTTTTTTCTTTGTTGTTCTTGTTACTTTGATGACGTAGCTAAAAAAGGAATTAATGTGTTAGTCAAGACTCGATTGGTCCAAACCCTCGTTTTCTTCATTTTTATATGCGTATTAGTGCGTAGACTCTCAAGGCACGTAATATGTGTAGACAAAAAATTAATACTTTGAGATGTGATATTGGAGATGGCTCATGCTCATTCCATGAACTGCCGGAAAAACCAATCGATCAAATATTGAAGACCTCCGTGGGCTCAATGGTAAAACGCTTGACTTCTACCCGAGGGGCTTTGGTTCGAATCCGGATGGTACCCAAAAAAAAATAGAAAAATAAAAAAATGGTTTCTGTGGTTACGAGTGGTTACAATACTCTCATTAACCGACTGTTGAGTATTGTTGCATTTTCATGTGCCCTAGTGATCCAACACGTGCGATGATGAACCGTTAATTCCGTGCCTATTCAAATGGTTCTAAGCTCGAAAGCTCGATTACTAGGGCTGAAGACAATATTATTCCCGGGGCACGCTATTCGTTAGTGTAAGGAAAATAACCTGAATCTTAATGTTGATAAATATCAATTCATATATTTTTGGAAGCTACGTTAGAAAAATCCTTTAAGAAATAATAACTATAAACGATGTTGATTTACTCTAAGTATTATAATAAAATTTCTCTTCACAGCCTTTGCATAGTCAATTTGAATACAATTTAATTATGTTGTATTATACTATTTAATACATATTAAAAAGATTCAATGTAAACTTATTCGTTGCGTCAATTATAAATTGCGAATATCAACGGTGTAAAATTCATTCATTTTTTAACATTCACTCTCGAGACGACAACAAAACAACACCAGACTTAGTATTTTATACAAAATTGTAAAATCGGTGTTTGACTATTCTGAACTCCCGCAATGCATCGCCCTCCGCGTTCTGCTCCGTGTCAGTCGCCAGCGCAGTTATTCCATTGCTGTCATGTCAACCAACTCTTATAGAGTGTGACAAAAATCCCTTTATTATTTAAAAAAAATCTCTTTAAGACTTACTTTTGATGTAATTAAGAAACGAAATGTAATAAATAAAATTTTAAGTTCGAAATAAAAGGTTATTATTTGTTTTTGTTTCATTATGTTCGAAAAATTGTATCAGGTAAATGTGAGCCATTATTTTGTACGCAGTAGTACGCTCTTTTCGTGGAGTTTTTCATAACATTTCTAAGTATTTCCTGTGATATCAAGGCAATTTCTACTCGAATATTCGCTTTCACCTGCTATAAGTTGTATGACTTATTTGTAAAAAAATGAACAGTAGTTGATAGCAAATATTCAAGCGGGAATCGTCTCGATATCATAGGAAACACTAAAAAAGTCATGGAAAACTCTATGAAAAGAGCGTACTACTGCATAAAACACAATGGCTCACATTTACCTGATATAGCTTTCTGCACATCGTGGAAAAAAATCAAATACTGTACTTTATTTTCGACTAATTTTCTGTTTTTCGTTCAAAAGTAATATTAACAGTGAGTCTTAAAGGGTTTTTTTTTAACAATAAAGGGACTTTTGCCATACATGTAGTTATTCCCTGATAATGCATATGCATTGATTAGGAAATAAATATATTGATACAATGGATATAATACGAGCATATTTACCATTGATATCAACGTTTGATTTTTTTCTCCTTTGCAAATGAGCAACATTTCTAATGTGATTGTTAAAATGATTGCTTTATTAATTTATGTGCTTACTTATTAACTAGTGTTCAAATTGAATTATTTTATTTGTTGTATTGGAAATGTTCTTATTTTATTATGAATGTAAAAGCCCCACGAACGTATTCATTGCAAAAAAATTAAAATATGTAATTCATTATTTTATTTATTTAGACACTTTATTTTAAAATAAATAAAAAGTCGAGATTATTGTCGTATGGCGCAGACCAACTAGGCAAGAGCTACGCGAACTAGTTACATTTGTTAAGTGAAAAGTTACAAAGTTCTTTGAAAAAGGAAAAAAACTTCAACGTACTTGAAATATTAAAAAAAATGGAATAAAACAGAAAAACATTTTTTTTTTCAAATGTCATCAAAGGCGACGGAAAATGGGAAAGGGCAAGAAAATAGGAGATATGGATAAATAAATTTCGTTATTGAGAGAGATGTAGCATTTTTAAGATGCTAGCCAACGAGGGTAAGTTTTACGATAGCCAGTAAATAGTTCCCGAGTTTGACGGCGTAACGAATAAAAGAGCAAAAATTCCATTATCTTTTATTGTATTTGATTAATGTATGTTTTAAGTTTTTTTGTATTTTTGTTTACATGTGCAAGACATTTTATTATTTTTGTTTACAAATGTAGACATTTTTTTATTTTTGTTTACAAGTGCAGGACATTTTTTTATTTTTGTTTACAAGTGTACAAGTGCAAAACATTTTTTTTATTTTTGTTTACAAGTGTACAGGTGCAGGACATTTTTTTTATTTTTGTTTACAAGTGTCCAAGTGCAAGACATTTTTGTTTACAATGTACAAGTGCAGGACATTTCTTTATTTTTGTTTGCAAGTGTAAAAGTGCAGGACACTACATTTTTATCCCAACTTAAAATGTATACATAACGAGCAATTTATTGTCTTCTGAAAAATTTTCGTATTCAAAATTTTGATAAACGAGCAATAATTTTAGATGCTGGATATGAAAAGTTTTCATATCGTATTAACACTTTTTAGCCCTCGACGGTTAATTGAAACGGAAGTGTTTTAGATCAAATATTTTTTCTTTCATATATTTACACATTCTTAGTGATTCGTATTGCACTGTTTCGTAGTTTTACATTTAAACTTGTGTAACGCTTTCATGTAACATATTTTTATGTTTCTTAATAAATTATTTCCCGTATCCATTGCACCGTATTGTACACAAGCACCATCACGCCATGTTAGTATTGGGGTATTGTATTGTATTTCCCTTTCGCTGTATTCAGTACAGCCTGGTGGTCTTATTGTCATGTGGCAATCTTTTCCAACCAACCAGAAATATATTAAAGTCATCTTAAGTGAAAACCATTCTAGAATCGTTTTTTTTTTAGACTCCAGCGGGATTTCTGGGTTGGGAGACAGGCGTGTCTCCTAACATTATGGTATGCAGAGAGAACGTATATTCATTTTATTATATCCTGACACACACAGCCTCTGCCACGCACGTACACTTTGTCAAGCATACTCCACTATTATAAAGGGTTTTCATTCTTCCCTCTTTTAGAATTTGAATCATTTGCTTGTGACCCGTTTTTCTAAGCCTTCGCAAACTTTTCATACCTTCTATGCTACTTGTATACATTATTTTTGTGAATCTTCCACAATTAATTATGTTTACATGATCTAACCATGGCAATGCTCCTTTAAATCCAAAGCACTTCATATTTTTTCAATCCGTATTCTTTCCTAATGTCCTCTATTCTTGTTCTGTCATATATTGTTTTTCCGCTTATTCTACGCAAAGCTATTATTTCTACTGAATTAATCTAACTTTATTTTTTAACTTGTTAATCTTAATGTTAAAACCAATATTTCATTCCATCAGCAGTCAGCTTAGTGTTACTTCCCTTGAAACCAATATTCCATTCCATCAGCAGTCAGCTTAGTGTTACTTTCCTTGAAACCAATATTCCATTCCATCAGCAGTCAGCTTAGTGTTACTTCCCTTGAAACCAATATTCCATTCCATCAGCAGTCAGCTTAGTGTTACTTCCCTTGAAACCAATATTCCATTCCATCAGCAGTCAGCTTAGTGTTACTTCCCTTGAAACCAATATTCCATTCCATCAGCAGTCAGCTTAGTGTTACTTCCCTTGAAACCAATATTCCATTCCATCAGCAGTCAGCTTAGTATTACTTCCCTTGAAACCAATATTCCATTCCATCAGCAGTCAGCTTAGTGTTACTTCCCTTGAAACCAATATTCCATTCCATCAGCAGTCAGCTTAGTGTTACTTCCCTTGAAACCAATATTCCATTCCATCAGCAGTCAGCTTAATGTTACTTCCCTTGAAACCAATATTCCATTCCATCAGCAGTCAGCTTAGTGTTACTTCCCTTGAAACCAATATTCCATTCCATCAGCAGTCAGCTTAGTGTTACTTCCCTTGAAACCAATATTCCATTCCATCAGCAGTCAGCTTAGTGTTACTTCCCTTGAAACCAATATTCCATTCCATCAGCAGTCAGCTTAGTGTTACTTCCCTTGAAACGGTTCTTTTTATTTATTTTATTTTACATTTGACACAGATTGTACCCAATAACATCGAATAACAAGAAAAAAGTCATTTATTAAGTCTTAAAATTGTATCTTTTGAAAACGGGAAAACAAGGGTGCGTTATGTCACTCTGGTTGTTCAATATTTATATAGATTCATGGGTGAAATAATGGTGATAGAAAAGTGTAAAAGGAAAAGTAGTTGCGATATATGGGTGAATAATGCAAGATTGGAGTAAGTTGAGGAATTTTGTTATTTAGGTAGTATTTTCTCAGATGATTAAAAACTTAAGAAGGATATCGAACAGCGTGTAGCGCTAGGAAATAAAGTCAATAGGACACTAACACAAGTATCTCTGCTAAGATGATATGATGCATCAAAATCTGCTAAGATGATAGTTCGCAATAGTATTTTGATGCCAAATTTAATGTATTGAAGTGAAACGTGGACATGGAGGAGACTTAGAGGAGGCTGTATAAATGCGTGCATTGAGAAGAACACATGTAGTGACATTGTTTGACAGAATACGGAATGAAGTGATTACAGATGAATGTGAACTTAAGACTGATTAAGTAAGATGAAGAAGAGCACGCTGAGATGGTTTGGGCATGTGGAACGAGTGAATAAAGAAAGACTAAGAATGTGTGTCGAGATAGCAAAGTATGGCGCGCTATCCTCTCCATCAGGGTAGTTGCGTGATGGTGTATATGTATGTATGTAAATATAATATAATGACAACAGAAACAATGTTACTTATGATTCCTTGTGAAGTGACTCAGTTATACCAACAAACTTTATTTATCATAAGAGTTTAATCCTCAATTTATTCATCGAGATGTTTAAGACGTCGAAATCAGAAAATTCTTTCCATAAAGTCATGTTGTGTGCAAGTGGTGATGTTCTTAACAGCTCAGTTCGTAAATACAACACCGAAAACAATCTTAATAACGATGTCATAAATAACTGTCCGGTACATGAAACAAAAATATATGGATTAACAAAGGATTTTCCTGTTAGCTATTTGTATATGTATAAATACATGCCTTGTTAGTTTAGAATAAAGAGAGGTAACACAGGTAGAATACGTTATAAAGGTGTGCAAGAAAATGAAGTGGCAATGGGCAGGACACGTAGCCAGAATGTCAGACTCTAGATGGACATCCGAAATAATCCAATGGTACCCAAGAGGCATAAAGAGGCCCAGAAGAAGACCGAAGGTACGCTGAATAGATGAAATCAGGAAGCATGGCAGCATCGCATGGCACCAACGAACAAAAAAATTAAACTGTTTGGAGTCAACTTGGGGAGACCTTCATCCAGCAGTGGATCGACCCTGATTGACAATGATGACGACGATGATGAAACAGAACCTTAGATTTCTTCTAACGCTTAAGGAGTAATATCCAAGCATATCTATTAGAAAACATTTGGGATAGAGCCGTGGGTAAAATCCCTCCTGTTTGTAATAAAGGTGTCGAAAAAATATATTTTGGACTCGCTCAACTATCAGGGTATTCTGAATTCCTCTCGAGTTCTAAATTATTGAGCCGCACTCGAATCTACTGCGAACTAGTGAATTATAAAGAGATCTCATAACAGCGCCACCATCAAATACCCTCGAGACTTTTATCACAAATCCCTGAGCTTTATTGACAGATAAGCACGTACTCTCTCCGAATTTACAGTGAAACATAATGCCAATGATTTGATAGTGGTATTATATTACACTTTTGTCGTCTATAATACAACTTAGTGGGGCTATTGCCATATGACAATCACTTCCAACAAACGAGAAATTTATTAAAAAGACCTTAAGTGAAGACGAACTCAAATTATTTTAAAAAATCTAACTCGCAATCCCAGGGCTGAAAGACAGACGTTTTATATTTCATGATGAATTATTATCGGTATCCATTGTTTTGTATCACACTTTTTTGTGTACAGTACAACCTGGTGGTGTTTTTGCTGTCACACAATCTCTTCAAACCAATCAGAAAAATGTTTAAGAAGCTATAAATATAATAAAAGTCAAACTGAAATTATTTTTCATAAAATCCATGTTCGAACAGGAAGATATCATTCTATCTTGACACACATCCTAACCTAATATAAAATTGATCAACTCACCTGCTATACACATTACATATTACCACTTCCAAATTGCAGATATTATTATATTTACACATTACAGAATAACAAAACTTAAACATTTATGATACATAAAACACAACAACTTTAAGACGATGGTGCTAACATCAAACTCTTTCAATCTTACTAACCATCGTTTTTACATTCTAAACTCGAGTAGGAAACTGAAGTGTCAGGTGACAATAATTCACATATTTAAATATTTATTGATGTACGAGCATATCGGCCACATTAATAATTTTTATAATTTCAACCAATATACTCCCAGATACGATATTATCAACTTATTTTCACGCCAGTTTGTTTTTCCAAATTAACAACAAAATAAAAAATCCTTGTTCTGGTTTTGGCAGATTGCTGGTAGCATTGGAAAGTCTTGATTAATTTACATGTTTGCCAACATCATCATCATGGGTCCATACCCAGAGGAACTACACCAGCAAGGAAATGACGTGATGGTTTATACGATATGTACGTATGTACTATGGAAATCGTTTATTTTTTCCATGATATCGTTATTATTTTTGAAGGTGTATAAATATTAGAAAAGTATTTTTCAATGAAAAATGAACTGCTTACCAAAAACAAATTTAGTTTCCAAGAAAATAAATGTCCTCGATATCGCAGAATAAAATATATTTTTTAAATTCATATGTCGTAAGAAGCTTTGGGATTGGGATCGGCATCGAATGGCATGCGGGCCAAATATCATCGTGAACGGCGCAAACTTAATCATCACACGAAGAAGTATTTCTCTTTGCTGATGATTGACTTATACTCTTTATATAAACCAGACCAGAATAATTAATATACTGTACGCATTCATAATGTGGATTCATCGGAAAAGGCTCAGAATTTCTTGGCATCATCGCACTTCAAACACCGAGGCACTACGCCTAGAAGGTGTAAAATGAGGTCTCATAAATATCAGTTATTTGTAGGTCCACTCGGCAAAATGTTTTATTCCATGGTGAAGTATTTGTAACTAATTATATGTACAACTCTTACATAACAAAACTACATAGATTGGATAATCAATTTGGATATTGTACGGATTTTTACAAGGCTTTAGCTACTTGCAGGAGTTAAGTGTAGAAGTTGTTCTAGCCGGGACGAATTGATTGAATTATTTGGATTTACTTTGTTGTGTTGCTCAAATTGTACTGTTTGTTGTTTTCCTATTATATAACACGGCTTATATGTCAATGTTAAATTCTACCGGTTGTTGTTTTTTTAATCTTCGTATAAAAAATGTTATTTGACCGTTGAAATGAATAAATAAAAAGCCTAAAAATTTCTATCTGGGTCATACGTACATTAAGAGGAGAAAATACCACTTCCTAAAATGAATGATTGACAAAATCGAAGTTCGACAAGTCATCGGTAGAAGTCAAGTTGCTTGGTTACGCAAGTTGACTTCTAACAAGTATACAGACAGTTGAACACTGCCCCAACGACAGAGATATATTCTCAAAGATAATCTCCAATGTAAAGGGGATCGGACACGGCACATAATGAAGAGAAGAATGGCTGTTTGACATTTACAGATTTTTAAATAATTTTTTTTACGTACGTCCATTTCGCTTATCATTTGGTGCTATTTTTTTATATATATTCGATCTATTTTTTTTTCCTGTAAAAACTTTACTTATCCTAATAATTTTAATAACGGTATTTTATGGCAATTGAGAGTTATTGTTTTGTGTTTTATTTCTATAAAGAAAAGTTTTTTTTTGCATCGTTATCGTACATAAAAATGTTGGTTTTCCCTGGTTTAGGGGGAATTCTCAGAGTGCTTTCATATTTTAGGATTTGAAAATATGAAATCCGTGTCTAGAGCAGTGTGTTTGCATAAAGTGGAGTGTTATTTCAGCACTATTCTCTTTTCCCTCCCAAAGTAAACTTTCAGCATCTTTAAGTCAAGATGACGTCTCGTTATTGGCCGCACTCGCATACACAAAACTGTTTATGGTGAAAACTTTTCAAACTTTCTTAAATCCCCCGAATATTTCAAAAGTGTTGCTTACATTTTTGTAATAATTTTTAAATTTCAACTTAAATTGACGTTAAAAAGTAATGCAACATTGATGGTAAATGTTATAAGAACAATGTCGGTTAAATACTGAGTGGTTCGGTAAACGCTAAAATAAAAAGTAATGCAACATTGATGGTAAATGTTATAAGAACAATGTCGGTTAAATACTGAGTGGTTCGGTAAACGCTAAAATAAAAAGTAATGCAACATTGATGGTAAATGTTATAAGAACAATGTCGGTTAAATACTGAGTGGTTCGGTAAACGCTAAAATAAAAATAGCATTTTTATAATTCAAGTGTTAAATTTTAACCTTCATATACATTCATAAATATTTACATGCGATTGGTTAAATATTAATGAGAGCTATAATGTTAAATGCTCACAGTTTTAGAGAACACTAAAATAAAATATTATTAAAAATTTATAAAATGATATAAAAACACAAATTACTTCCTTTCTATGCTGTGGTCTGCAGAGTGATCGATTACGACATACACATTTCACTTCTTGTGCATACATACACTTCCCACTCCATCCTACACTTGATTTGGCCTAGATATACTCGTACATTAGTTTATTATTCACTTGGCCAATCATACTTTCCTTGTTTTTGTGGATCTCGATTTCCACTTACATTTGTACCGTACATTTACTGTCAATCATTCGCCAATCGTTCGACAATCATTCTCTCCGCATGTCCAATCCATTCCGGAATATTCTTCTTCATCCAGCTTATTTTATTAGTACTTAGTTCACATTCAACATAAATAATTTAATTACGTATTCTGTCATTATCATCACCATATTAATTATTCGAGTGAAGAAGTTCCTAACATTTATCATCACCATATTAATTATTCGAGTGAAGAAGTTCCTAACATTTATCATCACCATATTAATTATTCGAGTGAAGAAGTTCCTAACATTTATCATCACCATATTAATTATTCGAGTGAAGAAGTTCCTAACATTTTATCTTAAAAATGTATCCCGATAAAAACAAAAATATTTTTCACAAATTAAACCAATTGGAATAAATCATTTGGTATCAGATATAATCAACAGTATCATGCTGATAATAAAAAGAGTTTAACACTTCGCTTCACACAAATATGCACAATTCAATGAATTCATTGCAAACTTTATCCGATAAAGTGGATGAACATTTATCAGGATATTGCGAGATACTTCAAAGTATTTGCCGACAATTATTCGTACCCATTTTGTATATGGTGTAGCATTTTTATATCTATGGATTTTTTCGCACCCCATATTATGTATTCAAAATGAGGCTACGTAAATGGTTAGAAAGATTCACGAGTTACATTTAAATTAGCTATATCCGGTGTATCATATGTCCTCTAACATATATTTAAGATACAATAAACAAAAAGGTGAAAGATATTTTAAAACATTTGAATTTTATATAATTCGATTACATCACTGGTTGTATCGTTTCAGGATGATCGACAATATTGCGCAATATAATAATTGCATATCATTTTTACTTCTTCTTGAAGTAGAAACATTGTATCGTATTTTGTCCAAACCTGGATCTTACATAAATATCATGGGCTCTTGCAATGTTAGATAATCCTTGATAATATTAATTAATAAGGAATATTAATTGGATTTAAACTCCGGTATTTAGTTCTTCTCATATCTGAGCAAACTTTTATTTTTATAATAGTGTCTGTCTCTATTTATGTTGAGTTATATACCGTTTTTCAAATCTTCTTCTGTTATCAAATGTTTCATCAGCATTCCATGATATTTTTCATTTGGCTAAGACATTTGAATGGTTGAAGTAAAATAGGCACTAAGTTAAAAAAAAAACAAAAAAATAAGTATGCAGTTTCGTTCTATATGACATATAGAACGAAACTGCCTACTTATTTTTTTTTTTTTTTCGTACTTAGTGCCTATTTTACGTCAACCATTCATTTATATTCCTTCCGATCTTTAAAAATTGATAAACCCAATTTAGAAGAGGTTGAAAAATTTGTGTGAACATTTTTTGATCCATATAAATCACCCTTAATCTGTAAAAAAGGTTTGAAACTAATAATCTCGATTATTTTTTCAATCTTAGTTAAAAAATTGATTCTTATCTTAATATTGTAATTATAGACTGTTTTTTATAAATCTTTTTCCCTATTTTTTTGTTTTGGTAATTCATCCTACTGAGAGTGCTTTGTACCTTTTGTACCATCATTAGAAAAGTCTCAAAAACTTAATCTAAATTAAGTGCGTCTTTAGTTCGGTTCATTCAAAAACATATGTTCTTCTATAGTAAATGTACACAAATTCTTAGCATGCTAAACAATTAAACTGTATTTACTGTGGTCTAGCGACTTCCGTGGCCTTGTTGGTAGGAAATTTGACTTCCATTCAGAGGTTTGGTTTCGATTCCCGATAGTGCCCAATAAAAGGAACATGCCTAGTAAAATAGTTAATCTAGTAATACATAGATATACCAGTATATATCCTGTAAATATTTATACTCGACCGGACAGTTTCAAAATTTATTAAGATATTTGTCAACAACAGTATTTTAGTGCCAATTTTGATACGTGAGAGTGAAACGTAGATGGAAAAAAAGACTGAAAGAATCCAAATAAAAGTCCGGGTGATAAAATATGACAGAAAGATGAATAAATGGGTTAGGGATGAATGCGAACTTAAAACGGATGTTTTGAGTAATATTAAGAAGAGCAAACTGAGAAAGTTAGGAAATGAAGAACGATTGAATAAAGAAAGACTAACAAAACAAAAATGTTGTGCAAATATCCAGAAAAACACTTTCATATATTTGGGCATGCAGAATAAATGAATGACGAACGTATTACAAATAAAGTTTAAATGTAGTTTAATATATCGTTTAAATGTCAGTGGAAGATGTGGTAATGGAAGACCAAGGAAAGTATATTGGGATCAAGTGAATGATATTTTAAAGAAGGAAATGAAAAGTCAAAGAAAGCGTAGGAGTCGTTTGAGAAAGTGTATGGATCTATAAAAAGCAAAGAATGCGTGTCATGATAGGAAAGCCTGGCGCTCTGTCCTCTTGGCATACCCTGAAAGGGAAATGGTGTGATAGTCTATATGCATGTATATTTATTTTAATTTAAAAATTTGCTGATGAATTTAAAACATTTTTAAATTCAAAAGCTCAATTGTTAATTTTATTATTGATACACCTTTTTGCCGTTTTATGCATAAATGTTTTTACGTATTGATGTTTTTCTTTTATTCTTTGATTTTCATTTAAATTTTATGATATGTTTTGAGGTTTGTTGATTTGCTGGTTTTGTTTGAATTTTGCTTATTTTTATTTTGTTATATAATTCTGATATTGAAATATGACGTTTTCTAAAGACTGCGATCGTTACAAATTAATGAGTTAATGATATCTGGGCTCATCTCATACATCTGCACAATCAAGATACAGCCCCTACCAATAGACGGGTGAGACCAGCCGCGTGGACGCTAGATATATTTCAGCCTTGTATGTACATGTAAACTATATAACAAAAAATGTCATGTATAAACTTTTGATACAGTTATAAACATGTACAAACAATGTCTTAAAATAAACTTACATACTCACACATATGCATTCAAAGCATTAAGGGATAAAAAGAAAGAAGTAAAGGTTCATATATGGATAAAACAGTGGAATAAATAAGGCAAAGAATAATTGGCACAGAGTAACAAAAAAGAAAAACATATAATGGAGTATGGACAAGCGATATTTAATGCGTAAATAACTCTGAAGGTGTCTTGATATCTCAATATTAATTATTTTACTCCCAATATATGAATAGCCCTTAAAATATTTCTCATTTTATACATCGTACAGGTTCAAGTACAGTGTTTCAATATTCTTCCGTCCGTTAAAACAAAAAAAAAACAATTTCCTTTTTTTATTAGTTGAAATTTCCATTTTCTCTCTTTTCAACAGACTATTTTTCCGAGCAACTATGTAAGAGAATGTTTTGTGTCTTTTTTTAATTTGCCAGTGTCAATCATGTGTCTTTTTTGACTCCGTAAAACCTACCCGAGCCAAGTTATCATTTTTCACTTTGGAATTTCCAAAGACCAAACCGGAATTAATTCAAATTTAACTTGATCAATTATTTTTTCAAGTGAATAAACAGTCTATGGTAAAGGAACATTTTCAAAACTATTATTTTGTTATTTTATTCCACATATCATACTGTCCGGATTAGCATCGATACCCTGGCTGAATTAATATTTTACTAGTTGCAACCCGTGAAATATTCACGGAAGTAAAACAAATTCTACATTTATGAAAATATATATTCATAAATGTAAAATTTGTTTTATAATATATATATATATATATATATATATATATATATATATATATATATATATATATATA
>OX463853.1:18939914-19332230 GCA_949825065.1 Odontocerum albicorne
AAGAAATAGCAATACAGACAGCTCCTCTCAAACCCAAACTTTGGATCCGTTACATTGATGACACATTCATCATATGGGAACATGGAGAAGAAAAACTAAAAACATTCTTACAACATCTCAATTCAATGCATGCTCAAATTCGATTTACAATGGAATTAGAATACAACAAATCTCTCCCTTTTCTCGACGTCCTAGTTAAAAGACAAGATAATGGTACTATCGGATAACTCTTCTTAACGGGACTGCTTCGGATATTGACATATTTCATATCACATTACCAAAAGCAAAAGTAAATTTTCTTCTTAGATTAAGCGCGTTAGAAAGCACTCATCAACATACTTAAGTGACTGAATATATATGTAACATACGTTTGTGTGTAAATACTCGTTTGTATACATATGCATTATTTTTTATTTTATATAATTTTTTAAAAAAAAATTTTCCCTGCAATTTTTCTTCTTTTTTAATGTCTTGTATTTTTCAATGTAATTGGGCTAAGCCTGTTTTGAAAAAATAAATAAATAAATAAATAAATAAATACTGTCTTCAGAAAGGAAACACACACGAACAGGTATCTCAATGCAGCGTCACATCACCACCCCGCTCAACTTCGTGCAATACAAAATACTCTAATAACAAGATCCGAAAGACTGTCCGATGAAAATAACAGACTTCAAGAAATAAACACAATCAAGACAATATTATTAAAAAATGGTTATTCGAAGTCATCTACCCAAAAATTAATAAAAGATCGTAAACTAAAAACAAAAAAGGAACCTCAAGAGTATATCGAAAAAATGGTAAAATTGCCATATATAAAGGGCACAACAGACAGAATCAGCAAAATACTAAAAAATCATAAAATTAAAACAATCTTTAAACCATACAAAAATATCCAGACACTTTTAAATCAATTTAAAGACACAATACCCAATGAATCACATGGAGTATATGAAATACCATGTACTTCGTGTGAAAAAGTTTATATAGGGCAAACCAATCGCCGTATAGAGGTTAGAATTGAAGAACATAATCGTGATATAAAAAATAAAAATATTCATTCAACTCTGGCTTTACACAAATTAACCGAGGGCCGGATATTTTTTAGCTTTTGACAAAGCCCATTACTCTTCTGTAGAGGTTAATATGTGTTTTTTATTTGGTTTTAGCGAAGGGTTATATATGTTTATTTTAGGTTTTCAGTTACTTCGCGAACTGTAAATATTGGATTCTGACATCAGATCTACCTGGAGATCCCTCAGCAGCTTCCTTACAGCATTTTTTATTTTTGGTCTGGATGACTCTTATTAGCATTATTAGCAAAGCCGTTCATCATATATTTGGTTTTTGAAATATTCATTTTTAAACCAACTCCCCTGCTGACCTCTGCCAATTCTTGCAGTTGGTGCTGAAGATCATTCGGGTTTTGTGAGAATATAACGATATCGTCTGCAAATCTCAAATGGCTCAGGTATTTTCCATCAATCGCCAGCCCTTTATTTTCCCATTCTAGTTTTTTAAATATGTATTCCAGTGTAGCTGTGAATAATTTTGGGGAAATAGTGTCTCCTTGACGAACTCCCTTATCGATTCGGAAGGTTTCTGAGGATTTGTGGAGATGTATTTTTGCTGTTGCATCCTTATAGATGTTATTGAACAACTGAATGTACGCTCTATCAATACCTTGTGTCTTTAGAGCTTCTAGTATGGCAGTTTTTTTGACTGAGTCAAATGCCTTTTCGTAGTCCACAAATGCTAGATACAAAGGGAGTTCGTATTCCTCACATCGTTCTATTATTTCTCGCAGCACTTGAATATGATCCATGGTACTGAAACCCTTCCTGAATCCAGCCTGTTCTCGTGGTTGGTTTGTGTCAAAAGTACTCGAGAGTCGGTTAGTTAAAATTTTTGTAAAAATTTTGTAAAGAGTAGGTAGCATGCTAATTGGACGGTAGTTCTTAAGATCCTCTTGATCGCCTTTCTTATGGAGAAGTATTACAGTTGCAGATTTCCAATCTTCTGGAATGTCTTTTTCTTGAAGGCACTTGTTGAAAAGTGTTGATAAGATGGTATCCACTTCTCGACCTGTTTGTTTAAGGACATCTATGGACAAACCGTCGGTACCAGTGGCCTTACCGGATTTCATTCCTTTGATTGCGTATCTGATTTCTCCTGGCAAGATCGTTGGGATATTTTCATCCTTAGTTGTTTCTAGATTCAGATTTGTATCTGGTACAGTCACAGAATCTGTATCGGCATATAGTTCCCTGTAAAATTCTTCCGCTCTCTTCAGAATAAGGTCTCGTTGCTTGGTTACAGTATTATCAGACAGTTTAAGTGCAATGATGTGGCGTTTTCCTAAAGACATATTTTGCCTTAGCTTTTTCAGACTTCTTCTATTCTCAATCGTCCTTTGAACCATTTTTGTGTTATATTCGCGGATATCTTTACGAATATTTTTGCGTAGCATTCTATTGATCTCTGAGAAAGATGGTGATGTAGAAGCGGGTTGTGTAGATGTCATTTTTCTTCTTTGTTTCATAAGATCTAACGTTTCCTGCGACAATTTTGATTCTTTTTGAGAATATGAGCCGCCGTAGTTTGTTGCACTCTGTACTATCTGTTCTGCTATTGCTTCTATTGTAATCGGAAGCTGTGGTTCGCTGAGGATTTCAAATCGATTTTTGAGGTCTAGTTGGAATCCATTTTTGTTTTTAGCAAGTAGATCGTTGTTTATTATTATTTTCTCCTTTTTCTTAACCACTTTGAGACGTTCAGTTTTGGTGTTGATCCTTATTTTGACTCTTACTAGGCGATGATCACTGCCTGTTTTAAAGCTGTTGAGAACAGTGCAGTCTTGGACAGTAAATCTTTTGTTTGACAGGATGTAGTCGATTTCACTTGTATTACCTGTTGGGCTTTTCCATGTCCATTTTCTAGAGTTTTTCTTTTTGAAAAATGAATTCATAACACAAAGTGAATTGCTTTGAGCAAACTCCACAAGCCTGTTTCCTCTGTCATCTCGGGTGCCTATCCCAAATTTTCCCACTGATTCGTCATCTTTGTGGAGACCGCCGATTCTTGCGTTGAAATCTCCGATTACAAATTTGAAGTGGGATGTGTTTGCATCATACATATTTTGAACTTCCTGGTAGTACTCTTCGATACAATCATCAGAGTAACTCTGTGTAGGGGCATATGTCTGTATTATTTGTATTCGATATCGCTTGTTTATTTCGAAAGTTAGGGACGCCACTCTGTCAGAAGAGCTCTCAGTCGTGATGATGTTATTCACCCATTTCCTGTGGACAATAAATCCCACTCCGCTGGTTCTTCCATCCTCTGTACCTCTGAAATACAGATGGTGTCCATCTTTCAATTCTATGAGATCTTCTCCTTTTCTTCTGACTTCGCTTAGCCCTACGATATCCCAATTGATGTGCTTAAGTTCTTCTTGGAGTTCAGTGATATGGGCCTCACTTGAGAGGGTACGAGTATTGAATGTCGCGATGTTCATCTTGAAGCAGCCGTTACCGATCCTCCGTGTCCGTATCGAAGGCTCCCTTCTAGGACCGCTGCTGTAGCCCTGTCTAGGACGTCTTCCGGAGGGTGTTTTTATATATTGTTTCATCATTCATGAGGGTTTATTGGACAAGGGGTACTTTGGTCTCCCCTTATACCGCGCTGCCCAAGCGTGTTGGTATGAGGTTTTGTTTCGGGTTTTCCATCCCTATAGCACTCTTGTCGGAGTGTTGGAAGTTTTCTTATAATCTTATATCTTCCGGTAGAAGGATTAAGATGGAAGACGGGAGAGGTAGATCACTATCGGAGAGGAAATGGAGTGATAGTGAACGGCTCGGAGTCCTCGGGATCGCTAAGCCCGTGTTCGTCGGATAGACAAACCTCCTGAGTTCGTCGGATATATATATATATATATATATATATATATATATATATATATATATATATATATATATATATATATATATATATATATATATATATATATATATATATATATATATATATATATATATATATATATATATAAATAAATAATTGTCAAAATAAATAAGTGAATTGTTAAACACAATTAAATTAAATTAATTATTGTAAGATAGTAAACATACAGGGTCAATGACCGATGAACTTATTCATGGATTGTCACATGCTATGAACAACAACAATGTTTACTATTTATAGTATCTGCGACTTGACTAGCCATCTCCAAATACAAATAAATAATCTACCGCCAATTCATGCGCTAGAGCAAGGCAGAATATGTATCGCGAACTGGTTCACTCATTTGTATAAATTACCCGCACGCCGAGAAATAAACATATTATTATTGTCATTCATTCAACTGTCAAGACTTGTTATTTATTTGCCTGCTGTTCACTTTCGCTTTTTATCCGCATTCCTGAGTCTATATTTATTTGAATACAAATCAAGATCATCACGACGTATAAGATAAGCAACCCGCTACATTGATGTCCCTGAACGAAGAGGAACGCAGAATCGACTAAAACGAACATGGCGATGTCGTTATCAAGATCATCAGCACGTTCTAATAGGACACATGCTACATTGATAACGACCATCGCTATATTGGTTACCCCGGACGAAAAACTGAATACGTATTCCGACTAAATCGAATATCGCCGACTCGATAAACAGGAGGGGTAACCTGCTATATTGGTGACCCCGCACGAAAACTGAATACGTATCTCGACTATATCGAGTGTTGCTAACTCGATAAACACCGAACAAGTGCAACTCGACACCGGCATCAGCAGCAACGCGATGAGCATCATGAACAGTTTCGTCAACGAGATTTTCGAGCGCACCGCCGCCAACGCCATTCGCCTCGCCCACTACAACAAGATGAGCATCATCACCAGCAGAGAGATCCAGACCACCGTCAAGATTCTACTCCCCGGCGAATTGGCCAAGCACGCCGTCAGCAAGGACACCAGAGCCGTCACTCAGATACAACACAACATCTGATGTGGACGAGCCAGACGCCAGCTCATGTGAAGTCAGTCCTGGCGATCATCCACACGATTTACAGGATTGCCTCCCTCGACGAACTACTGACCGACAAGATGCTGGAGCAGACAAGCATTGCTACAACATCGATACAACTACGAACATCGATACAACCACGAGCATCGATACAACCACGCTACAACCACGATGCAATCACGCTACAACCACGCTGCAGCCACCAGCACCGCAGACTCCACCATCATCAAGCAACCGCAGATTAACCTTCCACATCGGATGCCATCTGCAACTTGATCTACATCATCACCATCATCATCAAGCAACCGCAGATTAACCTTCCTCATCGGACGCCATCTGCAACTTGATCTACACCATCACCATCATCATCAAGCAACCGCAGATCAACCATCCTCATCGGACGCCATCTGCAACTTGATCTACACCATCACCACCATCATCAAGCAATTGCAGATCCACCTTCCACCGCGGACGCCATCTGCAACTTGATCTACACAACCAATCATCGACGATCAACGCAACGACCAACCAAGCACCGCAGACAATCCAAATTTAGTGAGAGACGACCAAACCTACCTCCCGTTCCCGCATCACCCATCTGACCGACAGATCTGGGAAAAAACGCCACGCGCTGCTGTTATCTACGTACCTACTTCGACAACGGGAAACGGATAACCAGTCCAGGCGTCAGATGCACTGGAAACCTAACGTTCACGCAGGGCACGCGCTCTCTGCGTTCACTAGGAAGGGAGCTATGTAGGATACCTACCTAAATAAATAAATAATTTTCAAAATAAATAAGTGAATTGTTAAACACAATTAAATTAAATTAATTATTGTAAGATAGTAAACATACAGGGTCAATGACCGATGAAGTATTCATGGATTGTCACACGCTATGAACAACAACAATGTTTACTATTTATAGTATCTGCGACTTGGCTAGCCATCTCCAAATACAAATAAATAATCTACCGCCAATTCATGCGCTAGAGCAAGGCAGAATATGTATCGCGAACTGGTTCACTCATTTGTATAAATTACCCGCACGCCGAGAAATAAACATATTATTATTGTCATTCATTCAACTGTCAAGACTTGTTATTTATTTGCCTGCTGTTCACTTTCGCTTTTTATCCGCATTCCTGAGTCTATATTTATTTGAATACAAATCAAGATCATCACGACGTATAAGATAAGCAACCCGCTACATTGATGTCCCTGAACGAAGAGGAACGCAGAATCGACTAAAACGAACATGGCGATGTCGATATCAAGATCATCAGCACGTTCTAATAGGACACATGCTACATTGATAACGACCATCGCTACAGTGTCACTAATAACTTAAAACATTCTACATCTGTTTTCTTTAATTTGGTGTTTTTATTTTAATGTAGACATACCTAAATAAATACTGAATGTGTAATCATTCAAAGGTGTATACATTTTTCGGACACCCTTTATTATTTTGTAATTTTATTTAATTCGTTTTATTTAAATTGACGCTAAGACTCAGATATGTTTTATGTTACAGTTTCTTTACATAAACCTTTTTAATAAAAAATATACATAATATATAACATATTATTTATTTTCCTTATAAATTTTATTTATGTTTTTGTTCATTTCAAACTTACTACGACCAATTAACTGGGCGTGTCAGTGTTAACATGCAAAGTTAGTAAAAAGCAATTCAATGAAAAGCACGTTTGGGCAAATAAACATATACGTTAGTACTTAAGCACAAATATATAACTTATGTATCTAAATATATAACTTATGTTTCTAAATATATAACTTTAATTTAATAATGATTAATTAGACGAGAAAATTGCTGTTTTTAGCAGATATTTTTTTTATTAACCACGATACAACATTTACAATTGAAATAGTTTTTAATGCAAAGACAAACCGTAGAGAGTGCATAATAATACAAAAATCCACAATTTTCCAGATAAAGGGAACCACTTTACTAGGCAAGGCATGTGACGAAGTAGTCTCATTCCCAAATCGCTAATTTTATATACGAGTATATAAGCTCTTCTCCGATATGGTGTTTCTCTCATAGCCGATGTTCAAGTTACTCAGTCTTGTCACAGCTTCAGGAGTTGCCCAATGGATATCCTCCAGTTCTCCCGGAAATGAAAATTCCTTCACTGAGTGATCGACAGTCAATTTATTTATATACGTTCAGCGTGCAAGAAGCAGGTAGGATAAATTATTTTCAGCCCCATAAGTGGCGGCGTTGACTTGTGACTTCAAAAATTGCGTCGCTCTTCGAACTATTACTAGGCCCTTACTCATTTGCGACAATAAATTCGAAAACTACGTCATTCAGATGAAAAACGTTAAGATCGCAGTATTTTGTGTTCTCAAAATACTCAAAAGTTTATTACATTAACTACATTATTATTTATCGATTGAAGCGACGCGTTTGTGTTCCTTTTATGAACCCGGACGTTCACGTTATAATTGTGAGTGAGACCAGAATTTAACTCTTATGTTACGCTATAGACTACAATATAGAATAAACGCCATTCGACACGCATAACAGTAAAAATGGTAACCAACAAGCCTGAAGATAAAAGCTATAAGGTTCACGAAACGTCATCATTTTAGATTCAACTCCGAATGACCTAATGAATGTTTTCCTTTATAACATCGTGCTACATGACAAAATTGTTTGTGAAGCGTAGTACTCTAGAGAAGTCGGGATCACAGATCAAAAACCAAGAGTTAGATTTTGAGACGACTACGAACTTTGATTTTTTTTTTTAATTCTTAAGGACAATTCTTAAGGATAACACCTTTTGATAGACATTTTAATAAATTGGATGCTTCCTTTGACTGACTTACAAATGCTTAAAATTATTTGTATAATTAATTGTGCATCATATTTATTGTGTGATGCATGTAGTATGCGGCGCTGGCGGCATGAACCGCATACTCGCAACTGGCGGTTACGCATTCAAATAATACAGCGGGTGGACCACTAGTACTTGGATATGGATTGAATACATGCCTTCGTCATTTATCATTTTTAAATATAATTGTGTCGTTTGGAAGTACCCTGTTTCCTTTTGAGAGTTTCCTGCATTATAACACACAAAAATTGTTTGACATACATACATACCATTACGCCTTTTTTCCTGTTGGGGAAGGCAAAGTGGATAGAGTGCCAATCTTTTTATCGTGTCATACTTCCATCACCTATTCATCTTCTTTTCTTTCTCGTTTTGTTTACCTTTCCTTATTTCAAAATTTCATTTATTTTATTCAGCCATACTTTCCCCGTTCGTTCTCTATTTTTCGTCACCCAACCAAGTCAAAACCACCTCAACGTACTCTTCTTACCTTACTTAACGCTTCAATTTCCAATTTTCTCACATTCATCCTTAATAATTACATCTTTTTTTCTATCATACACCGACTCGCTATTTATACTTTTTAACAGTATAACACGTTAATTTATTAACATTTTATAAAATTTAAAACATAAATATTTATATTATTTACTGTTTGAATTCAAAACTTATAATTAATTTTACAAAATTATCAAGAAGACTTCTTATCTTATTATCAATTATATACGACGGGAAGGTTGGCATGGATAAGCCATTTTGGCAAATCTCAGTCGACAAGATTAATAAAGTTCATTACGCAAGCCCAACAACATGGAAGAAGTACACTTGGCTGCCGAGTCAGAGGCTTTTAGATAACGTGCAGCAAGGCCTTCGAGGTAGAGGGTGGAGGGAAACAGGGAGGATTCAAATATAGAAAAATCATCCGGGATGCTTAACTTTTTCATAAGACGCATCGCCAGATAATAAGAGGTAGGTTATTCTGGTTATTATTTTTTTGACAAAGACTTTTTTTGGTAAATAAGAAGACAATTCAATATTTTGGGTATCAAAACTTATCAAGTTATATCAAAATTATGGGAAAACAGAAATGCATATTTCTTTTTGTTCAATGGAGCACTAAAATATAGATACTCGAACTGTTTTAGTGCCCAATTGAATTAAATTTAAAAAAAATGTTTTTTTGCTTATCTTCTGTATCAAAATCTGCTAAGATGATAGTATTTTATATATTTACATTATATAGTATTTGGGTTGTATTTTATAAAAAATAAATATTTACATTATGGTATATAGTATTTGGGTTGTATTTTATATATTTACATAGTATAGTATTTGGGTAGTATTTTATATATTATTTATTATTTTATATTTATATTATTTTATATTTTATATATTATATAGTATCTGGGTAGTACTTTATACATTTACATTAAATAGTATTAGAGTAGTATTTCTTATATATACATAATATATTATAGTATTTTACATATTTACATTATATAGTATTTATGGTAGTATTTTATATATTTACATTAAATAGTATTTTATATAAATTCATTATATAGATTTTGGGTAGTATTTTATATACTTAAATACTATGGTATTTGGGTAGTATTCTATATACTCAAATGCTATAGTATTTTATATACTTACATACTATAGTATTACGGTTGTACTTTATTTATTTCCATACTATAGTATTTAGGTAATATTTTATATTTTTAAATTCTATAGTATTGATGTATTTTGGTGGCATTTTTACTCAGATGATGAGCGAGTGAAAAGGAATATCGAACGGTTTGGTAGCGATAAGAAACAAAGTCAATGGGGTATTAAGACGTATATACTCGAATCGGACAGTCTAAAAATCTTGTAAAATAAAAGTCTGTACTAGTATTTTGATGTATTCGTATGTGAATGAAACGTGGACTTCGAAAATGACTGAGAGAAACCGAATTAATGCTAGAAACGCATGCATTAAAAAGATTATACGGGGTGACAATGTATGACAAAATAGGGGATAAAGACATTAAGGATGAATGTGAACTTAAAGCTGATGTGTTGAATAATATGAAAAAGAGCACGCTGAGATGGTTTGGGCTTGTGGAATGTATTAAAGAAGAAAGACTCACAAAATAAATGTAAGTGAGATACGTGTGAGAGGAAACCCAAGAAAAGGATAGATGGATCAAATGAATAATATTTAAATTGTTGGAAACGTGGAAAGTCAGATAAATTGTAAAAGTTGTATGAGAAGTGAAGGAGACTAAGGATGTGTGTCGAGATAGGTAAGTCTGGCGCTCTATCCTCTCTGGCTACTATGACAGTGAAATTTCGTGATGGTTTGAATGTATTCATGTACGTATATACTATATTGATATAAATAATTTGGTTTTATATTTATTTACTTATTAAAACTAAACTTTTTTTTCCCAAGTCACCTTGTTCCCATTCATGTATCGAAAAATCATCGCGTTTTAAGGATGCGAAACATTCACGCGAAGGTTTTTATAAAGCACTAAAAGGAAAATTCGAAATTAGCCGGTTTGGTAGAAAATACAGTAAATAATTGAAGAGGGAGCCTCTACTGTCGCTATCGTGATGGAATTGATGTACTGAAAATATACCGCTGTTAAGTAGTGAATCTGAAATTTTAATCAATCTCGTTTCATGCTTTTTAACCCAATTCACGACATGTGTCGTGACGTGTTTTATAAAACTTTGAAAGAAAAAAAGCGTTTTCCCTTCTAAGCAATTTTCTATTCGTATGGTATCTTTCAACATCCGAATTGATGATACGGACATGTTGAAGAGCGTAACCGGGAGATAATATTTACTTCAACCCTAGTAATCGAGCTTTCAGGTTAAGAACGTTGTCGGTAGACATTGTCATTGGTCCAGGGAATCGAATCTCCTGGTTAAGAACCACTAAAATAGGCAAGTAACTCCCACGTTTAGAGTGCATTTGGAGTCCACTCATGATGGAGAAGGTATAGAAAAATATCTACGATATCACTATTTGAGTGAATTTGATGTCTATCCATGACTTTATTCTACTCCGTTTATTTTGAGCATGCTCGGATATAACCCCTCGAGTGTAAGAAGAAATCTTCGTCTCCTGGTATACGTTGTCAAACTCGTTCTAATAGTTGTGAGCTATCCAAAATTACTAGAAAAATTTGCGTTGAATGTTCCTGACAATTACAACACTAGACTGGGCCGACACAAAATGTTCTCAATCACATACGCAAGAACGGGTCTTTCAGCTGTTATGCCTGTTGGAAGGGTCTTAGCTCTTTTGAACGGGACTGTTTTGGATATTGACACATTTCATATCACATTACCAAAAGCAAAAGAAAATTTTCTTTCAAGATTGGGGGCGTTAGAAAGCACTCATCAACGTATTAAAGTGACTTTGAATATATGTGTGTATGTATGTATATATTTATATGTGTATGTATTTCCAATTATTTGTATCCCTTTACACACTCCTATCTCTTGGCCAGAATTTATTTCTTACAGTTGCAACATTCTGAGAATCGATTTGATAACCGCACATATTGTATCATATTATATAAACATTTATTTCACATCTCAACAGAGTGACCCACTTGAAAACTCGTATCAACATATCCCGTTCCTCTTCAAACATTAGTCGGGTTTGTTATTATTTTTATAACAGAACGGCCTGACGACTAATCAAATAAAAAACACAAACCTAACCGAAGATCTCTGCGGCTTACTTGGTAAGATGCCTGTCTTCTATTCCGGGGGTTAAGGGTTTAATTCACTCCCAAATGGTAGGGAAAGTCGAGTTGAGATATCTCTACTTACTGGATTGCGACTATTACCCATTTGTTGTGTCGGAATTGACTGTACTCGTAGATGGTGATATTTCCTATTTCACGAAAACTATTTAAGATGCCGATCTGTTTAAACTAGTAATAAGTAAAATAACTTTGCCAAGTGCTCATCCCTTGTTATAGAGTAATGAGAGTTCGTTTTTTCTTATGTAATATTTTACATACATACATACGAGGATATACAATCACGCCATTTCCCTGTCGGCTACTACGGATATTGACAAATTTCATTACACATTATCAAAAGTAAAAGAAAATTATCTTCTTAGGCGGGACTTTAGAAAGCACTAAAATGTTTATTTAAGTTCCTTTTGGCTATTCAATTATTTGAAATGTGTTAACAATTGTTGTTAATTCCAATGTTATTAGCCTAAGCCTGTATTGTGTAATGAAATACAATAAATAAACTAGCAGGACGCCATCAAACGTGTTGGAAATACTACCGCACAGTGACAGGGAACAAGCTCAAACACGTCTAGCGCATACTAGTTGTATTACCAAATGAACTCTTGAACCGGACTTGTACCCATTTTTAAAACTTTTTTTGGAGTACCACCGATAATGGATCCAGAAACTCTCGGATAAAAAATCAGCGTCTTACCAGCTAAACCACGAAGGCCGTCATCTAAGCCGTAACAAATTAAAAATAGTGTTAATAGATTTATGTGTTTAAAGCTTCATATTTGATTTTTTTTTTCGAATGAAGCTTTGCGCGTTTTCAGACAAAATTTGTATTTTCAAGTAATTATGCAAATCACTACATATCTGTGCAATGCTCATGTTTGGTGTTCAATGCACCACCGCTGGGCCAAGCGGTTAGCCGCAACTCCGCCGAACAATATTGCAAAATGCCTAGTGCTAATTCCTATCAGATATACGGCCGCGCTTGCTGCGATATATGCACCTGTGTGGTTAGATGCAAGATAAAAATAAGATGCAACAAATTCGGTAATGCAGTTATTTAGACCGATACCCACATTTGAAAGGGTGAAATCAAAAGAGGTTCAAGAGAAATTTTAAAAAAAAGTAGTAAATTTTTTTACAAAATAAATTTCCTTCAAGTAAAGATAAGAAATTGATGCTGTAAGTGGAATTAAGAAAAAAATGTTCATATCTGGTATTCACTTATAGCTTTTTCTAGTTGGCTTAAAGAGATAACTACATGACACGAAATTCGAAAGTTTGTACTGTACTCGTATACAGCGAAAGCTTAGAACTATACAGGACCGAGCTGCATAGCCACACGGTAACGCTCTGGACTTTCGTGCGTCGCCGGTTCGAACTCCGCGCTGTGATATACCTCTCGAATGACACAGACATCTTTTCCGCCCAGTATTTGGGAGCATAAGGACACCTTCCACTTCGGTTATATACACTTTTTCAAAAAGAGAGAAAAAACTTGCCGGTGTGCTTCAATCCAGTACAGCGGTATGGCCGGTGAGTTTGCTGGTTTGCAACGACTCACTCACTCAAAAAAACAAAAAGTCAAAATGGTAAGGGGTTCCTCGACTACGATGTTCAACAACGAACGAATGAGTATTCGTCGTTGTTACTGGGCCACGTAATCGAGGATCCCCTCGCCATTCCAAAGTCACTTCAGTTGGAAAGCGAAGTGTACCGTGGAGTTTTTCCTTTGTTTCTTTTTTTCTCCTTTAAGTAAGTGAGCCATTCCACACCAGCAAACTCACCGGTCACACCGGCATACTGGATCCGGTGGCACATCTGAAGTGAGACGATCGGAGCACACCGGTATTTTTATTTTTCTGAAAGAATAGATATAACCGAAGTTATATGTATTCTCAAACCCCCGAATACCAGGCGGAAAAATGCCTGTCATTCGAGGGGAGTAGCACAGCGCGGAGTTCGAGTCGGCGAACTTCCGCACGGAAGTCCAATGCGTTACCGCGCGGTCATGCACCTCAAAAAAGTATTACACAATAATACAATGACTTGCGAAAGACTTACAAAACAAACACTTATTTCTGATATATATTTAGAACAAAGAAGAAGTAGGCCAAAGAAAGCAAAGGAATAAATATAATAGTGGAAATTTTGAATGAGAAAAAGGTAACTAATATGAGAAACGGAAATATAGGTATAAAAGTATGTATGAAAATGGAAGAGACAAAAACTTTATGCGAGAATAAAACACGTTGATAAATGTCCTCTTTGTTAACCCCTAAGAGGACCTGACGTGATGGTATGTACGTAAAAATAAGAAAGTATTAATTTTAAATATGTAGCTGCTTCTTCAAGGGTCGAGATAGCCATGATGATCGCCAACCTCCGAAGAAGAGAGGATATTTGAAGAAGATGTCCTTATTAATTGTTAACGTTTAATGATCGAGTTATTCTTCGTTTCTTCGGTCACGTGACTCGGAGAGGAAATGATCATTTTTTTGTACACAGCACAGAGAGACGCTTTTCAACCCCGAACTCTTCAATAATGATTCGATTGGTTCTTATGACAATCCATGGAAAACGCACGAGACCCCAATACGAGTACAATATCTTAAAGGCATCAATTATATAGAAAGGGAAGATTTTCCCCGTTCTTTGAGTTTTATTTTAATATTCCAAAATTGTTTATGTGAATCTGGTTAAATAAATATTTTAAATAGATTGCCTCATTTTCATTGAAATATCAGTTGAACCATTTTACCAATAAAACTATTAATTTTGCAAACCCCGATCATGTTCATCGTTTTGTTAATAGTCTCCATGGTAATACCACAAATTTATAGGTGCCGTGGCCCAGTGAATATTGTGCTTGCTTACCGACCTTAACGACCTTCTTAACCTAGTTGGTAAGAAGTCTATCTTCCCCCGGGGGTTTCGGGTGAGATTGTTGGTGATGCCCAATGAAGTGTTAAATAAATAAATAAATATTTGTTTAAATAATTCAGTTATCGCTTTGTGGAACTCCATAATTAATATAAAATTAAAACACCATCATTTTGTTTTATTTTTTATATATTACATTTTTTATTTACATATTACACAACAAAAAGTCTAGGAAAAGGCAAAAAAACAAAACAAAAATGTCATATATATTATAATCATTTAATATGTTGTTTATAGTTAAGGCATTAACGTTGTGGAGGTTTAAAGACATTGTAATTTATTTTTATCAAACACTGTTTATTCCACTTTTTTTGTGACGGTATAACCCTACCGGTTTCAAGGCTTTCACTTCATCTTATTATATGTTTTTTTATAAATAGGACTTTACTCCATTTAAATAGGACTTTGCTCCATATAAAAAACATATCATATGAAATAACCAAAAATATTCCAAGTCACATAAAGCCAGCTTTTTACACTATTTTTAATCTCCGAAAACTCTTATTTAATGGGAAAGGCAAAAATGGAATACTTAGCAACAGTGGTATGTATAAACTTTTATGTGCTGACTGTAATCATTTATATATAGGAAAGACAGGAAGATCTTTTGAAAAGAGATTTCGTGAACACAAATCCGCCTTAACAAATCCTCTAATTTATTCTGAAATGGCTAATCATTGTCACCGTGAGAATCATACTTTTTCTATCGATGATGCCAAATTCTCACATATCAGTGGTAACGGAAATAAATTGGACAGATTAGAGGCCCTAGAAATTTCTAAGTCAGTACACCGATCGGAACATCTGTTGAACAGTTATTTCCCAAAAATCTCTCCGCTCTTGGCCGAAATTATCCCGTGCCTCCCTCACCCCCCAGCTTCCAACCGTTGAAGCGTGTATATCGGTACCAGCTCGAACAGCATTTAGTCTTGTTTGCACTCCCCTGAAGATGAGGTGAAAGCCTTGAAACCGGTAGGGTTATACCGTCACAAAAAAGTGGAATAAACAGTGTTTGATAAAAATAAATTACAATAATCATTTAAATTTTTCCTCTTCTGCGCTTCTAGCTCTATTTTCGCTTAGTACCATAAACAACAGATAGTATAGATGCTTTTACTATATTTTACCATAAACTACACACATACTAATGTAATTGATATATGCTTCAGTTCTTGTCTACTCACCTGATGATGACACAGTAAGTGTTGAAATGTATTAAGATATGCAAAAATAAAGTGTTATAATTTTATATTAAATAAATACTCGTACATATCATCACGCCAACAGATCTTCATATTTCTATCCAAATACACTACTAACGCTTCCTTGACATTCATACATCTCTTCCTGAATCCAGATTCGCATTTCGAAATTAAATTAAATTAAATTGAACAAAATATTAAATAGAATAATGTAGAATAAAACGGAATAAAAGAAAATGAAACAAAATTTAATTTTATAAAATTAAATTAAATAAAATAATTTTAATAACATTAGTTGAAACAAGTTGAACAAAAATGAAAATTTAGATTTTTTTTATCAACCTACCAAAACACGGCATTTGTATTTTACAAAAAACTATAAAAATTAATCACTTGTAAAAATCTGAAAAAATATATTTATGGTCTACTCTATTGATGCAAATTATAAACCGAAAACCGACAAAATCTAAAGGTTAAAGTGGGGTTTGTGTGTTGAGGTGTTTATTAGTATTTTTTCTGGTTTAATGTATAAAACATTTAAATAAAGCGATGCACTTAATAAGTGTTTCAATAAACTTCCATGAAAAAACGTAGACCATTTCTGTCTGGCATTGGATGAATTCATCCATGTTTGTTTTTCACATTTTAAAGGATGTTAGAACTTGGCCTCAAGTCACAGACCAGGTTCCTTCTGAATGGCTGCTAATAATCCTCGTGGAAAGAGGAGTCCTATATAAACTTTTTGCGAGAAGGGAAACTTCTGAAGCTGAAATTGTGCCACAAACAGAAAGCCGAAAGTCTGGGAAATTCAGAATTTGACTTCCTCTAACACATTTTGAAGTCATTTGGTTTATTTCGTTTCACGAAAATATGACAAGTGTTAAAATTTTATTTGTTACATTAAAAATATTACCATTTTTATTTATTTACAATCTAGGACATATACTCTATGTAGATCATTAACATTTTTTACTATCCATCAAAATTCAGAGTGCAAATGAATACAGGATGTAAAGATGAAATAGAGAATTTTCATATGATTAATTTAAATACTATAGAGCAGAGTTTCTCAAACGTATTTAGCTCACCGCCCATTTTCACTAACCATCAAAATTCAGAGTACAAAATGAATACAGAATGTATATATGAAATAGAAAATTTTCATATAATTAATTTAAATACTATAGAGCAGAGTTTCTCAAACTTATTTAGCTCACCGCCCATTTTTCGATCCCTTCCCCCCCTCAGAAAATCTCTATATGTTATTTTAATTTCACCAATATTTTATGTAACTGTATGTATTTTTTTATTTCAAAAAGTCAGTTTGGAAATAAAACAACTTGGAACTGAAATTCTAATGCATTAAAATTAAGCACTCTCTCAAATGTATTTCCTGCAGTTCATTTTGAAATATATATGATACATATGTACAATTTCGGAATATATTTATATATGTTACATATGTACACACTACATTGCTGGCAAAAAAACCTGAGGTGGTACGTTATTTGTGGGTTTACTTTTTTTTATTTTTTCTGCCATCTATTTTTTTTCTTAATCTACATGTACAAGGGTATGGAGTGAAAATTATCTAGTATCCTCGCGGCCGGGCTCGGCCTATATTGGTGGGGTATATCTCGGTCGGGAGGATGGCAGGAGATGAGCGCAGACGTTTTGATATCTTATCTTTTAAATGTATTTTTTGATATTTATCTTGAGATATACCATATATGTGATTTTGAAATGTATTTAAATATGTGCATACTATGTTGCTATCAATAAACCTATATTTATTTATTTATTATTAAGTTATTCATAATTTTCTTGTTTTTTTTGCGTGTTTTAAATTTTATTTATTTTAAAATATGCTGTCCTGGATTCGCCCGTGCCGTAGAATAACTAAAAACCAAGCGTTACTACTTTCCATGAAGAACTTCTTTATATATATAACTTTAACAACTGCTCGCGTGCAATTCGCGCCACACCAAAATCTGTTTAAATGATTTATTAAAAAAGTTTAAAAAACGAACATTTCGGATATAAATAAAAAATAATCACGGGAAAGTCACAATCTTATTGGAATAATAATAATATCCTTTGTGTGTAATCATCGGCACCAAATACGCTTACTTGCACTGTACTAATCTGATAAGTCTAATAGATATTTAAGACTTCTCACTTATTTCAAGTGTTGTACTTGACAAATCATGCACAGATTGTAAACTTGACAAATCATGCACAGATTCCTGCCGATGTGAACTGGATTTGTAAGAACCCGCGTAAGGGGAAAGTGCACGCAACTACATACGTGCTAACACTCGGTTCTTACGACCTGTTATCGTGTTTTTTAGATCGACTGGTTTTAACTTATATTTTACAATGTACGTTTCTTCGAAAAATAAGGCGACCCTTACATTATTATACGACCATTGGACAAACGTGTATGAACAGTTGATAGATATGATTATTGTGATGATACGTGTGTTTGTATAGTCAAGTGGATAAGTGTTCGCTAAAAAATATAATATTTAGGTGTCACCGCAGATTCCTTCAATGCCTACAGGGTGTCGGTAGCACCTACTTGATAGAGAAAGTACATAAGTTTAAGTTAAATACTAAAGAAAATGTTCATATATTTCAATTAAATATAAAGATGGTTCAAATGTTTCATTTAAACACGACAGAAAGATTCACATGTTTCATCTAAATATTATAAAGAAAGTTCTCAAGTTTAATTTAAATACAATAAAAAAGTTCATACATTTTATTTAACTAATACAGAAAAGGTTTGTATGTTTAATAGAATTATTATAGAGAAAGTTAACATGTATCATTTAATAAAAAAATATTTGAAATCGAAACACCAACATGATGTCAAAAAGATGAACATGCATACGTACTACTGTACTGCACATAACAAGGCCAGGCTTCAGGTCCGTATGCAATAGATACAAATATTTATTGAAAATGTGAAATAAAAAAATGCAGGAAGTCTTCTAAATTTATTTAAACAGAGCTGTAATTTTGTTAATTGAAAAGGTAAAAAAAAGAATTATTGATAGTTAAAAAAAAATTTATTCAACAAATTTATTTAAATATTTAAAACTCTTCCATGAATTTTCATGAATGGACGACAGAAAAATTGTGAAAAAATATCAAAAAGAGTTTCCCAATTGAAGAGAAAATAGAAGATGTGAGAAAAATGGCTTTGATTGATGAAAAAAGGTATGTGAGATATATTAGGTCCTTACATATGAAATTGGCGTTTTGTTTGGGAGGAACATAAAGTTGATTTTTTTTTAATATAATATATTTATTTAATCAAAGTATGTACCATTGCTATCTATGCACTTTTGCCATCTCATAGGTAGTTCATCGATCCCTTTACTAAAAAAACCATTCGGACGGGAATCAATAAAATCTTTGAAGTCGGTTTGGACTGCCCCATCGGAGTTGAATTTTTTTCCCTTGCAAGAAGTTATCCAAATTTCGAAAAAAATAGTAATCTGTTGGGGCAAGGTCCGAAGAGTACGGTGGATGTCTTAGACATTCCAATTGAAGCTCTTCTAATTTGGTAGCCGTCTGTTGTGCAGTGTGTGGTCTAGCGTTATCATGAAGCAGCAGTGGCCTAGAGCGATTAACCAGCCTCGGTTGTTTAGCAGCTAGCTTTTCCATCATGGTTTGCAGTTGCTGACAATAGACATCTGCCGTAATCGTCTGGCCAGATTTAAGAAAGCTGTAGTGAACGACACCAGCACTAGTCCACCAAACGCTCACAAGTAACTTTTTTGGAGTCAATTTTCGCTTGGGGCATGGTTTGGCTGGTTCGGCAGGGTTCAGCCATTGCGATGAGCGCTTCCGATTATCATACAGGATCCACTTTTCATCACAGGTAATGATTCGATTCAAAATCCCTTCATTATTGTGCCGGTTGAGTAATGCAACGCAGCAGTCAACGCGCGTTTGTTGATTTGCTTCACTCAATTCGTGAGGTACCCACCTTTCAAGCTTTTTCACCTTCCCAATTTGCTTCAAGTGGATTAAAACAGTTTTATCACTAACACCGCAGCCTGCAGCTAACTCGGACGTGGTTTGCGATGGATTCGCTTCCACAATAGCCTTCAATTCTTCATTATCAACTTTGGTCTCCGGCCGTCCACGGGGCTTGTTCTGCAGGTCGAAATTTCCAGAACGAAAACGTTGGAACCAAAAACGCACTGTGTTTTCTTTTGCGGCACCGTCGCCATACACATCATTAATCCTTCGAGCCGTTTCTGCAGCACTGGTGCCACGGTGGAACTCGTACTCGTAAATAACGCGATATTTCAAGTTTTCCATTTTGTAAACTGAGTGACGCAAAGAAAAAAAACAATTGAGGAAAAAACAAATGAATTATAATTTTCGAAACACAAATACTTGAGTAAATAGCTGTATAAATTTGAATTTGGAATTCCTAACCAAAGAGAAGATATATGAGATCAAAGTTGCCAGTACGGCAAAACGCCAATTTCATA
The DNA here is from genome assembly GCA_949825065.1 of Odontocerum albicorne. Classification (NCBI taxonomy): domain Eukaryota; kingdom Metazoa; phylum Arthropoda; class Insecta; order Trichoptera; family Odontoceridae; genus Odontocerum; species Odontocerum albicorne. Next base: position 18,960,230 of record OX463853.1, read on the forward strand.
TGTAAGGACCTAATATTACAGCTTTTTACAGATGCATAAGAATTTGTAAAAGTATTTCTTTCAGTAAAAATAAATTATTTTCTTTTAATTGATTTGGTATTTCTATTTTAAAGAATAGATTTTTAAAGAATAGATATGACCAAAGTCATAGGTATCCTTATTCCTCCGAATACTAGATGGAAAAAAATTCCTGTGTCATTCGAGGTCAATAGCACAATGTGGGTTTTGAACCGGCGATCTTTCGCACGGAAATCAATTGAGTTACCACACGGCCACACAACTCTTGACTAGCCATGCCCTCGACAGAGTAATGGAGTGGCAGTAGTATGTAAAATCCAAGCATAAAACATCCCAGTTAGACCTTTTTGAATAAAACCACTATATTCTTTATAATTATTTTGTACCATTCAAATTATTAATTTTAATAACCGTTAATGTGAGAAAAATACGCGAGGAATCAAACAATGGAGAAATCTGAATGACGGGCTTTTCGCTGTGTGGACGTGGACGTGGCAAGGTGTGAGGATAGGTGCAATGTATAATTAATAATTGCTCACATTCGCTTAACGAAACGGGATAGGCAATTGATAGTTCGGCGTGAACAGTTCGTGTAATGGCTACCAACTGTCGGAACACCATAACATAACACGTCCGGCGGGGCGGGCGGGTAGATGGCGCTGGTGTAGGCGCCTGGCACCGCTTCACCGCTCCTTCTCGCTACAGCGCCACAATCAATTACCGCTACGGCCGTAGACGCTTTCACATTATCAATTAAAGCTTTTGGAAGGCTTTCGTGATCCATCATCCGTTAGTAGTCTCTGGATTGGACTGGCTAAGAAAAAAGAACTATAATTGCATTTTGAGAATTTCATCACTTTTACGAAATTTTGTTTATATATCATATATACTTAAGGCATTAATTAACACAGTGGGGGTTTAAAGACATTGTAATTTATTTAATCAAACACTATTTATTCCACTTTATATAACGGTATAACCCTATCGGTTTCAAGATTTACCCCCCATAATCAGGGGAGCACAAATTAGACTGAATGATGTTCGAACTGGTACCGACATACACGCTTCTAACGGTAAAAAATCGGGTTGGAGATTACGGGTGGAGGGAGGCAGGAGACAATTTCAGCAAGCAGCGGTGAGATCTTGTGAATATATGTGTTGCTAAAAATGTTCATGCCAATGCACTCTGACTTCGATATTTCTAGGGTCTGTACAATTTATTTCCGTTACTACTGATATGCAAGAATTTGGCATCATCGATAGAAAACGTATGATTTTCACGGTGACTATGAATGATTAGCCATTTCAGAATAAATTATATAATACTACTGTACGTGTATTCGTTTATTGTATGATTGCTGTTGTATTTCAGTGAGCGAATATCATTGACAGATCAAACCCAAAGTTCCTATAGCAAGGAAATTAAACTTCCAAGACGCTCGGTTATTTTAATCCGCTTCAGCCTTTCTTTAGGTAGTTTAATGTAGCGTTTTTTTTGTGTTGCTATAAAGCACTATAACGGTTTATTAAAATGCTTTTAAGAAACACAAAAATAGAGTTACATAAAAGTTAATTAATTTTAACTCACATCTATTATTTTCACACTCGAGAAATTGCATTTTCATATTTTTTTACATCAGCAATACTTAAATCTATTGTATTATACTTTAGTTCTAAACAGTACGACCTGGCGGGTTTATTACCATATGATAATCTCTTCCAACCAGTCGGAAAGGTTTTTAAGAAGCCTTAAGTGGAAACCAGACTCAAACTCTTTTTTTATGTTTGGATACCAACGGGAATCGAATCCACAACCCTCAGGTTGTTAGACTGATGTTTTACTATCTAGACCATGAATTTCATCTCTCCTTAATACTTTAAGATTCAATCAAAATCAAGACAACCTTTCCCAGTGCCCGGCTGGTTTTTGAGGAATTCTTATTTTTGTGAAGGGTTTTCTAAAATTACTTTATCTATGTAAATATTAAGAATATTCTAATAAAATTTGTACGAGTATATTTATTTTAAATACTTTAATAATTTAGTTTAGTACGTTCATTCTGCCAACATCTTCCTTTGGAGAGAACTACATCACAATATTTACACATGTACCGGGTTTTACTTCTCTTCATATGCATAGTACACACTTGCGGTTTTCTTTTGTCAGTTGATAAAATATACATCAACACATGTTTAGATACATTATTTGAAAATCTGTTTAGAAGATCTTGAAAAATTCTTATTCCATTCAGACCTGGAGACTGCAGTTGGTCTCCATATTCAAACGTCAAAATCTTTAAGATCTGACCCTTCACTGCAAACACTGATGCCCCGACATTCGAATCTCCATGATTAATCATTTCATACATATTTTCAGTATTAAGGGTATTTATTGTCCGTGTAAGAAATCACGATTATACCAGAAATCAAGATCAGATTAAATGGCAGTTTCAGTTTTTTTTGGAAGAGGTGCCGATCACGTGAAAGCACGGGACCGGGGCTCAACGCGAATCTAGTTTATCACGTTAAAATACGAAGCGGGATATAAGTGTTAACAAATGGAACACATGGACATGGGCGAAAAGTCAGGATGCTCTTAGCTTCTTTGATATTTTTGACATTTTCGAGTATACTTGCAAAACACATTATTATATAACGTAAAAATATAAATTAAGACATCGAAAATTATAGATTGGTTTACCTTGCACATATTTAGTTTACAAAGTATATTCTAAATTTTAGTGTAATTTCTGAATATAAAATAATCTTCATCCCTTTATTTTGTACAATTCGAAATGTTCCCACTTGAGTTGCATTACTCAGAAAAAGAACACTTGAACGATTATTTAGATTTAGTGATATAATTGTTTCATGTACTAATTTGATTGAATTTCGACATAATTTGTTTCTAATTTTGCTGAGAAACTCGACCTTTTTGTCAAATTTTAGTTAGAAATTCGGTATTATAGTCATATTTCAAATGATTATCCTGAATAATTCACAAATTATTATATCCTCCTCCTTTATGACTCCATCTTTAATTATCAATTTAACATTTTCACCACTTTTAACTCGACTTCTCGCTATGATAAAGTAACTTTTCGAAACATTTAATTTTAATCGATTAATACAAAGCTAAAGAGATTTTTCAGATGGTTGTAGCATATTTTACATGACTCTAACTAAAATATTATACATTAGTTTCATTTCAAATACACGTACCGACATCCTACATTCTTGGTTGACGCACATAACCTCAAATCAAGAGTACTCGTGCATCGATTAAGCCCGTATGATACAAATGGATGACCCATCGGACATCTCTTAAAACAACTATAATTTCAAAATATTATTTATCAAGAATTGAAAAATCATTAAATATGACATCACGCACTGGAGATTAATTTATTTTAAATACATTATTTATATAGAGCTGTTTCATTAAAAAATGTACCTCAAAAATGCTTTATATGAATTTACCATATAAAATATATTATTTATAAAGCTTCCCTGGCGATGAAGTGAAAACCTTAAAACCGGTAGAGTAATACTTTAGTAGAAAATACGGTTTTAGTGAAGTCGAAGTAGAATGAATTTGTAAGAATGAATTTATTAATACTACTCAATAATTTCAGATGTAATGATATCTGAAAGTAAAATAAAAACAGGGCTATCAATAAGGTGTAACAGATCTGCCATGACTATATACCTTTATGTTTAGCTTTCGTAATACATTGTATTACATTTTCATTATTTTACAGTAAACAAGGCTTATGTGTAAAAACCCACAGGCTGGGAAACCACCATAGGTAATCGAAAACCGAGATCGCACAGTGGGAGACAAGTCTTCAACGATAGGCGAGGTTTTCGCATTATTTTATATTATATGAATACATTTTAAAATTACATCTTTAATTAGTCTTTCGTTGTATACAGTACAACTTGGAGGTTTTATTGTCATATGACATCTTCCAACCAACCGGAGATGTTTTAACAAGTTATGAGTGAATACAAGACCGGAATTCTTTTTAAAAAAATCGGGAATCAAATCCGCAATATCTATGTTGGAAGACATACGTCTTACAAACTAGGCCACGGAGAGCGTACAAATACTTACTGTATTAATAAATAGGTGTAAAAAATAAGCGTGAAATTCGTCCTTTTATGAATAAACCATATCGGATGACAATATCATAATGTAAAAACGCCATAAAAGGGATCAACCGAAATTACATCACGTAAATATTTTCAAAAAAACTTAACATCATAAACAACTTCATAAAAAGAAACTTGACTGAATTTTAAGAAATACGACAGAATACTTTTTTAGATTAATGGCAGATATAAAAATTTTACGTCCGTTGTAGATGTCAGGTTTTGAAGAGAGCATCTTAAATTGACGAGTTTTAAATGGAAACGATTTCGACGAGCACCTGGAAAAAATCGGATGGAAGAAAAATTTATACTCAAGTTTTCATTTTCGTTTACCGATCGTCTACCCCACGGGTATCAATCTTCATTCATTGTGACACATTGCTGGTAGAAAGGTGTCAATTATGACATTTATCCTTAAATGTCGTCAAATAAATGAACTTGAGCTTTTAACGATAAGTTTTGCAGTGTCCAATTTCAGACTGAAATCCGATACGCAAGTCGTCGACCTGCGTTTGTATTTTAATCAATATATTCATGTTCAGTCAATTTTAAGCTTAGAAATATTCTAAATCTATGGATTTATTGATGAAAATAGTAATAAAGTAAATAAAAAAATTATTTGTTGACAGCAATGTATATAGTACGTAAAGTAGGCAGAGAGGAGTAGGTTTTCGCCTCTTCTACTTCCATACAAATTCTCATACACCTCCTACGATTTCTCTGACTTTTCACATTTCCTTCTTTCAAAATATCATTCACTTGATCCAACCATACTTTCTTTAGGCTTCCATTACCACGCCTTCCACTCACATTTAAACGATATATTAAACTACATTTAAACTTTATTTGTAATACGTTCGTCATTCATTCATTCTGCATGCCCAAACATATGAAAGTGTTTTTCTTGATATTACTTAATACTTAAGTAAGTTCACATTCATCCCTTATCAATCAGTTCATTCCGTAACTTGTAATAATTAACCATTTTAAATGTTAAGAGCCTAACGAATGCATGATATGACAAATAACTACAGCAAGTTAAAAAAAACGGCACGTTGTAAAAATGTGTACATTTTTTGAGAGACCCTATATGTGCATGGTACTAAAGTGCTGGCGTACATACTTGAAAATGGGCTATTAAAATGTGCATGTCACTCATATATACACCAGAACAATAAAATAACACTCAAAAACTACGTTTCAACAACTTCTAGTTTTGAAATTACATAACAGAGAAAAATGCGCGTTGAAAAATTGACGTATTTTAGCTGAAAAATGCCATTCAACAAAATAAAACTCTTCAGTATCCATTGTTTTCCTGTATTGCTTGTCTAGTGTCGAATTGGTCACAGTTAACAAAATGTTGAAATATGCTTTTAAGCCGACTTCAAATATGGGATGCCAATTAAGGATTCTCACACAGGGGATGAAATTCCCATTTGTGGGGAACAATGAGCTCTATTGATTTCATGAAATGACACCAATTCGACAAGTTGTTTAAAGGTTAACAATTTATGGTCGTTTGGAACGAGAGCGCTTCCAACAATATATCTTTTTTTTTCATTTTTGAAAACGTCTCGTTTTTATTTTATACGAAATAGTATTTCGAATATCGTTACGAAATCCAACAGGCAGAGTGGTACAATAGTGAACCGCCTTATCTTTCATACTAAAAATAATGGAAAGGATAATTTATATAATATCGTTTAGAGAGCAAACTCTCATAAAGGGCGCTCCTATATGATGCTTTTGAAGAATATTAATTTTTTGATGAGTTGACAAAGTCTGTGATGATAACATCTTGAAACAGGTGAATATAAATAGATACATAATCAGAACAGAATAAGACACATCTCCTGGCTGAAGAATTTACAGTAGTCATTTCATTGTACTATATTACCATATCGTTGTACAAAGCTGCTCTCTTAAAGGTCAAAATAGTCATAACGATCACAGGCCTCCGAAAAGGAGAGGAATTTTTAAGAAAAAGAAAATTAATACTTATTACAAGTCTCAACAAACGTTACTTTTCTATTTTATAATTTCTTCGTCTTACATTCATACATAATCACGACATTTCTCTGTCGGGGTAGGTAGAGACGACAGCGTGCCTGATTTTCCTATTACGACTTTCTTCATCTTCATTTCACCTTATCTATCAGGGTTACAGCGCTACGCGTGACTGGGCCCTCTAGGCGTGACTGGACCTGGACCAAGCCCTCTTGAGAACGATATCTTAGTCCAGTTGAAGTCTGTGCTCAGACAGTTTTTTGATTTATCAGTTCAATGTCCTTTTATATGTCAAAAATGGTACACAGTCGTCCTCCTTATTTGCGAGGGATACGTTTCAAAACCTTCAGGAAATACCTGAAATCGTAGATAGTACCGAACCCAATATAATTTAGTTTCCTAAACAACAAGCCGCGACTCAAAATTTGGTCGGTTGGCATTTCAAATATTTTAATAGTTTTGAATAATAATAATAATAATAATAAACGATCCGTTACAAATGTATAAACATTATTATCAAAACGAAACGAAAGTGACAGTTGCTCAGGATCCAAAATTTATTTGATTGTTATCTACACAAGTTATTTTTTAAGACGAGCCTTTTTGAGAAGTCTTATCAAAATTTATGATTATACATGAATACTACATGCATACATTACACTCTATCTAAAACTTAATGTATTCTATCATATGTCGGATAATCTGCAAACGTTTCTTTGTTGTCCGTCTTCCCTTGATAAGTATTCTGCGGTTTTCTTACCAAATAAGTTTTTCTAAAGATATGTAGATACAGGGATGTTCTTAACCTAATGGCCACACAGATAGCCACCTTTCTATCCTTACTCTCAACATGTTTTTTTTTTAAATATTTTTAGTGTCAATAATATTTGGAGCGCATCCCGAGCTAGAGCGCACTTAAGGAGCATGGTCTGTAAACGGCGCCATATTAATTGTCCTTTTCATATTAATTATTTTATTGATATTTACTTTGATCCTGAAACCAAAACTAATACCCTTATCAAAAAGTTAAAGAAATACCGCTATATATACTATGGTTTTCTTATACAGACAAACCTTGGATAAAATTCAATCTATAACTGAAGACATGAAGAAATAAACAATAACAAACAATAACCTCGACCAAAAGAGAGGTGAATATGGTAAGTCTCTCTCTCTCTCTCTCTCTCTCTCTCTCTCTATCTCTCTCTCTCTCTCTCTTGCAAATATCTTATTGTACTATATTCACTCTTCTTCTTCTGCTTCTTGTGGTGGGGATAGTGATTATGGAATTGATGCAATGAGATGAATAACTTAGACATTGTGACGTACTGTAAGACTATTATTCACGTTCTGACACGTTGAAATATTTTTAAAACTCGATTGATCGTTGATAACTGAAACCGAGGGTGAGAGAGATTTACTGTGTTTACAAAATTATTTCAATTTTAATAAATTAACATTTTTTACATTTTGTTGTTACGTCATTTTTCTTCAAAAGCACTACTCGTATAATCCACATTTAGTTTTGGCCTCCTAAATTTTTCGCCTCCACGCATCTCTATCATCAGCGACCGTTCTCCGCCAAAGTTACAAGGCATCACTTTAAAGTTATCTTTCTAGCAAATTTGTGGTCTCCCAACTCTTATCCACCCTGCTAGGTGTCAGTTTATTTGTTAACTCTAAATGTAAAATTTTCACCTCAAACGAGTATCCAAAATTCTCAGAACATTTTCTCGCTACATGAAATTTTAGAAATGGGCTTTGAATTAGAAATACAATTTGAAGACGGGATTGCTAAAAGTCATTAGCTCCATATTATGCTTTAGAAAATATATTAAAAAAAGTTAAATACAAAGTGGAACCAATTTTCTTCGTGGAACTTTTTCACTTATAGATCGATTGTTAATTTTTTTATGCTTAATCACTTGAAAATTTTTATTATCTAGATTTGTCATTTTTTTAAATTAGTTTTACTATACTGACTCATATATTTACAGTGACTTTAATTTAGTGGCACAAATCGTACTAGTTTGGGTGAATTGCCAATCTATATAAATAAAAATGTAAATGTTCGTATAGTCGTTCCTACTAATCTTCGAAAGTTCTCTACCGATCGTTTTGAAATTTTGACAAAAGTTGACATTCGTATACAGAAATGTGTATATATTTTTATTTATATATCGGTGTATATAAAAAAGTTTAGAAATCAGAAAAAATAACCTTTGCCTTTGAAAAAAAACCTGAAAATTAAAACAAACTTTTACGCTGCTCAGATGCAACTAAAAACCGATAAAAGATTCAAGCCAACGGACGTAACTGAAATGAATACTTTTTATTTATAACTTTCTTTCTTCTTTTTCAGTGCAATTGATCTTTCATTTGAATTCAAATCATATCGTGAATTGATCTCTTGGAGAGACACGACATGTGCTTCAGAGATACGGCGTGATGTTGGTATGTATATTTTTGGCAAACGTCATATTTAATTTAAACGAACTGCCAAATTTTTGCTAATTTGTAATATTAATTTGTCATTATTGTTGTTTTTTTGTAATAACTTGCTATTTATTAGAATCGAGCCTTATATTCAAGTCGATAAAATAATTAAAATTACTGAACGTCGTTACAAGGTTGTATTATCAAATTTGTCAACTGTCATAGGACTCATCGTGAGTTTCCGAAATATAATAACATTATTCAGAAACATCAAACCGAATATGTGATTAATTTGATCCCTTTCTTCCAGAGACGCCAAGAAATGTAGATGTCTACGAACTTAAAAATATTATTCAGTTCCTTTTTTAATGTTTCACAATTTTATATGTTTTTGCTATAACTTTCTTTCTTCTTTTTCAGTGCAATCGATCTGCTTTAGTTCATCAAAATGTCGAGGAAGCAGCAGAACGACGTGTATCCAGACATGAGGATGCACGGGGATCGCGTTCTGCAGATTCAGAACTGGTTCGTTCTCAACAGAATGTACGCGACAGGCTGATAGTGGCTGAAAGAGGTCAGTAGGAATATCAAAAGTATCTTTTTTATATAGAATTTAATTTTATATCTATGTTTATATTTCAAAATCTATCAAATTGTATGTAGAAATGGAGATTTTTTTTAATAAGTTCCAATTATCTATTTGTCTTTCATTAACATTTAATTAGTTACAATTATCTCTCTGTCTTCCTTTAACATTTAATTAGTTACTGGCGCTGGCACTCAGGCTCTGGCACTGGCACTCTGGCTCTGGCACTGGCACTCAGGCCCTGGCACAGGCACTCTGGCTCTGGCACTGGCACTGGCACTGGCTCTGGCTCTGGGTTCTGGCACTGGCACTGGCACTGGCACTGGCACTGGCACTGGCACTGGCACTGGCACTGGCACTGGCACTGGCACTGGCACTGGCACTGGCACTGGCACTGGCACTGGCACTGGCACTGGCACTGGCACTGGCACTGGCACTGGCACTGGCACTGGCACTGGCACTGGCACTGGCACTGGCACTGGCACTGGCACTGGCACTGGCACTGGCACTGGCACTGGCACTGGCACTGGCACTGGCACTGGCACTGGCACTGGCACTGGCACTGGCACTGGCACTGGCACTGGCACTGGCACTGGCACTGGCACTGGCACTGGCACTGGCACTGGCACTGGCACTGGCACTGGCACTGGCACTGGCACTGGCACTGGCACTGGCACTGGCACTGGCACTGGCACTGGCACTGGCACTGGCACTGGCACTGGCACTGGCACTGGCACTGGCACTGGCACTGGCACTGGCACTGGCACTGGCTTCTGGCACTGGCACTCTGGTTCTGGCACTAGCACTGGCTCTGTTTCTGGTACTGGGTTTGGGCACTGGCACTGGCTCGTTTTCTGGCTCTGGCACTGGCGTACTGGCACTGACGCACTGGCAATGGCGCACTGGCAATGGCGCACTGGCAATGGCGCACTGGCACTGGCGCACTGGCAATGGCGCACTGGCACTGGCGCACTGGCACTGGCGCACTGGCACTGGCGCACTGGCACTGGCGCACTGGCACTGGCGCACTGGCACTGGCGCACTGGCACTGGCGCACTGGCACTGGCGCACTGGCACTGGCGCACTGGCACTGGCGCACTGGCACTGGCGCACTGGCACTGGCGCTGGTTCTGGCACTGGGTCTCCCGAGCTAAGAGTGTTCAAAAATATCAATTTGACTTGCTTTTATACCCTGACGGTTTCATTCCGGTTGTGCAACATATTAGACGGTTTCATTCTGGTTATGCAACATAAGACGAGTATTACTGCCCGAATCAGGGTGGTCCACTTTTAAGTTATTGGCGTTTCATCTTTATACCAGACAATTAACGGCAAGTAGTGAGTATTTGAACAGGGCCGACCTCAATTTAATTTCACATATAATTTATGTTTTTTACTTAAATATGGAATCATTGATCTCTCAGCAGTACATGGCAAACACGATGGAGTATCTCAATCTCATTGCGCAATTGATGTTGAGATTAATGGCTTCGAATTTAATTACTCTTCCAGAAAGTTAGTGGCTGGACTGTCAATTTAAGAAGAGCTCAGTGGCAGGACTGTCAATTTAAAAATTAAATTGACAGTCCTGCCACTGAGCTCCTAGGAGCCATATGTAAGTTTTGGTAGAAGAGTTTTTTGTTTATAAGAAAGACAAATTCAAGTTTAAAAGTCGTTCAGACATTAATTAAGTCGAAGATAGAAGGTTCAGAGAGTTCACAACATTATATTAACAAACGTTGAAGAAAGCCAATCTGAAACTCGTACTGATATGCTCAAGGAGTAGGCAGTAAAAACTTTTGATTTGTTGCTTGAGGGGGACTGCTCAATATTACTGAATGACACTAAAACTATTACCAACAAAATTTCCCTACGCACATATGGAATGCATCTTTTGGGAAATCAAAATTTCTGGGGTTACCAACATATTTTACCATAGTCTGTTGAGCTATAAAAGAGGTTTGATTGAAGAATACGTTGAATTTGCACTGTATGATTCTTTCCACATCATAATATAAATAGGCAAAAACCCGTACGGTTGTCGTCAAAGAAAGAAGACGAGAATTGAATTTTGAATACAAGAGAGCGAGAGAGGAATACTTGGATTATCTCCGAAGGTAATTCGAAATTTGAATCTCGTTGGGTCCCGTGATACTGAACGAATTTTAAATACCTGGCTTACAATTTTTGAACCGGTGTAAAAGGGGACGATGTATAATGATATATATAAACAAATTTTACATTTATGAATATATATTTTCATAAATGTAGAATTTGTTTTACTTCCGTTAATATTTCACGGGTTGCATGTTAATAGGGCACTCGGTGCGGGCAATGAATGAACGGGCTGGACTCGACCGGTCCCGTGTCGTATTGTGTACATTGTCAAATTTTTATATTTTTAATGTCACCTTGATTTGTTTACTAGCTTACTTTTATTAATTATTTTTATATGTTGATGTATTTTTATTTGATTTTATTGACTTCGTATTTTTTTAAATAAGTATTGTTTTCTTTCGTAAAGAATAAAGCAGTCACTATTTTTTTATAATAATTTTGTAAAATATATTGTACCGTTGATTACTTTTATACGATTTAACTACTTGAGTTTAGACAAGGTAAAATGACCGAAACATACAATGTGCTTACTCTTCAAATATATGCTTACTCTTCAAATATAAAAAAAATACTTGGTGAAATCGCTGCGGACTCTGAATTGATTGATTGAAGAATCACGAATTTCACGTAGAAAAGCATAGACTGACCGGTCATCGGATATATTGTACAAGCAGAAATAATTCCAGGAGAAAAAGAACGCCACAAAGAAAAGATACAAGGTTGTGAAAGTTGCTACAACCAAAGAAGAGATATGGAACATAATTCCTATGCCATTTTTGTATACAAACGAGATCTATTCCTACACAGATATTCTTCTAACAGTGAGAAAATATCAAGAAATGAGAAAATATCAAGAAACAAGTGGTATTGAACAAATCCTGAATGCATTTTGCGCACGAAACGAAGAGCATATTCCAGAACGATTCTGCGCCGTGCCACCATGCTTAAACTGTAAGTGTTATTTTTTTCTATTAGTATGTATTACGCTTAACATTTAAGATTAAAAAAAATTAAGCATTTTATCTCCGTAACTTCAGGTAAAATACCTGTGGGCTAAAAAAGGAGCTAAAATCCAACAAACAATGCCATGGTATGAAGAAATTTGACGTACCATACTTTGACAAAAAATATGGTATGAAGACATTTCAGAAGACCATTTAAAAACGTTGGTCGAATCGATGCCTCGAAGGATTGAAGTAGTTTTGCGAGATAAAGGAGGACAAACTAAATATTAAATTTTGTTTACTTTGTAGCTAGTATATTGTAATTATAAATATAAATATAATTATAAATATATCAGTTTTTGTGTTAATAAATTTGTTTTACGGAGAAAAAAATTTTTTATTGCAATCTTTGATCTGAATAACAAACCCTTGAAATGAAGAGTGAACCAAATATAGGAGGTATGATAATAGCCCTGCACAGAAAAGGGTTGAGTCTCTTAGTTCCTCCATTTTTTTCCTTTTTTGTTTGTAGCACTCATTAATTATTAATTTTGTGAATTATTTATACAACTTTTTTCACTACATCCATAAATTGGTAATGGGCTTAAAATTGTGTAAAGATAAAACAAAAATGGTCCCGATCAAAAATATAATTCTGAAAAATATGAACGTAATAAGATTTTCTAAAAAAATGCAAAAAAAGATTTATTTTAACTTTTTTATTGTTGACCGGTTTCTCTTTATGAGCATCTTACGACTAATAACAAATATAGTTTGTTAATTTAAGTGGTGGCCTTTTTTAAAAGAGATTAATGTCAAGTTTACTTAATTTTTAAAATAATAAGGATTTAAACGTTATTAATAAGAGATTATATTTAGGGAAATAAGTAGTGATACATATATAATAGTGTTATATTGTGTATTGCAAAAATGTTAAATATTTATGGTAGTTGTTACATTTGAATACAGTAAGATCACAAGTTGATGGTTGTCTGCACCTATTCCCAATATGATGGATCGCCCTTTAATAACCCCAAGTTTTCCGACAACAAATTAAATTGAGTGTCGCATTACATTGTAATAAGGTTTCCAATATAAATATTAAGGGGGTTCTTAGTTATTAATAATTTATGTTATTTCAGTGGCTTTAGGGAAAAAAGAGAAGGGTTTAGCTCAGAAAGAAACTGTTGTTGCTAAAAATATTGAATGTGATAAATTACCCAACACATTGAAGAATAGTTGATAAGTTAGCAGTGTGATGAGTTCTGCTGTCTGGATTGTTTATAATTGGATGTTCAGTTTGTATAAAGATTCGTGTGAGCACGTTTCAAAAAAGAATAGGAGAGATGTAAAAATAAGTGAAATAAATGTATGTGGACTTAATAATAGTTGATAAGATAGCAGTTTGATGAGTTCTGCTGTCTGGACTGTTTATAATTGGTTGTTCAATTTGTATAATATACTCGTATATTCATGCGAGCACCATTTAAAAGATGAATAAATTAGTGAAAGAAATGTATGTGGACTTGATAATAGTTGATAAATAAGTGAGTGCTGTCTAAACTGTTTATACTTGGTTGTTTAATTTGTATATAGATTCACGTGAGGGCGATTTAAAAACATAATGGGAGAGATGTAAAAATAAGGTGAATAAATGTATGTAGACTTATACATGCTGATGGTATGGTAACGCAATCTGACAAAAAATGAAGGCGATTTAAGGGGTATTATAAGTGATCTATATGCAGAGGCATAATTAAGGTTTGAAAATTAATGGATATATTAAGAGATATGGCAAAAGTGTGTGCGATGTATGGGTTGGCTCGGTGAAAAGGGAACAGGATGATGAGTTATATTATCTGGAAATAATGTTTACGTGTGATGGGTGATTCGAAAGTCTTTTTAATAAATGATAGTGACAAGAACCAAGGTAAAGCATTTAATGTCATGTACAAGAATCGTACTGTATTAAAAGTAGTAAAAATGATAATAAATAATAGTGTACTATATAAGTAGCCAGCTTCACGTATAGACATGATTTTCACATATTGAAAATTTAGCAGCAAAATTAAAAAGTAAAATGAATGCTGTGAAGGTGCGGTGCGTGCTCTAAGTGTGGAGTGTCAATGTATTAATGAAAGTGGACTGAAGACATCAGACATGGATAAAATAATATAAGAGCTTCAAGATGGTTCGACTATGTGAAGAAAATGAATAAAGAAAGAATGAGTAAGTGAGTATAGAATTGTAAGGCGTGCCTAGAAGGCGTTGTTCGGTAGAAACGTGGCTGAATCAAGTAGACCAGGTGAAGAAACGGGGTAAAACGAGAAATATGAATAACATAAGATTGTTCATAACGAGATGTATATTTTTTATGACGAAATTTATAGAAGGAAGAAGCATTTGGATGTATCGGTAAAGTAGAAAGAATGATCGAATGAAAATAATCTATACTGGTAGAATAAAAAGTACAAGAAGTTTGTGAAGAAATAGAAAAACAAAATGAATCAAATTCTGGATACGAGAGAATTGTAACACTTTTTTCTGATAGGAGAGTTTACATGACAATGTGTACGAACATGCTAGAAGCTAAATATATGTGTCAGTATACTAGGAAAGGAAGATATTTTTTCTCTATTTACCCCACATAGGGGCATGACGTGATGGTAATGAAGACGATGAAATTACTTTTAAAAAAATAAATAAAATATCCAAGGGACTAATTGATTTGATTTCAAGAACAAGGTTTTGATCAATTCAACAAACTGATACGAGGAAAGCTTGTGATTTTGTTACAAGTAAAATAGATAGTTAAACAAAACGGACAATAGAAAAGATGTTTACAACAAAGGTAATATCAAAAAGTATTATATAAATTATAACTTTATTTAACATGAACATCTAATCAAGAAGCCTACGTACGACCTGCATAGCCTATGATATTTGTTAAGACGTCTGTCTTTCAACCATTATAAGTTCGATTCCCGTTGGAGCCCGATTTATTTTAACAAGAGTTATTATAGTCCAGTGTTCACGTAATACCTATTTAACATCTTTGGTGTCGGTTAAAAGAGATTGCTACGCGACACTTAACCCACCAGTTTGTATTGTATACACTGAAAGTTTAATATGAAACAATACAAATCAACATTTCACTGACTCCAATTCTTTTAACACAATGTATTTGGTTTTTACGAAACATCAGGGTTAATTGATTATGCATGGCAATGCAGTTTATGTGCTCGGTTCATAATTCGAATCCCTTTTTTTAAACCCATTTATCCGATTCTACTGAGAGAATCAGAGTATTCAAGTTATACGATTCTTTTTTAATTTCAAAATAATATTTCTTTTCTTTATTTAAGGTTGAGTAAATTTTAATTATTTGAACCATGAAATGTTTAGAATCATACTCGACTCGATTAGCTCAGCGGTTAAAAGAAAATGAATACGGATCTCTTTTGTCTCAGGTTTCGATAGGCACCAACAAATAAAACTCACAAGGCATGTCAGAGGAAAAGGATTAAAATGAAACACAATTAGATTAAAAATCTGGATAAGCCGATACACAGGTATTGGCCCCACCGCTGGTGTGCCAATACTATCTTTAGAAAGGGAACCCTCTTCCCTGACTAGTGAGGATTCCGAGTGATTCGAAATCTACCAAGACTCTAAGACAGAGCGCACTCCAGACGTATTCTCAGAAATTGGTTCTCCTCAGACACACTGGTCTGGTAAAGCAGTTGCAAAGGTATATTCTATACCTCACGGTGTGGCAATTTGTAAAAAGGGGAGCTCTACTCCCTTCCAAAAACAGAACATAAAGAAGAACATAAAAATTCGCGAGCAGTCCAGGCCGAAGGCAGGACGCGTTCACGGGCTCTCCGAGACAGAGCCAAAAATCACATGATGTCCACACACAAAACTATGGACATCCAGAATCAGAGGGACGGCCAACGTGAGCCTCTCAACCCAAGACTACCCAAGCCACACAACGCGCATAAGCCAGAAAAAATCTGGGGATGCAACTGCTAATCTGGGTTCACAAAGCCCGTGATGGGAGCGCAATCTCACCATCCCAGATGCATTGAAAGGCCATCCTCAAAACCTTTATTGAAGACACACTCCACACTAGTTGGGTGGCTAGCTTCCCCCAATCTGAACTCTTCCAGGCTGTCCGAGGTCTCAAAACAGTGCTTCACAAAGGAGCACGCAAAAGAGAAAATGTAATTCATTCACTGCAGCAGGACCGACCATACGTCCGACCACCAGGACACGGGTTCGTTTTCTGCCAAACACAATCGATATGGAAACGCAGTCCCCAGCCATGACGCATGCCGTCAAGACTACAGCACCCTTACATAAGTTAACCCAACAGGGTAGTTCAAATTAACTGGTAGTCACCGTACAAAATATAGTAATTCCGTCAAAAGTCCTTCCGAGGTACGCACCAAATCCTTTATCCTCATTCCTCCCAGCAGCACACCAACAACCTCCACATTTCCCATAACCTTTCATAACGCTGCCTCACAGATAACCTTACGACCTCGTACTCGGTGAGTGACCCTTGACAGAAGAGAAAGAAGATATTTTCTAGAAGTTAAGTTAGAAGTTATAAGTTTTTTTGGAAAACGAGCCATGTTATTTTAGAAAGTGGCTGAATGGTCTTCATGGGTTAGATAATAGGATACCTATACGGAATTCTACAGTCCTATTTCCAAAGGCAACAAATTATTTTTTTTGGAATATTTATAATCTCAGATCAAAAGGTAATAAGTTCTTAGATGAATACGCACTCGTCACGTCAAAAAGGAAACAAATCCACTCTCTAACACGTCTAGTCCTATGTAAAAAGGTAATAAATTATGATGGATTACGTGCTTTCAAATTAAAAAGCAGTAAATCCGATCACGACTACGTACAGTATTACGTAAAAAGGCAGTAAATTCTTGGATGGATCACGCGCTTCCACGTCAAAAAGGCAACAAATTTATTGTCGGCCACGTAATGTATTACGTAAAAAGGCAACAAATTCTTCGATAGATACTCCACGTCAAAAGATAATAAATTATTTGATGCACATTCTACATCAAAGGATAACTTGACTCTGAACTGCCCTGGAGGAAAAATTAACTGAAAATATCTTAACAAGCTCCGAATAAGAATTCAGAGAACCAAAAACAATATGTTGAAATCGGGGAATATTACGTGATGAATCGACTCTCTGTATCTGTGGTGAGGAGCAAGCAGTCCATTCGACACTTGTTAGAGAGTCCGGTGTCTTGTACTGAAGACAACTCTAAACACGTTAGTCGCAGTTAATCATCGTACGTCTTAACAATACTAACGCACGTGGATAGAAACAATATCTGCACATGTTTAGCGCACGAGTATTGTTATTGAACAAAGTCTCGAACCAGACTGAGCAAACAAACTTTTGAACCAGATCTTTTTAATATTTCTTAGAACCATCGAACCCAAAACTTCTTACCAACTAACTAGGTGACGGATAAAATAATTTATAGTTTTTTAAAGCAAACCATCCTGTATAAGTACGACTTTTTAACTATTTGTTTCGGCTATTATAATTTACAAAATAGTTTTTTTTATGTTACGGTTCATATTTTAAGACTGTACTTGCAAGAAATGCTGTTTTTTTACTAGCAACAAAATCAGTTCCTACGAGTATAATGAACTACCGAAAACCCCCAAAGCATTTCGTTCACTTACTGAATAAAACAGTGGTATTTTTTTAATGCACGCATTTTCTCTCCTTATTGGTATTTTTTACTGGGCAACCGAATATTAAAAATAATCATTTTCTTGGCAGTTCGTCCGCATTCACTATTTTTATTGAACTAACAAAGGAGCTTTCGCTCGTTCACCCAGTGAAATGTACCTTTCCACTAAAACTTTCTTCAGAAATGGTTATTTTATTGAGAACAATTGACACGGATTGTTAGGAATTAGAAACTGTTGTCATGCCTTCTCGCCTTGAAATTTCGGTCACGTTTTAAGCCCTTAGTTAAACAAAGTGGCTGCTCCGTCACAAGTTCAACCGGAGGGTTAAAACTTTATCCAAGAATCATTGAAACTGATTCAGTTACCAATCGGTTTTTCCTTTCAACGGGTTAACTACAAATTCAAGGACAAACATTACCCATCATGAGTAATATATCCAAAATATTATTTTCGTGAATTCATCACCATCACGCCATGTCCCTAATCGAATAGGCAAAGAGAACAGATCTCAACTTAATTCAATCCTGACATACATATACGAAGGTTGCTACTTGAGTTTTGAGACAGACAAGTAAAAACAAATATTTATCATCGAAAATAGCTTTAATATTTTTCAAAATACTCTCCATGAAGATCAATATACTTTTGCTTGCGTTTGAACCAATTTTCGAAGCACTTTTTCCCCTCCGAATGAGGTAACTTCAAAACATGCGTTTTGAACGCATCAACCGCTTCTTCAGGCGTCGAAAAACGTTGACCTCGCAATTTATTTTTGATGTTCGGGAATAAAAAGAAGTCACTGGGTGCCAAATCAGGGCTGTACGGTAGATGACCCATCAATTCGATGTTTTGAGTGCTCAAAAAGTAACTTGTTTGAGCCGATGTATGAGAGCTCGCATTGTCGTGGTGGAGAATGATCCGTCTTCGGCGGTTGGTTATCCTCATTTCTCCGAACACTTCTGGCAAACAAATGGTGGTGTACCATTCAAAATTGATCGTACGACGATCCACTAAAGGCACTATTGCGACATGACCATTTACGAGTATATCGAAAAAACAACATGCGACATGACCATTTGCTTCGAAGTGCTTCGTGCGCGAACAACTTTTGTTGGATTTGGCTCGTCTTGAAAGACCCATACAGTCGACTGCTGTTTAGTTTCTGGCTCATGTGCATAGATCCATGATTCGTCGCCTGTCACGATCTTATAGACGTCTTTTGAAGCACCGTGATCGAATTTTTCAACATTTTTTTGGACCAATCGACACGAGCCTTTTTTGAGTGATTGTCAAGTTATACGGTATCCAACGCGAACAAATCTTTTTGACGGCCAAATGTTCATGCAATATTTAATGTATGCAAGTGGAACTAATGCCCAAACATGTTTCAATCTCACGATAAGTCACATGACGATCTTGCAATATCAGTTCACGCACAGCGTCGATGTTTTCTGGCACAATAACCGATTTTGGACGACCTTCACAAAATTCGTCCTGGAGCGAACTACGACCACGATTGAATTCGGAAAATCAGCGAAACACAGTGGTCCGGGATAGTGCTTCATCACCAAAAGTTGAAGCGAGTTGATCGGCACACTGTTGTTGAGTTAGTCCACGTCGAAAATCATAAAAAATCATCGCACGAAAATGTTCACGATTTAATTCCATTTTTGGCCGAGATGAATTTTTCAAGTCACTGTAAATAACACAAATAGCGCTCGTTTGACAAAACTTTCTGAGCATGTATACCATTAAAAATATCAAACTTATCGATGCTGATGTCAGATTTGACGTATTTACAATGGTGCTGCCATATCTCAAAACTTAAGTACCAACCCTCGTATCACCTCTGTCACATCTTATATCTTGTCATGCCTATATTAAAGGCTTTTCACTCTTCCCTCTTTCAGAATATAATTAATGAAGTCGTACCACTTCTTCTATCGTTCATTATTTCTACGTGACAGAACTATCGTAATGTTCCTTTCTTCATCTTAACCACTGCATCATCTATCAATTCGAATTTCATCCTAATATCCTTATTATTTATTCTATCATGTATTGTTTTAACATACATCATACAAAACGGTCTCATTTCTACCACATTTATCATACTTTCGTCATTTTTTACCACGCCAAGTTTCGCTTACATACCCTAATGTTGGAAGCAATATTCTATGGTGAGCAGTCAATTTTGCTTATCTTGAAATGTTCTGATCAGTAAACGCATAGTATAACCCACCATTCACTCAGTTGCTAGCTGTTACTTTTCTTTGTCTATCGCATATCGTGCCCAACCGATGTGAATATGTTTTAAAGATACAAAATTTTCAAAACTTGCCCTAACGTAATTTTCATGGATTACATTCTAGTAATGCTTGTTACTAGAACGATACATAGACTAATATAATATATAAGACTGTTTTGTAATATGAAATTAATTCAATAGTTCAGTCTGATCCAACCACCACCCATGCTTTCATGGGGAACAAAGTAATTCCCTATCCAACGATATACTCGTATATACAAGAACATTGAAATCTCATTTTATACGAGTATCATAAGCTCGGTATTACTTAGAGATGAAAAATAAACAGCCTAAAGAGACTCCTCCTTCGCCGAAAACACGCCTTAGTGCGAAAGAAAATGCTTCATAGCACTGTAAACGTACTGTAAAACAATTAATAGCGATTAGTTTAAGAACTTATATAATACCAGGTTTGTAAATATGAAACCGGAATTTGCTCATAGATGGCTCTAGTTGTCAATGTAGCGACTGTCAAACAGCGTAATTGGCGCCTTTTTCTTATGTTTACATTTTAATTCACAACAATACAAGTTTAATACAACTACATATGTTTTCGTAGCGATGAATATGTCGGTTTTTGAGCCTGAAAACTACGATTTGCGGAAAGATCCAGAAGGTGGGAAAATGGGTTCCACATGAACTGACTGAAAGACAGCAGGATATATTTCGGGAATCCTAAGCGTAAAAGATCATGGGTAACTCCAAGCAAACCAGTGACATCGACTGCAAGGCCAAATCGCTATGGATGGAAGACAATGCTCTGTGTTTGGTGAGATCAGAAGGGTGTTATCTATTATGAGCTGTTAAAACCTGGCGAAACCGTTAATACTGAACGCTACCGACAACAAATTGTGGATTTGAACCAAGTATTGCGTGAAAAACGACCATAATATCAAAAGAGGCAACACAAAGTGATTTTGCTTCATGATAATGCACCATCGCACACAGCAAAACCGGTCAAGGAAACGATTGAGGGGTTTAGTTGGCAAATATTTTCGCATGCGGCTTACTCACCAGACTTGGCTCCATCCGATTACTACTTAACATATTTGCATCGATGGGACACGCACTTGCTGAGCAGCGCTTCACTTCTTACGAAAATGTACGAAAATGGCTCGATGATTGGTTTGCCTCAAAAGAGCAACAGTTTTTTTGGCGTGGCATCCACAAATTGCCAGAGAGATGGGAAAAATGTGTAGGTAGCGATGGGCAATACTTTGAATAAAATATTTTTTACCATTTTCATACAATAAATGTGTATTTTCTATAAAAAAAATCCGGTTTCATATTTACAGACCTATATAAAATATTACTTAAAGGTTGGGTATAAGCAGAGCTGAGGTAAGCATGGAAAAATAGCATATAATAAATTTAAAAAAGATTTAGTCTTTGACTTAAAAGATTGGTATTCTGTCTATTGAACATTTGATTTCGAACAAAATGAATTTCGATAAAGTTATCGATGATTTTATCGCCTAAAAGCTCGAAAAACAAAGTTATAATAAATATTTGACATTTTAATATTCATTCGTTGACTTATATCGTGGAGGCAAGTGATCGTACGTCCCTAATATTATCTTCGGGGAGGGAGATTTTTTTTTAAATAGGGGAAAATATAGTCATTTTACAAAAAATGTCACCTTATTGTAAGGGTGCGTTTTTTAATAGACTTACGTTCACATTCATCTTAATCACTTCATTCCGTATTCTATCGTACATTATCACCCCATATATTATTCTAAGTACACCCATTTCTACATTTAGCTCTTTTCAGTATTTTTTCACGTTCATATTTTACTCCCATACATCAAAGATGGTACTAAAATACTGTTGTAGACTATCATCTTAGCACTTTTGATACTCTCCGGTTCGGTTTTTTTGTGGCTCATTGACTTTATTTCCTATCGCTACACGCCTTTCATCACCTGTGAAAATATTACCTGTTGAAAGATCAAAAACAGTTCATTGACTTGAGTAGTAAAAGAATCTGTATTTAAAAAAATGCTTAATGCTCTTTTGTAAAATAATCAAATACTGGTCTAGTTTGTTTATCCCTAAAGACTAAACTGAACCCAAATCATTGATAAAACAAAACAAATAAATAAACAAAATTGATAAGAATTTTCCGACCCAAAAAAGGTTTATCGCTTAAAATCCACATTCCTTTCGCAGCTGGATACAAATGTTGAACAAAAAAAAAGTAATATAAAATATTCGATAACAACAGCGAATGAGCGAAATGAGTCCAACACACGCACGGCATCGGAGTGACCATCCTGAACATTGATATATTTAACCTTTCCATACCTAAATAAACCACTTGTGTCGTTTACGCAAAATTCGTAAATACTTATGATCAACGATACTTCGTCCTTACGAGGCTATTTAACCCACGCATGACCAGGATGTCTTTATTTTAAAATAATTTCCCGATTCATTATTGATTAGGGGAATTGAAACAAATAAATAAAATCATATAGTTTTTTCTTTCATCACCATCCTGTCGTGTAGCTCATGACTGAGCATCGCATCGTGACTCCCGTGATAGCCTCTGATGACTCCTCTCCATCCATCTCTGCACCCCGCGGCTCAATGGGCAGTTGTTAAAGGTAGTCCAGTTTCATATCTCACTTGGTCAGTCCAATGCATTGGGACTCTTCCTCGTATGCATTATCTTTCCACGTTTCCAGTAACCACAAGCCTCTTCAAACTGTATTCTTGGCCATTAGTAACGTGCCCAAAGAATCGGGGGACTCGTCGAAGGCATATTGTCGACAATCTGTCGGTGATTCTCAGTTATTTGAGAATGGAGACGTTAGATCGTCTTGCTGTCCATGGAATTCGTGCTATCCTTCTCTAGCACCATATTTCAAATACGTCTATTTCTCGCTTGCTTCCAAAGTCCAAGGCTTCTCGCCATACATGAGTATTGCGAAGACGAAAGACTTAACTAGACGCATTTTCATCATGATGGTGATGGTTCTGCTCTTCCATATCTTTTCCATGTTTGACATCGCATTTTTTTCCATTCCATGTATTTTTTACACCTCAGCCTCGTCTCCTCCATTGTTGGTAATACTGAAGCCTAAGTAATTAAAGCCGGTAACCACTTCTAGACCATCGCTCACATTATATGGTGACAGTTTGTTACTGCGGTCTATTATCAACAACTTAGTTTTTTTTGCGAATCCTTTTTTAGTCTTAGGATCTGCATTGACCTAATGTTGGCAACCCTTCATAAACTTCATATTAAAGGAGTTTAAGAGTAAGATTGTTGAATACGGTCAATCAAAATTGGACTGTGATTGTTGAATATGGTCAATCAGAATCGGACTAAGATTGTTCAATATAGTCAGTCAGAATTGGACTAAGATTGTTGAATATGGTCAATTGAACGTGTATTTGACCAAGAAAAAATTGTATTATAAAAATTTCAATCTGATATTTATAGGGTTAATCGGGAAATCCTCCGTAAATTACAGAACGGCGTTATATCCCGGTATAAATTTATTTCGAGCAGGTGTTTAGGCAATCCGGTTAAAGGGGACGGACCGTCATTATGTTTTGCGGCATTCCCCTTAATTGGAAATCCTAGTTGGGTGTGTCAGCTCTGTCCGACTGCGGCCCAGCTCCTCTCTGGACTTGCGGTTCTCAAAACCGAGTCCACAGGACGATACTCGAATCTCCATGGGCAATTAGCTGCTGGACTCATAGATCGTCTTCGAACTGGATGATACGATTTGGTCCGAGAGTTTAATTTAACTTGATTAACTTCATCAGTTTGTTATTGGACTGTTTAGGCAGTTGTCCAAAATAGATTGGTACTTTATGGTCTCAATTGATTTTCTGAATTTAGATGTTTTATACCCTCGTTTTTTTATTTGAGGTTGTTATTGCATTTCACTAATGTTGGTTAAGTTTGTAATGGTGTCCTATTTAGGGTTGCCAATAGGATAATTTCGACCCAAAGATTTCAGGTTTAGTGACAATTCTTCGGGCTTCAGATTTTTAACGAATTTCTTCGGATTAACGAAAAAATTTGTCAACAAAGTTTTGTTGTAATATTTTTTGCATTTTTATGCCTATTATCTTTAATATTAATTAAATAACTTACTTTTTTATTCGAGAGGTGAACAGCGACAGTTACTGAAAGCAATGAACACTATGCGCTTGCGCATTAGCTAAAATATTTTTCGAATACGCATCAATTGTTATGCCAGTCTGCGCCAATAATCTATTGTCACTTGATATCATTATTAACGATTCTTATTTATAGACTATGGGTGTATTGATAAAAAGTTTTTTTGGTTTGATTGTTCTATACTCCGTAGTAATGATTATCCATAAAAATAAAAACTCTGCATCAGTTATTAAATTTATTTTTCAATTTATTTCTTGAAAATGTCTGACTCAAAAGATAAAGAAGAGACAAATGTTTTTTTTTAAACTCTTCGTGTATGGGAACTGTCAGACTTAATAGTTTTATAGTTCTCAATATAATTTGATATAGTTTTATATTTATTATTTTGGAGATCTTTTCATTGTTTTCGGATTTATTAGTCATCGGGTTTGCACTGAAGTAATGTTGACAACCCTAAATATATTGATATGAATGAATAAATATAAGTAAAGCGAAAGTAATAAGGTCCAGGTTATATTTCTGACTACCTTTACTCTTAGACCGTTTTACATCTGAATTTTAGTTTTTTTTTCACTACTTATTATTCATTATTATAGCGATATTAAGCAACACAAAAATAGCGCAGCATAAGCTCTGACTAACGAAAGGCTATAAAAGATTAAACCTGCCAATTACCTTGCAACTTTGATCTCCTAGGTATCAGAATGTTAGCTTTAAGCTTTGAATACTGTGTGCTTGCAGAAATGTAACAGCTTGCACAAAATAAACTAATCCACGCACAAGCATCTTCTATTCGTAAGATGGCCGATAATCATCCTCAACCACGAAGGATAGTCTATCGTCATGACATAGAATTATATTAAATGGATGTATTAGCCATTTATGCTACAACTGTATAGAAAATGTATAATGTGAATAACTATATTAGCCAATTTGTGATACACGTATTCTGTTGCATATAGCGCAAAGAGCTTCAGTACTTGCAGGTTGTTTGCGTCTTTTTTCTCCATTGGGTCCATGAAAACCAGAAACAGCTCTACGCTATTTGACTCAGTCATAATAGTAATACGAGATCGAGGAAGGGTTGAATTTATGACACTACCTTGTATTGACAATCGTTTACTACGCATTTATTATTTATTTTTTTAAAAACAGTGCTCTCATCAACGTTATGATATTGAAAAATCACTCAAAGGTGATCTAAGTCGCGATTCAAACCCACTCTTATGGACAGATTGAAAATATTAAAAAATAAAGTTATGTATAAGTTGAGTATAAGAATAGAAAGATGGTGGCTGCAGTCATTGTATGAGGTATATCCCCGCATCTGCATATATTTAGAAACACATATTTGGTAAGAAAATCGTAGAAAACTTACCAAAGGAAGACAAACTACAAAAAAACTTTGTAGATCTTCCGATTTACGATAGTAACAAATTCGTTAGCGTATAGTATTCATAACATATGTTATCATAAATTTTGATCAGGCATATCAAAAAGAGTGGTCTTCAAGTTATTCCTTAAGCTGCAAACGCCATCCTTTTTTGTCATCAAAAAATCTTCCCGATAATCTGCAAGGAATTAAGATTTCTTGAAAATTGTATTACACTTTTTAAAAATCTTCTTTTATGCTTTAAAATTATTCAACAGAATAATATCAGATTGCTCGAACACTAAAAGGACCCGAATAAATGCTGAAGAAGTGCATGCACTGAGAAGAATACATGGGGTCACGATGTATGAGAGAATATGGATTAAAGTAATCAGAGATATATATTAACCTCAGGCTGTTATAAGTAAGATCAAAAGGAGCACTTTGAGATGGTTAGGGGATGTGGAACGAATTAATGTTTTTTTATTTTTTATTTTACACATGACTAGTACGTTTTTAAGTTTACACATGACTAGTACGTTTAAAAGTACGTTTTTTACACATAAACTCGTATACATAATTTGCGAAAAAAAACAGGTAATTAAATTTGGACACACAATTTTAATGGATCTGGATTTGTTGCCTTTCGTTTGTCGTGTCCCCAGTAAACTAGGCCTCTGTATGTATCTCACTGAGGACATTAATTAATAAGAGGACAATTAATGAATAAAAACGAAAAAAAAAAGTATGATCAAATTAATGATATTTTGAAAGAATGAAATGTTAAGTCAGAAAAATCGTTGAAGTTGTATGAGAAGGTATGCGTGTCGCGATAGGAAAGTCTGGTACTTTAACATATCTGCATTATCTGACAGAGAAACGACGTGATGGTATAAAATCTATACTATATCTATACGACAGAGAAACGACGTGATGGTATCTATAGATGAATGAAAAAGGTACATGTTACCCAAACAGGAAAATAGTTTGATGGTATGTAAAATTTTCGTTGTCAATATTTTCAAACAAAATTATTAAAAAAATATCGTTCGAAGGTTTCTCTAAAACAAAAGTTTGGACACCATTAGTGCGGTACACATCTAATCGCAGTGGCACCCAAACTGGGAGGATCTGTCCACTGGGTCTGTCCCCCCACCCCTCCCCCTATCCCCATCTCCACCTTGTAAGGGTGTTTGCAAATACAACTCGGGTACAGACAAAATAATTATTGTATATGAAATGTAAACACTTGGGAATCCATTGCGTATTCCTGCTCTGAACGTATTGAATAATATTTAGACTTGATTATCAAAACCAACGGTGATAAATTTCCTTTGAAATTTGGCAACACATACATATTTGTAAAAAGTTAAAAAACAAAAACAGATATTTTTATAAATAAATATTTTTGACAGCGCTATTTAGTAATGAAATATTATCATTCGATGAGCGCTATAATTTAAAAAAAAAGATAACGTACTCGTACAAGTATAAGCGACATTATCGGACATAAAATATCGTGGAATGATGTATTATATTTAATTGTACCTTTGTATTGTATTGCATTATATAGTTATTATATTCCTAATATTTTAATTAATCCATTTTAACTTTATTTGAGGTGCATGGTCGCGCGATAACGCTCAGGACTTCCCAGATGATGGTGCTACACCCCTCGAATGATACATGCACTTTTTTCCACCGTGTTCGAGGGTATAAGGATACCTATGACTTCGGTCATATATATTATTATTTTTTAAATGTATTATATTTTATTGCACTGAAATAAATTTTAATGCATAGAACTGCACTGCATTGCATAACATTGTATTGTATTGCACTTTCATTGTACAGAGTACACCCCATCAGATTTATTGTAATGTTACAATCTTCTCTCAGACAAACCAGAACAGTATTAAACAAACCTCGAGTAGAAATCTTACTAACGCTCTTTTTAAAAATATCTGGATGCCAACAAGATCGAACCCGCAACCCCCGGATTGAAAAACAAGCGTCAACAACACTACATAAATTGTCATTTAATTATTAATATTATCCTGAAATGAACGACTTTGTGTCCACTTCACCTAGTCATTTAATCAAATGGATACGAGTATTACATTAAATGTATAATAAAATTGTGGCATTTTACTAATTACATTTTTCCACAGTTGTTTTGAGGCAGATTAGGAAAACCTTATGGACCTACTTTATCTTACTTATATACTAGTACAATAACAAGTACCATATAACCACTGAACTGCCCTGGAGAACCTGGAATTTTCTCAACTGGCTCAGAACCTAGAACAACATGTCAAAATGGAGAATGTTAAATAGTGAATCAACTCTGTGTATCTATCTATGGTGTGGAGCAGTCCATACGATCATTGCCGTAGTGCCCGAGGAACCTAATGTCTTACATCGAAGATGACATGATTCGTGAAATACCCAATACTGTTCAGATGGCAGAATTCTGGGTGCAAATAATTTAGAGCCTTTGACACTATATGAAGAGAAAGAAGATTCAATAATAAACTAACAAAATATATTGAGTGAATTTGATCCATTTTTACATATACGTTCATATTGACTTCAAGCACGTTAACTATTAGACCATTGGCTCCGAATGTTTTTGATCACCACGTCAGGATACTGCCTTTAAACTAAATAATAACCTATCTCTAGAGAACGAATTAACCGCCTAAAATATTTTACAAGCATATGACTGAGGTAAATTTTATTATCGAAATAGCAAAGCCCCAATAAATCAAATTAATTAAGACAAAGGTGTGTTTACAAACATAATTTATTCGATAAATAAGTAAAGCCGGTCTGTCCATGATAATTAAATAAAATTCCAGGGAGTAATTAATAATGTCTTCCTGTTTACATTATTAAAAGCTGCCCCGTCATATTGTTTAACGAAGATTTTTCGATTAAATAACTTCTTTCGATTGACTAACAGGTTTCGATTAACTGAAAATTGAAAAATTATTAAACTTTGAACTGCTGTTTTTCAATTATATATTATTATTTGCTTACTAATTATATATCGATAGTCATTTAATTGGTTCCTAAAAATGAAATATATAAAGATGGCTCTGAGAATCAGGACCGTACTCAGACATTTATCCGCCTTTTGCAATATATTTTTATTTATCTATTATTTTGTGCACATTGTAATACGAGTATATGGTGCATACGAGTATGGCGGGTTTATTTATTTAAACCCATTTATTTAACTAACTACCTCATCTAAGATACTCATGATAGATTTGCAAAAAAATCATTTAAATACATGTAAAGCAAAATTCAAAGCTCAGTAAAAAAAATCGTACCTGATTTAGAATACAATACTACTTTTAACGATATCTATGATAAGTAAATAACGAATGAATGAATTAACATTTCCATTCATTCATTATTATCGTAGTCTTCAACGTATATACTATATGTATATGAACATATCGAATACCGTGGCAACGATATTACATTGTCTTCGGTCCTTTTAATCAAACCATCGGTTTAGAGTCACTATACTAAACATGAAACTTGCAGTTCGTCGTCATACGGCATATTGGCAATACTACCGCACACTGATAAACATAACAATAACCTCGTCGACTAGCTCTAAAGCAGACTAGAGTCATTTTCAGATGCCACCGGGTATTGATGGAAAACGAGCGTCTTACGTGCCTGAGCGTTATTCACAATCTCAACAATTCTAATCATAGGTAAAAAAGAGCTGCTGGTACAACCACTTACACTCCCAACATAGAGCGTGTAAAGGCCACAAATTCTTGCCACCTTGTAGCCGTTTTTTTGTAGTTTAATTGTATAGGCAGGTTCGTCCCTTACCAATGGCTAGAAAGACAAAGCCTTAAGGCAGCACCTTCAAGGGGCGGCAAATTTAAGATGAAAGTAAACGATCAATAAAACCTCAAACACTTTTTTTTTTATTACATTAAAGATTAAGAACTTCTAACTTAAAAAACAATATACCCAACCAATATACCCAATATAAATGCAACGATAGTGCATATACTGTATATATGATACACCGTTTTACCTGTACAGTTGAACTAAAAATACAGCAAGAATAAGGTCAATTCATAAATTACAATCATTATTTCATTATATTATTATTAATATAATACATTACGAGTATAACCATCCCGACGAATCCTTACTGAGGTAATTAGAAAATATGAGTGCCACACTTTTATATCATGTGTCAATTATTGCGTTTATGAAAATATAAGGACGTTATTTTCTAGTTTGCCTAAGCGCGACACAATATCTAGGGACGGCCCTACGTCTAGGAAATCGGATTTGATGATCAAAGTAAAAGTTAAGGGAGGTGAGGTGATCAGCCTTGCGCCCTGAGGCCAGAAAAATGTTAAAAGATCGACATGTCAAATATGAAATAGATCATTTTTAGGTACTTATCATCCTGTTGTTGTCTTTTCCAGACTGCGGAGTTGTCAGATATACCTATCATATATGTACAGGGGTCACGAAGGCTAACAGAAAGACTCTATTCACCTTCGCTTCACTTTGAAATATGATTTTGACAAACTCGTATATGAATTTGAATCTGTCGGAGGTTTACTATGGGAAGCATAATATACTCGTATGTAGACTGTCTAATATTCAAGCCCAACTGACACTTGTTAATTTGATTAAGGAACTAAATAAGCGTCATGTAAAAATTATTTTAGTAGTAAAAAATATATATACTATATAAGTAGATCAAAATGATTTTCGGAGTTGTTGCCTTATTAACTTGACTTAAATGATAGCTGACTTTTTTAAGGTGTTGCAGCCTTCATACTCAAAGCGATGTCAAAAAACATTATCAAATATGATAAGCACGCATGAAGCACGTATGTTGCTACTCACACTCTCAACCGCAACGTGAATACATATTTGATCCGCTCAGTCAGCCACTCTCATGGGTTATCATTTTAGCCGATTCAACCCGGCAACAACTTCGAAAAACACGTTAAACTTGTGAAAAACAGTTATGAAAATGTTTGAACATGTCAAAACATACACAGTATTGCTAAAATCGGAATCATATCTAGTTGTATAAAATCTTCTTTCACGTTCTTTGAAGCCTTTCGTACTGTATCTTACAAGGGAAAGCGTTAGTGCACATTTGGCGCGCGTATATTCGCGGAGTTATAATATATGTGTAGAGTGGGTTTCACGATAGTTTGCACTACTGGTCTAGGATGACCATATTTTAATTTATTTTGTAATATATTATTATATATTTTTAAATATTGTCTATCTGATATTTTCTATTCCAATAAAATACTTACTTACCATAATAATATAATATCAGATTGAGGTATGTACCTAATGACTATAATAAAATCAACGGTCAATGTAAAATTTAATTATTTATTCAATATGCAAAGAAAACACAATTAACACTAATAAATACTAAGACCAATTAATCGTCGCTATCGTCGCTTGAATTGATATTTATTAAAAATTGATTGAGATCAGTAATACTGCCTACAGCTACTTCATTTTCTCAGTATTTGAATTCCGTTTCCTGTACATACCGGCAAACATTACTCCACTCATCGCTTGAAATCAAAGAAACCTTCTCTTTGACCAACCTTTCGACAGAATTCAACGTCATATCAGTGTTTCTAGAGCCCACAAATCCCTCGATAGAAGCTAAACCTTTTCTATTGGATTGAGATCTGGATGTAGGGTGGAAGCCGTAAAACATCGTGTCGATTATTCTGAAATAACCTATCGATGGCATATTCCTTGAATACACTTTTGTGTCTTAAGATTAACCGATATAATTCTGGCTTAAGCATTTCACTTGAAAAAGGACTACTCCTCTGAGTCAGCCATTGAATCATATCGGCCTTCTTGGAATTTGATGTTGGTGCAGGATTCATTACTTTATTATGGTATGAAGCGTTATCAATTACCACCACAGATCTCGGTTCTAAGTTGGGAATAAGTTTTTTCGTAAGCCATTTCTGATAGTTGTAGTTCATGTCATCATGGTAGTCTCCAGTTTTTTGGTGAGATTTGTATATGAGTAGACCATTAGGTATGAAACCTTTTTCACTTCCAGCATGTACAATAATGAAACGGGATCCCTTTGAAATGGGCTTTCGAAGTCCCTCTTCAGATTCATCGCTCCATGCTCTCGATGACACGTGGCTAGTATGAACATATGTTTCATCCGTGTACACGATTTTAATACCTGCTTCTCGGTATTGTTTGAATGCCCTTAAATATGATATTCATTTAAATACTATGTCTGGTTTTTCCCTCAAAATATTTAAATTGTCTTGCGTTGCATGCCAGCGAAATCCATTTTTTTTATTATTCTTCTCAGGATTAACTCAGTTCCTTTAAAATTAATTGATTCTTGCAGCACTGGAAACAATTTTGGGATTGTAGGCAACATTTTTTCTTCAATGTGAAAATCATATATACACCTCCTTATTACACATTCATCAAAACTGTTTACAGATACTTTGTTTTGTCAATTTTTTGTTTTTTTTTTTGGAGACCTAATGGCATCTCCTTTTCCGTTTTTGTTAAAGGAAGATGTTATCGTTTTAATAGTTTTTGGTGATACCCCAGTTGCCATCGAAACTTCGTTAATAAGAATCATTCTCTGAAAAAAAGGAAAAAAATATTATTAAAACTTCTTGATAAAAAATGTTCGTACACAAAAACATAAACAATTTCATATAGCCGAAAATTATTATTATTATATATCTACAATAATATGGCATAAATGAACATGGTCGCAAGCTAAACTGATATTGTATTACTGGCAATTTAATTCAATATCTTTTAAAAATAAATTGAACTTAACTTTTTTTTATAGTATTAGGCATTTATAAATATTGTAAATTTTTTAACTTCTCCTACCATAAGGTGATTCAATGAAGAATAAATAAAAATCCTGAATATTTACCTCCTCACTAGTGTCCCATCATCTCTTGATGTAATTATAAACAT
Source organism: Odontocerum albicorne (assembly GCA_949825065.1). NCBI lineage: Eukaryota > Metazoa > Arthropoda > Insecta > Trichoptera > Odontoceridae > Odontocerum > Odontocerum albicorne. Next base: position 18,993,071 of record OX463853.1, read on the forward strand.
TCAAAACCACTTATTTACTTTGTCCGCACAATGCTCTTCCTTTTCCTAACTTCGTAACTTCAGACATTATGGTCACCGTATTTTTCGTCAAATAAACACTGCGCGCGCACGCTTTAAACGTCAAACGGAATGCATCAACCAACCACGGCATAGATACTTACTAATACACTGACACATTTTGTATATTACGCACTAAACTTATCAATGTGTTAAAAAGGTCAAGGTATCCTGGCACGCACTATACTACGCGCGCTCTACCACTGTCGCCGGGAACTATATATCGCCCAGAATAAGTGCACATTTGTTTCCTTTATTACTTGAGAATGCATCGAGGGGAAAGGACGCTGAAGGCGTCATTCTTCAATCGGTCGGTTCTGGTAATTTTAGTCGCTATGAGTCACTTCTCGAGGCAACAACGTGCATTTTGTGTCCATACGTTTTTTACGAAAACAATGGTTCATAGACGATTATATATTTCGAGTTAAGTACCAATTACACAGTGTTAAGACAGCGTTCGAGTACCACCTTAATTATGCAATGGATTAAAAAATTGAAGTGACTAGTTCCACGCTAAAATGTCGACCCCAAGGTCGTCCGCGGACTTCTCGAACAAAGCAAAAATAGAGTTAGTCAATAGTCAGTGCGCGCCTATCAAACGCTATCAACCCGCAAGTGTTCATCAGGAATTGTAATGACTCGTACGACTTGGCAACAAATTTTATCGCTTGACTTAAAACACTATCCCTATAAAATTCAACTTTTTCAGGATTTCAATGAAGCAGACTTTGTTACAAATACACTACATTCTCATCAGGGTATGAAGCTGAAGAGTCATGGATGTGCGGACCTTTCTTCTTTCGATGGTCTTACAGCCCATATCGAGCTTTGACCTCCGTCAATCTTCGCCTCCAACTCCTCCTGTTCTCCGCCACGACCCTCCAATCCTGCGCCTGCAGCAGTCGGGTTGCGTCCCTCTCAACTTCGTCCTCCCATCGCAGCCTTGGCCTGCCCACTCTCCTCCCACCAGGATTATTTTGGGTGCTCGCGATGATGGCATTCTCTGCACATGTCCGGCCCATCTCAATCTGCTTAGTCTGACATGTACAGATAACCTGGGAGCTTTGTAGATATTATACAACTCGTCGTTGTATCGTATTCACCAAGTTTCGCCGTCATTCGCGGGGCCCAGGATCCTACGTAGTACTCTTCTCTCGAAGGCATCCAGCAACTCTGCGGATTTAGCTGTCAGTGTCCATGATTCGCATCCATATAGCCACCACTGTTCTAATACGTTAATTGTTTTGTATAGGGTGACTTTGATTTTTCCGCGGACACTTCTGGACTTGAACACCGGCAGTAGGGAGAAGAATGTTTTGTTCCCTGTTGATTCTTCTCTTAATCTCAGCATGCTCCCCGTTTTCCTTCGTTATAGTTGAACCCAGGTAGGTGAATTCTACCACTACCTCAGTCATATTTATCCTTGAATCTAATGTTACCTTGTGGATGTGCAGACCTACCATGAAGAAATCCCATTGGTTCCGTAAACTTTTTATTAAGTCAATCAAGTAAAGTTCCAAAGCCATCTCCTCTGCAGAATATTGATATCTGCAAACTGGAGAACCCTGTCTCATTTACAGCTCAAAATTGAGCTATTTCACAGGTTTAATGCCCTAAGGGGACTTGCTAATAGTTTCAATTAAGGATGATTGGCTGGTCCTTCACAAGGGTATTATTAAGTTTATGGTCAGGTCCCAGGAATACCATAAACCCAAGAAATGTCTGTGGATGTCGCAGGAAATCTAGGGAATTGTGGAATATCACCAAAATATCAAGGTCAGTACGAACAGTAAGAGGGTCACCCTCTTTTGCATAAATGGTATCCCTATCAAGAATTATTATATTCGAGTTCCACAGTTGTTGGGAATGAACTGTCCATTGCGAGAGATGCTGCCAGCGGTGCCTTCAAAAATATGTAGGTCATAGGGATCCTCAGGGTTTAGGTTTCTGAAGACTAAGTGTAAGTTCTTTGGCACCTGCACCCTGCCTACTATATGGCTCGGAACATTACGAAATTCAAGAGAGGACTTTTCAGTTTCGAGAACAGATGGGTTTCAAGCAGTACTAATATGTGAAGATTGAGCCAGTTTGTTTTGTAACGGGGCAGCAGCCTATAATAGTGTTCGCCTACGAAGGAAACCCACCGTAAACCGGTGTTAGGATAGGGAAATTAAGTTTCGGCTCAATGTGGGAGAACATGGAGTGTCCAACCTGAATGGAGGTGTTTTATGGCATCCCTGGGTTCCTGATAGAATATATAGGGTGAAGATAATGATGACTTCATATACAACAAACCTGAAAATTATTTCTTTTTTTATTTCACACTTTCATGCAAATACATCCGACGGATTAATTACTTTAAAGCAATTTATTTTAATCAACCAGCTATATCAAGGAAAAAAGGGATTAGGATGGGAATTACATATATGGAAGTTAAGGACAAGAAATATTTTAAGATAAATAACGTTCCTTTTGTTTATTTTCAAATGTCGATAAGGATGAAGCACATTTGATTAGGCCAGGAAGATTGTTCCAAGCTGTAAAAGATATGTAGAATGATGTGTGATCACAAAAAGGATTCTGCCATCATATCCGATTGGAGGGAGAGTCCAAGTTCAGAAAGGAAATTCAAGAGGTAATAAAACATCTTTCATGGTAAATTATTTAATAAAAACATTGTCTATAACTACACATCAATGAAATTTGTGTGTATTAGAAAATATTTTAGAAATAAAGATTACAAATACACTATGAATGTAGCCTGTATATCGGAAAGACTTTTATTATCAACATATATTAGTACAAAATATGATTCGACAACCTAATAAAAATATTAATTTGACAAAAAAACATTAAAATCTTTATTTCTAAAATACATTATACAGGTTTACACTAAGATGCAATTTTAATTGCCATTTGGGATTCCCCTAGTATTAATTTTGGGAGCCAAACCAAGGCGTTGTTTTATAACAAAGTCAGGCCTTGTTTTACCTTTCCATTTTGTGGGAAAAGGTATATAGTTAGCTTCTTTTAGTTTCTCATTCACATATTTTTCAGGTAAAAATGCCTCAGCTTCCTTTATGCGATTCACTAAAATTGCCTGAAATGCTTTTTCCTTCAACAATTCTCTGCGTTGTTTTCTCTAAAAAAAAAAAGCAAAAAATATTAGTTAAATTTGTTGCCATAATCTAAAAGAAAAACATTGGACATAAAATAAAAAACACTGATATAAATTGTCCTGAATTGCTCAGTTCTTTTAATATCAACTTTAATTGTCAACAGAAATTCTCTTATATGGTAAATACAATGCATCTTTTGTGAGAATCAATTTGCTACAATTACCAATACATATTTTCACAATCCCATTTGTAAAAAGTTTGATTGCAATATTAACACGTTGATCGCCAATGCAGCAATGCTCTTATTTGTGCATAAAATAGCAGTAATTTGAATTGTATACAATCATATTAACAATGAAGAAAACTGTAGTATTCTAACTAAACTTATTTAGAATTTAAAATTTGTACTGTGAATTAAATTTTTTAAGTTGGTAAATAAATGTATTTAATTCCAAATACTCAGATTATTTCCAAGAATTTATTATTGAAGGAAGCTTGCACTTTTTACTTTGACAATTGAGGCCTACAAACAAAATTCCGTGATCTACTAAGTCTGGTGAAACTGTTAAGAGAATCACTTATGAATGAATTTTTATTTCGTGGAATGATTTTCTTCCACTTCTCGCAATACATGATTGAATAATTTTGGTAAAGCTACTTCCAATGTTCTCTCATAATAATTTAGAAACCTTGGTATTGTAAAAACCTGTCATTCTGTAGCGTAACATATGTGTACATTTGATGTATTTCAATGTTGACAAAACTACACATACTCCTTCCAATAACTATTCTCTTATTTCTTCTTTCAAAGAAAATACAGCAGCTTTCGCTTAAAGTATACAATTCAGTTTACCTTATCGCTTTCAATTATAATATTCACCAAGGAAAATATATTTTATTCAATTTATATCAATATTTTGTTTATCATTTTTCAAAAAGAAAATAATGTCATGGGCAAATAATGTCATTTTTATAACTTAACATACCTTCCTCCACTCAAACTTCATGCGTTTCCTCAGTTTCTTTAACTTGTGTTTTCTCATTTTTCTCCTTCTGATTACAATTAATCGTATGGCAAGTTTTTCTACCACATCTCCATTTGTCGGACACTCCATTTCATTTTTTACTATATCCAAAATGCTATTCTTGTTTGGAATAATAGGCATAATGGGTATCGTTGGAAGTGGAATATCCAATATGGATGGTCTCACCCTTTCTACATTAGGGCTGATATTGACAATCGATCTAGGTGAAAAATATACTTCCTGACATTTCGTAGATTCATCACTTTTTTTAGTTGAATTAATGGATAAGGCATTAAATACAGATGACAAACCAAGTTTACATTTAGACGATTCAGTGTGTAAAGATCTCGGTTTCAAAACGCCATCTAAAATAAATGAGGTATAAATAAAATATGCATGAAAATGACAGTTATATGTTACTTACAAAAAATATCTTTGAACTGTGACATCATTTACTTCTCGAATTAATTTATTTTCAGAGTTTCAACTCATGTAAAACCCAACTTACAGAGAAAAGTGTAAAACTTTGACTTGAAGCAGTCCATGGCTTTATTAATCTCGGGTTGTGGATAACAGATAATAATTGTTGCGAAGCAGAAAATCAGAAGACAAATTGGTATGACTAAGATAGCAATGTGTTAGCTAGAAAAGGTATGGAAGAGTAGGGCCATCACTAAACCGACGGAAATGCATTTAGTAAGATTTCTCATGTTCTCCATCTTCTCATATGAAGTAGAGATGTGACACTAAGAAAACAATATAAACGCATTTGAGATGGATGTTGTTGGCTCCTGTAGACGGCAATACGCACCAATATACCAATATTGAAAAAAAAATGGAATCCAGGAAAGACTCCACTTTATTTCTGAATTGAAATCTGTAGTTTTTAAAACACATTGTCCGTAGAGGATTGGAGAGCCTAATGATTCCCAGCCCTTGGAGAGCCTAATGATTCCCAGCCCAATATTGAGAGTTGCCACTGCACTCTTCATAACCAATGCCTTGAGCTGCAGAGTGCAGAGATAGATAAAGAAGAGTTGTCAGTGAGGTCTGCACTATAATATCCCAAAGGCATCACAACCCCCAATCATAAGGGATGCAAGAGAAGAAGAAATGAAGATGGTTCCTTTCTCTTTTTTACAATAATTTCACAAAAAACAACATAAAATTTAACCTCTGCCTACTGCTGGATGGGCGACATTTCAAAACAGTAATTTCTTTTAAAATTAGTCATTCTTATGTATAAAAGAACTTTCAATGCAACAAATCCATTTAATTTTAGCTGGGTAAAAACTTGAAAAAATCTATATTTACTAACGAAGTAAAAACTTTTCCTTACATCAGGAATATAGGTATGTCACAAAATGCCTCCACCCAGGTAGAGCTACAGCCCGGCACTCCACGTCCTCCCACATAAGGCCAAGACTTCGAATCTCCTTATTATAACATCCGTAGATAATGTAAGATGGACATCCGATAAATGGAGTGGATAGCAAAATGGCGCTACTCTTGACAGGGTGCCAGGTAGTATCCACAGCAAATGGCTTAATCACCACAGTACCTCACACGTATTAAGTTAGGCTCTCGTTTATCACATGATCGTATCATCCGACACCAATTATCTTCCAAAGCGCCTACCTGGTCAGGATAAAAAAGAAAAGCGTTTTTCCAAAGCTACCTAGATGTTAAGTTGAATTCAAAACTAGATCGCCAATATACGACTGTATAAATGATGAATAAAAAAAGCTTTGAAAAACTGATGAACCTGTTCACTTTGAACAACCGAAATCACTAAAAAAATACGTTCCCATAAATTTGTACAAAGTTAAAAAATATCATAATATAACAAAATAATTTTTAACTTACATTTCAGCAATCTAAACGACGCAGATATTTTATTTAGATTCATTTTTCTGTACTAAAACTAAATTCATTCGTTTTCATCAAAAATACAAAGTAAAACCGACATTAACCTAAAACCAAAAACAAGAATTGCCTCAAGGCAGAAAAATCTGACGGGTATTCAAAATGTTGCTATATCTAAATGTGAAGAATAATAAAACTGAAAAAGTCTTATATAATATTTATAAAAGCTTGGAATTTTGATGGAAACGTTGATATTGATAAAAATATTTTTACTTTTTATGTTTATTCAATAGCTTGTGTAACTCTAAATTTATTTTTATTCAGTAATACAAAAATGGATACAGAAAGAACACAATCCTAAGAAACTATGTTGGAACAAGATCTGCCCGGAATTGAATTTGAAATGACAGAAAACAAAGTAAGAATATTCGCCATCAGACCTCTGACAAAACATGCCTTTTATAAATAATTTGAGTGAAACCTCGTGTTCTGGATTCTGGATAAAGTAATATAAAAATGTATACTCTGAGAATATTACTTTCGATTCCGATGAAAATATTTTTCAACAAACGCAGATTTGGCCTTTTTATTAATGATGTACGAAAAGCACTTTCCTCAGATTCTTTCACTAATTTCGGCAGAGCAATTTTTCTAAAAAAAATTACGTTCCAGGACATTGATTTCATCGACCCTACGATAGTGGTTTTTATAGCACGTTCATTTTTGGAATGAAAGACGCTTTCCTTGTGCTCAGTTTCTTTTCTTTTGCAATGCTAATTGTTGAGCTCGACAATTACAATGAATTGTGTGTTACAACGTTACTAGCCAAATATTTGCTTTACTTACATTTGTGGTTCTGTATGCGAAGAGTTCCGCTTTTATGGCTTGGTTGACAACCAAATGTTCTTAATTCCATTATATTTGCATGGCTAGTATATATTTTTAAATAATTTTCTTAATATTTAATTTTCGTCAAACATATTTAAATTTGGTACCAACAGTACACAAAAAAGTTCCGAAATGCGGTTAAGATTACATAATTTTTAAAAGGAGCTTCCGGGACAACGTTTAAATACATAATCTGTTTCAGTGCTTTCCTGCTGAAAAATAATACTGAATCTCAGGCCACGAAAATTCTTTTGAATTTCAAAACTATCATGTTTTGCTGATATGTAAAATGTTATTATGAAACTCATAATTCATTCGTGCTTTTTTTTTATTTTTTATTTTACAAAGTAAATTATTGTACAAACATTTGTCAAGGCTATACCTATATACAAATTTATTACTTAACTAATCTTAATTATATGTTATAATTTATGCACTTACTTAATCTTATTTTCCTACATATCATTTTATTTTATTTATTCAATCTTAATATATGAGATCTTAGAAATAATTAACACCTACATACTACTTATATGTGAAAAAGTTCCCTTTGATGATCAATTCTTAAACATGACTCCATCATTTGATACTGGCGTATACTCTTTCAAATAATATATAAGAGTTCTCAGTCATTATTTAAGAAGAAGAAGAGCATGATACTTTTCATAAACAATTTTGAACTTTGCTCCTGACAGATAAGATTTGACGAATCGTTTGACGTTTTATATTGTGTTTGAATTTTTAAGATGATTTATATAAATAATAACTATAATATTTGACCTTTGTGTTAATGAATCATAAGATCATTTCAACAGTAATTTTTATCCGTGGATACTTTATAATGTATCATCAATAATATTTGTTTATCCAGCCACGAAATATTATATTTTTTTATATACTTGAATAAAAATGAATAATTTAATTTCTTTATATCAAGAATTTGATGAAAACGTGAGAATCAATTTAGATAAATCCAATATTAAAACTAGGTAAGTTTAAATATTTATATTTTGATATATTTTTAAAATTTCAGGTTATGTAGTCATTTTATATTTATCATTGATTTATTTACTCAAAAACTAAATATTGAATGCTTAAAATCTTGCATGCAATTCATCTTATATGTTAAAATTTATTTTTCCATAATTTTATATTAAATAAATAAAATAAATAAATACAGGTTTATTGATAGCCACATAGTATGTACATAATACATTTAGACACATTTCAAGAACAAATTAAATAGAGAATACATTAAAAAACAGAAGCTATCAAAAGGTCTGGGCTCATCTAATAACATCCCCCCGGCCAAGATACACACCACCAATATAGGGCGAGCCCGGCAACGGGGACACCAGATGTTTTTCAGCCCACACCCTTAAACACGTAGAACAAGAAGATAAAAAAAGACAGAAAATAAATAGATGACAAAAAAATACATTCAAGAGAGAAGACTTTAAAAGGTCCGGGCTCATCCCACAAACATTCCCCCGGCCGAGATACACCCCACCAATGTAGGGCGAGCCCGACCGCAAGGGCATCGGGGGGCTTCCATCCCACACCCCTGTATATCTAGATTAAAGAATACAAAAAAAACAAAAACGTATGGCAGAAAACAAAATAAAAAGTAAACCCACATATACCACCTCAGGTTAACTGTCAGCAAGAACGAAAAAAAGAAAAGCTTCAAAGGAGTCCAAATTTTACAAAATGACTAATGGGAAATGAAATAGTTGAAACAACATTGAAATAGTTAGGCAGTAATACATTGAAATAGTTAAGCAGCTTTAAAAGAATGAATGAGAAGATAACGCACAAACACGTACGCACAATCCCCAATTCACCACCAGCGAAAAGAGAGAAAAGAAAGAAAAAGAAAAAAAAAAGGCAAATAAGAGACCCATTAACCGCTGAGAAACCCACTAACCACCCAGAAGATAACACTTTAGAGCATCTCTGAAGGTACAACTATTCACCCGCTCCTTCAAGGCCTGGGGCAACTCATTCCAGCATTTGCTGGCTGAGTATGAGAAGGATCCTTTGAATAGTGCTAGATTATGGTTTGGGATAAGTAAAAGAGTCTCTCTGCTTCTAGTTTCGTAGCCGTGAAAGTTTCTAGCCCAATTCAGTTTTTCGAAGAGATAAAGTGGCATTTTTGTACTGGTAATTTTATGCATGAGTACGCTTAAGTGAAGAAACCATCTTTGTTTCATGTCAATAATTTTAAAAGCTCTCAAAAAAGGGGTGATGTGTCCTCTGGGGGGAATGTTGAAACAATACCTACAGCAAGCATTTTGTAATCTTTGCAACTTTTTTTCGGTTTTCTTTAAAAGGCACGGTCCATAGATGCAATCACCATACTCGACTATTGGGATAATGATGGTACCCAAAAAATAAAATAAAGAATATTGGCGTGATAAAAGAGTTTGTCTGGTAACACTACTCAGTCGCTAGACATGTGTGAGTTATGACAAACAGCGAGTTCTGCGCCTACACTGGTGGCTCTTAACCCTAAGGATCTATTTTTGGGGACAAAGACCAGCATTGTACCCCGGTCATGCTCTTCAATATTTTTGAATCACCAATTTGAATATGTTGAAGCGTTACCATATGAATTAATGAAAAAAACTATGGCATCAAAATATGAAAAGAGAAAACAATGTATATAACAGTGACCCACTAAAAACAAATTCCATTCTAATTAAAATACCAAACCTTTTTTTTTTGTATTCTAGTCAGCCTAAGAGTTACAGTTTATTAACATGATTCTTTTTCCAGGCGTGCTGATGGAAATGGATTATGGGTAGGACTATTGTTACCAGCTTGCCTTTGTGCAAGCCTCTTGAGATTTCAAACATCACATTTATTTAGTATAATGACTTGCTGTTCCGTTGGAATATGTGTGTCTTCCATTTTTTATATTTTCACATTGTCTGCAAAGAAAAAGTCATTTAATTACTTGAACATTCTTCTGTCAACAATAATATCAACATCTTTACTTTCAACACTTTTAGAAAAAGGTAAGCATTTTGAAATACATTATCATTTATTAGTGACTAAATGTAAAACTTCCTTAATTAACAGTAGTCAATATGATACAAAATTATCATAATCTTGCTGGCAGAGATGATAACCGTGTAGTCGTAACCAATAGTGGGTTGCATTGTCAAAAATTGAAACTTCATTCACCAATATAAGTAAAAGAAAATATTGATTTTTAGAGTTCTTTTTACGATCCTTGTGTCTTGCAAAAACTGTGATTATCTTGAATCTTCTTTTCATATTAAAGGAACTATACTACTTTCGCCCTGATTTATATCACCTGGACAGCACTGGGCATTCAACAGATCTAGTCCTTTTCGGTACAAGACACCAGGCTCTTTGGGCACTGCAGATACAGGAAATCAATCTATCACGCAACATTCCCCATATTTTCCTTAGTTCTCCCAATTCCTCTTTGGAGCCTGTTAAGAGATTTCCAGGTCCTCCTGAACATTTCAGAGACTGGTGGTCATGTCTCTACAAGCAAAATCCACCCACTGGGGTCCAATGTTCCTATCATCTTGATTTATAGTTTGGTATTGGATTTAGGAAAAACTGTGTGATATGTTTCCAACAAAATATTTTGTTTGACAGCTGCCGTTCGCTCGTGTTATGAATAATTTTTGTAAGCGAATATTCGCAAAGATATCTCATACAGCATAAACTCAAAATGAGTTTTTAAATTTTAACTGTATGCTGTAGAAAAAAATGTAATACAAGCACACTTGTAAAGTTTTTCTTTTAGATGAAGAGCAATATGACTAGAAACCTTTGCTAACACTCAGGAAATATTTTGAGTACCTAATGGTGTACCTAAGCACTGAACCTTAAATACCTAAGCACTGAACAACCTTAAATTTATGAGATATTTTCTACATTTTTAGTTCCTCTATTCTTCCTTCACTTAATCACATATTATTTCGGTACTGCATTTGTGCTCAAAATTCATTGAACGCTGAATATACTTATAAGCTGAAGTTATAAAAAATGTAATTGATTTCCTTCATTATAATTTTAATGTCATAGGAGTATTTTGTATATTTGTGGGTGTTCAACACACGAGTTAACTAAGCGATAAAATTTATTTTTTAAATGTGAATGCAGTAATTCCTCGATTTGCACGGGGATAATGTTCTGGAAAAACACCGCTCAACACAAATTCACGCCAAGTTAACTTTATACAGTCAAATAAGGTTCTGTTCCTTGTTACATAAAATTTATAAAACAAAACTTAAAAAGAATCTTTCGTTTATTACTAAAAGTAAAAAATATAGTTGTTTAAAAAATAAAATCTTAATTTAATAAAAAGGCATATAAATTATTAATTTATTCATTCATGTTCATGGCTTGAACAAGGTTTAAATTATGCATGATGAGATGTTTGAACGTGGAGGAGGCGAAGTTTTGTGCTTGGATAAAAAAGTTTAGAAATCTGTTCTCTCTGCCTAGCCCACAAAAGACACAGTTATAATATTTATGTATGTAAGTTCATGGCTTCTTCTTTTGCTTTATCTGATTCTCCAAAGATATTAGAATCAACATAATATAAGTAATTTTATATTGGTAATATACTATATTAAAATCCATAACAATGTGATAAATCAAAAAATTCTTTCACCAGTGCTGTTTTATTGTTGATGTTCAAGTTTCGAAATAATTTATTTTTTTATTAAATTACCTTATAACATAAACTGGGTGGGATTTTTATAGAAAAAAAATTACACCTTAAAACCTGCTCAATGTGAATCTTTTACCCCACACTCTGAATTTGAGCGTGAAGATAAAACTGCACAATGGACAACCGCATTCTTCAAAGGATTACTGAATGTGAAAAAAGCATAGTAAATCATGTTTTGATAATTTTTACTATTTTATTAATCTTTATTTTTCCTATTAACATTGCAGATATTTTATTCGCTCTATTTGGTGGGTTATTCACTTCAGTTTCATTTGAACATATGTTGCCACTCCTTCTGAAGAATTTCCCATTGAGTTTTACTCTGGGTGAAGCCTTACTAGTTGTACAATCCATTGTTTTATTTTTATTCAGCACTGTAATTAATATGTTTTGCTCATGGGCTATCACACCAGTAAATGATCATGATGTTATTACCCTCATTTTACAGGTAAATTAATATTTTGAGACATTTAATCATAACAAACAGTTTGTCAATTGTATGAATTTTTATGTAACCTTAAATATATTTAGGTATAAATTTTCTTGGATTGGAACATTATTTTTCACAAGAATGTGTATGTGTTCTTAATGTTTTTTTTTAATTATTTTTTATTATTACTATAGATAGGCAGCATATACATGTATGCTGTCAATATCTATATTAAGTTTAACTGGTATTTGTTCATACAGAAAAGTAAATGATAAGTAAAGAGAAACAACTAAAAAAATAAACAAAGGAAACAAAACGCCATTAAAACAGCACTTCTTGGTTTGTGTAAAGGAACTTTTCCAAACAGTTTTTAAATTGGTTCAATGCCACAGCACTCGCTACACTATTGGGCTGCATGTTCCAAGTCTCAATCAATCGATTAACAAAACAATGTTTCCTTGAAGTATTGTGGAATAAATTTTGGAAGACATTGTATTTAAAGACATATAATGTCTTTAAACCTTTACAATGTTAATGCCTTAACTATAAATAATATAATTTTGGAAGGTGTTCTCTCAAATGTGTAGTTTGGTTAAAGGAAAATTCTTGACTACCCGAGATCTTATAACAATCAAGTCTGCACAATTTTGTGTTTGTTGCGAAGTATGTAACTTTTTTGTTTACACTTTTAACTTTGTTAGCTGACGAAAAATTATGGTGATTATAACAGTTTCCATATAAAAAGAAGTTGAGGGATTCAAACCTCACTTGTAAAAATATTCTTTTATTTTCACATATTAGCTAAAAATAATACACTTAAGTAGAAACCTTGTCATTATTGCCTCTTTGTGATGCATACAACTGCAAGACAAAAATCTTACAATTGAGTTGTAACTCTCAGTGTAAAAAGTTATCAAAACAGAGGTTTAGAAAAAGAAGAAAGTTAAAAAGTTAATGTTGAGCTAAATATCTTGCTTACAGATTGAAATGTCTGCAATAGATCAATTTGTTAGAGCAATTTCCTGACATGAAAATGGTTATTGGTTTGAACCCCCACTTGCAATAATTTTCTTTTATTTTCACCATCTTTTTGAGGCAATATTGTCACGGCTGTTCATTTTTTCTCTTGATTACTCTACTCTTATACTGCAAATAACAAATCCAACTTGAACTGTATTCTTAGTACACCAAACTGACCTCATAAAGTTTATAATATAATCATATGCTTTATATATACAATCCTAATGTAAAAGCCAATTTGAATTTCATAATCAACCTGTGAACGGGGTTTATGAATGTAGACTAGCAAAATGTTGAATAATTGCACACTTTGGAGCTCACAAATTAAGAACTTCTCAAGATGGAGAATGAAATTATTAATAAAGATGAAGTACACTACGTCGTTGAACATATTAAAATACTTTCGATTCAGCACATTGACATTGCAATTAAGATCATTGAAGAGAATAGTCCTAATATGGATAGAAGCACCAAAGTTGCCAGAGAAATTCAGTTCTTTAGCTTGTTACAAAATTCACTTAAATGAATTAAGATCAAGCAGCAAATGAACTTCCATATTCTGTCAACATTATTTTGCGTATTTAACAATCTCAATTCTCCTTCATATCTCGTGAAAAATTCATTGTATTTATATTTCATTAATTTTACTTACCTAAATTGTTCATTCATTTCCGTATTTGGACAATAGAGATATCATTGTCTTCCACTTGATCCTATCATTCACATCAATCAACAGGTTTTATTTGCACTGTTTTTACTATCCGCAATACATTTAAAATTTATATTGCTATAATTGAAAGGGGAACAATAGAGTATAATAAATACATAATGCAAAAGGACCTTCATTTTGTGGATAAAGTGGTATCACTTGCTTGGCCTGTGATGGAGTAGTATCACTTTTTAATCACACATTTCATATATTTGTTATAAATACTAAAACACTCGGCTGAAACATTCATATTCTGCATTCACATCTTAACATATCCTCAAGCTATCACCTATACAATTCCAACTTTATTATAATCTCAACAACCACATTAAAATCATGTCCATCAACTACTACTTTTATTATTATCGTTATAAAAAAATATTTTCCAGGTGGGGCTTTTGTCAGTAATTTTGATTGTAGGAACACTGTGGCATCAGAAATCCAACATGAACCTAAAGCTTTTCTTTTCAATTGTTGGCATTTATTTGTTTCTAATGTTAGTATTTCTACATATTATTCTCAAGACAAGTGCACTTGTATGGATAATAGTATTCCTCTTTAGTGAAACAACAAGGGTAAGTCTGTTATTTTTTTCTCATCCTTTTCTTCTCTATTATACTTCAGAAAATGTAGAATGGGTCCTGCGACGTTTTAAACGTCATGTCTCAAAGGGATGAGATAAAATCGTTTTTTTTTTCAAATCGAATAGTTTTTTTTATAAATCGAAAAATTGTTTTTCTCTAAACTGACATTTTAATTCCTAATTTTCATTATACTGACTTTCTAATGTATTTTATGATTTGTATATATCTTTAAATAGACCAAGATCCACTATGAGTTAATACTATTGTAATTACGAACATTTAATTTTAGGTATAAAAAAATTGAAAATCCAATTATCGTATACCACATCCTAGCCAATGCAGACTAACGTAGTGACTTTTGACAAACGTCACCAAATATTATTTGATTTTAACAAACTGCCACATTTTTGCTAATTTGTAACAAGATGTATTAATTTGTCATTATTGTTAGTTTTATGTAATGTATTTACCTAAATAATTTGCTATTTATTAGAATCGAGACTTATATTAAAGTAAATTAAGATAAAATAGCTTATATTAAGATAAAATAATTAAAATTACTGAACGTCGTTACAAGGTTGTATTGGGGCAAATTTGTGAACTGTCATAGGACCCGTGCTAAAATTTCTGAAGTATAATCCAATGAGATTTATCCATAGTAAAATATACTTGTTGACATTTTATAGTTTTTACTAAAACTTTTTCATTTACAAATTTATTACTACATTAGAGTCTTGATTGTCCGGGGTCACGTTAAGTGAGAAAGTAAAAATATCCAAAAAAAATTTACATTTCAAAATATTTAAAATGAAAATTTTTTTTTCATTCGACTACATAATGCAATATGTACCAGATAATTAAACTGGTGAAATTGATAATATGTGTCAGATAATAACACTATAAACATTATAGTAAAAAATCAACCAGAAATCCTTGTAGGTTCAAGCAAGCGGGCGTATTGTAAATTAAAATTATGTACATATGTATGGTGTTTGATTTATTATTGACTATTTTGATTGTTTATACTCACATTTTATATCCTCAATTTTGTATTTTCGTGTCACAAAGTCATGAGCTCTAGTTTAATGTGTATCTTTTTCTTGACTTATTCTTTGGTGGGTTTTCGAGTCGTGACGTCAATTTTACATTTCATCCCAAGCTAATATTACATAATCTGCTTAATACCATTTGCTAAAAAATGAACAAAGAAAAAAACTTTGCTGTCGTATTTTATATAAAAGGATAATTTTGAGTTTTTTTTTCTGACTTTTTTGTGGGGATTAACTTTTTTTCTGATTCAATTTTTTGCCTACTACCTCAGATAATCGAGAGTATACTCTATATATATATAAATTTTATATATTGTTAGTACATATCACATATCGCTACCCTAATTTGTAAATTTGCTAACTCCACTTTTGTCGTAAAATGATTTAACAATCGCATTTTGTTCTCGACATTCAAATACACATGCTATAAAATTTTTACATGTCTACAATTGTTGAAAGTGCCTTAAAAAATGTCTCAAGAAAAATTGATAACTCCAATGCTACCAATTCCAACACTGCAAAATGTGTAACTCCACCATTTTGTATGTGAATCCATTAGAATCAAGTAGCATTGTGGTAGCGGTCAAAATATTTAATTGAAAAGGTGAGTTTGGTTACGCTATTTTGAAAAAAAAAGCATTATTTCCTATGAATATAAGTATAAGCAGTATTTTGTTAAGATAATTTGAAGTTTTTTCCCCTTACTTATGACTCAATATCTCATTTTATTCAACTAAGGGAGTTAACAATTTTTCAACACATGTAAAACAGCGTGTTGCATTATGACATCAACTTTGCATTTTAATTATTACTGGGTGGGCTTAAACAAAATTGTGTTTATTTAAATTAATATGAATATTTGAAGCATTAAAATACTTTTTTAAGTATTGTCTATTTTTATAGATGAATAGCGGAGGAAAAATTATGGTTGGATTAGTGACAAAAAATCGTAGGAGTAATCGACAAAATTGTAAAAGTGATGAAAAAAATCGTATGAGTGATGATGGTTTTTAAGAAAGTCTAAATTTATTCATCGAATTGCCAATTTTAGTCGTTGATAGTGATAATGCAGAAATCACATAATATTATGTAAATACGGATACTACTCAGAAGATTTATCAAAAGGAATTATAGAAACACAACCTGACACGGTTTACAACAATATTACAATATAATTATGGAAAGTGCTGATAATACGGATATTGTACAAAATTCGACTGAACTGATTATACAATCCGAGATGGTATTTAACACCATTGATGACATTATAAGTGATGATGAAAGCCAAGGAGTCAAAATTTCATTAGTGCCGTATTCAGATAATTCAGATTCAAATTATTATAATGGACCACTTCAACCTACTAAAAAAGTAAGAAAGAAAAGGTGTGACGTAGATAGTTCTTCTTGGTTCTCTACTAAGAATAAGGCAAATAGAGAGAAAGGAAAAAGATATTTAGGCAGAAAAAAGAAAAACAATGGATCATGGAATAATAAAATACCAAAGAATGATAAAAAACTTTAAAAAATGCGTAAATGTCATGTTTCTGAAAAAGGTATCTTGAAGTGTTATTCTATATCGGATAAGGACAGAATGAACATTTTTAACCAATTTTGGAACTTGAATTGGAAAGAACAACGAATTTATGTAGATGGGCTAATGAAAGTTTTACAGGTAAAAAAATCGAGGGGTAGAACAGATCCGGAAAAATCCAGTGAATTGTCGTCTACAACATATTTTCCAAGAAAGAATGATTCTGACATACGGCTATGCAAAACGATGTTTTTGCATAAGATTTAAATAGGATGACTTTATTAAACTGGAAGAAGAAAAGCGGTAGTTTAGAATTACAAATGGCAATTATTGTTAAAAAATGCAACAAGAATTGATTTGTGGAAGCTTATGAAAATCTTAGAAACTTTTTTAATGAGTTGCCAAAAATGGAGTCCCATTTCTGCCGAAAAAGAACTTCCAAAAATTACTTGTTGCCCAAATGGAGGTCAAAATCAGAACTTTATAATTTTTATAAAACCGAATGGTGCACAACATGAGATATTACAACATCTCTCTCGTCTACTTCATTTCACAAACATTTTGAAAGGGCTAATTTAGGGGGTTTCCAACCTAAAAAAGATGCATGTGACAAATGTACTACTTATGAACAAAATTATTTTTCGGCCACTGAGTACGAACTACACCAACGGAAGAAAGAAGAAGCCAGAAATGAAAAAACAAAGACAAAGAATAACAAAATGATGTGTTCACCATGGATCTATAATAATAAGCTGTCCTGGCCCCAAAATCTAATGTTTCAACATTATATTATAAAAGAAAATTGTGCACACATAACCTTTGTTTTTATAATTTATATTTTTATAACTTGTTTTATATTGTTTGATTTGTGTATTTTATCATCACTCTTGCATTATTTATATCCAAATAAAATACTTCAAGTTATTTGTTTTTCAATATAAGGAGACCTCCACAGTAAATACTTGTATTAAGATGCAATTTTGCTAACTCCTACAATAATTTTTAAATATTCACCATCGCAAAATTGCTAACTCCAATAATTATCCATAAAATCATGATGCAATAATGATATTTAACTTTTTTTTACTCGGAGTGTATCTCTTGGTCGTCTTGATATTTAAGTACAAAAAAAATACTAATAAGATTTAATTTAGAATAGTTATGCAGTTTTATTGCCGCCCTGTAAAGTTTGTATTTATGGAGTTAGCAAATTTACAAATTAGGGTAGCGATATATATACTCTCAAGGGTCTTATAAAAAATATTTACATTTACAACAAATAAGTATTAAAAAATAATACAGAAAATGTAAACAAAGATTGCACGATTAAGGACAAAATAATATACAAAAAAATAAGAAAAGTTATGTATGCTAGAAAACAATATATTGAATTATATTATATAGAGAAAACACCAAAGAAAAAAAAAGAAAAAAACAGGTATGAAATGTAAATTTTAAAAAAAACTATTTAATCAAATAATTACACCAAGAAGATATCACAAATAAGGATTAATATCAGTTTACATAATGGTAAGGAACAGGAAAAATAGTGAACATTTTCTGAAGTTGGTGAACAGTGTTATCAAGATGTAAAAAAATATAAAAAAATGAAAATTCATTTCATATTTGATTCTATCTAGTTATTTTAAACAACAAAACAGCAAATCCACAGTTTAATTCAATATAGATGGGTAATCCCTCGTGATCGAGCATGATTGTCAGTCATCCTGCGGGTGGACAACGCCTGTACATATATGTTCGTGGAAGGTGTTGCACTTCAGCAGTGTACAGTCTTGATAGATCAAATCCTAAATTCCAATGGCATAGAGATTAAAGTTTCAAGATGATCACCAGGTTTAACCTGCTGCAGCCTTTCATTAGCCAGAATTTTATACAACGCTATTTTTGAGTTGCAACAGAAAAACAAATTCAAATGCAAAACGGTGCCAAACAACAAATCCGAATTGGTGATTCAGTAGGGAGCTAATAAACAATATTGTCTTTGGCCCTTGTAATCAAGCCTTTGAGTTTAAAGCCACTGAAGTAGAGACAGAACTTATAGTTCGACATTGTACGTGTTAACAACACTAGGGCATGTGAAGATACAACACTTACTCTTTGCCAGACAGGGAGGACTCTTTATTTTATTTTTCTTCGAAACCAATTAGAAATCGAATCTGAAATCCTCTCATGGAAGCTGAGCATCTTATCAACTAGACCACGGAGGTCGTTAAATATTTTCTTTTGAATACTGCACTTGTGCGACTGTATATTAAAATAATATTTTGTTGCATATTATTTTTCTTAATTTCAGCTTAAGATCGTTTCAATTTGGGCATCATTGTCAGGTTTTGGGGGTTTAACAGTACTTGGACAGATATTTTCTGGTGAAAAGGCTAGCACATCTCGTCGCAAAGTATTCCACATTCTGGCCTCAATAGTGTACCTGTCCGGACTGATCTATGAATGTGACATGATTTATTTAGCTTCAGGAATAGCATTGTCAGTTCTGATAGCATTAGAGGTAAGTAATTACTATTGTTTTGATGGTATTTTAAGAAGGATTATAATTTAGATATATGAAGACTGAAAAATTCTCAGTGTCAAAAATCAGCATCAAAAACAAAATTTTTGGCATTTTAAGGGCATCATGAAACAATATACTATAACCTCATAACCTAATTCAGAGAATAAATCAAGAAGAAAAATCCAGAATGCTGAAAAAGTATAATGTGTCAGTTCGCATATTAGCAATTGCAATGGCCACGTTGCATGCCACTGGTTTCTAATTGATGAGTCATCGGCCTTATTTTTGTATTCTTTTTAATCTGGCGAGTTTATTGCCATGTGGCAGTCTCTTCCAATCAACCAGAAAGATGTATTAATGGGCCCTAAGTGGAAACCAGACTAGAATCCCATTTTTTTTAAATCTGGGTTCTAGCGGGGATCGAACCTGCAACCTCCGAATCGGCAGACAAGCATCTTACTACCAGGCTATGGAGGTCACATGACATCACATTTCCACCCTAACTTCAAAATGTTTCTCAGTGAGAAAAAAAATTACTCTAACAGTACTGTCATATAGCGGCTTTGGAGCAGTATTTTGAAGACCTTGATGAATACTTCTATAAAATAGGGATATCAACTTTGAGGAATCGTTGGAAACCAATCTCAAAATTTCTTTCTTAAATCTACTTATAACATTGTAAACATTTAATGAATACTTATCTGATTTTACAATTACTTTTTTTTCATTACAGACTGTGCGCATACTAAAAATTGGAGATTTCTCTATATATTTAAATGAAGGGTTCTGTTTATTTGCAGATGAAAAGGTAATTCTATCTTTATTACTATTATTTACCCAGATCTATCCAGAATGCTCTTAAATTCGTCCGATGTGGCAAAAATTGTAAAACCTAAAAACAGACGTCCCCCAAATAGCACATTATTGTAGACAATAATTTAGCTAGTTCTAATTTGTACTAACAGATGTCGCATCATTTTCACTTGTAAATAAAATGAGCCACACTGTTATAATTCAATTGTTAAGTTGAACTAATTTATTTTTATCCACAGCATGATGTATTATTGAATAAATAATGGTTGCGAGTGAAGATTTTATAGTGTTGACATTCAGCTGTCAGTTGATGCGTTAGGACAGTATTGTTATGTATAATACAGTCTTTTGTTTAAAAAATTGATATTGAATGTGTTTATAGAAGTAGTAAACCTTGTGAATGTTTTATATACAAGCATCGTTTTATAACAGTTCAAAAACGTTTCAAATAAAAACTCTGAAAACGTGCATGCCTTGTTTATAATATTGAGGCCTAATTTAACACTTTCTAATATTAATTTTTTTTTTAAGTTCTCCAGCTGTAAATCCCCTGGCTTATGTGTAGAATCTGCAAACCACTATCAATTGAGTTTAAAGCCACTGTATCAATATCAAACAAGTAGTTAGCAAATTCTGAATAATTGTTATTCAAAATTTGTTAATTACCATCGTACCAACTGGGCCAAAGATGTCTATCAACTAGGCCACAAGTCATCAATTTATCATGTTTATAAAGATCAAGACTACATATTATTTTTTGTTAAAGTAATACATCTTTATTGTATTCTTTTTCCTAGGATGAAGGAGGAATCTCTCTCACACCCCTGTACCTTCTGATAGGGCTATCTTGTCCTCTGGTGCTACGATCTGACTCCTGTTCTCCATCAGCACTTCTCACGGCCATCAGCGGGATTCTCTCTGTCGGAATAGGAGACACTGCTGCTAGTTACATTGGTAGTCGCTTTGGCAAAACACGTTGGCCAGGTATCCATTCCATCCATTATTTTATTTACTTATTTGTAAGATGCGACATGATAGAAATAACAAAATGTATATTTTGTTAATTCATTTTAGTTATACTACCTTGATCAAAAAGTTTTAGGACTTTATTCATAAAATCGAAAATACAAGTTTATTCATCAAAATCGATATGGTCCCCTTCAAAGTACTCCCCATCGACTGCAACGCACTTACGCCAGCGCTTGATCCAATCCTCGAAACACCGCTGGTACTCAATTTTCGGTATGTCCATCAGAGCCGTCTTCGATTTTTTCATGACATCCTCTCGGGTGCTGTAATGCGTTCTGCGAAGCCAGTTGAACAGGAAAAAGTCGCAGGGAGCCAGATCAGGTGAATTCAAAGGCTGCTGGATAGTAGTCGTGTTGTTTTTTATCAAAAACTCATGGAAATCATGTCTTTCGCGATTTCAACGCGGTCCTTTTTTTGCATGAAATTGAGGTCTTTCGGCACCAGTTTTGCAGCGACATGTCTGAGGCCCAAATCACTAACCAAAATCTCTTGAGCGGATCCATAAGCGATGTTCAAGTCCTCTGCCAGCTTTCTGATGGTCAATTTGCGGTTTTCGGCCAACATTTCTTTGATTTTATCGATGTTTTCATCGGTTTTCGACTGCCACTGCGTTCGTCATCCTCGACCGACTCACGACCACTTCTGAAGTGTTTGTGCCACCAAAAAACACTTCTCCAATATTTCCAAGGTCTGCGGACCGTTAAATCCGTTTTTCACACAAAATTTAATGCAAACTCGTTGATGCCATTTTCAAACTTGTAAAAAATCGAAAACACGCACAAAGGTAGATGTACTCAGTACAGCGTAACTTTTACAAATGTCAAGCTATGACGCTGAAATTTGGAGGTAAGTGTCAATGATAGTTGTGGTAACCTAACAAAAAAAAAGAATTCCAATCGGGTGACTGACAGCGCCACACGGTGGCTGGTCCTAAATCTTTTTGATCAAGGTAGTATATTGGGTTATCTAGAAAGTAGTTTCGTATATCTCGGATAAATGTATTTGAGATTTTTTTTTCATTGCTAACTTCAGTTCAAATATACCAAATGCATTAATTATGAAACATTTTTTGGCCATTGTTTATCCAAATTTCTGGAGCGTTTTTTTTTTAGCGTAATTTTAAAGATAATGTAAGTTTGTGTTTTAATGCTTGATGCTTTTTTACTACCACGAAGGAAAAAGTTAACATAAACAATGTAGGAACACCTGTTGGCAAAAATTCTAATGATTTTTATCTTAACAATCACAGTTTTCCAATGGTGTTTTTTCCAATTTACAAGAGAAAAATATACAATGATTTCAATTATTAATGTAACACGAGTTTATGACTTCTTAATTTAATTTTTTTCTCTTTTTACTGAATTGCATCACTTTCTCAAATTTATGTTTTTCTTATACTTGTTACAGGAACAAAGAAATCGATCATAGGCACGGCAGCAAACATTAGTTCCCAATTGATAACATTGCTGTTATTAAATATTTTTGGTAAGAATATCCACATTATTTATAAATAGTACAGTGGAACCTCGATTTTCGAACTTAATCCATTCAGATGACTCCTGGGGTTCTTTCTCTTTTCTGTCTCACTAAAAACCCCTCTAATGAGGTTTTTTTTGCCTGTGTTTTAAAACTTTTCTGAAGTGAGACATGGCATTGTGATTGAAAATGTGTGTTCAAGAACTAAATTAAAACAAGGTCAAGAACCGAATTATTCGAGATAAGAGATGTTCGAAAACCGAGATTCCATTGTATTTCTTTCCATAACAAGAAAAATACTTGAAATTTTGTATACTTATCGTGTCTTTTATTATTATTCTTTGTTTAAGAAGAAAAATTCACAGACTCATCACAAGAGGAAATTGCATAATATCAAGATAGTTAATTTTAAAAATTTAAATAATCAAAATAGATTATTTATAGTTAAGGCATTGACATTGTGGAGGTTTAAAGACATTGTAATTTGTTTTATCAAACATTGTTTATTCCACTTTATACATAAAGTAGAATAAACAGTGTTTGATAAAAGAAATTACGAAGAATGAAAATATATAATACATTAACTATTTCTGGTTGGTTTGATATACATTAACTATTCCTGCTGAATTGTACATTGAAGTGTTTCAATAAGTAAATATGTAATTATCTAAGTATTATTTAACATTAGTGAAAAATAATCTGTATATTTTATTTTTTTGACAGTTTTGCATCAGTTATAACTCAAAATGCAATACTCGGAAATTGTTGACATCTATGAACAGTAGTAATAATTTTTTTCCATATCTACTTGAAATATATATTTTAGTTTATAATTTTACAGAAAGACATTTTGAATAAATAATAAGAGGCATAGCATAGTTACACCAAAACTTTGAATAAACTTGACGTCCACCAATCATATTTCTGACTTAGAGGTGTAACAGTTTTTCATCAATGTATAGTTAAAAAATATGTCTCTTATTTGATGATATTTTACTTGTTACAATTTTGCGTTAAAAATGTGATATATATCTCAACATTCACCAAGTCCATAAACATTTCACCATTTTTTATTTCTTGATCAAACATGTGTCAATATCAATGAACACTAGAATTGTTCTTAGTGATTTTCATCTTCAACTTTATAAAGAACTCAAGGTGAACTCCAATTGTTTTGGCACATGCACGAGTTTTCATCTTCGAAAATGTCTTAACTCTTACCACTCTGTAGGCCAGACATTCTGGCCCAAATGATTTTAGTAGGCAGCTCCGTGGGCCAGGGAGTCTGGCCCAGCGCAGTTATAAGTTTACGTACCGATTTCTCAAGCACGCAGGTATATTCTACGAAAAATTATTTACAATAATTACAGTGAATCATCCCAACATGCTGGATAAACCGACATTTCTTTATTTAAATTTACCATTAGTTGGATATATTCCTGTAAAAATAGATGCATAATTTTAGCTGATAGAATATTTGCCGTATTCTAATTTTTTTTCGGCCAGTCAGTCATTATCCTGCACATTGGTGACGGTTCTACAAGGCTACTCCCACTTTTTGTGACCATATTTTTTCGTTTTGTGGAACTATTATATTTCTTAATTTTGTGATATTGGTCTTAGTAGTTGAAAATAATAGAAATAGTAATTGACGTATTTATAAATATATTTAATTAACCGCCATGGAAAACAATGAAAGTTTTACTTACAAGTTCAGTGATAATAACGAATGTGATTATATCGATAGTAGTGATGATGGGGACCTTTTTACATTTGACAATGTTGATTGCAATGACAATGATAAAAGTGATCATTTATTTGTGGACACCGCATCCGTTCAAAGTGAAGAACTGAAGTGGTTCTCGGTAATAATCCAAGTAATAGAGATAGTGGAAGTGATACAGATAGTGGAAGTGACATTATGCCGCACAAAAAAAGGAGATGTGTTTATTTAAGCGAAGATAATGATGAAGAAAATGTTGTGATTCCGCAACAACCTTCAGCATCCATCAATCCCACGTCGTCAAGACTTTCTGATCCAGCAAAAAGTTGGTATTTAATGTGTACTAATACATCGCAACAACAAATAAATTTTTCTATTGGAAATAGAATAGTTGGGCCAAATACCCCCACAAATTGTTCGGAGCCTATCGACTACTTTACGCTATTTTTTACAAATTCACTGATTAGCAACATCGTCGATGAAACGAACAAATTTGCAAATGCTAAAATTAGAAAAATTAATCCTGGAAAAAAATCGATGTGGAAAACATGGAGAGATTTGAAAGAAGAATAATTAAAAGCATTTCTAGGTGTTATTTTAAATATGGGAATAAGACCTCATCCTCATCTTCAAGATTTTTTTTCGACGGCATTTACAGCGCATTCGCCATTTTTTAGATCTATTTTTAAAAGGGAACGTTTCCTACAAATATATTTGATGCTACATTTACACAACAACGAAGATATCAATCGCCGGGAAACAAGTCTTTAAAATCGAATTAACAAAGTCGATTTGTATATGAAGCATTTAGATGAAAAAATCCGAGAACACTTCTTTCCCGGAAGAGAAATAGTTGTTGACGAATCTGTAGTCAATTTCAATGGAAGAATTTGCTTCATGACATACAATCCGAATAAGCCAACTAAATGAGGTATTCGTTTATATGTATTGGCTGATTCCAGTTGTGGATATATATATTCATTTATTCCATATTACGGCTCACTTACAACTGAGAAATTGATAAGACCTGATCTTCAATTTACGTCCAGAATCGTTTTGCAATTATATAGCAATTTATTGCTTTCAATTCCAGAATCAGAAGGTTATCATATGTTCACCGATCGATTTTATACCAGCCTTCCGCTTTCCGATGAATTGCTGAAGTTGAAAACGCATTTAACAGGAACGATTATGACGAATAAAAAAATTTTGCCAACAGCCATAAAAAAAACAAAATTAAAACCAGGCGAAATAATAGCATACGGAAGTGACGATGTTATGGTTCTTGCTTGGAAGGATAAAAGAGTGGTGACAATGCTAAGCAATTGGCATTCTAATGAATCAGCTATAATAAGAAGAATAAAAAGAGGGGGAATCGAAGAAGACATCGTCAAGCCAGAAGTGGTGATAAATTATACCAAATATATGGGCGGTGTCGATAGAGCAGACCATTATACTTCGACATACTGCTTCCTAAGGAAAACATTAAAATGGTGGCGCAAGCTCTTTTTTTGGGGCTTAGAAGTTTCGGTGGTAAATTCATATATTTTATACAAGGAAAATAAGATAAAAAATAATGAAAAACCAATGAGTCATCTTCAATTTGTAGATAAGCTAATTATTCAGCTGGTTGGAAATTACAGAGAAGGTGGAAAAACAAAAAAAGGTAGACATTCGGTAGATCCGGAACAGAGGTTAAATCATGTCAATCTACATGTGATAATGCCTAATGCGCAGAAAAAATATAGGGATTGCGTAGTTTGCGGTTCTGATAGAGAAGGGGGGCAAAGAAAACGAACAATGTATCACTGCAAAACTTGTGATACCAAACCGGCACTTCATGTGGGAGAATGCTTCGAAAAATATCATATTGTAAATAACTATAAGTGATGGTGATTAAATAATAAGCAGTAAGAAAGATACATTTATTATAACGTTTAACCGAATCGACAGTTTTTTTTATTGTGATAATAATACCCAAAATATGACAAGCAAGGTCGGTTATACACAATTATTGCTATGTAATATAAGAAATTATGCAAATAAAACATATTGGAAGTAAATGTATTATTTTTAGTTACTTTAAGTGTGATTTAGCGAGCATTTTTTGCGAAATGTACTGTGAGGAGTATATTAATTTAAGTAGTCTAAATGGATAGTAAAAATTCCCAAATGTACTATAGGATGCCATTCTGATCTAAAGATCAGTCTTACAAAAATTAGAATCTCAAAATGTCGTTAAATTTCTGTACATTCAGTTAGAGCGTGATGTCTGTATTATTCAAAAAATAAAGCTCGTGATCCAAATATTATTTGTTTTTAAAAAGTATATCAGAGGCGGTTACCAAAGACTCGGCAAAGCTTTCATCTTTTCAAGGTTCACCGACACCCTGCAGGTGTGTTGTAAGTAGTATACCGCCGAGCTAATCGAGTCAAGTGTGATTCTGATAATTTCATAGTTTAAATAATTGAAATTTATTAAACCTTAAATAAAGAAAAGAAATAAATAGAAATTAAAAGGGGTCGTAACAGTACCAAAAATCCAATGGTCATACGAATTATCAGACAGAGTGTCCCAAAAATAGCGAACCAAAATTTTTATTTTTAACTAAAAAAATATTATTTTGTTTTTTATTAAATCATGTATTTCATCCAACCCTATGAAAGTTTATCACTCACTTGACATATTTAATTTTTTTATTTTATAAATACGTCAGAAATTTTAATCCGAGTAGCTAATTAGTTCTGAGAAAAAATGGTCAGAGTGGAAAAGGTTAAATGAAATCAACTATCAGAAAGTTTACTTATTCTGAAAAAAGGAGTTGAGATTAAATTGGCATGCAAACAAAAATGAAATTAGAGGTTATCCAAAGAACTAATTTATTTAGTCTACACAGTAAAACCTGACGTGTTTATTGCCATGTGGCAATCTTTTACAATCAACCAGAAATATGTTAAAGAGGCCGGAAGTGAAAATCAGACTAATAATCTTTTTAAAACAATTGGGTACCAATGGAAATCGAACTCGCCACCTCCAGATCAGAGAACAGGGGTCTTAGCACCTGGGCCATGGGAGTCGTCAAGGGAGGAGGTCGGGGTATTATCAAGAGGGTAAATATTATATTGATGCAGTGACTCGACTTGCCAGGCATGATGATAGTATGGCCTTTATAGAAGCGAGCCTGATCTGCTCTCATTGGCTGCCACTTCGACCTACAAAGTTCCTTTTATGTTATCAGCAGATGAACTCTTTCAGTTCAGATCACTGTTACCAGCATTTTGAAAGGATTCTGCCATAAACTGTCAACGTTGCTGGAGGCGGATTCTGAAAAGAGCCATCTCTACACTAGATAGTAATGCCCAAAATGATGGTCAATCTTTGATAATGCACTTATACGGATATTAACATCACACCTACAAGTACTAATAAAAAATGTTTTCTTCACAGGTTTTATTGATACAGGGATATGGAGCACATGCATTTACATAGCTGCAACCTTAATCAACTCTATGGTTGAAGCAAAAACTGATCAAGTAGATAATTTGACATTGCCTTTCATAACATTCCTAGTGCTAGTGTTTGCATAAATGTTAACTATATCCAAATATATTATAAGGGTGTATTACAAGTTATATTATTGTATTGTAGATGATTTTGCAATATACGGTAAAGTGTGGATTATCCGGAGCTCAATTATCCATGAGTTGGATTAACCGTAGTCCTCAGTACTATAATTTTTCTTTTAGTAATCTGGAAGTACATTTTTTTCCAAATTTTTAACATGAAAATTACAAAGAAAGAACCTAAACTGATTCTAATGTCCCACAATTGCCATGTATAATCGGCACTCTATTGTACTTTGTTACTTGAAAAGAAGATTGAAAAATGAAAGGGAAGATGCACCCAGTTTCAAAACCCTTTCAAATTACATATGTGTAACACACTCACGATAGATTGAGATTAATAATTCTTGCAAGATTAATGCATAAATATATGAATTCAACATACTGTATGTTTATTATTCTATTATTTTTTTGTGAAAACAAAATACATTTTTTAGTAGATTCCATTACACAGAAATAAATTTCTTTTGAAAGGGTTTTTAATGTGCATCAACATTGTGCTTAAAATTAACTTATGCAATGTGTGAAACTCCCACATAATCAGTTTTGTTCGAGTAATTTCTTAGAATGTTGAATCATTTGCAGTAGAATAATTTAATACTTTTAAATTGTTAAAAATGATTATAAAAAATATAAGACTGTTACTTTATATTTGTCATAAATTTGTTTTATTATAAAAAAATATATATTTAATAAAATTTGATTTCTTATTTACCTGATGGAATTTTTTTTATAATACAGTCAACTCCGGTTATAGTGATCTCGGTTTTAGTGACCCTTTGGCTAAAGTGAACCAAAATCTACTAGTTTTAGTTCACTATAACATAGGTTTTTACCATAGATATTTGATATATAGGGTTGGAACAGAAAATTTTGGTTCACTAAAACCGAGTTCACTATAACCGGAGTTGACTGTATTAGCTTAAGTCGGACCTCCATATTCAAGGGTTCCGCATTCACAGATTCAGACAACTGCGAATCGAAAATATTTTACAATGAGAAAGAGAGTCCATGCGCACATGATTTGCCAACATACTGCACACAAAAAAAATATAGCATACTTTCAAATTTTAACAAGACACTAACAAAAATTTTAATTGACTGCTTTGAATCGAAATTTAAACATGTCAAAATAGTTTTGATAAAATACACACGAAATGCCACTGCAACCTTAAAGCTTCTATACGTGTTTTTAGCAGATGAGTTTATTGGTAATGATGTAACACTCAAAAGACTCGATCGTCATTGCTGGGCCTCGGAGTTGAGGATCCCCTCGCCATTCCAATGTCAATTCAACTGGAAAGCGAAACTGTGCCGTGGAGTTTGTTTTTTTTAAATGAGGGAACCGTTGCACAACAGCAAACTCACCGGCTATACCGCTGTACTAAATCCGATGGCATACCGAAGTGAGACGATCGGAGCACACCGGCATGTTTTTTTTTCCTCTGAAAGAATATATATGACCGAAATCATAGGTATCCTTATGCCACCGAATACTACACAGAAAAAATGCCTGAATCATTCAAGGGGAGTAGCACAGCACGGGCCTCGAACCGACGACCTTCTGCACGGAAGTCCAGTGCATAAACATGCAGCCATGCACCTCAAGACTGATGGTACAATAATTACCTTACTACATCTACTCCTTTTTTTGTATGGGGGAACTATAACCGCACTACTCTAGTCTTTAAGAGCATACTGTAATCTTTCTCCTCCACATGAGATGTCTGATCGAACGAGTTTTCCTTTTGTCATACAATTACAGCTATTTTTATCTCCAATATAGTTATTTCAGATTGAATATTAGCAGTAGCCACAGTCAACGTCTCTGGTGAACATTTTTTGAACACTCGATCAGCACTTTCATACACATCTTCAAAATACTCCTACCTGTTTTTCACAACCATAACAATCCGTTGGTATAGCTTCCGGTCCTTGCAAACTTGGTGCCTCCTTATCTACGATGGCTCAATAAGGAAATATCAAATAAAAAAAGTATCTAAATGACACGCTATCAATGCATGTAGGTATTTCCTGCCCTCCAACTTGCCTTAGATCCCATCGACCTTTCTAGATTGAGACATTTGGCTAAGAGGAATGTGAACTCACCAGATACCAGGAGACAGTAATGGAATCATTCCTCGTGAGTAATCCTAATGTACTCTCCCAAAGATTTGCCCTGCCACAAAGATGTGGTGTACTGTACCCTGAATCGTCTTATTAGATGTGCCCATGGTTGAAATTTACACGCCTTGCATATGTAGGGTTACATTGATATCTCGTTGTGCTTATGTGGAATGGTCCCAACTGTCCGTCACGTCATGGTAATCAATATATTGGACACTCCAATATAGTCATTACCAGGAGGACTGCAGAAGATTTGTCATACTACTCCTGAGGCTGTATCATGGATGAGAAACCTGAATATCCGACAGTGAGAAAAAGACCATGCGAGAGAATAATTACTATCATTCTTTTGTACTCTCTGTTCAGACCACATGGATTATTTTTTCCAGGCATTTACGAGTAACTAATTTGTTTCCAAACAATTGAATATTTTGTTTTGCATTCAAATTCTTTCTCTAAGCATTCTTTCATTAATTTCTTCTTTTTTGCAACTAGTGCTCCTTTTGCATTCCTTATTATTTTCTAAATTCACCCTTCTCTTAGATCTTGCTTTCAACTCTTTCTAAGCACATTTCTTTTTTCGTTCTATCCATAACGTCTTTGTCCCACCATGCATTCCCTTTATTACTATGACTTCTTCACACCACAGACTTTCTTAGCAGACAAGCAAAAAATTACCCTCACTCCCATTATTCTTCTATACTAATTTCTTCATTCATGCAGTTTAATTTTCCTGTCACCATACTTTAAAACTATATATGTTGTACGATCCAAAAGTTTCCAGCCTGAATAAGTTAGTGTGTGGGCCAAATACCATACCAGGCGTTATTAGTTACACATGACAGGCGATATTACAGTAAAAATTTGATACTTGTACACTCAATAGTATATCAATTAGAGATACTAGAAGTGTTGTTTCGTTATATACTAAAATTTAAAAAAATGGAATATTGCAAGATTATCAAGTTTCTTTCAAAAGAAGAGAAAAGCCCAGTAGAAATTAAACATTAAGATGTTATGTATGAAGCAACTTCTCCATCATATTTCACTGTGAAATATTGGGCTCAGCAATTTCACTTGGTTGGAGAATCTACAGATGACCCTCGCCAAATCAGGCAAGCAGCAGCCCTCACTCACTCACTTATGAATATTTTTTTGTGTTTTTAAGAAATCATTCTTACAAGTATTGAACTGCAGGTGACAATACAGAATTTAAAAAAAATCATTCAATCACCTTTTTTCTTTTATATCCTTGGGCCGGAAACATTTGGACCTTAATACATAGCTTTCAGATCCATACATACCAGAGTAGGCAGAAAGGAGAGCCAAAGACTTTACTATCCTGACATCTTTCGCTTCTTCTAAATCCATACACCTCATACATTTCCTCTGACTTCACATTTCCTTCTTTCAAAATATCATACGCTCGATCAAACTAGTTTCCTTGGTCTTCCTCTACCATGCCTTCCACTCACATTTGCACTGTATATTTGTTTTGTTAGCTCTACTTCTAGCATATACTGATGAAATACTACATATTAATTTACAAACACCATATTCATTCGGTATTTTCCAGTTTTCTCTTATCACTGTCATATGCTTTTTCCAAGTCCACAAACACAATAGTTCCTTATTTTTTGCCATACATTTTTCTACAACTATACAAGAGAACATCTGATTCACTGACATTTCTATACATTTGTTTTCACACGCGTTTCCTAACAGGTCGAGTATGGCCTTAACAAGATCATGCTCCATGCAGATTTCTTCAAGTTTATCACCATTACTATTTATCCTCTTATCACCATACTTACCTAACAGATAATCCATATTTTCTGACACACACACATCCATTCATATTACCCACAAGCACCACCTACATGATTCCTTTTCTATCACTTTTTTAAAACTAATATAGTTGTTCAAAAAAAGTAATGGTAAATTGATATCCAAAATCAACAGAATATTCTGGTTATTTATTCAAAGCAAACAAATATATAATGTATTGGGGTTTAAAAAATAAAAAATGTTGATTAAAGCAAAATTTATTACTTGAAGATACATCAGAATACAATGGCAATGACTTTGAAAAATTACTTGAAATAGAAATGTTATGAAGATACAGTAAAATTAAAACAAAAATATTTCAGAAAATACATAACTGTAATTAAAAATCAAAAGTTGAGGAATGCTTGTGCAAAAATCATGATGGGTCTAAAAGCAGTGAAATATAGCTGTCAATTTATTGGTTGCAACCATGAAGGCACAATATACCAAATGCAGAGTTGATTCTTTCTGGATGTATAGTGGGAGTGTTCCAAGTCCTTAGCAGTCTAGGTCCTCATGACGACCTACATGCCTCCTCGCAAACGGAGAACAAGATGAAGGGTGGACTCCTTTTGAATGTTATAGTCGGACAAGGTGCGCCCATCTTCCAACTGCTTTCCAGCGAAAATCAGACGCTGCTGATCTGGGGGAATTCCCTCCTTGTCTTGGATCTTAGCCTTGACATTCTCGATGGTATCTGATGGCTCAACCTCCAAGGTGATGGTCTTACCAGTCAAGGTCTTTACAAAGATCTGCATA
Organism: Odontocerum albicorne; assembly: GCA_949825065.1. Lineage (NCBI taxonomy): Eukaryota > Metazoa > Arthropoda > Insecta > Trichoptera > Odontoceridae > Odontocerum > Odontocerum albicorne. Next base: position 19,025,974 of record OX463853.1, read on the forward strand.
CCTCCTCGCAGACGGAGCACAAGATGAAGAGTGGACTCCTTTTGAATGTTATAGTCGGACAAGGTGCGCCCATCTTCCAACTGCTTTCCAGCGAAAATCAGACGCTGCTGATCTGGGGGAATTCCGTCCTTGTCTTGAATCTTTGCCTTGACATTCTCGATGGTATCTGATGGCTCAACCTCCAAGGTGATGGTCTTGCCAGTCAATGTCTTCACGAAGATCTGCATACCTCCTCGCAGACGGAGCACAAGATGAAGGGTGGACTCCTTTTGAATGTTATAGTCGGACAAGGTGCGCCCATCTTCCAATTGCTTTCCAGCGAAAATCAGACGCTGCTGATCTGGAGGAATTCCCTCCTTGTCTTGGATCTTAGCCTTGACATTCTCGATGGTATCTGATGGCTCAACCTCCAAGGTGATGGTCTTGCCAGTCAATGTCTTCACGAAGATCTGCATACCTCCTCGCAGACGGAGCACAAGATGAAGGGTGGACTCCTTTTGAATGTTATAGTCGGACAAGGTGCGCCCATCTTCCAACTGCTTTCCAGCGAAAATGAGACGCTGCTGATCTGGGGGAATTCCCTCCTTGTCTTGGATCTTAGCCTTGACATTCTCGATGGTATCTGATGGCTCAACCTCCAAGGTGATGGTCTTGCCAGTCAAGGTCTTTACAAAGATCTGCATACCTCCTCGCAGACGGAGCACAAGATGAAGGGTGGACTCCTTTTGAATGTTATAGTCGGACAAGGTGCGCCCATCTTCCAACTGCTTTCCAGCGAAAATCAGACGCTGCTGATCTGGGGGAATTCCCTCCTTGTCTTGAATCTTTGCCTTGACATTCTCGATGGTATCTGATGGCTCAACCTCCAAGGTGATGGTCTTGCCAGTCAATGTCTTCACGAAGATCTGCATACCTCCTCGCAGACGGAGCACAAGATGAAGGGTGGACTCCTTTTGAATGTTATAGTCGGACAAGGTGCGCCCATCTTCCAATTGCTTTCCAGCGAAAATCAGACGCTGCTGATCTGGGGGAATTCCCTCCTTGTCTTGAATCTTTGCCTTGACATTCTCGATGGTATCTGATGGCTCAACCTCCAAGGTGATGGTCTTGCCAGTCAATGTCTTCACGAAGATCTGCATACCTCCTCGCAGACGGAGCACAAGATGAAGGGTGGACTCCTTTTGAATGTTATAGTCGGACAAGGTGCGCCCATCTTCCAATTGCTTTCCAGCGAAAATCAGACGCTGCTGATCTGGAGGAATTCCCTCCTTGTCTTGGATCTTAGCCTTGACATTCTCGATGGTATCTGATGGCTCAACCTCCAAGGTGATGGTCTTGCCAGTCAATGTCTTCACGAAGATCTGCATACCTCCTCGCAGACGGAGCACAAGATGAAGGGTGGACTCCTTTTGAATGTTATAGTCGGACAAGGTGCGCCCATCTTCCAACTGCTTTCCAGCGAAAATGAGACGCTGCTGATCTGGGGGAATTCCCTCCTTGTCTTGGATCTTAGCCTTGACATTCTCGATGGTATCTGATGGCTCAACCTCCAAGGTGATGGTCTTGCCAGTCAAGGTCTTTACAAAGATCTGCATACCTCCTCGCAGACGGAGCACAAGATGAAGGGTGGACTCCTTTTGAATGTTATAGTCGGACAAGGTGCGCCCATCTTCCAACTGCTTTCCAGCGAAAATCAGACGCTGCTGATCTGGGGGAATTCCCTCCTTGTCTTGAATCTTTGCCTTGACATTCTCGATGGTATCTGATGGCTCAACCTCCAAGGTGATGGTCTTGCCAGTCAATGTCTTCACGAAGATCTGCATACCTCCTCGCAGACGGAGCACAAGATGAAGGGTGGACTCCTTTTGAATGTTATAGTCGGACAAGGTGCGCCCATCTTCCAATTGCTTTCCAGCGAAAATCAGACGCTGCTGATCTGGAGGAATTCCCTCCTTGTCTTGGATCTTAGCCTTGACATTCTCGATGGTATCTGATGGCTCAACCTCCAAGGTGATGGTCTTGCCAGTCAATGTCTTCACGAAGATCTGCATACCTCCTCGCAGACGGAGCACAAGATGAAGGGTGGACTCCTTTTGAATGTTATAGTCGGACAAGGTGCGCCCATCTTCCAACTGCTTTCCAGCGAAAATCAGACGCTGCTGATCTGGGGGAATTCCCTCCTTGTCTTGGATCTTAGCCTTGACATTCTCGATGGTATCTGATGGCTCAACCTCCAAGGTGATGGTCTTGCCAGTCAAGGTCTTTACAAAGATCTGCATACCTCCTCGCAGACGGAGCACGAGATGAAGGGTGGACTCCTTTTGAATGTTATAGTCGGACAAGGTGCGCCCATCTTCCAACTGCTTTCCAGCGAAAATCAGACGCTGCTGATCTGGGGGAATTCCCTCCTTGTCTTGGATCTTAGCCTTGACATTCTCGATGGTATCTGATGGCTCAACCTCCAAGGTGATGGTCTTGCCAGTCAATGTCTTCACGAAGATCTGCATACCTCCTCGCAGACGGAGCACAAGATGAAGGGTGGACTCCTTTTGAATGTTATAGTCGGACAAGGTGCGCCCATCTTCCAACTGCTTTCCAGCGAAAATGAGACGCTGCTGATCTGGGGGAATTCCCTCCTTGTCTTGGATCTTAGCCTTGACATTCTCGATGGTATCTGATGGCTCAACCTCCAAGGTGATGGTCTTGCCAGTCAATGTCTTCACGAAGATCTGCATACCTCCTCGCAGACGGAGCACAAGATGAAGGGTGGACTCCTTTTGAATGTTATAGTCGGACAAGGTGCGCCCATCTTCCAACTGCTTTCCAGCGAAAATGAGACGCTGCTGATCTGGGGGAATTCCCTCCTTGTCTTGGATCTTAGCCTTGACATTCTCGATGGTATCTGATGGCTCAACCTCCAAGGTGATGGTCTTGCCAGTCAAGGTCTTTACAAAGATCTGCATACCTCCTCGCAGACGGAGCACAAGATGAAGGGTGGACTCCTTTTGAATGTTATAGTCGGACAAGGTGCGCCCATCTTCCAACTGCTTTCCAGCGAAAATGAGACGCTGCTGATCTGGGGGAATTCCCTCCTTGTCTTGGATCTTAGCCTTGACATTCTCGATGGTATCTGATGGCTCAACCTCCAAGGTGATGGTCTTGCCAGTCAATGTCTTCACGAAGATCTGCATACCTCCTCGCAGACGGAGCACAAGATGAAGGGTGGACTCCTTTTGAATGTTATAGTCGGACAAGGTGCGCCCATCTTCCAACTGCTTTCCAGCGAAAATCAGACGCTGCTGATCTGGGGGAATTCCCTCCTTGTCTTGGATCTTAGCCTTGACATTCTCGATGGTATCTGATGGCTCAACCTCCAAGGTGATGGTCTTGCCAGTCAAGGTCTTTACAAAGATCTGCATACCTCCTCGCAGACGGAGCACGAGATGAAGGGTGGACTCCTTTTGAATGTTATAGTCGGACAAGGTGCGCCCATCTTCCAACTGCTTTCCAGCGAAAATCAGACGCTGCTGATCTGGGGGAATTCCCTCCTTGTCTTGGATCTTAGCCTTGACATTCTCGATGGTATCTGATGGCTCAACCTCCAAGGTGATGGTCTTGCCAGTCAATGTCTTCACGAAGATCTGCATACCTCCTCGCAGACGGAGCACAAGATGAAGGGTGGACTCCTTTTGAATGTTATAGTCGGACAAGGTGCGCCCATCTTCCAACTGCTTTCCAGCGAAAATCAGACGCTGCTGATCTGGGGGAATTCCCTCCTTGTCTTGGATCTTAGCCTTGACATTCTCGATGGTATCTGATGGCTCAACCTCCAAGGTGATGGTCTTGCCAGTCAATGTCTTCACGAAGATCTGCATACCTCCTCGCAGACGGAGCACGAGATGAAGGGTGGACTCCTTTTGAATGTTATAGTCGGACAAGGTGCGCCCATCTTCCAACTGCTTTCCAGCGAAAATCAGACGCTGCTGATCTGGGGGAATTCCCTCCTTGTCTTGGATCTTAGCCTTGACATTCTCGATGGTATCTGATGGCTCAACCTCCAAGGTGATGGTCTTGCCAGTCAAGGTCTTTACAAAGATCTGCATACCTCCTCGCAGACGGAGCACGAGATGAAGGGTGGACTCCTTTTGAATGTTATAGTCGGACAAGGTGCGCCCATCTTCCAACTGCTTTCCAGCGAAAATCAGACGCTGCTGATCTGGGGGAATTCCCTCCTTGTCTTGGATCTTAGCCTTGACATTCTCGATGGTATCTGATGGCTCAACCTCCAAGGTGATGGTCTTGCCAGTCAATGTCTTCACGAAGATCTGCATACCTCCTCGCAGACGGAGCACAAGATGAAGGGTGGACTCCTTTTGAATGTTATAGTCGGACAAGGTGCGCCCATCTTCCAACTGCTTTCCAGCGAAAATCAGACGCTGCTGATCTGGGGGAATTCCCTCCTTGTCTTGGATCTTAGCCTTGACATTCTCGATGGTATCTGATGGCTCAACCTCCAAGGTGATGGTCTTGCCAGTCAATGTCTTCACGAAGATCTGCATACCTCCTCGCAGACGGAGCACAAGATGAAGGGTGGACTCCTTTTGAATGTTATAGTCGGACAAGGTGCGCCCATCTTCCAACTGCTTTCCAGCGAAAATGAGACGCTGCTGATCTGGGGGAATTCCCTCCTTGTCTTGGATCTTAGCCTTGACATTCTCGATGGTATCTGATGGCTCAACCTCCAAGGTGATGGTCTTGCCAGTCAATGTCTTCACGAAGATCTGCATACCTCCTCGCAGACGGAGCACGAGATGAAGGGTGGACTCCTTTTGAATGTTATAGTCGGACAAGGTGCGCCCATCTTCCAACTGCTTTCCAGCGAAAATCAGACGCTGCTGATCTGGGGGAATTCCCTCCTTGTCTTGGATCTTAGCCTTGACATTCTCGATGGTATCTGATGGCTCAACCTCCAAGGTGATGGTCTTGCCAGTCAAGGTCTTTACAAAGATCTGCATACCTCCTCGCAGACGGAGCACAAGATGCAGGGTAGATTCCTTTTGTATATTGTAGTCTGATAGGGTACGTCCATCTTCCAACTGCTTTCCTGCAAAGATCAGCCTCTGCTGATCTGGGGGAATACCTTCTTTATCTTGGATTTTCGCCTTTACATTCTCAATAGTATCGGATGGTTCGACCTCCAATGTAATGGTTTTTCCAGTTAAAGTTTTGACAAAAATCTGCATTCCTCCACGTAGACGTAATACTAAATGAAGAGTAGATTCTTTTTGGATATTGTAATCGGAAAGAGTACGCCCATCCTCAAGTTGTTTGCCAGCGAAAATCAGACGCTGCTGGTCGGGTGGGATACCTTCTTTGTCTTGAATCTTCGCCTTCACATTTTCGATGGTATCAGATGGCTCAACCTCCAAAGTAATCGTTTTCCCCGTCAAAGTCTTCACGAAGATCTGCATCTTGAATCTATAGAAGAAAAAAATATATGACTAAGGAAGCATATTTAGCGAAATGTTTAAACCAACAAAATTGTCCGATTTGTGCAAATGAAAGAAAATAATGTGTTAGTTGGAACTTGAAATTTTCATTGGCAATTTAGATAACTTTTTTCGAGAAAAATATAGATAGAATTTTCGTTGGACCAAGTAAATATAAATCAAATAAAATACGAATGGCGAATATTTCTTTTGTCCTTTTAATCCAAAAGAAAAAGTTTGTAACAAGCAAATATATTTAATAAGATCATTTAAAAAAGTAATACAACCAATAGTTATTAATCATAAAAACTAACTAAATGAATCATTTCGAGTTGTAAAAAAGGTAACATATTACTAAATTTTACACTTCGCAAAATGGCGTCGAACAAAAGGCCTTTCAGTAATAAGCTATATTGCAAGAAAAATATGAAAAATTACATCATTAACGACTACAGATTACAGGAAATTAATCAAATTTTCATATTTTTACCTAATTCAATAAAAATTGTGTTTTATAATTAAATTTATGGAACAGCAAATTCAGCTCTAAAGACGGAACACGCACGACACCAGAAAAAATCAATTCTGACTGATCTAAATTATTTACAGCTCTGTCGTCGGCTGTACCGGATATGCACTAGTTAACTGTTTGGCCTGAATGTATATACAGATAGCACAGTTGAGCGATTGGAATGTGAATTTTTAGATAAATATACCGTAATTTTTCACATTCTACGTACCAAACTGAAGTTGTTTTTTAAAACACTACAGTGCTACCAATAGTATAACAAAGGAAAATTGTTACAAAAATCAATTTCAATGATCAAATTGTAGATTAATTTTTAATTTAAAATTTTTTAGGTCTCTTAATACATTGAAAGGAATTCAAAATTATTTTTTGTAATAATTATGTCAGAAGAAAATATTTTTATGAAATTATATTTAAAAAGTATTTAATGCCGTTCTCTTGTATTTCCACAATTGTATTTCCACAATTGCGTTGTTTGGAAACATGTTTTGACGTTTAAATTTTCAGATAAAACAAATAGGTAGGTATGTAAGAAATGTCAATAACTTGTTTACTTACGACAGATGTTTATTGTTTGTCTCTAAAACATTGATCCACAATTATAAAAATTAAAACATTTCCGTTCTTAAAAATTAAAAATTTTTATTCACCTACTTATGTTTTTTAATAATTTTGTATCTCAAACATACTCCATTAATATTGTAAAATTTTATATCAAAATATTTTTATTAACATAGCCATTCTAGAATATTGTATCCATGTTAAGTTTATCTTTATTGACAGTTTCATTACTGCGCAGAGTTCATCCAGGAATACAGTGTAATATCAAAGACGGCCAAGTCCACATTTTTAGTAAAACTGTTTGTTTACATGATTACATAAAGCGACACTTTGTTCCTTAAAATTTGCTAACAAATTATCAAACAAGTCAAAATCCAATAGATTTTTACATCCATATGTGTCAAAAACCGTTTTTTGGCATATAGGGACGTAAACTTGAAAAAAAAGGACTAGTTTTCCTGAGACAACTATGAAATAATACAACTTCTACGATTTCTCGGACTTTTTACATATTTCTTTCAAAACGTCTTATACTTGATCCAACCATACTTTCCTTATCCTTCTTCTACCACGCAGTTCAATGTATATATATATATATATTTTTTTTAAGAATAGATATGACTAAAGTCATAGGTATCCTTATACCCCCAAATACTAGGCAGAAAAAATGGCTGTGTCATTCAAGGGGAGTAACCCTGCACAGGGTTTGAACCACTGGCCTTTCGCAGTGAGTTATCGTATGACTGTGCACCTATTTTTGCGTTTTGTTAGTAGTTTTCATTCAATCATTCTACATGTCCAAACTATCTCACAGTTCTTCTTGGTCTTGGTCAATACCTTAAGTTAAGTTCGAATTCAGCCTTAAGTTCAAATTCATCCCTGATCACTTCATTCCGTATTCTATCATACATTGTCACCCCATGTATTCTTCTCATTGCAAGCATATCTACAATATTTATTCAGTCTCCACAAGTTTCACTTCCATACATTAAAGTTGGTACTAAAATACTGTTGTGGGCTATCATCATCTTAGCAGATTTTGTTCAATTTTATGTTTTTAACTGTCCTTTTTTACTGTATAATCTCAATCTGCTGTTTTGGTGTCCTTTTATTACTATAAAATCCAAATATATGATACTGTTTTGGAAATCTAGCAACCCTAAATATACAGGACCCAAGACAGAAGTAGCGGTGTGCCTATCATTGGGGTAAGATGATGTTTTCACTGGAGCTTTGAAGATTCTTTTTTTTTCATGTTGAATGGTGACTTTTATTTTTGCAGAGGCACCATCTATGTCTCTTCACTGGATTATTGTTGAAGCAGGAAAAAGTTATCTGGTGCGATGGGCAAGAATTTTTAAAGTTATATGGAGAGATTGCTTTTCCTACCAAGAGGACTCACCGCCATTCAGCAGAGAAAAATAAACTCTCCATAATGGGAGAAAGGTATAAACCTGGCAATAAGGATTATATTTCCATGCCATAAATTGTTATTAGTAAAAAAAGGGACCCAAGGCATGCATGAATCAAATTTTTGCTGACAAGAGTCATGAAGTTATTTATTGGCTATTTATTGGATTTAAGGAAAAAAGAATGTTTAAAAATGTATCATTTTATTTATGAATTCTTCTGCAATACTTTGGTGATTACAGTTTTGACTTCACTATATGCTCTGATGCCATAAGGCCCATTTTCTCTTCCGTGTCCAGAAAGTTTATATCCTCCAAATGGCAACTGGTTTTGCACAACATTGTAACAGTTCACCCACACAGTACCAGCATGAAGTCCCTAAAAGATATATACATATTTTGATTAGTTTTTTTCATGTTAGAATCCTAGTGATCAAAATGAGACTATATTTGGTCTACAAGCCCACTTAAGATAGTGAGATTTTTGTTACTTAGAGCAAAGGTTCAGATTTAGAAGACAGAAATAACTTACCTCAGAGTAATAAATAGTTGAATGGCATTTAAGGAACTGAGTCAGAAATTACATATGTGAGAAACACTGGATTGAACCTCTAGTTCTTTATATAGATCTCAGATAAGTAGAATGGGACATGTAATTAAGCAACTACAGTAAAGACTAACCCAAATAAATGTTCTTAACTGAACTAGATAGAAGGCATCTGGTCGGACACAACACATAGAGAAGCTCTTTAAAGAAAGAATCCTGTTGGAGAGGCAGAATTCCAAGAAAGAAATTGTGGTAGTCCATCATTAATATGATGGATCTCAAACTCTCATAGAAAAACTAGACTATGATTAGGATGTTCTATACATGCAAAATACATACCATCACACTTTTTCCCTGTCAAGATAGGCAGATGACAAAGTACCAGACTTTCCTATTGTGATATCTTTCACCTTCTCTACATCTAAACACTATCTTATACAATTCGTAAAAAAATTCCTAGACTTTTTATATCTCCTTCTTTCAAAATATCATTAACTTGATCCAAACATACTTTCCTGGGTCTTTGTCTACCACTGACATTTGCACTGGATATTTGTTTTGATAGTTTTGCTTCATTTGTTCATTCTATATGCCCAAACCATCTCAAAGTAATCTCCTTATACTACTTAATCATCATCGTTGTTGCTGGGCCTCGTAGTAATGGATCCCCTTGCCATTCCAATGTCAATTCAGTTGGAAAACAATACTGTGTTTTGGAGTTAGTTTTAAGTGAGTGAGCCGTTGCACACCAGCAAACTCACCGGCCACACCGATTGATCCGATGACCTTCAGAAGGGAGAGGATCGGAGTACACCAGCATGATTTTTCCTTTTTTTTTAAAGAATAGATATGACAGAAGTCATAACTTAGTTGAATATCTTGAATTTTGATTACTTGTATATTTAAAAAAAAATTATTTTATAAAATACCTGAATCATATGGTTTACTCGATCAATATCCTTAGTAAATACAGCAGCTGCTAATCCATACTCGGAGCTATTTGCCCTATGGATAACTTCATCCATTGATGAGAATTTGAGGATTTGTTGCACTGGACCAAAAATCTGGAAGAATTTTGAATGATTTTCAAACAAAATGCCTTTAAAAATACAGTGAAACCTTGGTTCTTGAATGTCTCTCATTTTGAACAATTTGGTTCTCGAACATATTGTTTTAGTTCGGTTCTCGAACATACATTTTCAATGACAATATAAGATGAAGAAAGGAGCTTTAAGATGCTTTGAACATATGGAGAGAATGAATGACTAAGGGAGTATACAAGTCGTAAGTATAAGGTGTGCATGGTAGAGGTAGACTGAGGAAAACTTGGCTAGATCAGATTTTCAAAGAAAATAATAGAAAATTGTGCATGAAGGAGGAGGATATGAATGTGGAGGATGCAAAAGTTGCATGCTTGCATATAAAAGATTTAAGATCAATTTTCTCTGCCTACCCCGTAAGGGACACGGTATGTTAATATATCTTTATGGTGTTGAGCCCATTTGGAAAATTATGTCATAAAGTGAAACAAGCCTTGTAGATATTTTATTTAGTAAAACTTTATGAGATGTATGTGAAGCATCCTTGGACTATTGAACAAGTTTGATTTGATTTGAGTAAGTAAAATTAAAATTCGTTCAACTCCTTGCATGACATCTTTTTCCCATGGACATGGCATGGGACACCCTTTATTTAAAAGATATCTCACCTCATATTTAGCAATATCCATGTGATCCTCAACATCAGCAAATACAGTAGGTTGAACATAATACCCTTTATCCCCCCAGGTACTTCCGCCCGCTACTATCTTGGCTCCTTGTTTCTTACCTGATTCTATCATATTAATGATTTTGTCCCTCTGGGTTTGGTCTATCTGAAAGCGAAATATTTACAAATTTACTATTTCCATATATGAGATAATCAGCAATTTATTTTAATTATCAGGGACTTTTTTTTGTCTTAATCTCAAATTTATTAATTTGCAAGATCAGATCAGTTTATATTTTAAAGAGTTAAGATTTCTCTTTTGTCATAAAAACCTCCATGATCTAGTACTAGAATAATTGTCTTCAATCCAATGAGTTCGTTTTCAATCGTAATGTAATCTGCAAGGTAAATGAGTCAGAAATATAGATATTCGATATGTATGAAGAAGTTAATTGAAATTATGACTACAATAAAAATAAGAAATTTTATAATTGTGGAATCTTGAAACAAATCACCTTACAGTGAGTGCTGTGATATTGAACCAATTTAAAAACTGTCTGGATTAGTTCTTACATGCAAACTCAGAAGTGGTGCTTTATTTAGTTTACTTATTCTTTTGAACATTTTGGTTTTTTCTTCATGAACATTTAAACTTGACATAGATATTAACATCATTCACGCTGCATGTCTATAATTACATATAGGTAAAATAATATTTTGCACAAGCCGTGTGTCATCCAGAAATATAATTTCCTCGATTTAATCATCCAAGAAAAAGTCCCAGGACAGAGAGATCTAGGAAAGAGATGGGCAAGATGGCTATAAACTTTAACAGCAGTATAAGTAATCTACCAACTCTCGTTTAGAGCGGTCTTTAACAAACATAAGGTAATCAATATGATTGCCAATATCCAGGATGACACTGAAAAGAAGTACAATATGAAGGCCGGGATGATAGTTTTTCACTCAGATTTTCACTCAGATTCTAGTGCTGTCTAGGTGGTAGAAATCTTAGGGAAGTTGGAGAACCTTTGATACGATAAGAAAAAGAAACACATGACAAAATGGGAAGAATAGTACCTGAGGACCATGTTCTGTTGAAAAATCATAAGGGTTCCCTACAATCCTTTTCTTTGCTCTTTCAGCACTCCTTTCCACAAATTCATCATAGATCTTGTCTTCAACAAACGTTCTTGAACCTGTAAAGTTTACCACAATATACAATATAGTTTACCACACTATATTTCACACTTCTCTACTTGATCAAGAACACTTGCAATCTAAATAAAAGAGGTACTAAAAAATTCAATAATTTGTAATTGATGAGTAAATATTAATAATAATCAGAATTGAACGTGAACAAAACCAAGTAGAATAGAATTCTTGGATAGATTCTGATAGTACCACATGGATTATATTCTAGCTAACCTGTAAAAACTTGAAGAAAGCAGCAAAAGATACGTGATAGAGATATTGTTTTGAATGGTAAAACCTATCTCAAAAAAACTATTTTGAGAAAAATTGTACTGTTACAACTACTTTTAAATATAAAGTAGCATTCTATTATATATTCTAAGTAAAAAGTATTATAGTTATGTCGTTACTTACAGATACGCTAAGTGTGCTATTTTTACCACATTACTTAATATTACTGGCTAAAACTCGGCAAAAGTTGTAAAGCCATAAATAACAAATCTGTCATACAGACAGGTCTAAAATGGAGGAATCTGATTCTTATGAAGCAGCAATGTATAGGTATATTCCAGAAACAGACACAAAAGTATTGTTAAGCTTCCTCCTCTTAAATATTACAACTAAATGTATGAGGAAGTATTTAAACTTTTCCAAAAAATGTTATCTTCTCTGATTCCCTAAATGCTCTTTATTCTATTTCAGGTAATTGTTTGAGTAACTCATTCAAAGATATTATTCATTCAGTCTTTGCCCAGTTATTCCAATTCATACAATTTTTTTTGAAGTTTAATTATTTGAAAAGTCAGAGAAATCTGGCACTTTCTTTTTATCTTTCTACTTCAACAGGAAAATGATGTGATGGTATGTATGTATGTAATCATTTGAAGCTTTAAATTATCTAAAAATTGTTCCTTTTATAAATTTCATTTATTATGTTGCCTTTGCGTTCGAATGCCACCATAGAGGCGGCATGCATGGTATGCCGTATTACTCGATGTCGCCGCTATGGCGCCAAGAAAATAAAGTCTTATTTCTCAATATTTTTAATGTATTGGATTTTTCAGTTTTCAATAATATTTAACCAAGGATCATATTTGTACATTTAAATAATAATAAGTTACGGAATTTGATCAAGTAAGGTAGGTTAGTTCTGCAGATAACGATATTATTCCTCGCACTTGAGGAGGTGAGATAGCAACACAAAATACCACTCTCAACACACAATGGAATCTTTTGTTCGGAGACAAACAAGTCCCAAGGGTGACACGTGTACTTTCCTGCTATATTATTACCGTATAATCTAACTGTGCTGAGAAATATCATAATTCAATGTGTACTGCGGTCACATTTCAATAACTATAGGAGTCCCTAAAATGGTGGAGGAAACTCTTTTTTTGGGGATGAAGGTGTGTGTCATAAACTCTTATATACTTTATAAAGTTTCCAAGGAAGAAAAAAATTAAAAACTGATGACACATTTGAAATTTGTAAAATGATTGATTGATCAATTAGTAGGAGATTATCGAGGAGATACTCTATTTTGACGACGCTCTGCTACTCTCCCTACAGAAGACCGACTTATAAATAAATTGCATATGTTCCAATAGAAAAATTCCGGGTGGAAGAAAAGAAACACGATTATATTGCGAAACCTGCGAAAATAAACCTGGACTTCACGTTGGGGATTGTTATGTAAAATACCATACAATGAGAAACTTCAAATAATCCATTTTCATGTCCATTCTATTCCTTACATACCTATTTTACCAAAACAAAATTTAAAAAAAACTTTTTTTATTTTTACAAATTTAATTATATTTCGGGTTAATAGTGATGGCACAAATCATCCTAGTGTGGGTGAATTGTTTATATATAAAAAAATCTTGCAATCAAATTTAAACTTTGAATGCAAGTCTCATGCATTTCCTTTATTCTCAAGTGTATATTTATATGAAATTTGTAAACTGGGGTTATATCGATATTTTTATAAAGTTATGCTAAATTGGAACATACAAATGAATGTATGTTTTATAAATCAAAGGCTAACATGTAATATTAGAAATATGTACTTCTATTCTAACTGACCTGCAGTGCAAACTTGCCCCATATTAAAGAAAAGACCAAAGTGAGCTTGTTCCACCGCTTCGTCCATGTTAACATCAGAAAATATTATATTCGGAGACTTCCCGCCCAGCTCTAGAGTCACTCTCTTCAAACCTATTGTAGCAGAACCCTTTTGAATCATTCTACCCACTTCTGTAGACCCTGTAAATAAACACAAATTCCAATATTAAAATGTGTCATCTTGTTTATTTTTATCTTGCATTTGTCTCCCTCATATAATTTGAGTTGTCTCTCCTTGTAACCTAGTGTAATGCTGGATTCTGATATGTTCTACACCAGGAATACCCAACCAGTTGATCGCAATCTATCAATCGATTATGGCATGCTTTTAATAGATCTTTACTTTTTATTCCATCGTAAATACTATTATGATTAATTTGTAAATTTAATACTGTATAATTTATTGTTCAAAATGAATATTAAATTATTATATCTGATTATATACTTTTTTTAAATAACCCACGAGTGCAAAAATGCTGAGCAGCCCTGTTTTATACTATACTCTTTTTTTAATTTTAACACTGTCATCTAAATACATCTGGTGGATATATTGCTTTAAAGCAGTTTCTTGCGATCTACTAGCTTTTGTTTCAAAATTATTATCAGTATCCATGACCATGTCTTAAACTTAACATACTTAAATAATTTGAGTAAAAGTAACAAAAATTAAAACAAAAGATAAATCTCAAGAAAAATAGTGATTCAGATGTACGAGTATATTATACCAGAGTTAGAGATGAGGAATATTGAGAGACCAATAATGATAGTTTTTTCTTAAAATAATAAGGATATAGCACATCTGATTGAGCTAGGAAGATCGTTCCAAAGTTGAGTCAAGTGAGCTGCAAAAGATGATGTGTAGAATGATGAATTTTGCCATCACAGATCAGAGAGACAGTCCATGCTCGGAAAGAAAATATTTTTTTTACACAAACTGTGAGGTCAGCTTGGATTGTTCTAGCACTCCAAAGAGGGTTGACAGAACATGGAGATAAAACAGCGAAGAAGTTTTATTTTAAGCCATTGGAGTTCATTCAGTTATTTCAAATCTTGACTCATCTTTGCCATTCACATTGCCTGAAATCTTCCAGGTCTTATCTTATTTGGCTCCATGTTTATTACATATTTAACTTCTCTTTAGAAATCATCTCTTTGCATAGTTTTTGCGCTTGCTGTGTACCATTGCTAGTGTTTACTTTATGTGTTATTTTATAGGAACATAACAAGTCTACGTCAACATGCAAATGAATCGACATATTGTGTGTCTGAAAACAAGGCTTATACCACCCCATTGAATTACTACGAGTACATAGTTGAAATGATAAGCTGCTATTACCAATAATCAAGAAGTAGTAGAAGTAGGTGCATTCAGTTTCCTATTATACTCTTTCTGCATCAAATCCACTACATACAGTTCACTAAATCTTCTTAATGTAAAAATTACCATTTTGATCAGTGACTTTGCTTCCATCATACACATACCACAATTATTCTTTCTCACAAGTACTCAGATATTTTTTTCATTGTCATTGTTGCTAGGTTTCATAGTCAAGGATCTCCTCACCATTCCAACGCCACTCTTAAGCCACTCCTCCACGATGATCATATAATCTTCTGTGAGAATAATCTGATCTTAGATATACACTCCTTTTCGCAGACGTCACAAACATGTTGATCCCGCTAAACCTTTTTTGTAAGGATTGAATGAACATACCTGTGAAAGCAATCTTGTCAACATGTGGATTATGAAGTATTGCTTGTCCAGTAGCCGCAAACCCTGGAACTACATTAATTACTCCAGGAGGAAAATCAGCCTCTTTAGAAAGCTGTGCTAAGTAAAGAGCCGTTAAAGTAGTCTGTTCTGCTGGCTTAAGTACAACAGTATTACCAGCTGCTAGAGCAGGGCCAAGTTTCCAAGCAGCCATAATTAAGGGGAAATTCCAGGGAATAATCAAACCACAAACACCTGTAAAACAAAAAACATTACATTAATAGATAGGGCTTTGCTTAAGAATCTTTTTAAAGAGATAAATATTATTTAGCATTAATTATTAAAAAGCTATGGAGATATCATACATTCTTGTTTTATAATTTTCACCTCTAATACAAAAACATTGATTTAAGATTTCACACAACTGATGACAACTGATGTACTCTTTTTATCCAGGGGTGATTTTTTTCTCTAGACGCTATCTTTTCTCTAGACGATCTCTAGACGCTATCTCCTTTAATTGCACCATATACCATATTCTGTGGAGAAATATCGATAACTCCTTTATCCCACTTTGTAAGTGTTCAGGTGTTCGCTCAAATCTTGTAGTATTTTATAAAGTTAGCTTTTTATGTTCCTGGAGAGTAGATGTGACTTAAGTAAGAGAACAAGGCCAAAATAGCATCTATTCGCCGACATTATCTAGTTGTTTATTTCTTAGTGCTGTCACCCATTCCATTTTCTTTAAAAATGTCTCATAGTTTCACTCTGTTTACTTAATCATATTGTTCATCAAAATCCACAAATATGCACAGTAAGCTTTTTTATTTCTACTCAAACATTTTTCACTGACCATTTGGCAGATCTGATCCATACATCCTCACTTTTCCAAAATACTCTAAACGAGTTTCGATTTGACTAAAATTACTACTTCAATACTAACCCACTGGTTCAAGAACAGTGCACCCTATGTAATCTCCATCAACAGGAACTGTTATTCCATGGTTTTTATCTGCCCATCCAGCATGGTACTGCAAGTTTCTTATTGTCATCATCACGTCGCTCTGATGTGAGATTGTGTATGGCTTTCCATTATCTAAAGTCTCCAAACTCTGAAACATTAATATTTCTGTTTATCTGCAAATATATGTGCTTTGAGAGAAAGGTATTCAGAATTTTTGAAGCGATATAAGGGTTATTATATATTAAGATTGGAAGATTAATTGTTGGAGAATGCAAATTGGATGCCAAAGCCTCACTTCCCAAAATGCATCCTGAACAGCAAGCCTGAAGGATGATAATGGGTTGGCAGACCAAGATTGAGATGGGAAGACAACATACTCAGAGATATAATGATACTGAGAATACGGAACTGGCAACAAGGTATCTAGAGTCAAGATTAGTGAGGTAAATTCTTGAGGAAGCCAAGATCCAGACTGGATTATAGCATCAAAGATAACAATGATGTAAAGCACATTGCATACAAATTTACTTGTGATTTAAAAAAATCTCGATAATGTGTCATTCAAAATGAAATTAATAAAAAACAATTTTTTATTTAGAATTTCAATTAGTAAGAAAATAAATTAAACATTTTTTACTAGACATCTGAATTGGGTATGAAACAAAGAGAAATTTGGTATATTTTTAACTTATAAACTGGATTTTTTTTTTAAAGTTGTAGATCTTCTGATATGTGATAGCAACATAATATAGGTGTAGTATCTATACAGCTGCTATGCAAAGCCATGATTTACATCCATTTTCTAAGTCTCTCACAAATCATATTCGTTCAATGTGATTAAAAAGTGATTTTTTTTTAAGGAATAAAACAATTTTAAAAATACTTACAGCTATATAGACATGATCTCTCTCAATTAAGCTGGCAAGTTTGTTAAGCAGTCTTCCTCTCTCTGAAGCATCCATTCGGCGCCATGGTGAGCCAAACCTAAATCAATAATATTTTTGTAAAATAAATGTTCTTTACAAGAATTCTTAAATTTTAAATGATATATAAATCTGTACCATCACATCATTTCCCTGTCAAGGTATTCAGACATTAGAGGAGCTGTGCCACTAAAGACAGTTTCTCAAGAGTGATCATCAACATCAAGGAGACTGGACACGACACATTCAGGAGAAGAATTGAATTCTGTATTCGGAATTAGGAATTTATGAAATTAATTAATTTAAAAAATGCCTCGAAGATTCATTTTTAAACTAACGAAAGTTTTGACATCTTAAGATTTTTAACTTCTTGTATTTTTAATCTGATAATAAAACAAAAGTAGGGCGAGTTGATAAACATTTGTAATGAAGTGAATGATTGATTATAAAAATACACATTTTTACTGTTTAACTAAAAGTAGTTGATTAAATACTATAAGATCTCTTATTAAATAAATCTTACGATGAGAAACACAAAATTATATTAATAACTTTTATATTTAAGAAAATATAGTAAAAAGAATGGTTAGTAAATTTTTATTCAACTCTTTCCTGCTCATATTAAAAAGAAGGATATCCCCAAAATATACCGAATTATTTGTGCTGTAAAAAAATGTGTTTTTATCATCTTCAGATAAATCACTGTGCCATATGTAAAACAGAACTTGTGAATATTTTGTATAGAAGCACCATTTTATAAAGTAAGAGTTTTAAAACCGTTAAAAATGTTATAAAATAAATTTTGATGTGGATTAATTGTTTAATCAGTTATATAATTATGTATGGAAAAAAAATGTAAATACACAATTTAAGACTATGAAATTCATTAAATTAAATGAATTACTTGAAAGCGTCTCTTGCAGCTTGTACAGCCTTATCAACATCTTCTTTCTCTGCTTGCTGCAGTTCTGTTATCACTTGGCCCGTCGTTGGATTAACAGTGTTGAAAGTTTTACCGGATATAGAATTCTGCCACTCATTGTTTATGAATATCTTGAAATAAAAACAGTTTGTATAAAAAAAAAACTGTGTGTAAAAATAATTTGGCTATCTATTTTAATTTTCTAATATTGAATGATGAACCTTTAATGTAAAACCTCTCCGTCGGCTTATTTACATGTGACAATCACTTGGTCACCTGCTCATTGCCAATTCCCAAATAAATCAATTAATTGTATACACTGATGTTAATTTTTTTCTTTAAAAATTAACATCAATGATAAAGGTTAAATCCCACTACAAGAAAATTTATGGGACTATAAAAGATATTTTATCATACTGAATATGGAAGATTAATAAAGTGTTAATAAAAATGTTTTATTTCAGAATAAAAAGTTCTCACTTCAATTTTTTTCAAAGAATTATGGTACTTTGACTCTACTGAATCTTTCTAATCAGCATTATTAATTTCATTTTCAATACCACAAATTGTTGAAAAATATTTTCTGGCACATCAGTGCCACAGAAAATATTTTTCAAATAAACCTGAAACATTTTTAATCTATTCATAGCTTTCGAAAACGAAATCTTGATGACAGTTGACTTAGCTTAATTTTCATTATCATCTACTGTAATGCAATTTTACATCATGTATAATACCCAGATCCAAAAGTTGCAAAAATGATGTGCAATTCAGAGGTAAAAATTGAATTTGAATATGTTCTAGCTTGCATAAACTATGTACTGAGCAATGATTAGCCATTTGTCAAATATTAAATGTATTGGTTTACATCCCCTCAGCGGTGTTTTCGGATGATAAATATTCATTATACCGAAATTTTTATTTCGTTAAAACGAATTTGTTTAACATATTATGTATGTTCGTTCTATTCAACAGAAAATATTCATTATTCTGAAAATTTCATTACTTCTGTATTATTTATAGTGAGATTTGACCTGTATTATATTTCATCCAAATATTATTTCAAAACATGACAAATTTGAATTACTACATGAGTTAACAAATGTCATTAATCTCAAGTGTTTACATAGGTCCAGTATAGCGACGAATTAAGTGCACCACAAGGCTGAGGAAGTAATTAGGCCGACTAGATAAAACTCTGGTATATCTACTCTCTTCAGTCCTCCATTTGATAGATCACTCTATAATTTAGTGTAACATATGAGGAAAAGTCAAAAAGTTAAGTAACATTTTTGTTTCTCCAATTAGGTGGCTGGCAACACTGGTTCATGACCTCTGTGACTTTGTTTTGTAATTTTCATATTCAAAATTTGGGAAAAAATATTTTTCAGGACAACTAAAAATAAAATGTGTACTACAGAGGACCACTGTTAATCCAATTCACGGATAATTGAGCTCCGGATAATCGACACTACTGTATCAGGTCTGTAAATATGAAACCGGAATTTTTTTATAGAAAATACACATTTATTGTATGAAAATGGTAAAAAATATTTTATTCAAAGTATTGCTCATCGCTAGCTACAATTTTTTTAGCTACGAAGCGTTGCTCAGCAAGTGCGTGTCCCATCGATGCAAATAAGTAGTAATCGGATGGAGCCAAAGCTGGTGAGTAAGCCGCATGCGAAAGTATTTGCCAACTAAACACCTCAATCGTTTCCTGGACCGGTTTTTATGTGTGCGATGGTGCATTATCATGAAGGAAAATCACTTTGTGTTGCTTCTTTTAATATTCTGGTCGTTTTTCACACAATGCTTGGTTCATATCCATAATTTGTTGTTGGTAGCGTTCAATATTAACGGTTTTGCCAGGTTTTAGCAGCCACTCAAAGCACTGTGATTTACCAAGAGCATGCTCACCGTAAGCTTCGACAAGCATTCGATGCGATTCGGTAGCAGTTTTCTTCAAATGGTAACAGAAAGCCAATGCTGTCCGCAAATCGTAGTTTTCAGGCACAAAAACAGACATGTTCAATGCTATGAAAACATATGTAGTTGTATTAAACTTGTATTGTTGTGAGTTAAAAGTCTTTGACAAATGTAAACACAAAAAAAGGCGCCAATGACGCGGTTTGACAGTCACTACATTGACGACTAGAGCCATCGATGAGCCAATTCTGGTT
Source organism: Odontocerum albicorne (assembly GCA_949825065.1). NCBI lineage: Eukaryota > Metazoa > Arthropoda > Insecta > Trichoptera > Odontoceridae > Odontocerum > Odontocerum albicorne. The sequence continues at coordinate 19,046,237 of OX463853.1, forward strand.
TCATATTTACAGACCTGGTATACACATATTTCCAGATATTCTATTCTTACTAAGTTAAAAAATCTATATAAGTGGTTACTGATAACTAATAAAATACAGTTATTGATGTAATAGATATCATTATTATGCATTTTAAATTTCAGAATAAAAAGTGTTAAAGGGAATTAGCATAAATGGAGGGATTACTGTATATAATGTTTATAAAATATATTTCATAATACATAATACTTATAGTTAAAAACATATTCAACATTACACTTCATATTTTTTCTCTAATTTACCAGAATGCTAAGTAAATAAATGAAAAAAGATAAAACATTATCAATAATTTTTTTTAATAAATAATTATATTACATCTTAACTAAAGTAACTAGTGAATGTGTTAACTGTCCATATTTGCCAATGAAAGTATAATTTCACTGTTTGTCGTTAGTGAACATTCTAAGATGTGAACATCCAATCGCAGCTGCAGTTCTTGCACTTTGAAATGCGAAACTCGGAAATATAAATGTGAGAAGATAGGCACATTATGCAATGTCATAACTCTTATCTAACTCTGATTTGCTCCAGTAAATAAGAAGTTAATTTAAAGGTTTTTTTATCATTTCATTTTAAACTTACTTTCCTCAAACTCAGTTAAACTATCTCTTCTACATTCACTGATTACTTTAATGAAGTTATTCACTAGTAATGGTTTACATTCACTGCACAATCCACTACCACTCTGACATATTAAAACAAATGTATATTTATAAATACAAAATATGTTTTAAAACAGGTAGATGTTACAAATGCTTAATAAAAATAATCTCAGATTTAAATCTAAAAAAGTTGATTTAGATTTTAATTTTGATATCAAGGAAATATAACTTCATAAAAAAGTACTCACTCCTGTATATTTAATAACTGGATTTATCTGTGGAGCTGGCAGAGATGAAAAATGACACCTCTGTAATCTGATAAAACTATTTATAGAACGAAACATCTTGAATAACAAATATGAGAAGCCGGTTCAAAACACAAACGCTAATACAAATTCACAGTGTATTATTTGTTTGCTCAAAAAATATCGAGACTTCAATCTTAATGACTTAGGTAAACACACAATCTCAAACTGTGGAGTTGAGATATTTTTTTTACTTAATTTCTATTATCTAATATCTCAGTAATATTAGATTCACTCGAGTAGCTGAGAAATAAGCTTTAGAACGAAAAACAATTGGATAGTTGTACAGCTTATGTATCTCTTAAAATTTTAAGGACATTGAATAGTATTTGTTTGTTATTTGTTGCATCTGGTGTTAGAGCACTTGTCCTACTTCTAAGTATCAGGTTTTTGATTCCCATTGGTAAGAAAAAAATCCATCCAATTATGAGTTTTCCCATTTAAGTATTATATTTTTAGCTGGTTAAAAACAAAATTCTAAATATTATTTACCCTGCTAGATCGCATTATATACAATTAATGATTTTCATTGATATAATTATTTATTTTACAGTAAAACTAGATACTTCCAGAAAAAAGTCATATCTCAAAAAATCGGAGATGAAGATGTCACTAACTGACAAAATTTGCAATACTGGAATTCAAAAAATGTGCAGCACTGAAGACATAATAAGATGAGATAAAAAAGATGATACTGGCATTAACATGTGAAAAGAATGGATGGTACATGGATTCCACATATCATTCCTCTGGCAACCGACTATCAAGTAAATCACCCAAAAGATGAACACCTGGCAATCTCCATCCCAGAAACAGCAGAATATAATAGATTGTTCATTCATTCATGTGTATGATCATACCCCTCAACGTGGGCAGGAGACAAAATTGTTTTTGTTTCCATTAATTGAGCCTTCAGGCTTTAGAACCACTGGAGTAGGCACAGAACGCACAATTCATCATCGCATGTTTTTGCAATACATGTGAAAATGACACAACACTCGCACACGAATAACTAGTGGACGAACGCGAGTAGACGAACACGAGTAGACGAACTCTTATCAGACTGGGACCCTTTTGTTATGTTTTTGTTTCGGATATCATCGGGAATCGAACCCGAAACTGTTAGACATCTTATCAACTAGTTTACGGAAGTCAGTAAATTATTTTTGACCAATACGGAGAAGAAAGAAAAAATCCAGTTTCCTAATAAAAATATCAAGAAGTTTAAAAAATTACTAATAAAAATGACTAAGAACCATGTTTTAAAAAATTGTTATACAAATGTACATACAAAAATATTTTTTGGCAAACACAGACGGGAACACTTTTATAAAATAAAAGTACATATTAATAATATTTATGGCATCATTCAAAATGAGATGTAGTAGAGGTTACATATTCCACTGATCAAAATAAGTTTTCTTAACATCTGGAAATTGCATTAATCATGACCACGCTGTCGTGAAGCTAGCCCACATGTTTACATTATTTTGCGAGAAATATAACATATTTATATGAGTCTATATGATATATCTTAAATAGTATTAATGCTTTTTTTTCATTCTCATCAAAGATATCCCCAATTAATAATAAACTTTTTTTTACTTTATTTAATAAGTACAGTACAGAACGGCATTTTTAATAAGTACCGATTATCCGCGGTAATTGAGGAGCACTCGAGTCTGGATAATTGAAAAATACAGTTAATCCAAATTAAGTTTTTATTGAGTTAAACATAAAAAAAAAACATATAAAAACATAAGATAAACATTCTGATAGCATTTAACTATAAAACTAAACATATTAATAATTACTTACATAGAAAGTCCATGATTTTTGTTTGCTTTTTTGTACACACCGCCAACTTACTAGCGTTAGTCAATTGGTATAATATAAGCCATAGATTTGATAACAGTTAAGGTCATTATTTTGTAATTTTCAAAATGTAGAAATTCATTAAAAATTTGGAAAAAAATATTTTTCAGGTTTACTAAAAAAAATTATATTAGAGAGGACCATGGTTAATCTAACTCACGGATAATTGAGCACCGGATAATCGGCGCTTTACTATATAGCAAAAAATACTCATTAACAATTTTAATAAAAATTATGAAATTTTAATAAATATTATAAAAAATAATTCGTAGTGCAATAAAAAAATCATATTGAGAATAGAGTATACTTTAATTTTCAATACAAAAATTATAAAATAAATTTATATTAGCATATTTTAACCTTGAATATATATTAAATATCTTATATATGGTGTAAAATATAAAAATACGTAGTCAATTTTGAGAGAAAATCCTCGATAAAAGTCATACACTTTAGTTGTTTACTGTGCTACTCAAATGTTGGTCCTCAGACTAGTGTCGATCCACGATCTGACTGCAACCGATCCGCGTGTCAGCGGTAGCCATAGACTGGAACCATAGTAAGGTCAAAGTATTTGCATATTGAATTTCTTTAAAATCCTACCCCATCTTAAAAATTCAAAACAGACCAACGTATGAGAAATTTTGAGTAGCATTGGTTTACAGTACAACTTTGCAGGTTTATTGCAATGTGAGAATTTTTTCCAATCAACCAAAAAGATGTTAAATGGACTGTAGCGGAAAAATCAACTGAGATAATTTTTTTATGTAATATTAGGACTTCAATCTGAAACCCCAAGAAGCCTAGGAAACGGAGGTTGTATGTTTTTTCTGTTTTATGAAATATTAAAAAAAAAAAACTCTTATACAATTATTAAATTTGAAGATCTCTGTTTTAAATTATCACGACTTGTATAACTTAAACTGAAAAACTAATAAAATCAACTCAATTTATTTATCCCATGACATTGAGAAAACCAAAAATTACCTGTAAAAATAATTGATATTCAATTTAAATTGCAAAAAAGTTGTGATTTCATGCAAATTTATTTAAATCATTCTATATTCATTAGTGTCAAGTGTCATGATAAGACTTGCGCATATCATTCTGTATATAATACTTTCAATACATGGACTATCATGCACAAGTTACAGTAGGATACCTGGATGACATTATCACGAGTTCATTGTTTAATCAGGTAACGAAACAGACTGTTTGTTTAACATTCATGTTCTGCAGTGTTACCAATAAAAAGTATTGTTATTTTCTTTCCATGGAAGACAGTATTCATGTTTTAAATTTTACACAAGTAATAAGTACAGTGGAACCTTAATTACATATAATAAATTGATTATTCCGAATCAGTCCAATAGGGTGGGGTATTCTGATAGAGCATTTGCCTTTGCTGGTTCTGTAGCGTGGAATGACCTGCCTCTTAATGTTAGAGATATAGGTGGCGTGTGCAGCTTTAGGAAACACTTGAAGACAACCCTTTCTGGGAGGTCTTAACAAAATTTATGATTTTATATGAACACTACACACATACACTATGCTATACCTAAAACCAAATATGTTACTGTCACATATCATCAGATCATCAGATACAAAGGTTTCTTTGTAGTTCGTCTTCCTTTAAATCCACATTGCTTTCAGGTAAATTTTCTACAGTTTTCTAACCAAATATGCGCAAGTTACAAGCTACCTAGGGGTGCCGACTATATAAATGCGGCACTGTACCTTGCAGTTAGTGACAAGTACTTGGCTATAATTTCAAGCCATGTACTTGTCACAAGTACTTGGCAGAGTGCTTAACTTGACTTGTGAAAACACGTATTTTAATCAATTAGTGAGTGTCTCCTGAGTGAATAGACCACTGTTCTATTTACTCACTCTTTGTAAATAATTAAGCAAGTGGCAAGTTCATTAGAGAGTATATGTATAAGGAATCGCAATAAATTGAACTATAGGGGTTGTGTAATTAATTTTTACCTAGTTATAGTATTAAAACCTTCTTGAACTACTAGTATAATTTTTATCTTTCATTTGCAGATTTCTTGAAGATAACCGACCAAACAGAAAACATATCAAATTGATATGTTTGTAAGCTATTGTGTGTAGTTTTATCTATGGTATCAGGTCTTTCTTATACTATTAGGTGTACAAATAAGTTTCCGCCGTTTTTTATAAAAAAATGGGCATTTATTGTGAAAGAACGGAACCTCATGTTTTATTCGAAGTAGTACCCATCGCTTGCCACTACTTTTCCCCACCTTTCTGTCAGCATACGAATACCGCGTCAGTCATCATCATCATCTTTTGAGGCTATCCACGAATCGACTCAATTTTTGGTATCTTCATATGATGTGAAGTGCTGCTCAGACAGGCCATGCGTCATCGATCAAAACAAGTGGTAATCAGAAGGAGCAATGTCTGGTGAATACAGCGGGTGGGGTAAAACTTCTCAATTGAGTGTTTCCAAATAGGTTTTGACCGGTGCCGCAACATGTGGACTAGCATTATCATGCAGGAGAATAATTTTGTCGTGTCTGGCGTAGTAGTGGGCGCGCTTTTCCTCGAGTGCTCGACTCAATCTCATCAATTATGTTCGGTAGACAGCCCCAGCAATGGTTTCATTCGGTTTGAGCAACTCATAATACACGACACCAAGCTGATCCCACCAAATACACAACAAGAGTTTTTTTCCATGAATATTTGGCTTAGCCGTAGATGTTGAAGCATGACCAGGGGATCCCCATGATTTCTTCCTTTCTGGATTATCATAATGGATGCATTTTTCATCACCAGTGACTATATGGTGCAGAAAACCCTTTCGTTTATGCCTGGCAAGCAGCATTTCACATGTGGAAAATTGGCATTCAAAGTTTCTCCGTGTCAGTTCATATGAATCCCAATTTCTTTGTTTTTGAATCATTCCCAATGATTTCAACCCATGTGAAATTGCTTGTTGAGTCACTCCTAATGTAAGTGCAAGTTCTTCTTGCGTTTGGCACGAATCTTGATCCAATAATACTTCCAATTCCGCGTCTTCGTACACTTTCGGCCTTCCGCTACGTTCTTTGTCTTCGATGTCAAATTCACCGTTCTTAAACTTTTGAAACCACTCACGACAACTTCTCTCACTTAAGGCAGCCTCACCATATGCTTCTACAAGCAATCGATGCGCCTCAGCTGCAGATTTCTTCAAATTGAAGAAGTAAATCAAAAGTTCCCGCAAATGACGCTTATTCGGCTCAAAACTTGACATTTTCGAACACAAAAAAATATGTTATACTGATAAAACTCACTAATATAAATTCACTAATATTTCAAGGTCATGTTGTTGACAGATGTCCAACCTTACGATAATGACATTTTACATCTGACAATTTTAACCATAACTTACTGGTGGCGCCAACTTTTGTCAAACGGCGGTGACTTATTTGTACACCCAATACATCTCAGATTTATTTTTAGATTTAAAACTTTTTCAAGTATAATATTTAATAATTGTTCGACTGGTTAATCAAAATTTGTAGTTCTCACACCACAAAAAACACAGTAGAACTTGGTTATTACGAGCATGAATATAAGATCACTACTATAATGAGTCAAACTCTATTAATCACTTCAGTGAGAGCACTTTCTTCAGTTACAAAGTATGTTTTTATTTTCCTATCTCCCCTTCCCAGCTATTCGTAACATTTTGAAATATCAAGTTTTTTTCATTCATTTGTTAAATGTATTAGTTTTTTTCATTCATTTTAAGTTTTTTTCATTCATTTGTTAAATGCATAAAATGTATTAGGTTTTTCTTTATTTTTCATTATATCTGAAAAAATAACTTTTTAACCTCTCATCCAACAACTGACACAAATCTGCTTTGCCTTCGGTTGGTTGGGAGAGATTGCCGTATTTAATTCGGTGTCTTGCAATAAAGTACCAGCGAATCTTGCAATAAAGTACCAAAAATAAATTAGATCAGATTGCCAATTATTATCAAAACATTTGTGACATGCATAAGGATGCGGAAAAGAAAAAAGTCTCAGACCTATAAAGGAGTGTGGGAAGGACAATGACTGTACAGATATCCTACTAGACTGTAGAATACTCTTTCATTTCATTTTGTAACAGCTGCGGATGCACTCCGAGACATATACCCAGTGGTTAATAACCGGCTTGCTGTTAATATAATAGAGGAGTGTGGGAAGGACAATGACTGTACAGATATCCTACTAGACTGTAGAATACTCTTTCATTTCATTTTGTAACAGCTGCGGATGCACTCCGAGACATATACCCAGTGGTTAATAACCGGCTTGCTGTTAATATAATAGAGGAGTGTGGGAAGGACAATGACTGTACAGATATCCTACTAGACTGTAGAATACTCTTTCATTTCATTTTGTAACAGCTGCGGATGCACTCTGAGACATATACCCAGTGGTTAATAACCGGCTTGCTGTTAATATAATAAAAATAAACTTACCATGAATTTTTTACTGCAAATTCAATTTTGCTAATTGATTTTCACACACTTATTTACTCTGGTATCTGTAGTCAACCTATGTTTGCTCATCCAAGATTTCTGTCTGGTAAATTTATGCCCAATAAACTTATTAACATTAAATCTGATATATGCTTCACTGTTAAACTATTCCACCAAGTGTTATTATGACTCCACATCAAACAACAGCACAATTAACGAAATTGGCCATTTTAGTGTTTGATAAATAATGCACAAATTCAATACACAAATAAGTAAAATCACAACTGAAACAAACCGGTGGAACAAAACTTTCGTGTTATTTTCCTATGAAGTTAGTAACAAAACAAAGTCATTAGTTATTACATAAACTTTCTTCATAAAAAAGTACAGTTATCTCTTTTCCACTTAACAGCAAGTGCTGTAAATATATGAGATATATATTTTTTATTGTTAGCATACTTGAAGAAATTTACTTATACTCCTAAATATTATGCCCTCATGGCACAAAATCGAATTTTCTGCTGTCTCATTCTCACGCTGGCTTTCAGATTAAGAGCCTACGTTTTTTTATTGATTTTAATGTTGATCAAGAAGAAAACACAAATGACAAACAATAATATTTATTTGCTTAGTTACTAATGTGTATAAAAATAAAGTACCTTAAAGTAAAGTATACATTTTTTATAATTCAATATACATAGTGTATACAAAAAAGTAAATAAAATCATGTCTCAAAAACCAATGCTTTATATTTGTATTTAAAAAGTTGTTAAAAATCATGAATGTGCGTATAATTCATTTCTTGTTTGTATAATATTGTAACTCCATTGTCGATAAAATAATTTTTACATTGTATTTTTAAGCCGCAAATTGAAATTTACGAGTTTTTCTGAAGAACTTTAGTGATAACAGTTTTAACTTCGGTATAAGCTCTGATTCCGTAAGGTCCATTTTCGCGCCCATGTCCAGAGAGTTTATATCCTCCAAATGGTAATTGTGGAGCAAAAACATTGTAACAGTTGACCCAAACAGTCCCAGCTCGAAGACCCTGTAAAAATAAAAATGCAGATTGTATAATCAACACAAATCTTACAATTGCAGTCTCTGCTTTTACCAATTATTGAATATGCGGTCGTGTGTTATCTGGATGTTACGGAGTAACAGCTGAGCTAACTTTCACAAACACAAAGCATTTGTGTACGTTTAGTATTCAACCTTAGAAAACATGATCATATCACACCTTACGAGTATCATACATCGCTCAACTGTTTTTGATTGCTCGTTTTTTATGGCATTACCATATAAACCCAACTATCAGGTGAGGATTTTATTAAAAAAAAAACCAACACAAAACTTTGTAATTATGTACGTGTAAAATAGTAATAAAATATTTTCATTGAAATTCCTTTTTTTTTTAAGTAGATTAAAACAATAGTAATTGCCTTATAATTGGCAATGAGATTCGCCCTATAATCGGGCAAATATCGTCATTGTTCTGCGAAAAGCATTTAAGTCCAAATATTGAGTTTTGAGATAAACGCAATTTAAGTTTCGGAAGGCGATGTAAAATCAAGTTATATGATTTTTTATATTTTCATAACAGCGAAACCATATAACTTTTGGACATAAATGTTTTTTCCATGTGTAGATATTTGTATTTTAAGTAAAATGTCATCAAAAAGTCATTTTAAGTAAAAATGGACTTAAATGCTTTTCGCAGAACGACGATATGGTACATAGTTTTTATTCTCTATATTATTAATGTAAATCCCCAACCTTTTCGTCGACTCAAAATTTTGTAAAACAATTGTATAGTAGGTTGGAAGAAACTGCCACTTGGCAATAAACTCACCATATTGTCATTGCTCAATATATTTTTTTAAATAAATAAATAAGATATTCTATTAAATTTGTGGGAGCAGTACAATCAAAGGTTTCATAAAGATAGTTCAAAATAATTTTGATAGAATCAAATGACCTGAATCATGTAGTTAGCCTTGTCAATGTCCTTGGTGAAAACGGCTGCAGCCAGTCCGTATTCCGAGTCATTAGCTCTGTGGATGATCTCTTCTATCGAGGAGAACTTGAGGATTTGTTGAACCGGGCCAAAGATCTAAAATACCCATCAAAATAAGTATATAAAAAATAATCATGTCTATTCCTCGATTTATGCGGTTTCATCTTAACTCAGTTTAGAAAAATATTAGTTATTTGAATTTAACTTAGTGATAATATGCCTTTGAAGAGTCATCTCATTCTTTGGGTACATTGCTCGTGGCCATGGAGACAGTTTGGAAAGGCTTGTGATCACTGGTACTGTGGAAAGACAACGCACAAGAGGAAGAGTCCCGATGCATTGGACTGACCAAGTGAAAAATGTATCAGAACTACCCTTAACAACTGCCCTTCAAATCACGGAGTGCAGAGATGGACAGAGAGAAGCCATCAGGGGCTATCATGTGAGTCAAGATGCTCAGTCATGAGCTACACAACAGGATGGAATGGATTTAGTGATATATCTTGACAACTGTGCCTGTGTCTCAAACAGCATTTACACCAGACTAACACAATAGTTGCACATGCAATATTTTTCAATTATTACATTTTTTATCATTTACTTTTATTCGCACATTAAATAGTTAGTAGCAATGTATCGAAAAATAATATTGATAGCAATAAATAAAAAAGATATTTTGTGCATTTCTTAGAATTTTATTAGTTAGTAGATTTGTTTTATGATTTTTTTGGTACCTTTATATGACATTTATGAATATGAGTTCTGCACCTCTGTGGATTTTGATATTTTGAAAAGTATCTTCCAATTTTGTATAAGTTTCTTGCCTCAATTTGTGCAATTTCAATTTACGCAAAAAAAATTAAAACCCCGTAAATTGAGGCGTGAGTGTACTGATAAATTGTATTATTGTATGCAATAAAACCTAGGTTTTTTTTTAATATTCTTATTTATAAATACATTAATAGCTAAAAATATCTTCAATCATCTTTTTTCAACTATTAGTATCGGTGTTTTATTTTATGCATAAAAATGAAAATTTTAAATATTTACCATTTACTTAAAAAACACTCATTCGAAGTGACGCGATTGACCATGTGTAATGAATTTTTATGGCTAATGGCCGACTAATGCACTCCTTTCAATAAATAAAAATTAATTAACGAAAAAAAGTACATATTACAATAAAAACAATGCAAATGTTTAAAATCATATGCCGCTATCAAATTTCATGGGCGGTTAAGTTGCAAGCTATGTCAGATTTCTCAATGTGACCATGCAGGTTCTATACTGGTTCATAGAAGTTATTGTAACTTGCCATGCAATAGTGTGCAGGTGGCCCCTAGTGTACATTTTTCCCGATACAATATTGTGTGGTCATCAATGAACGTGTTCAGAAATTGTAATTGACTGAAAAACTGCAGAAAAGGTTTTCATTGCACATATCTATTCATCAAACTAGGTATTTAAATTTTTGGTTGATATTTTATTTCATAAAATTCATATATCATATTTAACGCCCAGTGCATATGACACGCCAGGCGTATTCTGTTGATAATATGTTTGTGTCTACGAAATTTCTCAGCACGGCATGTATTTATGTAAAAAATTTATTCACAGTGAATATGTCAAAACAAATGTGAGTTTTGTAACACAAAGATACCTCTCGTTTCCATGTTTCTGAACTTGGATTGTGATGGGTTCATTTTTAAGAATCTACACCATCTCAACATAAAGAGTATATAAGAGAGAGAGGCAAATGGGAGACTTATGCTGAGCATCGTTGCAAATACAAAGAGAGACTACAGGTAGAAAGGTCCAAGATGCCAATGTAAGGGAATTATAAAAATAAGACAATGTTGCAAAGCCTCAGTTCATCTTAGAGGTGTAATATTTTCATTCAACTGTGTCAATAAAGATTGATCTACAAGAAAACGTACCGTTAACATATATCTATCTATTGTGACTTGCAGACAGGTAAAAAATTATGACTGTGTGAATTTGTCATCTACTTACTTCCTGCTTAGCAATATCCATATGGTCTTGAACATCAGCAAAGACTGTAGGTTGAACGTAGTATCCTTTATCGCCCCAAACATTTCCTCCAGCTACGACCCTCGCTCCTTGCTTCTTTCCTGACTCGATCAAGGATACGATCTTGTCTCGCTGTTCTTCGTCAATCTAAAGTAGGAAAAAAAATTGTGTGTTAAGAAAAAAATAAACGTGAAGGTTTTTTTATAAGAAATGATTTGGTATAAGTCAACGGTTGGCAACCTACACGCACTGAAGTGTCACTTTTTATTTTTTTAAGTATTGGACACTCCATGTGCCACTGATTGATCCAGGAATTTGTCATGGGGGGAGAGGGGGAGGATATTTTAAAGAAAAATCTATCTTTAAGATATTGAATATTTAGTTACAATTGTATTACTTCATTATAATTCAATTTACTTACATGACTCCATGCGCAAATTTTAAATTGAAGGCCATGTTCAAAATTAAAGAAGGAGATTTTGCGTAGCAAAAATTTTTGGATTTCCCCCTCACAAACTGACGTGCAGCAAGAATTTTTTTGATATTTCCCCAAAAACTAATAATTTCGTGTAAGAAAACGAACAGTTTTTGAATTTCATTATTTGTCATTCTTTATGCCGTGTCACCAAAAAACCTTCCTCGTGGCACGCGTGCCATAGATTGCCGACAGCTGGTCTAAATGATCTCATTCAAATCTATGCAGTACAAATGAAAAATCCATCATAAGCCATATACTTATAAATGTATCATATTTTTAAGAATATATACAAATTTTGTTTCCAAAGAATGTAACATATTGTACATTATCATAATTAAAATCATCTTTATGCAATTGTGAAAACCTCCATATAAAACCATAATATAAACTTCTCTACATTACAAAGAAAGCTTGCAGTCTGTTTTTCAAATGTTTTTATTAGTCTATGAAACCTAGATCTTTGCTGGAATTTGGTTTCCAAATATGGAGCCCTTATTTTATAAAGCGCTTTAATCTTCTTAAAAAGGTTCAAAGACGAACAACAAAAATCTCAAGTTGTCTGACTAATCTTAATTACGAAGAAAGACTGCGTATATTGAAGTTACCTATTCTTCAACAAAGACAAAATCATGGAGACTTGATTAAGTGTTATAAGATCTTGAGCAGTCATTATGATTGTTCAGAACTCCGCCAACAATTTTATTTTAATCAAAATACACACTTAAGAGGACACCAATTAAAACTTTACAAAACTAAATTCCACAAAAATTCAAGGAAACATTGTTTTCCTAACCGAGTTGTTGAATCTTGAAACAAACTGCCCAATAGTGTGGGGAATGCTGTGATATTGTGTGACATTGAAACATAAAAATCATCTGAACAAGTTTCCACACATAAACCCAGTGTTATTTAGTGATGTTTTGTTTGCCCAAAACGCTGTTTTGTTGTCTTTGCTTATTTTTCTTGCTTATCCTTTTGCTATTCTTTATGAATATGACAGTTAAACTTGATGTAGATATTAACAACATATAATGTTGTCTGCCTATAATAATAATAATCTATAGGTGGTGAATTTCTTAGTACGAAATGTTTTTGGAAACTGTTGCCTCCGTTATCTATTTTTTTAACTTGTTGATTTCTGGCACCATGGTGGACCACTGATGACAGTCTATAGACAGTATTTGGAAGAGCTCATAAAAGCTGGTATTGCTTGGAAAGAAGCAAGGCCACTTACAACTGATTGGGCTAGGAAGAGATAATCATGCAGGGATTTTAAACAGTAGTCAAGTTATAAGCAGGAAAGGGTTACTAATATTATACTTATCATTACCTGTGGTCCTTGTTCCACGCTGAGGTCATAGGGATCTCCAAGTTTCCTTTTGTTTGCCCTTTCAGCACTCCTTTCTACGAACTCATCATAGATTGCATCTTCTACAAATGTTCTGGAACCTAAAATCCAAGAAAACGTTTTTAATTAAAATAAATACAATGTAATTGATAAAAACAATATTACTCATACGAGATGAGTATGGTAAATTTTAGCTTTTACTGCGACATTTTGAGATACTTGAGAAGGTGCAATAAGAAAAAACTGGAACTGTGGCACGACCACAATTGGCTGTTGCATCATGATAACGCGTGATTTGACAGAAAACAACATGACCAAAAACTGTTATTAGTTTAAATTAATTACAACATATGTTTTGTCATAGCAGAACTTTGAAGTTGATATCATCTTGTTCCGAATTGTTCCGATTCTTCCAAATCGATGTAATAGGGTGTGGCATTATGACAGGGCTTTTACCATTGATGGTCCTATGGCATGAAATGGTTTGCCTCTAAGTGTTAAGAGATGGGTGGCGTATACAGCTTCAAAAAGCACTTGAAAACAACCCTTTTGTAGGGAGTCTAATCAAAATTTATTATTATATATGAACACTACACACTTATACTACAGTCCATGAGATATAAAACATCTGCCTCCAGCACCACATCTCCAAGGCATCTATAATGTTTATTTCAATTTCCCCCCATCCATGTTTCCACTCCATACAGTGCTATGGAGATTAAACCAGACAGATTTTGGTTTTTCTGAGTATAGACTGGTTAGTACATATCTTTGTCAGACTTATCATAGCTGATGTTGCCATTCCAATTCATCTCTGCTTCACATTTTCCATTCCTCAAAAATTATGTTTTTAATTATAAATCTTATTATAAAGAATTATTCAGCTTAAATTTAATATGAAGTAAATTTTATTTATGAATATGATACAAACTGTTATATAAGTTATTTGTAATATTGCAGAACGTACACTTTAAAGCAATTATTTTACCAACATTAATTACAATGATAGCAGTAATCAAATGTATGTGTAAAAATAGCATTACAATAAGAGGTTATCTGTTCTGTTGGCATATTAACTTATAATGACAGTTCACAACTACTGTAAATAAAATACATAAATACCATCACACCATTTCCCTGTTGAGGTAGGCAGAGAGGGCAGAGTGCCAGACTTTCCTGTCATGAGACAATCCAGTCTCTTCCACATTCATACAATTTCTACGGTTTCTCTGACTTTCTACGTTTCCTTCTTTCAAAATATCATTCACTTGATCCAACCATGCTTTCCTTGGTCTTCCTTTCATTTACATTTGCACTTAATATTTATGTAGTTAGTCTTTCTTATTTCTTCGTTCCACATACCCAAACCATCTCGTCTACCCAAACCAAACCGTTATGCATTATCACCCAGTGTTTTCTTCTCAATACACGCATTTCTACACCATTTATTGGGCTTCTATCAATCCTTCCCGTCCACGTTTCACTCCCATAAATCAAAGTTAAATTAAATAAATAAAATAGCATTAGTCAATTAGCACAATGTAAATCATAGATTTGATAACAGTTTAGTTCCATGCTTTGTAATTTTTAAAACATGGACGTTCGTTAAAAATTTGGAAAAAATATTTTTCGGGATTACTAGAAAAAACTTCGAGGACCACAGTTAATTCAACTCATGGATAATTGAGTTCAGGATAAACGGCATTACTGTATTTTTGAAATAGTAATTATTTTAATAAACTTTTTCACTTATTTACCCATAATAATTTTTTTCCCAAAAATTTATGCCTTATTGTGTAACAGTTACACAATATCTCACATATCTTTAATTATTTTTGTCAAAAGTGGGAAATAATGATAAAATCTATGTCTCTAAAGGGCTTGTTGTAAGTTTGAGTAACATTGCTTTATACAATATACACTCAAGTGCAAATTGTTATTTATCAACTGAAGTGTCGAAACATGACATTTGGCCGAAATGATCATGATATGAATGGGATTATTATATTATTATCAAGATAATTTAGCGACAAAAAAACACTTCATAAAGGTATAAATAGACACATTACAAATGTATGATGGTATGACTTCACTGAATATATCTAATAATCTAATCTAAATAAATTACTCATATTCATTTATAGGGTGTACGAACAAACAGGAGCTACAAATGAAAGCAAAAAATCTCGCTAATTGAAAATCCAAATTTCAAGATGGATGTCAATCATTCTTATTATCATCCTTGCTCATGAACCATTCAAACGTAATGACTCACAATATGATAGGTCGTTAATTCTCAGTGATGCACAACATACAAATCAGGGCTCATTTATGTCTGTAATGATTACAGTGTGACCAATCGAAATATTCAACAACAGATACACTTTAAAAAAAAACTATTGTACTCGTAGACATTTTTTGGCATATAATTATTTATTTATAATGTATATATGTATAATAACAATGTTTAAAATCTACACGAACAATTTTCATATCATACTTTAGTTTTGGGAAGCAACATTATTTCTACACGTTAGAAAGAGTATGCATCATCTGATGATGGCTGATAACGCGCAATCAAAATGTCAGTTTCTAACATGATAAACCATGGAAATTCCTCTTCTTCTAATGGCTTTGAACTCCTTTATATGAAGGAGTATACGTCAGTGTCAAGTATTGTCCACTTTATAGGATCTCGTTAGTTCTATTCACATAGACGACATCGGCACACTCGAGTTGCCACGTCCGTAATTGGTATTTTGAGTATACTAAAAACAACTCGACCCGAGACTACTGTTATCTAGTGAGATACCATGGAATAAACGATTTTGTAACTAAACTACAAGATTTACATGTTGTAAATCTTGTAGTTTATGAATATTTACAATAAAATAGAAATTAAATATGTAGTAAGCGAATGACCATAGAAATTAGAAGTACATTCAACTACAATAGCATTTTTTATTCCATGATTAAACGCACCGATAAATAGTGGTGTACTCTGTGTGTTTTTTCCTTAAATCTATGAATATGCTTGCGTTTTCTTTACTCTATTTCTTTTCTTTATTTATTCATCTATTTAACTAATGGTATTATAATAATGTCTTTAACAACCAGTACTGAAAATTTTGAAAAATTTTAACAACCGGCCATACCGGTT
Organism: Odontocerum albicorne; assembly: GCA_949825065.1. Lineage (NCBI taxonomy): Eukaryota > Metazoa > Arthropoda > Insecta > Trichoptera > Odontoceridae > Odontocerum > Odontocerum albicorne. Next base: position 19,062,578 of record OX463853.1, read on the forward strand.
CGTACCGGTTGAATATCACCTCTGCCTATTACATAATAGTTTCTTTCAGAACAGGCATTTTCTTTTAGTTGTTGACTTATTGTTATCATTTAGTTCCAGAGTTCCCAAAGTGGTCGATATCGACCCCCTGGGGTTGATTTGATTTTTCTAGGGGTCGATAGTTTCAATAAAAAAAATTGGGGGTCGACGACAGCAAAAATAGACCCCCTTACTACTGCTATTTGTTTGTTACTTCAAAATATATACGATTCCAATAGGTACCTAATTAAGAAGTAAAATAATTTAAAAAAAACACTTTTTTGATAAAAACACAATACATACCAACCTTGTGAACGAAAAATTTGCTTTAATTTTCGTCAGCGCAGATTTCAATATTAAATATTGCACAAGATAATGCCACAATCCGTAGTCCTTTTATCTTTTTCAATCATTAATTACAAGTGATTAAAATGAAAAGTCTGATATCTAATGAAATATTTAATATCGAGTACTGTACAAACTTATTAATTTGAGTAAGTAAAATAAATGAATAGGGGGTCGACGGTTTTAAAAATTTTTGGTAAAGGGGTCTGCGGCTGAAAAAAGTATGGGAACTCTTGATTTAGTTTCTTATTATTTTATTTTTCAATGTTTATCTGAAAAATATTACTCCTATATGCTCTAATAAAAAAGATCTTATTGAAACACCGTCATAATATAATTTCAGAATATAACGAAACAACACGTCTTCTATCAGCTCTAGTTGACATACTACTGAGGGTAGAGGTATTAAATTTTAACTGTAACATCGCCTGTAACGAGGTATCTGTCTATACCTGTTCTAACTTGTTCAGGCCAGAAATGTTCGGACCTAAGTGATATTTAATGCAAATAAAAAAAGAAGTGGAACTCACCAGCACAGCAGCACTGCCCCATGTTGAAGAAGAGGCCGAAGTGAGCTTGCTCCACAGCCTGCTCGATGTCTACATCTGAGAAGACAATGTTTGGTGACTTTCCTCCCAACTCCAATGTGATTCTCTTCAGCCCAGTGGTGGCTGAGCCTTGTTGGATCAGTTTGCCCACTTCAGTTGATCCTAAATAATGATAGACTAATAATAATGAACTTTTATCTTGGTGAGTTCTCATTTTCTAACTATGGTGATATCTTATTATTCATTTATTGGTCAGTGTCAGGTGTTGATTGGATAATAAAGAGTTGTCTCTTTATTATTTTTCAGTTTCAGATTTCTTAAGATTAGAACAAGCTAAGAAATTCTGTTATTTAAGGTAGTGTTTTCCCAGATGATGGAAGAGTTACAAGATATATCTAATGTTATGTTGCGATAGTTAACTGGGTTCTAAAACATATATACTCGGACAGTATAAAAAATCTGCTAAGATGATAATCCACAATACTATTCTAGTACCAACTTTGATGTGTGGACGTGAAACATAGACGTGGAAAAAGATTGAAAGGAGCAGAATAAATGTAGAAATGTGTGCACTGAGAATACATGGGGTGACAATATATGACAGAATACGGAATGAAGTAATCAGGATTGAATGTGAATCTAAGGCTGATATATGAGGTAAGATCAAGAAGAGCATTCTGAGATGGTTTGGACGCGTAGAACAATTGAATGAAGAAAGTGAGTGGGTAGCGTGATAGAGGAAGACCAAGAATGTGTGGTTGGATCAAGTGTAGAAAATTTTGTGTTGTGTGATTTTTTTATGTTATCTACTTTGTGATAAAAGAAAATAAATTTAGGCATAATTAACAATTGATGGTTTTGGCACGTACGCGAAAATAAATAAATGAATGAATTTACGAAAATATACAATTTGTCATGAAAGAAATGTTTTTCATGTTAAACGATTTAGACTATTTAGAGTATTTTAAAACTGTCACTAACTAAATTGACTTTAGTTTCTTCTGCACAAAACAACATTTTACAGGTATCAGAATTTGATTGAACAAATGTAATAAAACAATCCTTAAGTTCCTCACCAGTGAAAGCCACCTTATCCACATGTGGATGATGAAGAATGGCCTGCCCAGCTGGGGCAAAGCCTGGCACCACGTTGATGACCCCTGGGGGGAAGCCCGCTTCCCTGCTAAGTTGCGCCAGGTACAGTGCCGTCAGTGTGGTCTGCTCCGCAGGCTTCAGCACCACTGTGTTGCCGGCAGCCAGAGCCGGACCCAACTTCCACACCGCCATCAGCAGAGGGAAGTTCCACGGGATGATCTGGCCACATACACCTGGGGGGAAGATATTCTGATTCAAACTGTCGTTTTTAACTATTCATTATTATTATAGACATTTTATTTTTATCAATTTTAGCTGTCGTATAAAGGAAAGAAAAAACCCAAAAAGAAATAAAACATTATTAAAAATATACTTCTGGGTTTACCTAAAGCTACTCATCTAGAACCCTTTCTAATACGTGTATATTAGCAGACCCACATGTTGTTTTGTAAAAAAAATTAGCACCTTTAAATGTTTAAAAAAATACTGTTAACTGTTTTGGCAGCTTTATTCCCTCGATTGAACGCGAACAGAAGGAGGTGTCGAAAATGCTCACTTTCGTCTACTTGACATTCCATTTTGAAGGATTGTAATCAAATAAAATAATATATGTAACGTAAAAGCAAACACAATATCTTGTAGAGCAGAAAATTTTCTTTCGGATGACGTATAACTTTTACCATTTTGTTTTACTTTTGGTGCTCATTTTTAAATTTGAAAAAAAAACGGACACAACTTATGTCAACACCTAATACATTTCAAGTGCATAGTTGACTAACAAAAGAGTTTGTTAACCTATTTTTGACTGTTTTATGTCAGTTATACTCGTAATAAATATACATTTAAAGTACACATTTAAATGCACCGGCGATAGATCGACGCCATGAGTCACAGATTTGATAGATTACAGTAGTCATCTAGTAACAAAATCTGTATGTATGTTTTTTTATTAATTTGTTTATATGGTTATGTAGATCACAAGAGAATTTCCTCAGATGTAGCCACCATTATATTTATGTGACAACATTCAATCAATGTCAACACCTTATGTTTTGCCCAATATGTCCAGTAGTTGCTCTGAAGAAAACTTTCAGAAAGGAATGTCATCATAGTTGTTTTTTCTGGGCTAATAGATCTGGTTTTGACAACATGATTGGAATGAAATTCATATCATACTATTCAACATCAGGTGACATTTGAAGAGTATGGGTGTCAATATTATCCTCAGCCCCGTTAATCGAGCCTTTAGATTTATAACTATTGGAGTAGGTATGTAACTCACTGTGTTGAAAATATTACATGCACACCGAAATGACTCAATAATAGTGAACATTTCAGGTACCATTATCAGGCATTGTTGGAAGATAAGCATGCTACTGAATATGTGATAGAAGTTGCAGCAGGAGGATATTATTCTAACTGATTTTATCAAATTATAACTGATAAAACCAGTCAGAATAATATCCTAATTGATGATTATAACTGACTGATTTTATCAAATTATAACTGATAAAATCAGTCAGAATAATATTGATGATTATAACTGACTGATTTTATCAAATTCTCTACAACTTCAGCATTTCATTACACGAGAATAGTAAGTAAGCAAAATATAAGGATATATGAGCTGGAGATTATTAAAATCAATTATGGACAAGTTTAATAAAAAAGTATAACAAGTCACAAATTGTATTGATCTGTTATATATTATATAAGCAACTTTATGAAAAATCCCAGATTTTGACTTTTTAACAAATTGACTTGCTAATCATTTCTTTTAAGAGCATGGTGGTGCTAAAAAATTGATCCATATTTAAAATTCTTAAGAAAATATTTAAAAGGTGAGAGCAGGTACAATTCATCATTACATACCCTTAAAAAACCTAATTTTACCATTAGGCCACTCTAACTCGGTTTTTAATCCATCTAAAGAAATTCGGAATAGAATGGCGATGAATATTTTGAGCACCCAGCAAAAGTTTATATGAATGCCTATATGTGTTTTCAGGACGCAACATGTTAATTTTTGAAAATGAAAATAATTATAATGACCATGACAAAAAATAAAATAAAATGTTAGCGAATGTAGGTGGGAGTCATTATAGAGGAAGACAAAAAAATATAGTTAGACCAAGTAAACGACATTTAAAAATAAAAATTATACGAGATAAAGCAAAAATGTGAAATGACTATTATACGTCTATAATGTTCATGTATGGTCGCGACAAATACGTTCAATTCCCGATCTGACCAGGGCAATGCCGGGGCTATACTGACTCATACAAGTTACTATAGCTCGCCACGCTATATCATGTGGGTGCCCCATAGCGTACGTCTTACATTGTCCATATTACATAGTCGGTAGTGAATGTGTTAAAAACTATTCATTCAATGATCAGCTTTATGAATAAAAACTCTATAATACAATAATATAATAAAATGTATAATGATATTAATAAAACCCATCTGAAAATTTGATATAAAAACTACTAAAAGTACTCGTACCTGTTAATCTTAACAAAATAAATACCATCCTCTTCAATATTTAATTAGCTTACTAGCGATAACCCACTTCACTTCAACATTTACTTATCAGTTCTTATATTTATTAGAAATATAAGGTGTCGCATTTTGAACTTGAGGATTTGGATTTGGCACTATTTCAAAGCGTCTAATCTAAAATTGTTATATTTGACAAATGTCATTTTAAGACCAGGCAAATTCAACATGCAGCATTTCAAAACGGAAGAACATATAAAAATCTTGCAGATTTTTTCCGAAAATTTGTATTCTGATGTAAATACAACTCGCAAACTTTGTGTTATTTTTGGTCGTAATCATGTGCCAAGTGACAACGTAATATACAACCTAATCAGTAATTTAAAACATTCGGTTCAGTTCTTGAAGCAATGTTGCCAGTGCTTGTTCGTGGTGTTCTTTCAAATGAAAATATTACTCGAGGGAGTAAAAATGTCGAAAATTCGAGAACCCTGAGCACACTGCAAGTGATACTAAATTTTGTGACAAAATCATCTTGAGCGACAATGCCCATTTTCACCTTGGCGGATATGTCAATAAGCAAAATGGTCAAGTTTATGAAAGAGAAAACCCTCATCTGCTGAAGAACAACCTATGCATCCATATTGAGTTATAATATATTATAGTTTGGTTTATGAGCTGAATTTTTGGAAAAAAAGATGTCAAAACGGTTTCTGTCAATGGCGAACCTTTATGCGGGCCCAATTGGAGGATACAAATCTTGAGAAAATGTGTTTTGATCAAGATAGTGCTATGTACTACAAGGTAAGAGAAACAATGGCGTTATTACAAACAAAATTTCCTGACCATGTCATTTCCTGACATGGTGACAAAAATTGAGTAGTGAAATTGTACAATTTAACGCCTATAGACTTTTTGCTTTGAGATTTTTTTTAAGGACAAAGTCTACAGAAACCATTCGCAGTCCAAGAACAACATTCGTCAAGTTATTTATGAAATTGGGCCACAATTGCGCAAAAGTGGTCATATACAAGAACAATCGAGGGGGACATTTAGCAGATATTTTATTTTGAACATAATTCTCATGTCTCTACTTTACGTTGAAATTGATAAACTAGCAAGTTTCTAAAAATTATGAGTTATTTTTTCAAAACACAAAATCCCAAGTTCAAAATTGGACACCTTATATTATTCCATGTATTTATATTTCTCACCGACAGGCTCAAGCCTAGTGTAGCCAATGTAGTCTCCATCAATTGGCACAGTGATGCCATGATGTTTGTCCGCCCATCCGGCGTGGTATCTAAGGTTATGGATGCTGGCAATCACATCAGCCTGGTGGGACATAAAGTATGGCTTTCCATTGTCCAGGGTCTCCAAACTCTATAAAAGGAAATTATTATTTCTGTCTGTCTGTATTATAAAAATGGTTGCAAAAGTTTAAGGCTGTATGATAAACAAGAGCACTTTGAGATGGTTTGGGCACATGGAATGAATGAAGATTAACAAAACAAATATATAGTGCAAATGTGAGTAAAAATCATGGTTGAGGATGAGGAAGTTGACAAAGGAGACTGGTTGGATCAAGTTAATGATATTTTGAAAGAAAGAAACGTAAGAAGTAAGAAAAATCATAGGAGCTGTATGAGAAAGTGTATGGATGTAAAAGAGGCAAAATAAGTGTCGAGATACGAAAGTCTGACATTTTCTGCCTACCCCAGCAGAGAAACGGCGTGATGGTATGTATTTATGTATATTATATAAAGGAAAATTGTGTTCCGAAGATACATCTCTATGAAAACAATTCTTCGGCAGGGATAAAATATCCAGGATGTTGGAAAAACTGTTGCAAAAGTAGAATGATACTCAAATCCCCCACGCAATTTGGTACTGCAGTAGCTACTGTAGGCTATGGATTCAGAATCAGATTGGTAGTCTTGACCTCTGTGGCTTAAGTAAAACTCGACATCCGTGGTGTCATTGGAAGTAAATACCAAAAAAAAGTCCACCAAATTGTACAACGAATAATGATCAATAAATAAAATATTTTTCTGCAACATGATAAACAACAGGACATTTTTATAGTGTGAATTATCAGTAATTACATATTGTATAAATTAATCATTTTACCTATTACATTAACAAAATGTGTCTAGTCTTACTATTATTAAGTTATTTGTTAGAAATAACACTTAGTGTTATTTTATCTTTGTTATTAAATTGTTTCATGTTATTGTATTATTCAAATAATCTTTATCATTGTATCAACAAAGCTATGTTTATCTTGTTGCATATAATGTTTATTCAGCAGATTCAATAACTTGCTTAATTAAATCAACATAATTGTTGTGAAAGATATTAATTACTTTGAATGAAAAATAAATCAAATTGTTTTTTTTCATTAATAAAATCATAAAATCAGATATAGTTAATTTTACAATGTTATCAGGTATTGAATAGGAAGATTAAAGATACTTTAAGTGATAACCAGAAAACATCACGTAAGATCCGAGGCAGGCGAGGAGATATGAATCTATAGACTAAGATTCCCTGAATAGATCATGTTACAAATGTGGAAGTGCTTGCACATATGTATAAGGACTGAGAACTGCTTGGAACTGTAAAGATTTGCAAGTTGCAGTATCTCGGCCACATAATAAGGAACACTTGATACATTATAAAAACACTGATCATCTAGGGAAAAATATATAGTAAACAAGGCAGAGAACCACACAGCATCTCTTGGTGATAGAACTTGCGAGGGTGGTTTGGGTGCAGCTCTTTTGAGTTGTCTCGGGCTGCAGTGAATGGAATAAATATTACCATGATGGTAGCCAGCTTCCGATAGGAGATGGCATCTCGAAAAGAAAAAAGCAACAATTATACTGGACTAAATAATTAATCTGAATCTATGGATTACAAATATTAATGAAGTAAAAAAATTAAAAATGTAATGAAAAAATATTACATTGAATTTTTTCACTTCAAATTCAATAAATTTACTTACTGCAATATAAACATGGTCTCTTTCAACGAGATCGGCAAGTTTGTTTAGTAAACGGCCCCTTTCTGAAGCGTCCATCGTGCGCCATGCCGAACCAAACCTGAAATTACATTCATACCATTTTTTATTAATATTTTTATAGATAGGCAGCATGAATATTGTTAATACTATGATATACTTGTATCAAGTTAAATTGTCATAAATTTTAAAAAAAGCAAAGGGAAAGAAAAACAAAACAATAAGCAAAAAAAAGAGCACTTCTGGGTTTGTATGTAGGAACTTATTCACATGGTTTATATGTATGTAGGAACTTATTCACATGGTTTATATGTACGTAGGAACTTATTCAAATGGTTTATATGTATGTAGGAACTTATTCACATGGTTTATATGTATGTAGGAACTTATTCACATGTGTATTTGTATGTAGGAACTTATTCAAGTGTTTCAATTTCACAACTCACTCTCTACACTATTGGACAGTTTGTTCCAAGATTCCACAACTCGATTAGCAAAACATATAAGAAATTGAATTTTTGTGGAAAGAACTACACTCATGTGGTAGAATGACCAACTTCCTCAATATATGACTCTCGCTTCGCAGTTATGACATTTGAAACATGGCGTTGCCACTCGCATTCTGCTTATTGGTTCCAGTCAGCGTTATCGTTGTTCTAGCGTTTACTACATTTTTGCCATTCTTCTGGTTGGTTGAAGATTGCCACATGACAATAAACACACCAGATTGTATCATATACAATGAAAATTTAAAATAATATCAAAATAATGTTTACACTGAAATTAATGGAGCAAGGAAGTAAACTGAGGAAAGAATGGAAGGAGATAGTTGAAGAAATTTTAACTGAGGGAAAAGTACGTATGAGAAACAGAAGAGCATGTATAATGAGATTTATGGATATGAACGATGCTAGATATGTGTGCATAGATAGAAAGACATAGAGATCTATCGTCTCTGTTTACCCAAAAAGGAACATGCGTGATATGTAGTATATGTATATATGTGTGAATAAATTTAATATTTAAATACGTAATTTACATAACTAATGCATTATTTATGTAACGAATTTACGTAACTAATGCAATATATGATGATTGTAATGCAGTACATGGGTATACAATAAAAAAAATTATTGTTTTGAGTGAAAATGATTTTTGAATTTCAACAGTAGTCAAAACTTTATATGCCGTTAGTGTAAAGAATTCCTGTACAAGTAAATTACACAGTTGAGTAAGTCCACAAAACCTGCCAAGGAAGAAACGTATTAACTCGATCAAAAACCTTGTTACTTTAATTAAAATTATGTGACAGGAGGTCATGGAAGCAACTTACCCCATCACTATGCGCATAACCAGTGCACGAGGGGAAAGGAGAAAGATTAGGGTTTATATAAAAAAATGTTAATCTCCTTACAGCAATTAGTTAATTAAGGATAGCATTAATTCACAAAGCCATAAATCCATGATTTGATTTCATAAAAGTTATTGTAATTATGAATTATTATAATGAATGATGCTTTGACTGAGTGGTTTAATATTTTAAAAGGGGTAAAACAAGGATGCATCATGTCAACCTGGTTGTTCATTATTTACATTGATTCATGTGTGAAGGAACTACAGAGATCAATTGGTGGCATACAAATGTCAAATGGGAATGTACGCGGATCGCTGCATGCTGATGACATGGTAATGTTAGCGTAGAATTAGGTTGAATTAGAGTTTGAAAAGTAAATTGTATGAGGATGCGAAGGGAAAGATCTGAGAATGAATGTTGCAAAATTCAAAGTCATGGAGATAGAAAAGTGTGGATTGGATATAGAAAAGTGAAATTGGAACAAGTTGAGGAATTCTGCTTTTTGGGTAGAATTTTCTCAGATGGTGAAAGAGTTACGAGGGATATTGAACAATGTGTAGTGTGTTCTGATTCTCTCACTTTAGTGTTCCATCAAATCCAGTATAGTGGTGTGGCTGGTGAGTTTGCTGGTGTGCAATGGTTCACTCACTTAAATAATATAAAAAAATTAAACAAAACTCCACAGCACAGCAATCGCTTTTAAACTGAATTAAAGTTGCGAGAGGATCCTCGATTACAAGGCCAGCAATGACGATTACAGTGTAAAACAATTTAAGAAATAATTGTTTTATCGAAACAGCTAGCCCCCGTACTAATAAAGCTCAACATATTATGCTTTCTTTAAAAATTATTTTCTGTAATGTTGAAGATGTCTAAATCCGAGGCCCTATTCAAAAGGGACAGTTGGTGAAACAAAGGAAAAACACTTGCTAAGTAAGTTCTACTTATTATACTAACTTGAAGGCATCTCTGGCAGCTTCGACAGCCTTATCCACATCTGCCACATCCGACTCCTGGACTTGGGCGATCACATTCCCATTAGTTGGATTTATGCTAGGGAAGGTCTTGCCTGATACAGATTTGTGCCACTCATTGTTAATGAAAATCTGACACAAAAAAAAACAATCATAAGTAATGCAACTAAAATATTTAGAATCGCATTTCGAGTTGATCTTGTGTATTGAGAATATGACCATATTTAGAATCATTAATATGCTAATCGCCAAAATATGCATAAAATTAAAAAAAAAAAAAAAAATTTTAATTCCACCACTTTTATTCCAAAATACATTAAAATAATTCTTCAATTTGTATACTGATCTGTCCATTTGAATGCTTGTATACATAATAATTTTATTGGGTGAGTGCTACTCGAGCTACATAAAAAAATGCCAGTAATTTTGTAACAAGATGCAAGAGGCCATCATTAGCAATCCCATGACATAGACACTCCACTGCATTATGGTTTGCTGATATCTTAAATACCATTTTTTTAACTTTATTGTTGATATACGAGATATTATGTTGATAGTGGGAAACCTGATAGGTTTACATGTTGGAAGGCCTCCATGGCCTAGTTGGTAAGACACCAGTCTTCCGACCCGGAGGTTGCGGGTTGGATTACCGTTGGAACCCAGATTTTTCAAAACGGGATTCCAGTGTGATTTTCACTTAAAGCATCTTTAACATACTATATTTTTGGTTGGCTGGAAGAATCTCAATCATACTATATACAACAAAAGTGTAATAAAAAGGCCGCATTACGTTAGCTGTAACCTAGTAAACAAAACTTTATTTAGATGCACTTAAAAATGTTCATTATTTTGTAAAAAATTAACTACATGTACTAATTAAAAAAAATAATTTAAATGTGAAATAATAATAATTTTTATGTACTAATTTAAAAAAATAATTTAAATGTGAAATAATTACATTTCGGCGATTCATTTTCGTAATTATATATTGATAAAATATACATGATGGAAAATTTTTGTTAAGGCATCAACAAAAAAATATTTAAACCAAGTTTATTTATAAACAAAGATAATGGGAACAAGCTGACAAATGCCACTCATTCCACTTGTTAAATTGATCATTTATTCACATTGTGAACTGTTCATTATTGAGCATTAAAAATATGATCTAACCTATTTATCAATGTCTTTATTTTATTTCATTGTTCTATCCAGAATCTGGCGAATTAATGTGCAATATTTTCCAACTTACAATATAAAAGTTTTACAAATAAATGTTAATGAAATATTGCATACTCGTACAATTCTTGCCCCACCGCACTCGACTACATATAAATAAATGTTGTCTTATTAAGAGTAATGAAAACTACCGTCCCCACTTTTTAATAAATTGGCCAATATTTTTTATTACTGACTAGCTGTACCCGGCCACGCGTTGCTGTGGCTCAGTCTGGTTTGTGAACACGAACTATTTGAAAATTTAATATTTAGTATTTTATTATTTAATATTCTAAATCAAAATGAAAATAAGTAGAAATCTATACTGCGTGTGTTGCCGTCACGTTCAACAGGAGGCGCTCCCATTATTTCGTATGTTTTATATACTTTTTGAAATACAACTGTATAGAAAAAAAATATATAAACATGCTTGTATACGAATGTAACCTTTTGTCAAAATTTCAAAGCAATGAAAAATAAGAGTTAAAAAACGAAATGAAAGAATCGGAAACGTGGAAAATGCAATGTGACATAACTGTCAATGAGAATTGTTTAGTTTGCGTGTGTCGCTGCAGGGGGCGCTCCCGTTATTTCGTCTGTTTAATATACTTTTTTTATATGCAACCGTATATAAAAAAAAATATATAAACATGCTTGTATACGAATGCAACCTTTTGTCAAAATTTCAAAGCAATCGGTGAAGAACTTTCGGAGATTAGAGATTTTTAATATACGAACATTTACATTTTTATTTATATAGATTATTTATGGGCGAGTATTTCCTTATTAAACTTTGTTTAAAATCGGTTTTATTTTTGATCATTTAAAATCGTCATATTTGGTGGATTTACTTTTCGATTTCCACATTTCTCCGAGCATCTTTGAGATTTAAGAGATTCTGTGTAAATGAAATCACAATTCACACAAACTAGTATAACAAGTATGTACCAGTTCAGAGCAGTTAGTTGCTTACGGTATAATTGATACATATAACATAAGTATAAATAAACTACTTCATTCTCTGTTCAGTTGACTTAAGGCTGGATTCCCATTTGACAACGGTAATATCGCGAATTGCTCATGACCTATCTCAAAATGAACTGTGAGGTGACTTTCTCACTTGAGCTTGATGCATCAAGAATAATAATAATAAAAGAACAATCTATATAGTGCCGTTTAGAGCGCACACTTTCCTTAAGGACGCTTAACTCAGGATTCGAACCCATTAAGGATAGGAAGGTGGTGGCTGTAGCCATTAGATTAAGTACTTCTCTGCACTTGCATATGTTAAGTAAAACATATTTGGTAAGAAAACTAACCAAGAGAAGACGAACAATGAAGAAATATTTGTAGATCTTCTGATATGTGATACTAACACATTCGGTGTTAGGTGTAGTGTTCATATATAATATTGTAATATCTCAAAATGAACTGTGAGGTGACTTTCTCACTTGAGCTTGATGCATTTTTCTAAGAATATGTCAAGTAAGATATGTTTGCCAGCAATGTTTTACTTATTGATTGATCGTTGTGAAGTTGGCGCAAGGAAGATTGCGGTATAACTGTGATCAGTTCAGTTCAGTTCGATCTCACTACCACCCCCACGCTATTATGGAGGACAAAATAAGTCGCTATCCAACGCGATCTTCACTGGAAGATCGAAATCTTCTTCATGAGTGCGACTGGAAAAAGGAACTGCTCAAAGGGACTCCTCCGGTGGCGACACACTTGAGTATGAAAAGAATAGTAGTGACGACGGACTTAAGGTTCGACATCACGGGATAAGTATTTTTTTTTCTTATAAAGTGCTTCTATAGAAAATTTCAAATGCAACAAAACTATCATTTGACGCCACTAGATCGGAGTAGCCAATCGGTCCGAAGATGTACCGATGTAAGGCTGAGTGGAGATCCCTTCGGTAATTACTGACTCAAATTTCATCGCAGTTTCACAGAATGTGCTCTGCAGAGAGATCCAGATGGCCGCACAAATTGCAGAGGACAAAGGGATAAGACTGAAGCTTAAGAGTTTGCCGTTAAAGCTCCCATGGCCAGAGAGAAATTAGGTAGTTCGATAGTTTGGGTGTACCCACGGGGAGTCGAGGCGCGCTCTGGTGCAAGGAAATAATTTAAATGTCTATCTTCCCACGGAGGACGACCAACGATGTTGCCAAGTCGACAACTGGGCCTCTAGGCAGGCTTTAAAAATCGCGTGAGGGGTCATCCCTGGCAAGGGGTGAAGGCGGATGTCGTCTATACTCGCGGGTTGACTTTTAGCGAGAAGGATAATCGCGGCGCGGCGCTGTGATCAGTAGGAAACCAAGCCTTAATCTCATAAAAAATAAAATATCATAGCACGCCCACGGTACGACAGGGCTCGCGCATATTTTTTATGCCGTGTCAAATCAGGTCGTTAAGTTGTACTCTGCTCAGCATTCATGGATCAAAGTGAAGTTGCCGCGGTATGACAACAATCCAGTGGATCTGATGCGGTATGTAACCGACCGAATTCTGCGCACAAACCTACCCCTTCAGTTATTTTTATCATGTAGGCCGGTAGAACTACTTCAAAGTATGCGCTCATTGAATCTTACATTTTGAACACGCCTTTTCTTATTTAATGTCAACATGCCCTGAATCGAATTTAAATAAAATAGTCGGAAGAAAGAGTAATGTATGCATGTGAAATGTGCGCGCCGGCGGAACAGTGCGCGTGCGCGCTACTGAAAAGTCACCCTCAACTGATACACGAGCTCATAATGATTACACCATCCGTTATTTTTAATAAAATATAATTTTAAGTATTTAAAATAACCCAGCTTTATTTTGAGAACTCACCTCAACTTCTGCCAAAATTATTCTTAAGTCACATCTACGGTGCGCTAACACTTAATTATTATAATAACTGGAATATAGATAATTGAATGCATTCCTTCATTACTTGAATAGGTATAAATATGCGAAGCGCTGAATTAATAATATAGCAAAAAGGCGAGACTTCAACATCACCGCTGATTTCGAAATAAGAGGAATTGAAATCATTTTTAATGAAGGAAACCATTGCGAAATAAGTTTGTTTCCTTTGCGAGAATAAATATGTTGATTAACCAAGTGACTGCGAGAATTCCCTTTCCTCGTATTGTATTACACTTTCGTTATATACAGTACATGTCGGGGAATCTCGTGTGGCAATCTCTTGTAACCAATCAGAATGTTGAGTGGCCTTAAGTGAAACTAGACTGGAATCCTTTTTTAAAAAATCTGGGTTCCAGCGAGATTTGAGCCCGAAACCTCTGGCTTGGGAGACAGGCTTCTTACCTACTAGGCCACGGGGAGTCTCCTTATATGACTATAAAACTCTTGTTTAACTTTTTTTTCAAACGACAATTTTACATAGCGCTTTTTTGCATATACTAGAAATAATAATACGATCAGAAATAGATCGTACTGCATATACTGAAAATAATAATACAGAAATAGATCGTACTGCATATACTGAAAATAATAATGCGATCAGAGATATAGCAAAAATAAAGAAATTCGATAGGAAATTGTCATAAGTGGTGTTTTTCTGATGCTGGTATTTAAGGATTAACTTAAAATAATATATTCATTGATTATTCTAGTCTCGTAAAAACATAAGAATAAACAAACCAGATTCTAATTTGACACAAACAGCGATCACTATGCTAATAGACGCGAAACACATCCGAAGCGACCAATTTTATCGCACTAACTGATTTGCATTATATTTTATTTTTTGCGAAAATTCGCCATCAAAATAGCTGGTCAGTATTTTATTTAATAAGTTACGAGATCTAAAAGTAAATACTGTCAATTGGAAAACTAAGAATATCAGTGTGTGGTTATTGTTAGTGGTATCTTACTATTGTTGTTTTTTTTTATTTTGTTCCTTGAACTATAAAAATGCTAATATCACCTATATCTAGATTGTTTTTTAAAGTGATTTTTAGTGATGAGATCATTCAATTGACACATGTGATAAGTTGGTCGACGTAACCTCTTGAGCCCTGAATTAATACGAAGGTTTTAAAAAAGTATTCTTGCTTGTAATTATATTATTTACACTAAATGCAACATTATGTCGTATTAGTTTAGATCAAGAGTTCCCAAAGTGGTAGATATCGACTTGATTTTTCTAGGGGTCGATAGTTTCAATTAAAAAATTTGGGGGTCGACGACAGCAAAAATAGACCCCCTTACTACTGCTATTTGTTTGTTACTTCAAAATATCTATGATTCCAATAGGTACCTAATTAAGAAGTAAAATATTTCAAAAAAACACTTTTTGGATAAAAATACATTACATACCAAACTTGTGAACGAAAAGGTAAAATGTGTCATTAAAAGAGTCTATTTTTTTGCTTTAATTTTCGTCAGCGCAGATTTCAACATTAAATGTTGCACAAGATAATGTCATAATCCGTAGTCCTTTTATATTTTTCAATCCTTAATTACAAGTGATTAAAATGAAAAGTTTGATATCTAGTGAAATATTTAATATCGAGTACTGTACAAACTTATTCATTTGAGGAAGTAAAGTAAATGACTGGGGGGTCGACGGTTTTAAAAGTTTTTGGTAAAGGGGTCTTTGGTAAAAGTTTGGGAACTCTTGGTTTAGATAGATGGCGCCCAAAACGTTCAAAGTCGATAATACAGTATCCTACACTTCATTTTTTATCACTGGGAACAGAAATATAACACAAAGTTGTTTACAAAGTGTGCATGAACTCGGTGTCCATTATAATGGACGCCAGGTCTGAAGAGGTTAAAACCGGAATTCCTAGTTAGTCAACCAACAGGTATACGGTATCTGAGCATAGTAATTAAGCATCATAGGGGATTAGGAATATGTTTTATATGATTATTGAAATGTATGTCTTGAATCCCCTGTTTTGTTATTATTGTATATTTTTATTTAATCACTTGTGTGGAAGACAAGTGTATTGACACTAGGAAATAAATTATCATTTAGGGTAAAAAAAAAATTGTTCCACCTAATGAAAGTTTCAGAGTGGCATACCACCAATACTCCCCTCGAATCCCTCATCTTTCAATAGCAAAATTTCATAATATAGGTACCTTGACCTACCCTCTTTACTCATTGTGTAATTAATATACAATATATAACTTAGAATTTGAGTTTATAAAGTTTATGTATACAACAAAAAAATAACGAATACATATAGGAAATAATACCTCCTGTAGGCTTAATACACATTATTTGCATAATTTCAGGATGAAATTTAAAGACACTTTATATCATATATGCACTTACCTAATGCAATGCATTTAATCTTTTAACTGGTTAACTCGAGGTTATCTTGATAAGTACCTACCGTTGGTGCAAGCCGGCCTTAACATGTAGTAAATTATGTTCAAGTTTCATTGAACTCAGTATTTTGACGCTTGTTTGCTCGCATACCACTAGACTGGGTCTCGCGTACCACTAGTGGTACGCGTGCCATAGTTCACGTACTACCGTTGGTTTTTATAACACAATATAGGCAATCTTCGACTTCCATTAATTCGATTTTCGAACAATTTATTACTTGAACATTCATTATATATGCGTGGTGCATTGCCGCGCGGTAACGCATTGGACTTCCGTGTGACTTCTGTGCTACTCCCCTCGAATGACACAGGTATTTTTTCCACTAAGTATTCGGGAGTATAAGGATACCTATGACTTTGGTCATATCTATTCTTTAAAAATGTAAAAAAAAAACATGCCGGTGTGCTCCGATCGTCTCACTTCAGATGCGCCATCGGATCCAGTACAGCGGTGTGGTCGGTGAGTTTGCTGGTTGCAACAGCCTTAACACTTAAAAAAGAAACTCCACGGCGCAGATTCGCTTTCCAACTGAATTGACATTGGAATCCTCGACTACGAGGCCCAGCAACGACGACTAGTGATTTATTGAGTTTTGTACATTTAACTTAAAGGTTTTTCTTACAGCTCATAGAGATACATGCTATAGAACTATATATAAAGAAAATAAAAAGAAGGGCACACAACTATCTCTCGATAAGTTTACTATTATATAAAGAAAACATCTGATAGTAGTACTAATACCCTAACTTTATTAATTATGTACGAAAGTCGAGGACTGACTGTATGGTTGATATGTAAATATGCCAAAAGTCGAGGACTGACTGTATGGTTGATGTACATATGCCAAAAATGTTCATAAACTTATTTAAACGGTCTAGTGGTATTTTAATATAAAAAAATACGAAAATTACAATAAAAATCAATATTGACATGTAAGCACTGTTATAAAATAGAAAAAATAAACCCAGTATAAGACGAAACCAGCACATTAATAAAGCAAACCCATTTAATGTACAGTACCCGGCGGTAAGTAATACACATCGGGCTTAAGAAAGAGACTGTCTGCCATAATCGGCTAACTTCGGCTTTGTAGTGCGGCGTCTCTGTCATTCATACACGTGTTCCGTCGCGATTTGTCAAGCGTTGTAGGGACAGAGACGACGCTCTACAAAGCCGAAGTTTGCCGATTATGACCGACAGTCTCTTTCTTAAGCCCGATGTGTATTACTTACCGCAGGGTAATGTACCTACTTAATTCATCTCGGAGTCGGAGTCAAACATTTAAAATTTTTGGAGTAGGTTGCAGTCGAAAAATTTTTGCCGACTCCACAACACTGATTTCCACACAATATTCATATTGATTGCCCAATCCGTGTAGTATTTTTTATGCGGGCTTTATACAAAAATAGTATAACAAAATGTATATAGAATACGTTTTAAGGACTTAACGCAGTTTTGTGGCCGTGAACGCTGTGTGAGGTTATATTGGGTTGTCCGGAAAGAAATATCGTATTTATAGATTCGTTTTATGTATGACAGAATAAGAAATGGAATTAATTATTAAGAATAAATAAGAGCACGTTAAAGTGGTTAGAACAAGTTAAACGGATGGGCGACGAAAGACTGACTAAACAAATTTGTAACGCAAGAATAAGTGGGAGTCATGGTTAAGGACGACTGAGAAAAGTTTGGTTAGCACAAGTGAATGGGATTTCGAAAGGAAGGAAAGTATAGAGTAAGATCAACTGGTGCTGTATGAGAAGATATATGGATGTGGAGGAGGCGAAGAAAGTATGTCGCAATAGGAAAATTTTGCGCTCTATTCCCTCTTCCTACTCAAACGGAAAAATGGTTTGATGGCATGCTGCATACCATATGCAGTGTATACTTTTTTATCAAATAGCACATAAAAAACTTATTCTCTACCTACGACTTAAATTTACATTTTAAAATACACAAAAAAAAACTTTTTTTAAGTTTCAAAACATTAATTAATCATTAACTATGTTATTGTACCATCAATGTACAAAACTGTTTTTATTATGTAAAGAACAGATGATATAAATACCTACACATCTACAAAAAAATTCTTTGTCAAGGCTAACAAGATTCTAATAAGACACGGAATACGACACATTGCTGTCCATTTATTGAAACTTTAGTCTGAACAGGTGTTAACTTTGAACTAATCGAATATTTTTCTCTCACATTTAATTATAAAACATTTGTTTACTTTTTGATACCAGCCGGCTTTGAGGTTATCTCGTCAGGAACTTTTACATTTTCTATTTTAAAATGAAAATAAACAACACTTACCCCAGTATATAAAATTTCTGGTTTAACATTTGGAGCTGGCAACGATGAAAAGGCAGCCTTTTGAAGCTTAAATACTTTATTTAAAGTTCGCAACATATCGCGAAAATATTACGGCACGGACCGTGACAGATAACTCAATATATGAGAACCGAGTGGACGAATGGGGTGGAATAAAAAAAAACAATAGCGCGTGTGCGCAGTCAATTTGTATGCGCATGCGTCCATTCTCCAATGTAAATATCAAACTGTGGTTGAGTTCAGAAGGATCCTTTTTTTCAGCATTTCCACAATTTTAGATCTTGACAGTACGTAAATCGGATATTTAAATTAACTATTTATAAATATCTAGGAAGCATGATATCATTTCAATTTATATTTTATATGCCTCAGTGTTAGACAAATGGATGGTGTGTGTAACTTTAAAAGCACTTAAAGATTACTCTTTTGAGGAAGTCGCTTCAAAATTTATATAATAGTTTGAATATGGACACTACACACATATACTAAACTCCACCTAAAGCCGAATGTGTTACTATCACATACTGGAAGATCTACAAAGGTTACTTTGTAGTTCATCTTCCCTTGGTAAGTTTTCTGCGGTTTTCTTACCAAATGTTTTTTTCTAAGTATATACAGATGCGGAGAAGTTCCTAATATATTGCCTGCAGCCGTCTGCCCTTTCTATCGTTATACCCAAAATGTCTTATTTTATTGTAATATTGTTAATCTACGAGTATTAATAGTGGATTCGGATCCTAAGCTAGAGCGCCCTTGAGGAGAGTCTGCTCTCTATACGGCGCTATATAAATTATCCTTTTATTAATATTATTATTTTGCCTGGGAAATTGGTTATCAATTTTATCATGAGCATTTGTTTTTTTTTCTGTAATTTTCCCTATTGAATGGTTTTATTTTTTCCTACTCAGCTCTTGTATTGTTGATTGTATATGATTATTTGTTTACGTTCCGTGGATGTACATTGGTATTTTCTTGGATTATATTTTGGAAGATATACGTATCCTGAAATCTTCATTAAATGTTGATACGTTATCTTTTGTTTTGTAATTGTTACAATGATACTTGAAGATCACTTAAGTGTCGTTTATTTTGTCAATAAATAAATACAGATAGTCAAAAATTCCCGGAAAATGTTCAGTGCCTGTTATAGTGCCGTTCTAAAGGCGTTAACTACAGAATAAATCAACTCCATTTTTTTACTCACACCAACAATGTGTAGTATATGGCTATATATTTTCTATTTTACAAAATCAGAGCTTTATAATAAGTATTTGTAGAATATTTTCAGTGGGTATAGAATTAACTTGTTCGATTTTTTTGCCATTTGTTATATTGCCAATTAATCAGAAAAAATATTAAAAGAGCTTAAATGCAAACAAGATTGGCATTTGACATCAATGGGTATTGAACCTGTAACCCCTGTTTACTGACTGGGTCACAGAGGTCTCTATTTTTGTTTGAAAACATTTGTGATTATTTGAAAAAATCTTTAAATAATGAATAAGTTTTTCTAAACTCATGCAATGTAATTACCTGGAAAAAAAAATTGATTGTCCTGTATTTATAATTAAATTGTTTTGAGTTACAAATATAGATTTAACTTTCTTTCCATTCCAATCATGACCCGACCCAAGTGTTGACAATCATGTGTTTCAAAGTGATACGAAGTTTCCCGATCAAGTTCGTATGCATTCGTAATCAAGATTAACCTTGAATGTAACTATCCTAGCTACAGATCAAATATTAAAATAGGTTATTTTTATTTAAAAATCTCATTATGTTATCAAACATATACACGAAAAAAATATAGATTGCACAATATTTAGACCCAATACCACAAATACAATATCACTGTTAAACAATGGCGGAACTATTTTTCTCCGGTTAAAAATCGACAGTTTCTATTGATTAAAAATTTAAAAGCTTAATTTTTAAATTAGATTGAATCAGTTTAAATAATAAAACAATTAGACCTACCACATTCATTCCAGTTCTATTGCATTCACCAGTCGTAACGAGTATAATTTTTTAACATCTGCAAAGACTATAAAATCATCAAACATAGATTCATAATTTATTTCTTGATGAAATCTTAACACCGGTTATGACATTCAATGAATTTAGTCCTCGAGTTTCAAAACACTCTAAAAATCGCATATTCTTAAAAAAAGTAACATAACTCAAAATCAGAAAGAAAAATTTAGATGAGAGAAAACATGAGATATTTCTTAACAATATAAATATGTTAGTTGGATCATAATCACACGTGGCGCAATCTAGCGATGTGTTTCTGTTCTACGTTTAAGATACTATGGATTGAATTCATAGTCCATATATACTAAACACTAATTACTAACCTGAAAATTTCGTGATTTGTATTCAAAGTTGGACCTTATACGCTCCAAACTCAAAATGAGGTAAAAATTTGTACGCAATTTAACTTGAAATGCTGATTTCTTCAGGAAATATAATGGTTAAAATTTAGTATTGAGTCTTAAGGTCGGTCTATGAATACGAACTTATTATAGGATGCATCAAACTAAAAGCATAAATTATACATGCATACATACCGTCACGCCATTTCTCTATCGGTGTAGGCACATAGGACAAAGTGCCAGACTTTACTATCTAGATACATATTTAGCCTCTTCTACATCCAAATATCTTTTCATTTTCAACCTTACGATTTCTCTGACTTTCTCCGATTCCTTATTTCAGAATACCATTCACTTCATCCAAACATACTTTTTTTGGTCTTCCTTTCACACGCCTTTAACTCGCATTTGCACTGTATATCGGTTTTGTTAGTATTTCTTCATTCATTCGTTCCACATGCTCAAATCATGTCCGCGTGCCCTGTTCATCTTACTTAAAACACTAGCCTTAAGTTCACATTTGCTTTTTACTTCATTGAATATTCTATCACACCTTGTAACTCCATGTATTCCTCTCAATACACGCATTTCTACCCCATTTATTTGGCTCCTCTGTCTTTTCCCAAGTCCACGTTTCACTCACATGCATCAAAGCTGGCACTAAAATACTAATGTGTCCCGTTCAAGTAGATATGTTTTAGTGCCTCATTGACTTTGTTTCCTACCTCTATACACCCTTCGATATCTCTCTTAACTTTTCCAGCATCTGTGAATATTCTACCCAAATAGCAGAATTTCTCAACTTGCTACAATATTTTATTCACCCATACATCACATTTACTTTTCCTTTCACACTTTTCAATCACTATTATTTTGGATTTTGCAACATTAATTCTTAGATCTTCCTCTTTGCATGTCTTATACAATTTACTCATCAAACTCTGCAATTCACCT
Source organism: Odontocerum albicorne (assembly GCA_949825065.1). Classification (NCBI taxonomy): domain Eukaryota; kingdom Metazoa; phylum Arthropoda; class Insecta; order Trichoptera; family Odontoceridae; genus Odontocerum; species Odontocerum albicorne. Next base: position 19,084,669 of record OX463853.1, read on the forward strand.
TCACTCTCCGCCAACACTAAAAGCATCAATTATATAGTTCAAATTTATAAAAAAAAATTGTTATGTCACTTTTATCAACGATCAAGGTTCAATGTATGATAAGTCATTGATTAAATCGCTTTTCTAAAAGGTATTTATGGTACGCACTTCGTGAATAGATTGTTGTCCTATCTATGGATGGAATTAGGCCAACTGTAAAAATGAAAAGTCCTCAGATCTCAGTGCTTGTTTTCGTATCGCTATGTCAACAGTTTAGCTAAAATGTATGGCACAGATAAAATCGCTTTAATTTATGATACCCTCTCGATGAGATTTGTTCGTTTACTGCCTCGTGATATGATGTAAGGGTAATTTGTTTTTTGTTAAAAAAACACAACAGGCCACGTTATTCGATGACTCAATTATCAGCATGAAATTAGAAAATGTTTCTTAAGAAATGTAAAAATTGGCGGATCGGCGTCGAAGAGAGCCAAAAAATTTGACTTCCGCAAACAGTTTTCATCTATTTTTGTATAATTATATGAAGTCAAGGTTAGCTAGCACTTGTTAGTGTTGATCAAACTAGGTCAAATCCATCGGATGCCTGACAGATTTTTTACAATATACAATTTTACAGTCATAAAAATTGGACATTATATGATCCAAAATACTAGCCTGGGTCTTGTTGGAAATTCAGGGCCGTTCGAATACATTTAAGTGCCCTGAATCAACAATTTCAGGCACCCATTATAAAAATTTTAAAAAAATTATACTGATATTATTTTTTATCAGATTGGTACTTAGGCAAATTTTATAATGCTTATACGTTGTTTTATTTCACTTCTGTATAACACTTATGTTGCATACAGTAAAAACTGACAACTTACTGCGATGTAGCAATATCTTCCAACCAACCAGAAAGATGTTCAATAGGCCTTAAGTGAAAACTAGACAGGATTTTTTTTTTTATCTGGGATTTTTTTTCCAGCAGGGATCGAACCCCCTATCCTCGGGCTGAGAGACAAACGTTTTACCAACTTGACCATAAAGGTTAGGAAGTGTTATTATAATTGGTCATTTTGACCTTATGATATTTTTAGAGTGAGTTATTTTTTAGAGTTATAACACCTCATATTTTTATTATTCTCGTGCTTTTGTCATTTCTTATACCATATATACGAGGCATATCCAGAAAGTAAGTGTACTGAATTTTTGTAAGTTAAATTTTTTTTTATTTAAACAAAAAAATTAAGTGGTTACCGTAGTACATATGTAAGCTATTTTTCGACATAGTCGCCATTCCTCTCAATGCAGGGGGTGAAGCGGGGTATCAACGTTTTGATGCCTTCCTCGAAGTAATTTCCCGCCAACCCCTCCGTCCACTTCTCCACCTCCTCCTTTACCTCCTCGTCGGTTGAAAACCTTTTTCCACCCATGTGCAGCTTCAGGGAGGTAAAGAGATAGTAATCTGAAGGTGCTAGGTTAGGGGAATGCGCGGGATGGTTCAGGACATCCCATTTAAACGAGGCGAGCAGTTCCTTCGTGGCGTTGGCCGTGTGTGGTCTGGCATTGTCGTGCAGCAGGCAGACTTCCTTTGTCAGCATGCCTCTCCTCTTGTTCTGAATCGCCCTCCGCAATTTTTTTAGGGTCTCACAGTATCTTACAGAGTTTATGGTCTCCCCTTGAGGCATATATTCAATTAAAATTATCCCTTGACAGTCCCAAAACACGGATGCCATGATTTTCTTGGCTGAAATTGTGGTTTTGAACTTTTTGGCCGAGGGTGAAGAGGTGTGACGCCACTGTTGAGACTGCCTTTTGGTTTCAGGCGTGTAGTGTGCAACCCAAGTTTCATCTCCAGTAACGATGGAGCGGAGAAATTCATCTCCATGGAGTTTGCAGCGCCTCAAAAACTCTTGCCCGGCCTCCACTCGATTCAACTTGTGTTGGTCTGTCAGTTGCTTTGGGACCCATCTCGCGGACAGTTTCCGATATCCGAGGGTTTCTGTAATGGTTTCGTGTAGTAGAGATCTGGAGATTTGCGGAAGCATCGCAGAAAGTTCATCCACAGTCAATCTGCGATCGTCACGGAGCGCATTTTCGATTTTTTCCACAATTTCGTCAGTCACAATTGAAGGTCTTCCGCTCCTCTGATCATCATGCACAGACGTACGACCGTTTTTAAACTCGCGACACCACTTGTACACACTCGTACGATTCATAGCTTTATCACCATATGCAGTTTTCACCTCATTATAAACCTCAACCGGAGGTTTTCCCTTCCAAACGAGATAACGGATGACGCCGCGTATTTCGCACTTGGCGGGAGATTGGATTGACATTTTTCACGAAACGTGTTGTCGCGTCGACACTTCTCAACGTACTGACCTCGAACCGGTCTCGTTGTGGAGGGGAAGGGTCAGGCTACACGGAAGTGTAGCCAACATGTCGAAAATAAAATCCATCCGGTCGTGAGAGCCTCAGAACACTTACTTTCTGGATACGCGTCGTAGTTATTTTTTTTTTATAAAACAAAACATGACTACATTTAATATGTATATGCGTGCCCTCAGAAAACAATAAAGATATGAATTAAAATAAAAGTGATAAGACGAATCGTTTACAATGTAACAAAAGTGTGAAAGATAATTGTATCTATAAATAAGAAACAAAAAATAACCCTTGTGAGGTGACTGCGGCTGGCGCTCTCAGACGCGTGGCGCCCTAGGGATTCAGTTATATTAATCCAATGGTTAATATGTCCCTGTGGACATCCTTTTAATGCATTGATGAAAGGATGTCAATGTTTTGGTTTTGCCAATGTTTTGGTAATTTACTGCGCCATTTTTATGACGTGAGCTTGCAGCTATGTAGCCAAAACCACTTGGATGATTTTGTTTGTACTAATTGCTTTTTGGAAAAAAAAACTTCCATAGTTTTTATATAAGCGTCCAACTATACGAAGAATATGTGTAACGAGGAGGGGCTATATTTTTTTGTTTAGGCAATTCACCCTGGTGAAAAAGTGTTTTGTGTGCTTTTCATAATTTAATCCACAAATACTAGATTCTCGTTTTTTTGTTAAATTTAGTTGTTGAAATTGTTATCGGGAATAAATTTTGAAAGGATTTTTTTTATTTTTGAAATACTTAAAGACAGCCCTTTTTGGGAAGACTTATCAAAATGTATGGTTGATATGAACACTACACACATACACTACACTCCACCAAAAGCAGAATGTATTGCTATCACATATTGCAAGATCTAAAAGGTTTATTTGTAGGTCGTCTACCTTGGTAAGTTTTATAACCAAATATATTTTTCTAAAGTTATGCAGATGCGGAAAAGTGCCTAATTTAATGGCCACAGCCACTACCTTCCTATCTTATATGCTCGTATATTAATTTTGTAATATTTTTAATCTATTAATAATAGTAGTTTCGAATCCCAAGCTAACAACAGACTCTCCTCAATGGTGTTCTACCATTGAGGAGAGTCTGTTGTCTAAACGGCGCTGTATAAATTGTTCTTTTATTATAATTGTTATATCGAATTGTCATTCTTGACCCGTTCCAGTATTCAAGTCCAAAGGTCAGTGACAACGGAAGGTGAATGTGTGCGTTACATTGGCTTGTTATATTATAAAACACGATCCCTTTAATGAGGAATGGACGCTTGCATCGAATGAGTAATCGGCATAATGATACGTACATGTTCTCATACATACACTGCCATATCGTGGCCAAGCACTTATATCCATATCGTCAGTTTATTACACCAGGGATGCATAACTATTGACAATTGGGAAAAATTATATTTTTCCACCAAACTAATAGAATAGTGTGATAATGATTATAGCAGAGGCGTAGCAAGGGGACTAAACTTTTTAAAAATAATATGGTGTATCCCGTCATGCCGAACATAATTTGCAAAAAACAACTCGATCAATTTCCAATATTTTTCTTAAAATAACATAGAACTAATTATTGACTTACCAGAGATTGTGAAGTATAACACTTAAAACAGTTTTTATTAATAAAAATGCAAATTTTAAATTTGACATTTGTTCTGGGTTGTCGTTGTCACACACTCATATTTACACTAGACCAATATCCAATAGCAAAAAATATTTCATTATACAGCAAGAAACAAAGAAGAAATATGTACGAGTACCTAGTTTTTGTTCACTATTGTACATAAAATAGTCAGATTTCGATGTAAAATAAAGAAAAATAAAGCACTAAAAAATAATAATAGTATAGTTTCCCATCGAGGAAAAAAGAATACCAAAAAATGCTTGAAAAAAGAACCAACAAAAAAAAATTTTGAGACCGCGAACTTTATAAACAAAGAACTAAGGATTTCTGTTACAACTTTAAAAAGGGACAACCCTGAACGATGACGTCTACAGCTATCAAATGGAACTGTTTAAGAAATATGTCGATGATAAGTCGTTCAAAGATGATTTGAAACAATATAAAAAGTTTGTTTATGATTTGGATATATGTCAGTGCGTGTGCTGTTTTTTTAAATTTGTCAATAATATTAGGTCCTTACATATGAAATTGGCGTTTTGTTTGGGAGGAACATAAAGTTGATTTTTTTTTAATATAATATATTTATTTAATCAAAGTATGTACCATTGCTATCTATGCACTTTTGCCATCTCATAGGTAGTTCATCGATCCCTTTACTAAAAAAACCATTCGGACGGGAATCAATAAAATCTTTGAAGTCGGTTTGGACTGCCCCATCGGAGTTGAATTTTTTCCCTTGCAAGAAGTTATCCAAATTTCGAAAAAAATAGTAATCTGTTGGGGCAAGGTCCGGAGAGTACGGTGGATGTCTTAGACATTCCAATTGAAGCTCTTCTAATTTGGTAGCCGTCTGTTGTGCAGTGTGTGGTCTAGCGTTATCATGAAGCAGCAGTGGCCTAGAGCGATTAACCAGCCTCGGTTGTTTAGCAGCTAGCTTTTCCATCATGGTTTGCAGTTGCTGACAATAGACATCTGCCGTAATCGTCTGGCCAGATTTAAGAAAGCTGTAGTGAACGACACCAGCACTAGTCCACCAAACGCTCACAAGTAACTTTTTTGGAGTCAATTTTCGCTTGGGGCATGGTTTGGCTGGTTCGGCAGGGTTGAGCCATTGCGATGAGCGCTTCCGATTATCATACAGGATCCACTTTTCATCACAGGTAATGATTCGATTCAAAATCCCTTCATTATTGTGCCGGTTGAGTAATGCAACGCAGCAGTCAACGCGCGTTTGTTGATTTGCTTCACTCAATTCGTGAGGTACCCACCTTTCAAGCTTTTTCACCTTCCCAATTTGCTTCAAGTGGATTAAAACAGTTTTATCACTAACACCGCAGCCTGCAGCTAACTCGGACGTGGTTTGCGATGGATCCGCTTCCACAATAGCCTTCAATTCTTCATTATCAACTTTGGTCTCCGGCCGTCCACGGGGCTTTTTCTGCAGGTCGAAATTTCCAGAACGAAAACGTTGGAACCAAAAACGCACTGTGTTTTCTTTTGCGGCACCGTCGCCATACACATCATTAATCCTTCGAGCCGTTTCTGCAGCACTGGTGCCACGGTGGAACTCGTACTCGTAAATAACGCGATATTTCAAGTTTTCCATTTTGTAAACTGAGTGACGCAAAGAAAAAAAACAATTGAGGAAAAAACAAATGAATTATAATTTTCGAAACACAAATATTTGAGTAAATAGCTGTATAAATTTTAATTTGGAATTCCTAACCAAAGAGAAGATATTTGAGATCAAAGTTGCCAGTACGGCAAAACGCCAATTTCATATGTAAGGACCTAATATTTAGTTGTGACGCAGTAATTAGGTACTAAAGTATTGACGAGATATCTCGTCATGGCGTGACGCGTACAGATGTATGAGACGAGATATCTCGTCTCTTGCAGTGGACTCGTTAAAGAGATACTCGTAGGTGTCCCCGAACGCCAGACCTAAGGGGAACGCAAAGTCAGGGACTAAAAAATTAAAGCTTTTTCCTAATTTCTATACATCCTATCAGCGTCATACACTATATTTTTTATCCGTAATGGCTTTTCTTTTTGTTTTCGCTCGTACTTCGAACATGGAAACTACAGTAAAAACTAGATCAAATTTTAAACAATGAAACTAGTATTGATAGTGTTTTTTTGTAAAATACTATGGTTTAAAACTAAATAAATATTATTATTTTATTTATATATGATACATTTAGTATATTTCTTAACTGAGCGCGTTCATAGTCCTGTTGTTTTTTAATAGGCAATCCACCCAAACTAGGATGATTTGCGTCACCAAATTAAAGGCATTATGCAATTATAAGAGTCAATATAATAAAACCAATTATAAAAATGACAATTCTAGATAATTTAACGTTTCAATCGATTAAGCTTAAAAAAATTAACAATAAGTGGAAAAGTTCCTCGAAGCAAAAAGACGCGCAACATTCCGCAAATGACACATGAAACACTTCCGTCTTATTCATTCTTATTATATTAAATCATGGTTTCAAAGGGATAGATTGTTGGATTGATTTATATCTAGATACTTTATTTACACCAGTTATATCCCAATTCAACGCCCATCGGTGTCAAGTATCATGTTTAATTTTATTTAAAATATCAGTTACCAGCTGTGAAAAATCTAATATGGGACAACCGGTAGAACATGTTTCCTTTGCCAAGGAATCAACACATTCATCAACAGTGGTACCAATATGTGAATGAATTCAAGCTAGAGAAACATCTATATTGTATGTATACAATATATAGGGTGTTCCAAAATATTTATACACACTTGAACGAATTCATGTTAAACTTTTACAGACCATAAAAGTATTACGCGTCACATTACTAGTAACGTGTTACATCACTAGTCGACACGGCAGCCATATTGTCTCCTGTCACTGATCTCATGTCATAACCGTGGCGAGTCTAAAATAAATAAATCTTGTTTAATTTGAATAGTACTTCATTATAAATAACCAAACAACAAAAAGCAACGTGCCTTGCATTTTTACATGATTCTAGACCAGTTTCCTCACAATCGTAGCTACTCGCAATGTTTAAGTGAATTTCGACATCCAGTGTATTATCCAGTTTATATTTATTAAGGTTTGTCAATTTTGAAATTCTAAATTAAAGAAAAGAGATGTAGTATTTTTTAGCTATCGCAAATGGTCAAATCCACTCAAGATATACTAATAACGTGGAGTCTGAACATCGCGAATAATTTATTTTAATATTTAGGCGCATGCTGCTTCAATGGCTGCTTTCAATTAATTATCTGTAACCAGTTTTATGTCATAAACTTTATCTTTCATGAGTCCCCATAAAAAGAAACCATTGGCATAAGGTGTGGGGAGCGCGGGGGATATTCAACATTACCTCTACGTCTAATCCATCTGTTCGATAATTGTTCATCGAGATAACCCTTACATCACGATGGTAGGGAAAGGGTACGCCACCTTGCTAGAAATAAAAATCATCCTCGTTTCTAAACTCCTCATGAATATGACAAATTCCTGCAGCAATTTCAAGTAAATGGCACGGTATAAAATTGTGTATTTATATTTTTGGGTCCCCCTATATATAACATACTTGAGGAGTCTTGTTTGAGCTCCCCTTGTTGATGAGGGAAAACCCTGGAAACCTGTAGGATCATACCATTATATTAAGTAGAAAAAACAGTGTTTTAGTAAATTAATTAAAATGTCTTTAAACCTCCATAGTTTTAACGTCTTAACTAAAATAATATACGAGTATGTAACATTCGTGTAAAAAATAATATGTACTTTATAATATAAAAAAAACCATATTATACACTGAAATGCACATACATAGGTTTTTCCTTGGGTAGCTAGGTTTCCATTTTATTACCATAGGATACTAAGCTCAACTTTTTTCAAGGGGGCGCAGATTTTGTCTTGTCCCCGGGTACAGAAAACCCTCGCTACGTCACTGGATAATAATAGGCAATCCCTCATGATCGAATATAATTGTTAGTTATCTGTGTATGGAAGACGTCTGTGCGTGTATTGGTCTAGTGTGTGCAAACTCTCGCACTTCAGTAAGTACACAGTTCTTAACTAATATATTGCAAAGTTCTGATAACAATGAGGTCAAAGTTCCATGACGATCTATACGAAATTACTTTCCGGAAAACCCAATATTTTAGAAAATAAAATTGTTTCAAAATCATTAAATTTACTGTTATCTTATTTTATTCAAAAAAACCTCTAGATTGTAAAGACAAATATTTCAGTTCAATTCCATCCAACCACCACCCCACGATATTATGGGGATAAAAAATAAGCCCCCATCCATCGCCATCTATACAAGAAGATCGAAATCTTCTTTATTTATTATGAGCGCAACATCACGTAGTGACGAAAAATGAACCGCTCAAATGGACTCATTCTCCGATGATGACGACACATTTAGGCTACAACATAACGGAAGAAAAAAAACTCGCAGTGCAGTAAATATATATTATGTTACATACTTACAAAACGGCTTAAGCCTTAGGGCTTGGAGCTCAAACAGTTTAGTAAGATGCCAGTATTTTCGCAGAAATCCTCGAATGTAGTAAAACTATCATTTGAATCCACTAGACCGAAGTCGCTTCGAAAATATACCGATGTAAGGTTGGATGGAAATCTCTTCGGCTAGCGAAGGATAGAAGAAAGCACGATGAACAGCGCAAAACATACAAGGACGTACTACAAAACATAATCAAAAACATAACTGAGAGCAAATAGCAACACATCGAGGAAAATGGCGTGGAGCTGTCGCTAGTTATCAGGGACTTAATTGAGAAAGAAGAAACAGACAAGCAGTGCCTATTGTAGCATCAACAAGATATGATTCGCTCGGGTGCTGCTATAGCTGTCAGATGTTATTTGTTTAATATTAGTGGGTTAGAGTACCGAGTTAGAGCGCCCTTGAGGAGTGTTTGCTCTCTAAACGGCATTATATTAAATTGTCCTTTGAATTGAATTGAAATATGCCTATCACAAATTGACTTTCAGTCATTTACGTTACCACAAATGACAAGTACTCTAACCTCCAACTTTGTTCTGTACCTTATATTATGCTCGTCATATTTTTCATTTATTCCGTATTATCCATTTCTTGGCATTTGCGTCGAAAACATGGACATATATAAAGACGACCTCCGTGGCCTAATAGACAAAACACCTATCGTCCAACTAGGGAGTTGCGAATTCTTAGATTTTTTTTAAAAAGGGGCCAGAATATGTTTTCACTTATGACATAACACCTTTCTAGTTGGTTGAAAGAGATAACTACGTGGTAATGAATTCTCGATTTTCCTTTTCTTACCTTCCTTTTTCCTTTAATTGCCGATATCTCACTTCTATTTATACTATTTATATTGTTCATGAATTTTGTGAAAATATATGATGATTTGAATATTTTTTTCTACCATGTAACAATATTTATTTACTTTTCTCTGGTTGGTTAAAATGAATTGCCTCCGGGCAATAAGCCTGCCAAATTGTACAATGAACTGTCAAAGAAATAAACCCGTTAGGTTGTATTGCATACAACAATACAATATACGAGTATATTTTTTGAAAAACTCTTCTTTCAAAAACATTAGATTTTATGCCGTCTTATTATATTCCGGAAATGCCTTAATGACAAATTCCGTGACCTAGTTGGTAAGACGCCTCTCTCCCAACGCGGAGGTTGTAGTTTCGATACCCAGTGATATTTTCCAGTATATATAATACATTATAAAGACGAGTATTGGTTGAGCGCCTGTGACATGTGGCCATGTGTTGGTAGCGTCACTCGGAAACAACGAGCTTCACTGTTAGCGCCTGTGCGCGCGCCGTTAATTTCTTGTTGGATCAGCAGCTATCCATTAGCACTGTGCACACAGGGCTTCCATTCACGAGACTTGGACAAGTGCGTATTTGAAGAATAACATGTCTGAATTAAGAATTAAGAATCGCCTGACATGGATCAATCATTTTCTTATAAAATTGTTGTATTGTATTACACTTTAGTTATAATCAGTATAACCTGACGGGCTTATTGTCATGTAGTAATATCTTCCAACCAACCAGAAAGATGTTAAAGAAGCCTTAAGTATAAACCAGACTGGAATGGCCTGGAACATAAAACGCACCTGTACATATGAATGGTTGAATTAAAATAGGCACTAAGTACCAAAAAAAAAAATACCAAGTATGCAGTTTCATTATATTATATATGACATATAGAACGAAATTGCATACTTGGTTTTTTTTTGTTTGTTTTTTGGTACTTAGTGCCTATTTTAATTGAACCATTCATATATATTGTACATACTAATTTTATTTTTGATTTCTATTTCTGACTCCACCGTGTTTCAAATTCTAGTTAACTTGATCAAGTCCTCTGAAATTTATATACTCATTTGATATGTTTGTTGGTTTAGGCCTTCATTCATAATTCATTCTCTCCATACATCCAAACCATTGCAATCTCCCTTTTTTCAGCTTATAAGATTAAAAATCTGGCTTCCAACGGGAATCGAACCCGCCACCTCCGGATTGAGAGACAAACATTTTACCAACTAGGACACGGAAATCATCACGAGAATTATTTTACCCTAGATGAAATAAGTAATGTACACTGTATTGCCAGCAGGAGAAAGAAACAAAATTAACATTACGGGGATCCTATGTAATATTAGATTATTCTACCGAATGTAGCAAAATAAAAACATAAACTAGGGGCTCCGCTCTTGGCCGCTCTGCTGCCCCACCCTGTATTGGCTCTTCGCGCTCCCTTGTAAAGATGGTAATAGTATCTACGTTTAAGTACATCCATTAGTTAAATAGCATATATAAAAATATATTTTTTTAGGCTAACGTAGAAAAACGTACACTGAGAAGAATACATGGAGTAACAATGTATGACAAAATACGGAATTATGTAATCAGTGATGAATATGAACTTTAGGTTGATGCATTGAATAAGATCAAGAGTATTCTGAGATGGTTTGTGCATGTAGAACGAATGAATGAAGAAAGACTAACAAAACAAATATACAGTGCAAATACTAGTGAAAGACGTGGTAGAAGACCAAGGAATGTACGGTAATCGAGTATGTAATTTTGAAAGAAGAAAATGTGAAACATCAGAGAAATCGTAGGAGTTGTATAGATGTAGAAGAGGCGAAATATGTGTGTAGCGATATGAAATTCAATCTCTCTCCTCTCTTCCCCTCTTGATAGGGAAAAGGTGTGATGGTATGTATGTATTAAATAAAAAGGCAAACCGAGTAAGTGAAATGACAGATAACCCCAAAACCGTGAAAATGAAGGTAATTAATTTTAAGTGGTTTATGGATCTGACATAAACCAGTGATCCTGTTGACAATTCATTCACTTAGGACAAGTGGCACAGGCACTGTCCCATCCATACGATGCAATGTGTCACGGAATTCAAATATTCTGGACCAATTGATGCAGCTCTGCTCTGGATACTGGATGCAGTCATATCTTCATCTGTGTAAGGACTGTCGTTGGCAACGCGAATAGCCATAATCCTCGCTATACTAAATGGCTATTTATTTATTTTACTAAGCTTGCATACGAGTACACATGCAAATCTCAATTACATAATAAACTCAAAATTAAATATATAAAATGTTACATAAGAATCAACTAACTCCCATAACAAAGGGTAATAATCACTTGGCAAGGTTATTCTACAATACTCATTGCCAATCGAAACAGATCAATATATATTATCTGTATCTTAAAAAGTTTTCGGGAACTTTGGGGCCTTAAGGCTCTATGAATTGCGCTATATGTATTGTCATTTTATATGTATTATTGTAAAACCTCTTGTCAACGACAAAATTATATAAGAAGGAAACCTCCTCACATTGCAGCTTACTAAAACACTGTAGACCATTCCTTAACTGAGTGGTTTAATATATTAAAAGGGGTAAATCAAGGATGTATTATGTCACCCTGGTTGTATTAATATGTGAAGGAACTACTAAGTGCAATGGGTGGCATACAAATGACCAACGGGATTGTGTGCGGATTTCTATATGCTGATGACATGGTAGGGTTAACGGAGAATGAGAATGAATTACAAAGTTTGCAAGTAATTTGTATAAGAGAACATTCTCACGCTTAGACAAAGCCATGTAGACGGTTCCTTAGCTGCGTGGTTTAATATTTTAAAAGGAGTAAAGCAAGGATGTGTTATGTCACCCTGGTTTTTTTAAATATTTACATAGAATCAAGTGTGAAGGAAGTACAAATGTCAATGAGTGGTATATATTCACACATCATATTGTAATGTATCCCTACCAATATTAATCTTATCATATACTCTGTTATCCACATCCAATAAATATTATAAGTAATCATGCAAACCAATGTTAAGATTATCAATGTTAACCATACCATGTTCTATGTTATCTACATCCAATAAATATTATAACTTATCAATGTTAACCATATCATGTATTATGGTATCTACATCCAATAAATATTAGTGTTATCACGTGTATGTCAAACTTAACTCAATGTATTATGTTTAAATTTATTATCTGTCGGAATTATCAGGAACCGTGACTATCCAAATTCAATAAAGATTTGATATCACTAAATGGAAGTAAACGGCGAACGAGACATTCCAAATAAGTCGCCTGATATCGATTTGACCTTACAAAGGGCACCGATAACATACCCAACCAAAATTCCTTCTTAATTATCTAAGGGTACGTTATCGGAAGACGCTTCGCTTTAAATAGGACGTCATATCAGAGGCAGCAATCATTATTCTTAAAACCACTACGATGTTAACATCATCGTTATTATTACTTCCACAATACTGTTAATATTATACTTCAATGTAATTCAACGATTATACAAATAAAATTACATAGTTGAAATTCTAAAAGTGGTTTCGTTGAAAAAGACCATAACAATATATCGCATTTACATTTCTTTTCACACTTTTCTGTCACCATTACTTTGGATTTTGCAAGATATGAAAAGTGTAAATTAATAAATATTTACCAAAACATCAGCATTGTCTGTGCCTATGATATAACTTGCTGAATAGTAAACTTTATATTCGTTATTGGCATCTCAGGTTTAATAACATATATCATTGCTCATTCATAAATCACATTTACACTTTTCTATCACCATGACTACACTTTTTCACACTTTTCTATCACCATTATTATGAATTTCACAACATCCGTTCTCAGACATTTCTCTTTACATCTCTCATACAATTCACTTATCAGACTTTGCAATTATTATCATCTCCGTTATAACTACCATGTCTTCAGCATACACTAATCCACAGACATTCTCATCCGACATTTCTATTCACCCATTGACCTCTGTATACCTAGAAACAACTGTAGGATAATATGGACACGTGCATTGTTTTTTATCAATAAAACGAACTCAAAAGTTAACTTTCTCATCAACATGATCCATTAACTTAGAATTCTTTAAGTTTAGAAAAGTTACGGAGCACAAGTAAGCTACTCGTACTTGAGATTATTAAAACTATTTTTTTAATACTAGTTACTATTAGAGATAACTGAAACGTAAGCATGTCGATTTTATTTTCTTTTAAAAAAAATTTATCCCACCATATTTATCAAATGCTCCTACACTCTCAATTGAAGAGATGAAGATATCTCCTTCACCGACAATTAGTATTATATATTAAGGGTTCATAAGGTTTAAATTTGTTAGATATATTTGCACAAGAGAAGAATGATGTAATTATGACGTTGATCCTGTAAATGTTTTTTTTTATTATTTATACTTTTTAATTTTTACAATAAAATATACAAAGCACTTCTTTTCTTAACACTTTAACACCCGATCAAAAGCAAGACATTTCCCAGTGCCCGGCTTGTTTTTAAGGAATTCAGATTTTTGTGAAGGGTGTACTAAAATTGCTATATCTAATTAAATATTATGAATATTGTAATGAAGCGTTGTATGTTTGTTCAAAATACCTTAATTATTTAGTTTCATTTGTAGTTCTGTCAGCATTCTCCTTGTGTCGGGTCTCACATCTCTTCTTGTGCTTACCACATACTCGTACTTTATCAGCTCCGCAAGGTTTTTCTTTTTTGTCAGTTGATGGAATACATATAAACAAATATTTTTACACGCTCATATACAAGCTATTTGGACGATCCTGCAAATTCCTTATTCTATTTGGACCCGGAGACTGTAGTTGGTCTCCAGATTCATATGTCAAAATCCTCTAGATCTCACACGTCGATGCATATTGATGTCGTGACATCAGAATCTCCATTATGAATCAATTCATGAATATTTTCATTATTTAGGGTATTGTCCATGCTAGAAATCAGAAGACTTTCGCTTAAAGATTTAATTGTTAGCAAAAATATTTACTCGATACCGGTAATATGTATTTTTTTGAAAAAGGTATCGATCACGTGAAAATACGTGACCAGGACTCAATATTTGATACATGTCAACAATATGTGCTTTTGAAAGAGGTATACATGTCAGCAATATGTGCTTTTGAAAGAGGTATCGATCACGTGACACCACGGGACCAGGACTCAATATTTGATACATATCAACAATATGTGCGTTTGGAAGAGGTATCGATCACGTGAAAACACGGGAACAAGACTCAATATTTGATACATGTCAACAATATGTGCTTTTGGAACAGGTATCGATCACGTGAAAACACGGAACTGGGAATCAACGCAAATCTAGTTTATCACACTAAAACACGGAATCGTGATACAAAGTGTTACAACAAAAATAGACATATATGAAGCAGTCAAACTCATAAAAGTCCCATCATAATCACACTTAACAAAAAAGAACATTTAAATTTAAAATATTCATTTTAAAAAGAATCTTTAATTGGTTTGTTGACACAAAATATCACTAATAAATCCACAAAAATCATTTAAAAAAAGGATTGCACATGAAACACTTCTTCATTGCATGATTTTAATCCAATCTGAGTTTTTATCTTGAGTATACGTTATCTCTTACTAGTGAAATGGCACTATTATCTATTTCTACACTTTACAATTATCTCCCTGATACTATAGTATATACTTTATGTAAATCGTTACAAGTCGTTGAATAAATTGTTGAAGAAAATACGTATGTGTGTCATGATGGGAAAGTCTGGCACTCTGACTTCTGTGTCTACGCCGACAGGGAAATGGCGTGATTGTATATCCTCGTATGTATGTATGTAAAATATTACATAAGAAAAAACGAACTCTCATTACTCTATAACAAGGGATGAGCACTTGGCAAAGTTATTTTACTTATTACTAGTTTAAACAGATCGGCATCTTAAATAGTTTACGTGAAATAGGAAATATCACCATCTACGAGTACAGTCAATTCCGACACAACAAATGGGTAATAGTCGCAATCCAGTAAGTAGAGATATCTCAACTCGACTTTCCCTACCATTTGGGAGTGAATTAAACCCTTAACCCCCGGAATAGAAGACAGGCATCTTACCAAGTAAGCCGCAGAGATCTTCGGTTAGGTTTGTGTTTTTTATTTGATTAGTCGTCAGGCCGTTCTGTTATAAAAATAATTACAAACCCGACTAATGTTTGAAGAGGAACGGGATATGTTGATACGAGTTTTCAAGTGGGTCACTCTGTTGAGATGTGAAATAAATGTTTATATAATATGATACAATATGTGCGGTTATCAAATCGATTCTCAGAATGTTGCAACTGTAAGAAATAAATTCTGGTCAAGAGATAGGAGTGTGTAAAGGGATACAAATAATTGGAAATACATAAACATATAAATATATACATACATACACACATATATTCAAAGTCACTTAAATACGTTGATGAGTGCTTTCTAACGACCCCAATTTTGGAAGAAAATTTTCTTTTGCTTTTGGTAATGTGATATGAAATGTGTCAATATCCAAAGCAGTCCCGTTCAAAAGAGTTAAGGCCCTTCCAACAGGCATAGCAGCTGGAAGACCCGTTCTTGCGTATTTGATTGAGAACAGTTTTTGCCGGCGCAGTCTAGTGTAATTGTTAGGAACGTTTAACGCTAATCTTTGTAATAATGCTGGACAGCTCACAACTCCTCGAACGACTCTGACAACGTAAACCAGGAGACGCACATCTCTTCTTACGCTCAAGGAGTTATACCCGAGCATGCCCAGCAGAAACTGAGTAGGATAAAGCCATGGATAGACACCAAACTCACTCATATAGAGATATCGTAGATATTTTTTTGTACCTTCTCTACCATAAGTGAGTTCTGCGCCCCCAGCGGGTTCCAGATGGCATAAGTGCTAGTGAAAATACATATATTAGAATGATATAAAGAAAAACAGACACTAGAAAACAAGAACATAAGCGCTGTCTATCAAATAACAATTTTTCAAATTTTGCAAACCACATAATAGAGACAAATCAAAATTTCAAAAAAGGTAAACTTAAAATAGTACATATGTTGCTCGTAAGCCACAAAAATTATATGAAACAATTAATTTAGAAATATTAACAGAGATACCTATTGTGAAATACTACTTTGCGATAGATATGCACTTGTACCAAGGCAGGATGATACGAGTAAGTGTGCCATGTCCAGCTGTGTGCTCATTGCAGAATCTTGACGAGATAATCCCATGAATGCTGTGACGATAGCAGAATAATAATCGTATTTATTAACAGTAAAAACAAAGTGATACCAGAAAAAAAAACACATTAATACTATATATGATTCACAGATTTACAAAATAAATCAAATTATATCAAAAGGTCTGACCTTATCTTGCACGAACCTCCCAATCAGATATTACCCTAGGGTAAAGAAAAATATCCTATCGGGAGCGTCATAGACATTTTTCAGCCCACATTTAAGATTATGCTAAAAAGCACAGAGAAAACACAACTACGATTTATTTGCTTAAATAACATCCAAGACATATGCATACAGTTTGAATAAAAAATATTTTTAACAGACCAATCAAATACCAGAATATATACATGCACACCTGAAGTGGAAGTGGGCTGAGCACATCGCCCGAATAACGGACCATCGTTGGACGTATGAAGTAATCCAGTGGTAGCCAATAGGTAGAGCTAGGCCTGTAAGAAGACCAAAGGTATGTTAAAATGATTCGCAACATGAATGTATGGGGGAGTGAAACGCCGACGTCGAAAATTGTTGAAAGAAACCATATAGAGAGCTAATCCTGAATTCAGCTTCATCCTGGAGCAACTGAATACTCGTATGTCCAAATTCCATATACTCGAATACCTATATATACGAGGGTGGTCCGATAAGTACTTAAGCTACAAAAGAATAACAAAAATTTTGGAAAAGTGGCGATTTATTTCTCAACATAATCTCCTTTGAGTTCGATACACTTGACCCAGCGATGCTCCAACTTCTTTAACCCGTCTGAAAAATACGTTTTCTGGAGGTCTGCAAAGTAGGCCTCCGTGGCGGCGATAACCTCCTCATTCGACTCAAATTTCTGCCCGGCGAGTGACTTTTTCAAATTTGGAAACAAAAAGAAGTCGCACGGGACCAAATCCGGAGAATACGGTGGATGGGGCAGCAGTTCGTAGCCTAATTCTACCAATTTGGCCGTGGCGACGGCGGAGGTGTGAGCCGGTGCGTTGTCATGATGGAAGAGCACTTTTTCCTTCGCCAAATGGGGCCGTTTTTTCTGCAATTCGGCGTCGAATCGGCCCAATAATTCGGCATAGTAGAGCCCTGTGATCGTTTTGCCCTTCTCCAGGAAGTCGATGTAGATCACACCTTTTGGATCCCAGAAAACGGTGGCCATCACCTTTCCGGCCGGTAAGACAGTCTTCGCCTTCTTCGGAGCACGTTCGCCGGGTGAAATCCACTGTTTCGACTGTTCCTTGGTCTCGGGTGTATACCAGTGTATCCATGTTTCGTCGACGGTCACGAAACGACGCAGAAACTCCTTCGGATTGCGCTTAAACATCGTTAAACACTGCTCTGAAGTGGTCTCACGGTTGCGCTTGTTGTCCGGAGTGAGCAAACGCGGCACCCATCGCGCCGGCAGCTTTCTCATGCCCAATACTTCATGCAGGATATGACCCACGCGGTCTTTTGAGATGCCTACTGTCTCAGCTATCTCGCGCACCTTCAATCGGCGGTCTGCCAATACGAGATCGTGGATTTTTGTCACGTTATCCTCCGTGGTAGCCGTTTTCGGGGCACCTGGGCGTGGCTCATCAAAAACCGACGTGCGACCACGTTGAAACTCGTTAAACCAATTTTTGACGGTCGCCATCGAAGGAGAAGAGTCACCGTACACAGCATCCGAGCGCTCTTTGATTTCGCTGCGCGATTTCCCTTTCAAAAACAAGAATCGAATCACCGACCGATATTGCTCTTTTTCCATTTTTCTCAAATCCGCGGACACGCTCGCTTCCACACGCGGTCAAAACAAAACTACGCATCCGATTCGGCTAAAATTTTGACAGTAGCTGTCAACGAGAATGTACTACGCGATAAAAAATTGCTCTTGCGATAGTGGTGCCATCGGGCGGTGAGATTAAGTACTTATCGGACCGCCCTCGTATATATTGTTGATAGAAGTTGCTATATACTCGTATATATACTCGTATATATATTGTTGCTAGAGAAATTCAGTTTGCATTTGAATGTTATTCTCAGATTGACGACCTCAGTTACCCTTCTCCAATATCACAGAATTCAAGGAATAAGAAAATTACTACGTAATTTAAGTTTAATGCACCATATTCTTAAATTAGATAATTTATTTACATTATTCTGGAGTTAAAGATAAGGCGGCACACGAAGTATTTATTCTTGAAGCTTCCCAACTTTAAAAGCACTTATAAGTAATAAGCTAATTGCTGTAAATTTAAAGAATTTCTGTCGATTAATTTGTCTAATTGAAAGCGTAGCATCTACTTCGTTCACTGTTATAATCATCAGAGACGGTTTAAGTATCGACTTAAATAAATATGTATACTGGACGCCAATTAAACATGCGCAATATAATGTGAATCATGGTCTAGAAGTGGTAACTGACTTTATTTTCTAAGGTTCAAGTATTACCAATAATGAACGGTGCGAGGCTGAGGTGAAAATAAAAACTAGAATGGGAGAAAATGCGATGTGAACGCTGAAAAAGACATGGAAGAGCATAACTATCACCAGCATGACGAAAATGCGCCTAATTAAGTCTCGTCTTCCCAATATTCATGTATGATTCGGAGATATGGACGATGTTAAATATGGTGTCATGTTACTAAAGAAACATAACACCAGCCTGATATATAACCACAGCTCTCATAACAAACCGGGATCATACCGCCTGAAGAAAACGTCGGGATAGGAGGTAGAAACACGTGTAGCTAGGATTAATATAATAAGTGGTATAACAAAATAATTTATTGTTAAATATTCTTATACGTGTTGTATTACAATTTCGTTGGTTAAACCTGCAATATCTTCTAACCAACCAGAAAGATGTCGAAGAGGCTTTAAGTGAAAACCAAACTGGAATCCTTTTTTTTTAAATCTGGGTTCCAACGGGAATCGAACCCGTAACCTCCGAGTTGGGAGACAAGCGTCTTGCCAACTAGGCCACGGAGGTTGTCTATATAGTTACACAAAACTAAAGCCGAAACCTTTGAAAAAGCTATTTATTAAATCTTAATATTTTTTTTATTTGCACACAAATCGTATAAAACTACATTTATTTATTTTAAATTTGATACATATGTTATAGTCAAATTTGATACATATGTTATAGTCAAAACATATCTTCTGAAAATTCTAGGGCTTTCGGAATGTCAGTGTTAAATTATTCAAGGGAACGTGAAGTGATTTTTTTTAAATTTTTATTTATAATATTGAATCTCTTATAAATTATTTTTCGACTTGAACAGTAATGGAATGGCACAAAAAAACATCTTGTGATTGGATTACCTACATACACGTATACAAAAAGGAACTGAAGAAAATTTTGAAATAATTTTGATTATCAGAATATACACAATTTTTTTAAAATCTAATTAATAAAAACTATTTTTCCTGGACGCGATCCTGAAACCGTTCCTGGAAGTGTACGAGTATGTATGTATTCAAAACAGCATCATGATCCTCTGTTGACACTGTTCTCTTTGTTCACTCCCGGAGCACGAACCTCGTCTAGTGGTAACAAACACAGTCAGGTCCAGTCGCTTACCACTCCATCATGTAAGCGAGTCGCTCGGTGACAGATCCACATTCAAGGACCACTGTTCGAGCAGCAATTTCCGTTATTTTCCCGGTAGAGAATATAAATTGTGAATGTTGAAATATGAAAATTGATATTGGTGACTTGTGTTAGTAATGGCCAATGTAGTTTTCTTTTGGCCCGCGGTGGTGTTTTTTTGTGGTGTTTTTGGTTCTACCAACTTTGAAAATAGCACTTTCAAATTTCAAGATGATGGGTATTCAATTGATAGTTTGGGTGATTTTGAGCCAGCAAAATCGTATGTACTGTTTTTTTTTATTAACAATAATAATAGATTATTTATTAAGCACAATTTAGGGAGCCAACTCATCGGGTTCAATTCTCTGTGGTGCCAAAAATAGAAATAAAAGTATGTTAAATTAATTCATCTGGTAACAATCTGATGTGCAAGTATTGTTGGTTCGTCATTTTTTTTATTTAACCTGGCAAGCTTATTGCCATGTGGCAATCTCTTCCAACCTACCAGAAAGATGTTTTAATGGGCCCAAAGGGAAAACCAGACTGGAATCCCTTTTTTTTTAATCTGGTTTCCAGCGGGGATTGAACCCGCAACCTCCGGTTCAGCAGACAAGCGTCTTACCACCAGGCCACGGAGATCGTGCTCAACTGCGGTAGTATTTCCATCAGGAATGATGACGAACTGTGAGTTCTGGGTCTTTTCCAGTGATTCTTAACCAGAAGGCTCAATTAATGGATCGTAGACAACGTTGTTTCCCGACCACTCTTTTCAATATATTCGCATTGGTAATTCGGATATTTTGAAGGGTACTTACTAACTATACGAATAAATTAATAAAGTGGCGCTGTGATTTATCTTAAGTCTTGTCAATTGGGAATAGAATCCAAGATTGAAATCAAATCACCTAATAATTATAATAATGGTATGAAAAATGAAACTGAAAAAAAGTTTCAAAAATGTGAAAACAGGAAAGTATCGGATGTTTCTTTTGTTTGGCAACTTCCCCGAATTTGTATTTGTATTACAAACTTTTTTTTTCATTATTTTGTGTACATGGTTAAACATAGTAGTACATTTGGCTGGCTTATTGCTATACAGCAATTTCTTTCAACTAACCAGTCACAAACATGTTTGGTAAGAAAATAAAAGAAATTTTATCAGATGAAGACGAACTGCAAAGAAAGTCTTTGCATATCTTCCAATGTATGATCGTTGTATATTCGGTATTTTTGAGCCGTGTAAATTGGTTTACATACATTTGGAAAAAGAGATTCTCGAAACCGTGCATAATTCATAATGTAAATAATCACTTCGACAGAACAATGCATCCATTGACGACCTCTGTGACCTGCTTGGTAGAATGCCTTTCTCCAATACTGAGTTGTGTGTTCGATTCACGTTGGTATCAATATTGAGTTGTGCGTTCGATCCGCGTTGATACCAATATTGAGTTGTGTGTTCAATTCTCGTTGATACCAATATTGAGTCGTATGTTCAATTCCCGTTGATACCAATATTGAGTCGTGTGTTCAATTCCCGTTGATACCAATATTGAGTCGTGTGTTCAATTCCCGTTGATACCAATATTGAGTCGTGTGTTCAATTCCCGTTGATACCAATATTGAGTCGTATGTTCGATTCCCGTTGATACCCAGTTTTTTTAAAAAGGGTTTTTGTCTAATTATCGCTTAAGGCTGGTTTAACATCTTTCTGGTTGGCTTTAAGAAATTGCCGCATAACAATAAACTCGCCTAGAAATGTTATATGCGAACATAGGCGCATTTTTTAGTTATTTTACCAAATAAAACTAGAGAAATAAATAAATTGAATATAAGATTATTTAACACTTAAATATGAAAAAAGCTACACAATAGACTGAAATTAAAATGCCAGGCCTGTTTCGCTTTACGTCAACAGTTTGACAATGTTTTTTTATAAAGCTAAACATGTCTGTCACTTTGATTTAAGTATATTGTATAGAATGTTTTAACAATAAACCATTATGTTTAAAAATCGAGCACTACAATATAAACAACTCGATCCAAAATTACAATATAGTTATTTCTTGCCCAACCAAAAAATAACATACAAGTAACATAATTGATTTTTTAAGAAAAATAATATTCACGAAATTCGTGCGTGGATGTGTTTTATCTATAAGCTAACATATTTACTAGCGACAACGGTAGTGGAACATATTAGTCTGCATTATTGTTTTGTATTTAAACGTCGTGAATATGATTACCAGTTCCATATCTAGAGAGAAAAAAATATTCGTTTAATAATAACAAAATAACTCTTTTTTATTATGTTTTTGCCATTTAACTAGAAAGAAAAAAAATCAGCATTATGCCATATAAATATTAAATTACAGGTAGTCCTCAACATTCGTATATTCAATTTCCAAACAATTCATCATTTCATTGCGTTGTCGCTGTCATAGTTTGATGATAGCACAATATGATTTAGTTTATAGGAGTTCACGGCCATTATTCAAGAAGAAGATTTAGTTTAAAGATACATTTTAGGTACATACCATCACCCCTTTCTTTTCTTTGTCGATGTAGACAGAGAGGACAGGTCGCCAGACTTTCTTATCGCGATATACATACACATATTTTACCTTCTCTACATCCATACAGTTTGTCATACAGCATCTAAGTTTTCTCTAACTTTTGACATTTTCTTCTTTCAAAATATCATTATTTTGTATTCCTCTTTGATTGTATTTCGATTTATTGGCAGTTGTTCTCTTTTTCAACTTACCAAAAATGTTTTAAACAAGTCTCAAGTGAAAACCAGTTTTTTTTTCAATATTTGGTACTAAAGGGAATCAAACCCGCAATTCTCAGGTTGGAGGACATACTTCTTATGAACTAGGCCACAGAGGTTGTTGGAGTGAAATTTATGTTCATCATTAAGTCATTTCGTCGAAAGTCCATACTATACATATTTAAAAATAAATATAAGTCATTTTTATGAATAATTTCGCCTGGTGACGCTCTTACATTATTCAATAATTACATTATATGAAAGATTTATGCATATAATTTTCCCTTACCCCAACAGTTTCATGACGTAATGATAAATAATGAAACATCGGCTTCATCAAAAAGATTCATGACAGAAACTTAACCTGCTAAGACACAATCATAAAAGGATACGAAATTGTATAATTTACCAAATTCATAATACTCGCGTTTCTTAATCACGCACTTATCACTTATAACATTCAAACTGGGATGCTAATAACGAATATTAAGCTTACTACTCAACAAGTTATGATACAAGCAATGCTGATGTTTTGATAAACATTATATTTATTTATCAACGTTAAATTATTCAGTATGACAATATTTTAGAAAATAACCGGCAAATGCTTCATTCATTACAAAAAAAAATTATAAAGGAATCATAAATATGATGCAAAATCGTGCGTGTTTCAAGACCTTTACTTGATTGCGGTATTTTATCTATTTGTTATAAGTCATGTCACTGCTGAATTTCGCGATAGCGGTTTTAGATTTAGGATCACGCATAAAACTGTTATAATTATTTTTAGGAGTGATTATTGGGTTTCTATGAATTTTTCCAATATTCGTCATTGATTAAGCAGTTTCAAGATCATATTTTGACAATAGATGACATTTCATCAAATGCGAGACCACTTCCGCGGTCTATAGGTTCCGTGGTTATAGTTGATAAAGCGCCAGTCTTCCAGCCCGGGAGTTGCGGGTTCGATTCCTGTTGCAAACCAGATTTTTTTAAATGCTTCAAATGTAGTTTTCACTTAAGGCTTCTTTAACACGTTTCTGGTTGGTTGGAATAAATTGCCATATGGCAATAAATTCGTCAGGCTGTACTGCATACAACAAAAGTGTAATACAAAACGGAGAATGAATCTTGCTACAAAATAAATATAAATAACTTTTGTGGGTTAGTTACTTTTTGCAGATATTCGTTCTAATAATTTTAAATAGTGTGTTTTGTGAGTTGGATATTTTATGTATTACATACATCTAAAACATACATACGTCTAAAGAATCTAAAATAATGTTTTTGTGGGTTGTGGGAATCATTGTTCTAATAATCTAAAATAGTGTGTTTAGTGAGTTGGATTTTTTATGCATTGCATACATATACTTTTAAGATTCAAGATATAAAATCTCTTTAATAACATTGAGACTATGGGTAGTTGTAGTTGAAGCTAAGGCTGAAATCCCACTTAACAGAGGTCACGCCGCAAGCTTGCTTTCCAAAACTCCAAAATGATTAATCAATAATTTAAAAACCTACAATCCGACAACCTAAAAATCCGACTTAACACTTCATTAAAAAAATATACACACGCCCTGTCCTATAGCCAACATGCTACAATCAACTCACCTAAAAAACAGATCAAGGTATGACCATTGTCAAATGGAAATGCAGCCTAATTCTCGATACCATTGCGCAAATATGAGATTATTTTTAAGGTTCACAATCAACTTCATTGTTAATTTTTTTAAGATTTATGCTTAGTGGTTTTGAAGTAGATCTTCTCTATAAAGGTCTTAATAAAAAATTATTTCCTGGAATGATTCCAGGAAATAAATTTTTCCATTCAGTTTCGATTTGCGTTATTTATTTGAATACTCAATTTTCTTTATTCGTGAAAAGATGTCATACGACACCATTAAAAATGTACAAATATTGAGTTTTATTAAAAATAATTAATAAAAATTAGTAAATCATAATTTTTCATAGAATGGTGTAAATTTTTTATGGACCTTTTAAAATTAAAAAAAATGCGGACCACAAAGGATTAAACTAAAAATGTATATTTTTACATTCAGGCCAAAATAATTAATTTGTTGTCGTTTCTCAGCACACTGTTTCTTCCTGATTCACAGGAATTAACCATTGGCAATGAAACAAATAATGAACGAGGTTAAATTCATTTCTAAAATAGGCTTGCTCTATTCTGTCTCATGTATTTAAATACATGACTATATAATTAGATCCACATACGCATAAAATATTCAACACACAAAACATTTTTTTTATGTACACATATATACGAGTTCATACCATATCAGAGAGGACTGAACACGAGTCAGACTTTACAACCGCGACAGACACATTTGCCTTCCTCTTTATACATATAACTTCAGTTCTTTCCAACAGTTCCTTTGATTAAACTGTTTATATTTTTTTCTTTTGATTATGCACACATCTCCGATCAAAGTGGAAAAATGCTGTTTTTATGGCTAGTCAATGTCCTTTATCCTTATATTAATTTGTACTTCTTCATGCAGTAGATGCTTGATCTATTTTTTCTGTATTATTTCTGGGATGTGGACAGCGTCATTCCTCCGTATCTGCTTGGTGGTCGGCTTCCTATGGGGTAATCACAAGAAATTAAAAAGGGAATCTAGGAGTCATCTATTCTTTGAATGGATCCCCTCAATAATATTATCTCTGCTTTCCCCATTTTTTTATGTATTCGGTTTAACACATTCATCTTATTTTTGTCTCTGAGAGTTTTAAGAAGGTCTTTTGTTCGTGTGGTATCAACTCTAGTTTCAATATCATTTATCATTACAGGTTTAACACATGTTTTATAGATCCTCAATTTACTTTCTGTTACCATGTTCTTATTTTTCCATAAACTATCTTTGAGGCATCCAGATATTACAGTCTTTGTTATCTGTCCTGTAATTTCATTATGTATGGTAAGTCAAATTGACTATTAATATTCATTGCAAGGTTCATTGCATTTAAAAGACATCATTTGTTTAATTATCTTGTTTATTACTTGATTGCATTTTACAATGATTTTGGAGGAATCTTTGTTAAATCATTTTCAAATTCTGCCATAAATAAGTGTGGCATTGTCAGCATAGCAAATTTGTGAGTTTTTATTTTGTTTATTTAGTAACCTAAGTTTGTGGACTTGACTACTTTTATTATTTTGACCATTATGAGATTGAGTAAAAATGGACTGAGGCTATTGCCTTGTCTTACCCTAATAAGTGTTTCTATTGTATTCAACGGTTCTCCATCTACTCAATGTTTTGTTGAACTGTTCATATTTAATATTTCTATAAGTTTGATGATTATCTGAGGGGTCTCTTTTTCAATTAGTATGGTCCTATCCAAAACTTTTGTCAGGTCAAGGAAATACAGGAATGTAGATTTATTATATTCTAATGCTTTTTCTTTGATCTGTCCTACTCTAAATATTACATTAATTGTGTATTGATTTCTCCTGAAACCTTACTGTTCTTCACAATTTTGTATTTTGGTTTCAAGTTTGTACCTCAAATTTGTACTCTTTTGTTTCAAGTTTGTACTCTTCAGTTGAGTACAAACTTACTTCATATAGAAGTAAGCAGTGATATGCCTCTTTAAGGTCCTGGGTTAATTTTATCACCTACATATACTTGAATTAAGCCATGTAACGATTTGTATATGATATCCGTTGAGGAGTCTTCTTTTTCCCTTTGGATGCCATGCCCATCTTTAGCAAACTGGAACTGGTTGCTTGGAATAGTGAACAATGAGTGCATCCCTAACTAAAGAATTTTGTAATTTTAAAATATCTAAAAATAAGCTTTAAAAATACTACCAAGATTCACCATAAAATTAAATATAATTGTAAAAAATTTAATATTTGAAAACAAAGTTTTAAAAATTGTTATAAAGAGTCACCATTCTCTCATGTTACCTATGCAAACCAGGCATCCAACTCAACAATAATATATTAAGATCTACTTTGTAGAGTTGTAAATTGTAAGTTTTTTTTACTTATTTGAACTAGGATCATAGGAGATAACATATAGATAAGTGTAAAATAAAATCTGCAATATGAGATCTAAAAAATATTTTTATATGAATTTTTCTATTTTAAAGAATTATTTATATTTAATTAATTAATTTTTTTCAATTAAATGTTTTCAGAATATTTTGTGTCATTTTGTTTTTCCATAATATTTTATTAATTGTACCATATGATGAAAAGACATATTCATGCATTAAAAGAATTATATATTTTTTTATCTTATACCTCGTTCATTAGTTCTTGATAATGAAACATAACCAGCAAAAAATTGAGTAAATTTTACTGCCTGCACTTACTTGTATGGTGTACATCACAAATATGAATATTTCTAATTTTATCATTTTTATGGGGTAAATAAAAATTAAACAAAAAACAAGGCTTCCATATTTTTCCTTAACTTTCAGAATCAATTCTAATGTCTTACCAACAACATCTATATTTCAACCTGAGGGTTATAGGTTTGATTCTCATCAGAACTCAATTTTTTATAAAAAAGGTTCCAGTGTGGTTTTCACTTAAAGCCTCTTTAACATTTCTCAGGTTGGTTGGAAGAGATCTTCAGTTGCCAATAGACCCATAAGGTTGTATTGTATATAACAAAAGTGTAATACAACACAATAAATCCATGGTAAAGGCCATACTTTCACTCTCAACATATCCAGTTTCAAAGCCATGAAAATTTCTACCTCCCCAACCATAATTTGCTTTCCATTTTGTTCATCATTATTATAGACAGTATTTTGGATCTTTTAATTCTATTTTTCACTACATGATAGTGTTAAGAAGTTCTCTTTATTAGCGCATTGTCTCCAATATCTTCTTATTGATTATGTTCTATCCAAAATATTTTCAACATTTTTCGGTAATACCACATCGAAAAATCTTCAAGTTATTAATTTTTCATCATGGTTAATGAGAAGGTTCATATCTCGTAAACATTTATAAAGATCGACCACTGTAGCAGCATAGATTCATACTGTAGAAATAAAAATCATCACAACTCACTCGTAATTCAATTCTTGGCTAAGATACAAATATAATTCCATGGTCTTGTAGTAAAAATATACACTAGGTTACAAGCTAACATAGAGATGTCATATTTCAAAAGTTTGCAACAATTCCACTCTAAAAAGTAATTTATTTTCTGATTAATTATTATTCATATTTAAGAATACAGAGAATTCTTCACGAACTGCTAGGCAATGCCAAGAATATTTTCACTCTGCCACTGAATTAGTTCAACATCTCTGAACTGCGTGTCACTGAGTATTCTGCCATGACATTGGTTCTGCAAATTTGTACACAGAAAAGTCAATAATTCCTAGCACAATTGTATTTAGTGCCTTTAATATTCCGGCACTTTTTGGCACTGTTTTTGGCACTGTTTACGCGAAATATGTGACAATGCATGAAACTTGGATCCACCACTATACTCCGGAGTCAAATGGCTGTCAGCTAAGTGGAGAGCAGCCGGTGAAAGCCGTCCGAAGCGACCAAAAACTCAACAGTCGGCCAGGACGGTTATGGCCTCCGTATTTTGGGATGCGCATGGTATAATATTCATCGATCACCTTGAAAAGGGAAAAACCATCAATAGCAAATATTACATAGCGTTATTGAAGCGTTTGAAGGCAGATATTGCAAAAAAACGGCCCCATATGAAGAAGAAAAAAGTTCTCTTTCATCAGGACAATGTACCGTGTCACAAGTCGATGGTAACGATGGCCAAATTGCATGAGTTGAACTTCGAATTGCTTCCGCACCCATCGTATTCTCCAGATTTGGCCCCCAACGACTATTGGCTGTTCGCAGACCTCAAAAAGATGTTCCAGGGAAATAGATTTGGCTCCAATGAAGAAGTGATTGCCGAAACTAACGTTTATTTTGAAACCAAAGATAAATCGTTCTACACGGCTGGCATAGAAAAGTTAGGAAAGCGTTGGAATGAATGTGTCACTCTTGAAGGAGACTATGTTGATGAATAAAGAAGAATTTTGGCAAACAAATGTTGTTTTAGTAGTTAGTCCCGGGACTTATTGATCGATATATTATATAATAGATGTAATAAACATGAAAACATTTAAAAAATTACTATTACGATGTATGCATAAAAACATGTTATATACATAAATGCACGTACAGGTTTTGCCTTGAACAGTTGGGTTTCCACCTTATTCCCATATGATACTTAGTTTACATGGTAAAAGAGGGTGCATATTTTATGCTTTGTTCCCAGACTCAGAAAACCCTCGCTATGCCCTTGTTTCATCAGCCCCTTTATGTTTGTTCTAACTAATTCTGGCTGTATTTCTATTTTCACATTGTTATATTATACAATAAGATAATAAGACATCTCACCCGATTCAACTGACTAATGGATTTTATTATTTTCCAGACCTGATGTACTTAAATGTCCTTCAGATAACCTGATAACTTCTAAGCACAAGTGCAAAGTGTCCACAGAATGGGTGGACTGCATCAGGAAGCACTGTTGTCCCGGATACACTTATATCGAAGGAAGGTAAAATCAATTTAAATACTAGTACTGTCATTTAATTCTTCTTGAAAAGACAAGGACTTCTTTAGTAACTATTTCATTAGTTTGATGCATGTGAATTATTTTCCATAGACTATAAAAATTAATATTTCTTCTAAGTAAAGTTTTTTTTTATTATTTCTAGTCTTCGAAATTTTGAAATACAATAATATATTGAGTCTATAAATGGGTTACTAACAAAAAAGATTAGGTTGAAATTTGAAGGTCCAGGGTGCAAAAATGAGATAATCACATGTATGTAGTACTGGGGGGCATAATCTTACAACAAAAATACAGTGGAACTCTGCAATTCGTTCCAGGAGGCTGTTTCAATTGTGATTTGTAGGAATACTGAATCAATTTTTCCTCAAATAAATAGAATTAATCCTATACAGACATCCAGATGGTTGTTTATTTCAACCTTTATAATAAATAATACATGACGTAATAAATCATACATAAAATATGTTGAATTAATCTTATCCGGACATCCAGATTGTTGTTTATTTCAACCTTTATAATAAATAATACATGATGTAATAAATCATACATAAAAACTATAAAACCAATAAATGTATATAAAATAAATGAAAATTTAACCGCACTAAATATCATCCGCACTCATTGACGCAAAGCCTTCCTCAAACTAAAACATTGTTCATCACAGTTGCTAATGTGGAATGGGGTATTGCTTCAATAACAGTCCTGAGTGATGCCTTCACTTATTACCACTGAGAAATCACAGTGCATATGTATGGCTTTTACTTTGAAAATTTTTTTGTTTAGGTACACATTGAAAAAAATATTTATTTATTTATTTGGAACGAAGATGAGACCCACAATAAAAAGCAAACTCATACAGTTTTTTTAAATTTTATCAATAAACAATTTATTGAATCATCAATTTCTCTGATACTTATTCTACGAGTATTATTGAACTAGAGTTAACATAAAACAAGAAAACACTAAATAACACGTAAATGGCCTCTATTTTACGTGAGGATATTATAAAAAGGATTCAGTTAGTATAATTTTTTTTTATTACAGATGTGTTCCAAATGAAACACACCCATGTAGTCTGAGCCTTTGCGAGCAGAGATGTGAAGTGTTCTTGCAGCGCATCATCTGCACCTGCTTTCAAGGATATAAATTCAACTCCGACAATCATAAAAATGAAATCAAACCAGTCTGTGAAGGTATTCGCTTTAACCTATTAAAATTATACATTTTTTATATAATAATATTAAATACAAACATTACTTCACAGAATTTACCTTTTTTTAGACACAATAGAGCTTTGATTTAATAAAAAAAATCTTTTTGATTAATCTGAGTTTTTTTAGTTTTAAACTTACTTTATATTGTACAAGATGTACAAGTCTTGTAGAACTTTATGCTCAGAACGATGAATCACAATCTTTACTCCAATCCTCTAAGAATACTTATTACTTTTGCTATAGATATTAATTAAAACGAAAATAGGTTCCAAACCAATTTTTATTCAAGGCCTCTTTAATATCTTCCTATTATATAATTCTTTCATTATATACAGTACAACCTGGTCAGTTTTATTTGAAAATCAATATGTATTTTGTTTAAACAGATATTAACGAATGCGACGATTATAACGGCGACTGCGAGCACCAATGTATAAATACTTTAGGAAGCTACCACTGCAAGTGCTTTGAGGGCTACACTTTAAATGGGGACAACAGAACATGCCATCAAGATAATCTATCGGTATTTTGTAAATTTGTATTTCTCTTTTATTTAAATAAATCTAAGGCTGAATTACAGTTTAACTGGGGCACCCATTCGGAAACACGCCCTCACGATAAGATGAGAGAATTTATTTCTTAACACTTCCGAAAACGAGTAAAGTTGCTGTAATATTGTCTACTTATTTTTAAATGGATGAGTTTTTGCTTTCTAATAAAATCATCCCCCCTCAGTCTTCGAAACAGTGAAAATTGGGCATGTATGGTTATTAACCTACAGTATAAATCAACTGATAAAAGTTAAATTGTCAAATATTTATAATTTAATTTTACGAGTCTACAGAGCTCAATAGAGAGCTTTCCTTCAATATAGAAAATAACTAACAAACTCTCTTATCTTAATATGTCAGCAACCCTCACATCCTTCCTCACACTTAGAAGGTGATATCTTGTAGTATCGAGCCATGAGAAGAAACTGAAAAAAAATCTTTTGGACTTTCTCTACCATTTGAGAGTAACGAAACCTCGCAAACATTCTGTAGGCAGCACCTTTTTTGCTCCCAGATAGTTGCTGCTTTGACCAACTGGTAAGTAAAAAATTAGTCATATACATTATAAGCGCTGTCCTTTGCTATTGAAAGTTTCAATATTAAAATTAAACTTCACCACTAAGAAATATGAGCTTTGTACACGTTTTTTAGTTATTTATTTATACTTTGTAGATTTTTACAAAGGAATACACAAAACACTCCCCTGCCTTACTAGGCATATACCACTCCTAAGGCCGGTAATTTCACATGGCAAAACAAAAAAATAATCATATATAGAGCAGTCATAAGATTAAAAATTATACTTAGAAGACAAACAAATTACCATAATCACATTATACCAAGAAAGAGTATTCAAATCAGAAACATTCAATTCACAATAAATGATTCATTATTAAACAAATTACAAAATAAATCGTTCACTAATTTTTAGACACAAAAAAGCACTCAAGAATTACACATGAAATACTTTTGCATTTCCTTTTCTTCGCATAATTTTGATCCAATTTGAATTTTCATCTTGTGTTGACATTATCTCGTATTAAATGTGGTCTGTTTTCCATTTTTTTATTTCAGTTTTATATTTACCATAATTCATTAAGTTAGGCCAATAACTCGAAATTGCATAATTTTGATTTGTTTCCTTACAGAACTTGTGTATGGATATGTTTCAGCATCATACAGAACCATCACTAGCTGCTGTTAAAGAGAGATGTTACGCAGGCTGCGAGATGGTGGCCAGGCTGAATGAACGGGTGAGATCGCTTCATGAGCACGTAGCAGCACTGAGCACTGCCATCAGACTCTCTTCCTTTGCCAGTGGGCCTCCAGGACCTCCAGGCCCTCCTGGACCTCCAGGAGCACCTGGTAAATTACAAACCTAATCCATTGGTTTCAGTTGTGTCATTCATCTGGTTCACATTTTAACTTGAACACATTCAGTGTTATAGGCGCTCATTTTTGCTTGGTGCTCAAAATTTCCATCATTGTTACAAATTCCTTTGGGTGGATTAAAAAAACAAGTGAACCAGGAGTGGCTCAATGGTACTGATAGTATTTGTAATGGCATATGACAATGAAATTTACCTGTTCTCACCTTTTTACAATTTTTCAATAAATTTAAATATGAACAAATTTTTTAGCACTACTATGATTTTAAATAAACTCCAGAAGACAGAGTCTTTGTGTTAGTAAGAATTATGTTATATAATTTATAAAGTGCCATTTAGTCAACCAACTCACCTCAATGGTGCTTTAATAAAAGGTTCTTCTCATTTGGGAATCAAACCAAGATTGTAGTAAATAAAAATCTAAAAATTTAAGTTTATCTACAAAATATCATAAATAATATTCGAAACATAAAATTTATCAAAAGTTTCAACTTTGACTTTGTGAAACTCCATATTTAATGAGAAATTACATAAATATTCCACAAATAACATTTATTGCTGCGATACTCGTATTTGTTACTACATTCTATCTCAAGGTTCTCTTCAGGCAGAATAGCCCAGTTTGTTATGAGAGAAATGCTAAGGTTCAATTGGTGTCATTTTTCATGGTAAAAGTGTGTGCTCTATTGAACCAAAGGAAAAATTTTAATGAGAGGTAATTTTTTACATTCCTTTGTTTTTTATTTAATTTATTTATTAACACATGACAAGAAATATACATAATTTGCGAAAAAAACAACAGGTAATTTAATTTGGACACACAATTTCAATGGATCTGGGTTTGTTGCCTTTTTATTTGTCATGTCTCCTGTAAACTAGGCTTTTGCCTGTATCTCACTGAGGACATATAGCATGAAAATATAAATCGATACATTTTTCCGATTTTGGATTATGTAAAATCCCGTTGCACATTCTCATCAACCTGACAAACAGTGACACTCAATTATATATGTATACATCACGCGAAATCAAACTCCTCACACTTCATCACTCCAGGCAAATCAAAACAAAAAAGTTTATGACTTAATGTATCCCAATTGTTTCTAAATTCATCGTTTTGTATAATTTTTGTGATGTTTTAACATTACTTTCTTTAAAGTTATGATTTGTTTCTATAATATGGTTTGCAAATTCTGAAAAATTGCTGTTGAATAGACAACGCTAATATTTTTTGTATCTTAAGATCCATTGTTCGTTTGTATCATTTCAGTACACGTACTTTAACTTTGTATCTTAAGATCCATTGTTCCTTTGTATCATTTCAATACACGTACTTTAACTTTGTATCTTAAGATCCATTGTTCCTTTGTATCATTTCAATACACGTACTTTAACTTTGTATCTTAAGATCCATTGTTCCTTTGTATCATTTCAATACACGTACTTTAACTTTGTATCTTAAGATCCATTGTTCCTTTGTATCATTTCAGTACACGTACTTTAACTTTGTATCTTAAGATCCATTGTTCCTTTGTATCATTTCAATACACGTACTTTAACTTTGTATCTTAAGATCCATTGTTCCTTTGTATCATTTCAATACACGTACTTTAACTTTGTATCTTAAGATCCATTGTTCCTTTGTATCATTTCAATACACGTACTTTAACTTTGTATCTTAAGATCCATTGTTCCTTTGTATCATTTCAATACACGTACTTTAACTTTGTATCTTAAGATCCATTGTTCCTTTGTATCATTTCAATACACATACTTTAACTTTGTATCTTAAGATCCATTGCTCCTTTGTATCATTTCAATACACGTACTTTAACTTTGAGTCAATAGATCACACACACACACACTTCTTTTAAAACATGAAACCAGTTGGACCTAAATATAGCCCTCGTAATAAACCTAGATCATTCCCCCTCAAGATAGTAGGTAGAAAGATAAATGTAATAAGTGAAATAACAAACAAAATTGGTAAATACTATAAAAATAACATATTAAATATGGAAAATGCAATGTTTATTCTGTAAGCATTAGGAAAAAAAGGTACCATATGATCTTTATTCAGGAATTTCCCAGGATATCAATGAAAGTTTTTTTTTTTTAAATTACAGGTGCAGATTCATTCAAATCAGATCTCAACCCTGATGACTTCTCATATGGTTTCCTTGACTCCTACACTTCAAATTCAAATGGACAATGTAAATGTGAGAGAGGCCCAGTGGTAAGAAAATATTAATTAAGATATTTATTTAAGAAATTAAAACTTTAGAAGAAAAGTATTCTTAATGACTTTGTACAGATGTTCGCCACAGTTCTATCATACCATTTTCCTGTCAGGGTAAGCGGAGAGGAGAAACTTTTCTATCACCACAGACATCTTTCACTTCCTCACCATCCATACATTTTCTGCTACAGCTATTATGGTAATTTACTTGATACACACAAGAATAGTTAAGTAATCCAATTTCCAGGGTCCTCCAGGAGCGCCAGGAATTGAAGGTCCTAAGGGTGCAACTGGAGTCAAAGGATCAAGAGGTCCAAGAGGACCCAGAGGATCTTTTGACTTTTTACTCCTCCTGCTTGCTGATGTGAGACATGACATCATCAATCTAGAGAATAAAGTTTATGCTGATGGAGAAAGGTAGTAGAAATATTTTCAACAACTTTTATTTTTCTAGCACTATTTAATGGTCAAATTCACTCCAAGGGCAGCAAGTGGCCTCTGTAGTCTAGTTGTTAAGACATGTCTTTCAACCCTGTGGACTCCCGTTGGAACCCAAATTATTAAAAAAAAGGCTTCCAGTCAGGTTTTTGATTAAAGCCTCATTAACATTTTTCTGGTTGGTTGGAAGAGATTGTCAAATGGCAATAAGCCCTCAGGTTATACTGTATTCAGCGAAAATAAAATACAAGTTATTATTTCATTTGTGCTTATATTTCATTGATAACCTTGAAAACATATTTTACAAGAATTTTACATACTCATACATCTATTTTGCCTTTTTACATAAAAAAAGATCATAAAATAGACAAGCAATGATAAAGTATTGCATGTGCATTTTCCTTTTCTTGATTCTCCTATTTTGTGTTTTGAATTTATCAGTGCTCTTTCTTGATGTAATGGGATTATGCTGAAATTTAATTTGCCTTGATTTGTTTTGTAAAACTTAACTGCCTTAGGACAAACTAATAAGGGAAGTGCTTATTAAAAATAATGCAATAAACAAAAATATACAAAATGAAAATGGGCCTTATATAAGTACGAGTAGCACAGTTTTTTTGTACTGTAGATGTAAAGAACTTAGATTAAAACGTTGCAATAACAGTACCACTTCACTAGTGAAGATTCAGCAACACTGATGAAAATTCATTTAGGTTAATGAATCACCCAACAACAGTTCTTCAACATAAACTTTAAGATATTTTAATAAGTCTAGTGTCAACATGACCAAAAAACTCATATACATTTTAACTCTATTAAAATTATTAAAATAATAATTTTTACATTACAAGTTTCCCTAATTCGTATAATAAAAAAAATAAACTAAATAGTAGTAAAATTAAGTCGTCAAATCCACCCAAAACCCACTCTGGAAGATGGCGAGTGTCAAAATTTGCAAGTATTAATAAAGGAAGTTTCATTTTTTAATGCCTGCAAATTAAAAATGGAAATTCATGGTCTGATCTATATTATACAAATTAACATTATTTTATTTTTCTTACAGTCCACCAAAATTTAATTTACACCATGCAATGAAAAGACAACAAATTAAAGATAGAACTAAAGATAGAACAGATGACAGAGTACTCGGTGCATACTCTGCGCCGGTCATAGAAAAATCTGGAGTCGAAATTACCACTGATGGAGAGATAGGTTTGATTTTTAGACCCACTATGAAATCAATGAAGGCAAAAGGAGATTTGGGTGAAGAAAATTACTTGCAGCATTTAGAAAATATGCTTAATGAAGAGAAAACTCAAGAAGAAATTAGAAGAATACATGAAAGAATCGAAAACAATCAAGGCACTTTAGCAACTATAATGAAAGTCAAAGAGAATGTGCCTGAATATGAAGAAGATACGGAAGATAATGGAGACGTCGAATACGAATATTCTTAAAAAATTGATCACTTAACAGCTGCCAATAGAAAGCTTTTTCTTTTTTTTATGCTTGGATGAAGATCTAGGATCTATATTACTTTGCTAAAAAATTCTTGGAAAGTAGACTGTCAGTTATCTCTCCATATTCTCAACAGTCTGCCTAATAGTCGGTGGTCATTAGGTTTACCTAGAAATATTACACAGAATTCTGGTTTCGCTTGTTCTATGAATGTGTTCATATCAGTAACAACAAACATTTCAATATTTTTAATTCTATCTTGGAGAGTTTTTTATTCAATACATTTTGAGATTCTGATCTCTATTATTTTCCTGTTGTGATTTGTTTTCGATTACTTCTCAACATATTCACATTCGTAAATATGTCAGACCAATTACAAATTGGTTTATAATTTTAATTTCTCTATTAAACTTTCTTAATTTTCTCTTCAAATCAATTTCAGTGGATTTGGTCTGTTGAATTATTATTTCACCATTATATGGCATCCATTTCAAATTATGCTGACACATGATGATAGTAATAATTAAATATTTAGACCATTTAAAGTGACCGTGAACAACCCCGAGGGTGTCTAGATGACTTATCTTGTAATGAACAACTGGATGACTTTATTAAATGAATGGTTGAAGTAAAATAGGCACTAAGTACCAAAAAAAACTAAGTATGCAGTTTAGTTCTATATATCATATAGAACGAAACTGCATACTTATTTTTTTTGTTTTTTTTTTAGTACTTAGTGCCTATTTTACTTCAACCATTCAAATGTTATTGGTTTTATGCTGAAAGCCTCCAATTTCTCCTCTGTGGGTAGCCCTCAGGCGTACTATTTCACCGAACAGGTCCATTAAAATGGCATGTCAGAAAAGATTGATTTGTTGAATCCATGTTTACCTTTTA
Source organism: Odontocerum albicorne (assembly GCA_949825065.1). Lineage (NCBI taxonomy): Eukaryota > Metazoa > Arthropoda > Insecta > Trichoptera > Odontoceridae > Odontocerum > Odontocerum albicorne. The sequence goes on from OX463853.1 coordinate 19,122,490, forward strand.
GATGCTTTCAAGTTAAAAGTATGCTAATTTGTTTCATGTACAGTAGAGCATCGATTTTCCGAATACCGATCAACCAAAACATTGGTTAACCGAAAGTTCAAATTTGCAGCCGCTAGTATAGAAATTTAATTTTATGAAAACTTGTATTTTATAGTACTCGTATGTATAGAATTTCAAATTGCTGTGGCACTGCAGCGCTTTCCCCCTCCCTGCCAACCGGCCTACGTAAGCAACCTCGCGTTGTTAGTGGCGTATGAGCATTCACCTATGACAGAGCCTTCACTTGTGACAATTGGTTATCCAAAAAATCAGTTATCCGAACACCCCCAGTCCTGAATTGTTTCGGATAATCGATCCTCTACTGTAGTACTCTTCAACAGAATAATTTTAAGTGTCAAAATTTATTTCGCAAAATATTTGGTACGCAGAAATTGCATTTTGACCCATAAAAGGTAAAAAAAATAATTATATTTTAATTTTCAACATAAAATATTTTTTAGTGGAAGTTTGTGGACATGGTGCAGTATAATTCAAAAGTGCAATATATTATGTATATATTGATTTCATGTGAGAAAGTGGTGTTTTATTAGCCATATATTGTAATTTTTTAAATTTTATATTATATTCAATACATTGTTACTTTTCTTAATTTATTTTCAAAAGCCAATAACCATTATGTAATTATAATATTTTCATATTATTTTTAAGTTTCTTAAAACAACAAAAAACTGGTCAAAAATAGAATTGTTTTCTTAGTGAAATCAATAGTTTCAATTTATTTTAATGTTTGTAGCTAATTCTTAATATCAGAAATGTATTTATTTCATTTTAAGATATTATTTATAAATACAGTTCTTTTATAATAAAAAGAAATAAGCCAACTTATTTCCATTTTTTTGTAAAAATCTACATCATAAAATTAAGTAAAAAAAATTTAATTATATATTTCATGAATCATTGTAAAATATCATGATTATTGCTTTTTCATAGAAAAAAATTAAGCAAAATTATTGTTCATACATTTGTACTTACATAATAAAATATTATTAATGAAATAAAGATATTGTTTTTTATTCCTTTTATAAAACTAGCACTGTTTACTGATCTAAGTTATTCAATTACTGTATAGTATAGTATCTCTTGAAAAGTATCAACTTAAAAAACTTCATGACAGCAAGTCTTACATTTTCCAGCAATTCAAAGAATAAGGCGATTTTCAAAAATTCATATGAAATCACTCTGGAACAATGATTAAACCATTTCTAGATGCGTGGGTCCCTTATTTACTCGAAATCCTAAATTGAAGACATCCGATTGCCAAGCATCATTTAAAAAGGATTGTGTCAGAAGATAAATGTTCGTTAAAAACTAAAATTATATTTCTGCTGTTGGTCGTATTAGCGGAAACTGAATATGAATTAGAGTTTGATAAATAAATTGTATGAAAGATCTGAAAATAAATGTTGCGAAATCCAAAGTCATGAGGATAGAAAAGTGTAAAAGGAAAAGTAAATTGGATAAGGAATCAAAAAAAATACACACATACTACATGATATAAACCGTGATGCTTTATTATTAATAAGTTCTCCAGTCGCCTCCACTGGTAATAATTGCCCGGCATCTCCGAGGCATACTTTCTAATTTTATAGCATAATCTAGGGGCAGACTTCCATATAAGTCGAATCTGTCGAAATAACTGCTTGATGTTCCAGATCTTTTTCCCTCGGATCTTGAACTTTACGAGTGCCCAAACATTTTCTATGGGATTTGCATCTGGTGGCTGCGACGGCCAATCTATTACGTCAACGTCATTTTCCTGTTTCCACGCAGTACAAAGACGACTCCGATGTTTTGGGTCATTGTCCTATTGCAGTAGCCTATTTTCATTTTTTTCTTATAAACCACCTTTGGACAGATGGTAATAAAGTCCTTTGATATTTTTTAACCATTTTGGCAGCGTTCAAATTATTTGTGAAGATGTGCAAAGTGCCAGAATCCCTGCTTTGAGAAACAGCCCCAGACGTGAACTTTTACCAGGTGTTTAACCCGTACACCAGGTATGTATAATGGAAGAACATGCCTAAAAAGCTTCGTCCGAAAAAAATTACATTGTTCCAATCGCGGTCCAAATTTTCCTTCGCCCAAGTGAGTCTTTTTTCGACTTGTTTTTCGGACAGTTCAGAAATTTCACTCCATGAGCTAGTAAACAGATTTATAGTGAGATTGGTTTGAAATGTAGGGTTACCTACTTGAAATTAAGTAATTTTTCCCAAAAGAATATTTTCCAATCGGATAGATTCTTTATTGCATAAATAAAAAAAACGAAATAGATGGTTTTAAACGTTTTATTTTATAATTCTTTATCACATAACTTAAATATATTTAGAGGAATTAAAATGATAATACAGAGCATTTCCAATTCCTGGCATAAGTGTTAAACAATCAACTTGGAAATACTATCACTGCCGCTTAAACTCCGCTCATGAAACATGCGGAGGCCATGAATTCCCTGCTCATAGTCTGGTCAGAAATTCTCAAAATTTTGATACTTAATACCAGGGCTGTGGAGTCGGAGTCGGAGTTGGAGTCGGAGTCGCGGTGTTTGGGCCGGAGTCGGAGTCGGAGTAGGAGTCGTAAAAAACGAGCGACTCCGACAAATTTTTCGTTAAAATTTAAAATACATTTTTTTTTTAATTATTATAATGAATGTGTATTGTGCACGAATATTAAACTTGCAGGCGCAAGTCGCGCCGATATGGTGAATCACCGAGATCCATTTAATGCATAAAGTCTACGAAAATGTGTTTGTCTCCTTCTTTCTCCCGTCGAAAGAAAATTCTGTTGGCTGGGATCTATGTTAACCCCATGGTTCGATCCATATTGACGGAAGAACAAATAAATAGAGCGAAAAACGCTATGTTTGAATTAACCGTTCGTATGAAAGGCCTTTGACTAGAAAACGAGACGACAGCAGGCAGCGTACACGAAGTATCATCATCTTCATCCGACACCGCTGAATCTGAAGACGATTTTGAAAAATATCTCAATGAACAAGATAAACTAAAACGTCCTCGTTTGAATCACAGTCCCAATATAGATGAAGGAGACTCTATTTCAAAATTTAAAATTGAATTTTATGATGCATTGAAAATAATGGAAAAAATTGACCGAACATATAAGTTAAATGTTGAAATGGCAATACACCGGTATCTAGAAATCGTAAAAGATTCAGCATTGATCGTTACAGCATTACCCCCAACCCAAGTATCCGTAGAGCGGTTATTTTCCGCTCTTAAAATTCTCAATTCTGATTTGAGAGCCTCTACGAATACAGATTTAATAGAAGCAATGTTGTTTTTAAGAATAAATTCTAATAAATAATTATTAAAGTTTGATCTTGTTTTATTTTTATCCGTATAACATGAAAAAAATGGCTATATGCAAAGGTAGGAAACAACCTGCTAAAATTGAGCTTTTTTGAGTCGGAGTTGTAGAGTCGGAGTTGTGGAGTTGGAGTCGTGGAGTCGGAGTTGTGGAGTCGTATTGTTGGTAAATATAGGAATCGGAGTCGGAGTCGTGTTTTTTTTTAAGCGACTCCACAAATACACTTTATAGTGCTTAATACACTATTCCATAAAATTCTAAATTATTTGTACTAATAAAATCAAATGCATACAATCATATTGGATATCCAAATTTATTTAATAAAAATATAGAGTTCTAGGAAATGCTCTTATAAACTTATACTGGATTAATTTTGGATCAATACTTAAAGACGTTTAACTGCTAGGGACAGAGGGTTTGTATTGTGCTGCAAGCCTTCTGAATTCCTCTTCTTTGCTCAAGTAAGCAGATATGAAAGGGTGCTTTTCTTTTGAGTCCAAAAGCTGCGATAGGTAACGATTGGTAACCTAGAAAATATAATAAGTACATTTTTATTTTATTTATATTCATAGTTTTTAGGTATAGTGTTTAGGTGTTTACCAACTGCACGGCAGTTCATCGTCATTGCTCTTCTAATATCCACAGAAAAGTTAAATATCCTTAAATAGAACCATAGGTGTCCCTGTTTCCTTTTGATGTCTGCTATTGCACCATACAAGATGTTTGATAAATATATAACATCTCACCATATCCCACGCACAGATATCAGATATCCACACCTTTGTATTCAGACATACTAATTTGATATTCTGTGGCCTAGCTAGTAAGATGCCTGTCTTCAAAACCTGGTCGTCGTCATTGCTAGGTCTCATAGTTGAGGATCCTCTCGCCATTCCAACATCAATGCAGTTGGAAACCAAAGCTGAGTCGTGGAGTTTCCGTCTCTTCTTTATTCTTCTCTTTAAGTGAGTGAGCCATTGCACACCAGCAAACTCACCTGCCACACCACTGTTACTGGATCCGATGGTACACATGAAGTGAGACGATCGGAGCATACCGGCATGTTTTTTTTTGTTTTTTGAAAAAAAAATTGATATGATCAAAGTCGTAGGTATCCTTATACCCCTGAATACTTAGAAAAAATGTCTGTGTCATTCGAGGGGAGTAGCATAGTGTGGGGTTCAAACTGACAACCTATCACACGGAAATCCACCTCGCCATTCAAACCCTGGTAATGCGAATTTGATTCCTGTTGGAACCCAAATTTTTAAAAAATGATTGCAATCTAGTTTTCACTTAAGGTATCTTTAACATTGGTTAACTTATTGATTGGTTGGAAAAGAGATTGTCTCATGGCAAACCCACCCATCTATCATAAACCCATCAGGTTCTACTGAATACATCGAAAATATTATATAATAACTTTCCCTTCCTCTATTTCATAAATCCCGTCATGCAAAATCTTCATTCGTTCTTTTCATTTTAACATTTTTCAAAAGCTGGTTCACTTGATAAAGCTTTGTCTTCCTCATTCTACATCTTCCATGCGCCTCATGCAATTCTGACACTTGATAATTAAATAAATTAAATAATAACCTCAGGCTTTCCAAGTTGCTGCGACACAACAGCGGCAGCAAGCATCAGGTCAGGAGCATTGGGGTCTCTGGTGATGGCCTCCAGAGCAGCAGACTCGGCCTCAGGCCAGCCTCCGCGGCCAGCGTGGGTAGCAGCTAGGGCCGCACCCAGAGCTGGACTAGGACCAAACTTATCTGACAGTTCTTCACAGATGTAGTACGCATCTTGCAATTTAGCACCACCCTAGAGAGAAAATGATAAATGAAGACCAGAGATCATAACTGATATTCGAGTGAATCAAGTATATTTTTGAGAATAAGCATGTTATCATAAGAACTGCTTTTTTTAGATGTTGACTATAATTTAATAATAATAATAAAAGGGCAATTTATAGAGCTGACTCTCCTCGAGGGTGTTTCAACTCGACCATGTGATGATCACATGGTGCGAGTCGTAGGCTAAGGGTTACCTACAATATATACGTGATGAGCTATAGTAACCTTTATAAGCCAGTATAGTCCCAACACGGCACCAGAAATGGAGATATTTCTTGCAGTTATACATGGACAATATATATCAGGGTCATTTAAGTTATTTTCTCTATTTTACAAAAAAAAAACAAAAATCAGAAATGTGATAGTATTTTTTTAATACAAGAAACTTTTTACAGTCAATATGAATAGTCAAATCGCAAAAACCTAACAAAATGTTCATTTGCGCTTATGTCGTAAAAACTTCCGTATTTGTTCATACAACCGCATACGATTTTGAACTTACAAACTCGAATTTTTCGCCCGTTTTTAATTTTTTCACTGAGATGAAATTAGTCAGCCATCGCTAAAAAAAATCAAAATCATTATAGATGGCTTGCCATGCAACTTTGAATGGATGTGTTTTTTAAAAATAGGATGTATTTTAATTTTCATTATCCATAAATAAAACAACATACAATATAGGCAATAATAGCTAAAAAAAACTTTTTGGGCATAGGGGTACTTCGCTACTTTTAGGTCAGCAGTGAAGTGGCAAAGTAAAGTGGTGTGGAAGGTTTATTTCCTTCTGATTGATTTATTTTTTATGGGGTGTTAAACAATCCTATGCACTGCAACCATTGTTCTAAGAGATAACATCAACATAACAATGGAAATTCGAATTGGATCAAAATTATGCAATTAAAAGATTATTTCACGTGTAGTTGTCTTTTCCTTGATTTCTGTGAATTTATGAGTGCTTTTTTGTAAATCAGTGAATAATCCTTTGAAAATGGAATGTTTCTAATTTAAATGCTCTTTCATGGTATAATGTGATGACAGAGGGATTTAATTTGTCTTCTATTTGAGCGTGATTTTTATTCTTATGACTGCTCTATGTACGTTACTTTATTTATTGTTTTGTTTTGTGAAACCTACCTGCCTTAGGACAGGCATCTATATATATTTCATTGTAAAAATTAAAAAGCCAAATTAGTTTAAAAAATCTATTGTGGTCCCAAGTAATTACCAATTACGATCTTTGCACCAATAGATTGAGAATACCATATGTTTTTCTAAGGCTGTAATCAGCCACAGTGTCTTCATCACTGTATAGTTAGCCAATGAACATTGAAGGACAAAAGTCCAACATTTGTGACTAGTGTAGTGTGTTTGATATTATCAGATTCATTTTTGAAAATCTCATCTACTATTTCATTATCTTTAATGCCCTTGTATTTTAGCACCCAGATCAGTTGGATTTTGTTCCTTTGTACCAGTTTTTGTAAGTACCAGGCGGCTCTAGAGCGTTTCGTGAATTATGAGAAGAACCGATCAATCGACTATTACAAAACTCAAGGTTGAGACATGTCTCTATGTGATGTACACAAGAAGGATCTTACAACACTTTGGGCACATAGCGCGAGGGGAGGATGACAGCCTTGTGAAGTCAATTATGACAGGAAGTGTGAATGGCAAAAGGAACAGACGTCGAGTACCCATCTAATGGAGTGACCAGGTGAAATAAGCAGCAGAGTACTACATCGGACAAGTGACTGCTTGCCCAATGTAGTGATCACGGTGATCATGAACCTCAGAATTGTGGGAATGACCGAAAAGAAGTGTCAGTTTAACCGGTTCACTGCCACGAGCGCGTTGACGCGCTCTCCGATTCAGTGCTCACCAGGCCGGCCATACAAAATGAACGCGTAAACGCACTCTCCTTTGAGCTTGTCGCAAGCCAATATCAAATCCAATTGTAATAATTTATAAATTATAACACATAGGGACATCTATTGGGATGGTCAAGAAATACTTAAATATTACAATTTACCGATATTATCAAAGTTACAGTCATATTTTTAAAAGCTTTCACTGACAGTCAATACGTGTCTCTGATACAGGGTTACCGACTACAGTTTTTTTGCGTCGTAATTGCGATGATTTATAATGGCTTCGTTTGTAGTTTTGTTCAATGGTTGATTTTTAACTTTATTTCGTTATTTTTTCAAAGTATTTATTTACAAAGTGTGTTTTCATGTATTCTTTGGTTATTGGCGGTAATTTTGCGGCATAATACGACGTTTATATAGACTTTTTACGGTTTTATTTTATAGTTTATTTACCTTTTGTGCTTTATTATGCATCATACAGATAATTTGTTGATTTTAGTGTACAAAGTATATTATATTCCACTATATTTATAAGTAAACGTGTTTTCTGTGTCAAGTTGTGACAACCCTGACATTTTGTGAATATTTAAACTGTCTTTTTCTGAGTAAACGGCAGCTCAAACGCCCCACGGTGTATATATTTAGTAAGTTTTCATAATATCCTTTTATCTGTATACAAAAAATATAATTTTTTTAGGTTTTATTTTTGTTAAAAAAATCCCGGCCTGCTGGGTACGGCCATACTAACAACTTCCGGCACTTAAAGGATTAAAGAGTGATTTACAGTAGTCCCACACTTGACTGTTTCTACTTGGTAGCTGCCTCATATAATTTTTTTGTTCAGTTTTCGAATGACAGGTATCTAGAAACAGAGTGCTATATATACTTGAGTTGTTTTTTTATAGTAATTCCATGTTCAATTCTTAAGATTCTGGATTAGTTTCACTTTAAAAAAAACATTGAATATGCTGTTCTATAAAATAGAAACTGCCTTACACGGAAGATAGAAGCAGATACACAGAATTACCCAATTTAATGACCCCAGCCACCACCTTCCTGTCATTATACTCAACAAATTTTTTAATCTTTCAATAATAGTGGTTTTGATTGCCAAGTTAGAGTGCCCTTGATTAGAGTTTGCTCTCTAAATGGCACTATATAAAATGTTCTTTAATTATTTTTATTACATAAGTTAGTTTAACACTCTTGACGTAAAGCTATTACAAAGAAGCTTTATAAATCATTCTCATGATAATTATAAAATGCAATCATACCTGCACTAGATGAAGCCATGCTTGAGCTAGCTGTGTGAGAGTGGCATCATCATCCTTGTCTTGCATCATCTTCAAGTGTCTGCGAGCCAAATCAGGTCTGTTCAGGGCCAATAGAGCTTGCAGACCATAAGCCAAGGCTTCCAGAGATTCAGCACCATGTAATACTCTGCAATATAACATTTATACAAAGTAAAAAATTCATGAAGAAAAACGGAAACTTTTTTAAAATAGTGTGTTTTATAAGTAAAGTACTTCCTTTTCTAACATCATTTGTTTCTTAGACACTATGAGATAAAATATATGGAAAAAATATCATATTTACCAGGTGTGTAAATATGAAACCGGAATTTGCTCATAGATGGCTCTGGTTGTCAATGTAGTGACTGTCAAACCGCGTCATTGGCGCCTTTTTCTTGTGTTTACATTTGTCAAAGACTTTTAACTCACATCAATACAAGTTTAATGCAACTACATATGTTTTCATAGCGTTGAACATTCCTGTTTTTGTGCCTGAAAACAACGATTTGCGGACAGCATTGATTTTCTGTTACCATTTGAAGAAAACTGCTGCAGAATTGCATCGAATGCTTGTCGAAGCTTACGGTGAGCATGTTCTTCGTAAATCACAGTGCTTTGAGTGGTTTAAAAATTCAAAAGTGGCGATTTTGACGTGAGAAACGAAGAACGTGGAAGACCACCGAGAACGTTTGAAGACGCCGAATTTCAAGCATTGTTGGATGAGGACGATGCTCAAACGCAACAATTCGCGGATCAATTAAATGTGACACGAGAAGCCCTCTCCATACGTTTGAAAGCCAAGGGAAAGATCCAGAAGGTGGGAAAATGGGTTCCACATGAACTGAATGAAAGACAGCAGGTAAACTGAAAAACCACTTGCGAAATGCTGCTCGCCAGGTACAAAAGAAAATCATTTCTCCATAGAATTGTGACTGGCGATGAAAAATGGATATATTTCGGGAATCCTAAGCGTAAAAGATCATGGGTAACTCCGAGCAAACCAGCGACATCGACTGCAAGGCCAAATCGCTATGGACGAAAGACAATGCTGTGTGTTTGGTGGGATCAGAAGGGTGTTATCTATTATGAGCTGCTAAAACCTGGCGAAACCGTTAATACTGAACGCTACCGACAACAAATGATGGATTTGAACCAAGCATTGCGTGAATAACGACCAGAATATCAAAAGAGGCAACACAAAGTGATTTTGCTTCATGATAATGCACCATCGCACACAGCAAAACTGGTCAAGGAAACGATTGAGGTGTTTAGTTAGCAAATACTTTCGCATGCAGCTTACTCACCAAACTTGGCTCCATCCGATTACTACCTATTTGCATCGATGGGACACGCACTTGCTGAACAGCGCTTCACTTCTTACGAAAATGGCTCGATGATTGGTTTGCAATTTGTGGATGCCACGTCAAAAAAAAGAGCAACAGTTTTTTTGACGTGGCATCCACAAATTGCCAGAGAGATGGAAAAAATGTGTAACTAGTGATGGGCAATACTTTGAATAAAATATTTTTTACCATTTTCATACAATAAATATGTATTTTCTATAAAAAAATCCGGTTTCATATTTACAGACCTGATATATAACTAACATCACACCAAATTCCTTTTAAAATAGGCAGAGAGGACAGATCTCCACACCTTTCTATCTATGTATAAATACTTTGTCTCATCGATATACTAGGCATATCCAGAAAGTAAGTGTACTGAGGCTCTCACGACCGGATGGATTTTATTTTCGACATGTTGGCTACACTTCCGTGTAGCCTGACCCTTCCCCTCCGCAACGAGACCGGTTCGAGGTCAGTACGTTGAGAAGTGTCGACGCGACAACACGTTTCGTGAAAAATGGCAATCCAATCTCCCGCCAAGTGCGAAATAAATAATGCCGGGCAAGAGTTTTTGAGGCGCTGCAAACTCCATGGAGATGAATTTCTCCGCTCCATCGTTACTGGAGATGAAACTTGGGTTGCACACTACACGCCTGAAACCAAAAGGCAGTCTCAACAGTGGCGTCACACCTCTTCACCGTCCGCCAAAAAGTTCAAAACCACAATTTCAGCCAAGAAAATCATGGCATCCCTGTTTTGGGACTGTCAAGGCATAATTTTAATTGAATATACGCCTCAAGGGGAGACCATCAACTCTGCAAGATACTGTGAGACCCTAAAAAAATTTCGGAGGGCGATTCAGAACAAGAGGAGAGGCATGCTGACAAAGGGAGTTTGCCTGCTGCACGACAATGCCAGACCACACACGGCCAACGCCACGAAGGAACTGCTCGCCTCGTTTAAATGGGATGTCCTGAACCATCCCGCACATTCCCCTGACCTAGCACCTTCAGATTACTATCTCTTTACCTCCCTGAAGCTGCACATGGGTGGAAAAAGGTTTTCAACCGACGAGGAGGTAAAGGAGGAGGTGGAGAAGTGGACGGAGGGGTTGGCGGGAAACTACTTCGAGGAAGGCATCAAAAAGTTGATACCCCGCTTCACCACCTGCATTGAGAGGAATGGCGACTATGTCGAAAAATAGCTTACATATGTACTACGGTAACCACGTAATTTTTTTGTTTAAATAAAAAAAATTGTAACCTAAAAAAATTCAGTACACTTACTTTCTGGATATGCCTCGTGCATATATCTCGTCATATATGCTCCTCTATTTCTCATACTTCTCACCTTCCACTCAGTTAAAACCTCTCCAGCCATCTTCCTATATTTCCCTGATCTACCTTTCCTCACTATTTATACATTTCAGATATATGTATTTTTGAAATAAAATTCACGCATTCACTTAGCGACACATTTAAAAAAGAGCTATTTTATTTTTTTATATTAGTTTTGGCTTTACTAACTCAATTTCTCACTGTGACCAACCAAACCATCTCAAGATTCCTTTCTTCATTATACTGAAAATATTAGTTAATTATGACAATTTATCTTATATTTGATCATTCCTTATTCTATCATACATTGTAATACTAGATAATTTGCTCTTATCAGTCTGTTTCAATATCCAGGCTTCACTTTGATACTTTTAGGCGAACACTAGCACAGTGCACAATAAGTTTTGAAGATTTTGTAATTGATTTACTGATTTGCAAAAATAAAAGCACAATTTAACAATTACCTAAGAGCAGCTTCCAAGTTATCTTCATGAAAGTAAATTGTAGCAGCGGTGATTAAGAATATATCATTAGAAAGATCTGCACCTTTCGTTACCTGAAATAAGACAAAAATGTGATTCACTAAATAACTGCACATAATCTTGAATAAAATCCAAACTAAATAGACTAATCAAAACCAAAGACTAGACCAGGGTTGCCCAAGCTTTTTTGAGCCAATATCCTCTTGGAGAAATTTAGGATGAGTCAAAGCCCCCCTAGTATAATATTAAAAAAAATTGTTTGGTTTCTTTATTTGGTAATAATAAAAAATAAAAAATAATAATAAAAAAATAATATATTGGTTATTTTATATTTTTATAGAGATGATTTATTTAATGCTTTTTAGTATTGTAAAAACCCTGGTGCCTCTTGAATAATTTAAATGTTAAACCATGTTTCAATACTTTATGCAGATAACTAATTTCCACTATTCTGTAATTGATTTCTTCTTTTTCTTTTAAGAAAATAATGTGGACGATCTCGCTAAGTTCTATACTTTGGCAATTCTAGGATGGGTCCTTTGACAGTTGACAAATTTGCCCCAATACAACCTTGTAACAACGTTCAGTAATTTTAATTGTTTTATCAACTTTAATATAAGCCTCGATTCTAATAAATAGCAAGTTATTTAGGTCAATACATTACATAAAACTAACAATAATGACAAATTAATACATCTTGTCACAAATTAGCAAAAATGTGGTAGTTTGTTAAAATCAAATAATATTTGGTGACGTTTGTCAAAAGTCACTACGTTAGTCTGCATTGGCTAGGGATGGGGAATTCGATAATTGGATTTTGGATTTTTTTATACCTAAAATGAAATGTTCGTAATTAGTATTCATTCATTGTGGATCTTGGCCTATTTAAAGATATATACAAATCATACAATACATTAGAAAGTCAGTATAATGAAAATTAGGAATTAAAACGTCAGTTTAGAGAAAAACTATTTTTCGATTTATAAACTATTCGATTTGTAAAAAAAAAAAAAAAAAGGAGGTTACCCCATCCCTTTGAGACATGACGTTTAAAACGCCACACAACCCATCCTAGATTTTCTGAACTATAGTATCTATTTCTTATCCTTCTCAACCATTCCTGTTAATGAAAAAATGAATACAAAAAGTTAAGAAAATAAATTTAAAACTTACTTTCTCATCAATAGAAGCCACTATGGACTGTCCTTGTGAGGGATTGGCTAAATACTGAGCCAACATTTTCAAAGGTTGCAGTCTTGGATTTGAGGAGTTGTTAATTTCATTTTGCACAAGCTTGTAATTCTTCTGAGCAATAAATGCTCTGTAGAGGAAGGCATCTCGTTCCAATACCACATCTGGATCATTGCACTGGAAATAAAAAAGCTCTGAGTTTATGATTCAGTTCTGGATAATATATCTAAAGGCTGGATATCTGTCCTATGATCTAAGGTAGCTAACTATACCAGTGTGAATAATCTGGTGGACAGTTTTGCTTTTAGTTGATAGCAGTAGCAACCGGTTCGTGCGAACTGACTGAAGGACATGACCGGTCAAGTATGCATTATATCTAAGCAATGAACATAATACAGGAGGGATGAAAATATTTTCAAGGCGCGTCAATTCTATCTAAATAATTTTTGAATGAAGTATATTTTAAACATAATCCCGCTTACTAATATCAAATCAGGTGAAAATATGAGATTTGCCTTTTTATTGTGACACATAGAAATTGTGTGGATACTTAAAATATAATAAACCTAAGCGAAGAGAAATAGACCCGCTTTCAATAAAACATCTAAATATAATATCTCAATAACAAAGCACTCTCAGCAGGGTGAGTTGCCTAAACCAAAAGAAATATCAAGAGATAGAATACAAAACATTTCTGATTCGTTAACATAACCTCTTCGCAGGTGTAAAAATGTCAATAGAATGAAAAGAAATGTTTACAAACCTTCAACTTCTGGGCTTCATTTATGCATTGTTGATAATTTCCAATGTAAAATGAATTTTTAATATCAAATAACAAATCCGCATCTTGCTGCTGACGTGCCATTTTGCAATTTTGTGTAGTAGGAAACGTCAAATCTGTCGAAGTTTTTTTTCCCAAATAATGTGCAATGCATTTTTTAAAAGACGACAAACTTAAAAATTTTCTGGAATATATAATAATATTGAAAGTTTATAATTTTTTAGACAAATGAAAAAATGAAAGACAAGCCTAAAGTAAAATGAGAACGATTTATTATGTACAAAAACATTTTTTACAGTAATGTCACCTTTTGTATTAAAATGTGAAAAGATAATTAAAATTGACAAAATGATGTAAAAATATTCTAAAACGAATGATATATACTAGAGTTATTAAATTTAAAACGATGCCGTGAAGTTGAGTTTTATGGAGCATGTGTGGAAATGAGAATATGTTGAAGAGAATAACCAACAAAATACTGACTTCATAGATCTACACTTCTTACAGGAATATAATGAATAGTAAATAAAGAATACAAAAAGCGTTAAGTAAATACATTTTTGGATTAATTTCAATCTAGCGACTGGGTTAATTCAATTAATTTTTAAGAAAAGTGTCAAAAGCCAGAAAAAATTAAGAAGGTGATAGAGAATGTATTTTGATTAAGATATAAATTGAAATAGAAAAGTCTGAGTTTTTGTCATCTATCTACGTCTATGCGGAAATTATGAATGTGATATACATGTTCAATTGATATGTACGTAGGAAAAAAATTCTACTATATTTCATGCGAAGTATGTATAAAAGAAAAACATTCTGAATAGACATCTGTGATTGTTTTATTAAGTTTTGCAACATACTCTCATATAATTTAATAGTGTTGGTCGTTAGATGGCATACATTAACTAATTATGTAATGTAAAAATATTTTTTTGTAAATTGAATGATACCTACAATAAATACAACCCATAAAAGTATTTATTACTTTAAATTATTATTGAAATATTATATAGGATTATCCAAGTAATCATATATAAAAAGTTGAACCGAGTGAAATAACTATTTAGCTTGAAATATTCAGTTTAAAATAACTGCTAGAAGGATTGGATATGTATAAAATTATGTCAAAACAGTTGAAATGTGGGTTGGATCTTTTTTGCAAGTATATGTCCGTAAAACATATGAACATGTAATTATTATTCCATAGAATTTGCATATACACAACTGGGGATTTCAACATGGAAAACTAAAAAACACGATCAAATTAATATATTTGTAAATTTTAAATAAAAACGAAAAAAATCCTAATTCTTTTAATTGGTTGTTGAGTATAACCAGATGTATATATGGACATAAATATACAAAACACACCCAGCCCACATTTTAATTGAGATAATGAAGAAAATATCTCGTCGTTTTGTATTGAGCAAAAAACCTAAAGACGTAATATAACTACAAAAATACCCATTTAACGGGCTAGATATTTTTGTACATACAGGATTGTTCTATAGTTTTTCGATATTTAAAATAATTTTTTTTAAATGTGTTTTGTGGACTATAATATCCTTCTTGCAAAAATACTATATACATCAAATTTATGATCTTTCAATGAAATGTTTGTCCTTGAACTGGCAAGCCATGATATATTGAGGGCAACAAAGCTTACCGAGTCCGTATTATCATGATTTATTTTGATATGTCATTAATGTGAGCTACACTGTTACATACACACCAATACACCGTTTCCCTGTCAGGATAGGCAAAGGACAGAGCGCTAGACTTACATTTCCACAGTACATTTGTTTTGCTAATCACTTCATTCTGTATCCTGTCATACATCGTGACCCAGTGTATTCTTCCCAGTGCACGCATTTCTACAACATTTATTCTTATTATAGGCTCTTTTCACTATTTTGTCACTTCCATGTTTCACTCCCAATCATCAAAAGTGGCACTAAAATACTTTAGTGGGCTATAATCTTATCATGTCAACATAGCGATACGAAAAAAACGCACTGAGGTCTAAGGGCTTCTCATTTTTTACTTTTAGAGTAATTACGCTGTCAAAACTAATTATTTTCGTTTTCAAAGGTATGTTAGTTTTTCTAGGGTTGCAATCGAACACGTTTTATATTACGTACTTATTCGATCGTACGCTATAAAACGACGAGAGATCATCGGAATGTGTTGCTTCTAACCCATATTAAATTCATTTCGATTTTTTAATTTTTTTCTTCATAATCATCAATTATTTAACGGTAATATTTAACAATCGATTTCTATCTCGGATTTATGTCAATCTCGACCTCCTTAAATATCTCAGATCAAGTACCAATCACTCTGTATATGCCAAAAAATGTTCAACCCAAATATTTTTATTGGTTTAGTACAAATATCGAATAAGCATACTTCAATCCCATGTGTGCAAAAATGTCAAATCAATTAAATAGGCATTTCATTTTTTAAATTTATTTATTCTGTTTTTTACATTGAAATATACAAAGCACTTACCTGCCTAACTAGGCATATGCCTATCCTAAGACAGGAAGGTTTTACAAAACAAAATTAATATTTTAAAAAACATACATATATGCAGCAGTCATAAGTATAAAAATTTCCAACCATAATCACATTACATAAAAAAAGAGCATTTCAATTAGAAACATTAATTTTACAACAGATCATTCAATGATTTGTAGACACAAAATACCACTCATTAATCCACAAAAATCAAGAAGAAGGGAACTGCACATGAAATACTTATCCATTGCATTATTTTCATATAATTTGAATTTTCATCTTGTGTTGGTATCTTTTTTATTTGCCGTGTATTTTAAATATATAAAATATAAGTTTTATATTTACCGTAAAGTTTAAACCAAGTTAATGAGAATACACCGCAGTAACAAACTGCCACTAAATAATGTGAATCATGGTCGGTCTAGAAGTGGTTATTGACTTTATTACCAATAATGAAGGATCCGAGACTGAAATGAAAAGAACTGGAAAGGCAAAAAAATGCGATGTCAAAGCTGTAAAATACATGGAAGAGCGGAACTATCACCATCACGACGAAAATGTACCTAGTTATCTCTCGTCTTCGTAATATTCACGTATGGCGCAGAGTTGAACTCTGAGAGCAAGCGAAAGACGTAGAATAGATGCATTTGAAATGTGGTGCTGGAGAAGGATATTACGACTTCTATGGACAGCAAGGCGAACTAACGCCTACATTTTCGAAGAACTGAGAATCACAGACATATTATCGACAATATGTCTTCAGTGAGTCCTTCGATTCTTGAATCACATTGCTCGTGGCCAAGGAGACAGTTTAGAGAGTTGTGTGGTTACGGGAGGCGTGGTAGGACGATTCACAAGAGGAAGAATCCCAATGCGTTGGACTGACGAAGTGAGAGACGCAACAAGACTACCCTTGGAGCCGCGGAGTGCATAGATGGATGGAGAGGAGTCGTCAGAGGCTATCATGGGAGTCACGATGCTCAGTCATGAGCTACACGACAGGATGATGATATTTTAATATATCTTATGGCATTAGGTAATGCATTAAATAACTTAGAAGCAAAGTACACTAAACTTGTCTGTCCGAAGGCCGTTCGTATATATGGTATTATTCTTTATTTTAAATTTCTTCAACTTGTTTTATAAATGCTTGTTTCAATGTTACAATCTTTTCTAAATGCACACAGAAGAATATTTTTGGAGTATGAATATTGATATAACATCACTGCAGCCTGACGTAAGACCAAATCAATGTCCTTTACATCACTTTCAACCATACTTCTTAAGAAAAGGTTTCATAGAAAATGACGTTATGTTTCCTCAATAATCTCTGAACAGGTTGGCTCATTTATGCATATTAACATTCAATAGAATAGGTGTAAAAATTTTAAAATAATTTAAAATAATCCAAGTCAACAATATCTTTATTCATTTTTTTTTTCAACACTGATTTTAACCGGACTGATGATGGCCAAACGGGAATACCCGCAACCCCCGGCTGGGAGACAGGCGATTTATCAACGGAAATCGTTTACAGTACACGGAAGACGTGTCGCCGAGTTTTTATTATTTTAAGTAATTTTTACTGACTCCTTAGTTATTAAGAGCTTTACCATAAGTTCCGTGAACTGTTATTCCTTTCGAGGTACACGCATCCCTCGATTTACGCGGTTGGTAAATTCCAAGAAAATTCGAAAAATCGATTTCGCGAAAAATGAGGGGAAAAAATTATACAAAATTAAAATATACATACATAAATCAATGCTTAAATATATTATGGAGGAATACCTAAAATCTTAACCTTGTATTTATTATATTTATAGAGATATTGATGGTTATTAGAAGCAACGTGTAGAAGATACCCAACACAGGGAAGGAAAGGTTAATGAAGCCTAAAGAAAAAAGTGAGAAATTGATAAGGTTTACTTGTCTGTGAGGGTTTAAATAATTATTATTCTAACCAAATTTATAGGAACCCAATGTTAACTATTTCTCAAAAAAATACATAAAAGACAAACAAATACTCCGCGAAATTTTTTATGGTGTGTTTTTTTTGTAGCTAAGGTTTTATATGAATATTTTTTTATTTTTCACATACTTCGCGGACTGTAAATAGATGTTAAATAGTTGGAATCTGACTTCAAATCAACCTGAAGATCTATCAGTAGCTTTCCTTACAGTAATATTTATACAGTCGGGGTAGGCAGCAAGGACAGAGTACCAAACGTTTCATCTCGCGACACATCCTTAATCTCCTCCACGTCCATCCAATTAAAAGATACATTCCAGAAAATCGAAATCTACTAAAACTAAACTGCAGAACTCATATACAGGTATTCGTCGACTTACGACCGCACTCGGTTCCGATAAACAGGTCGTAAGTTGATCTGGTTGTAAGTCAGCTTATGCAATAATTTCCGTAAGTATATATTTTCTATGTTCTTTTTATAATCAGTGTATCACCACTGTCATTTATCGGGTTTCTCTATGGTTTCTTTTTTATTATTATTCGAGTTTGTCTTTGTTTTCTTTATCATATCATATCAGCATGCAGCTGACATTCGAATATCTTGACGTATTGCTTTGATTTTTATTTTTAGATTTGTTAGGATTAAGTAAAAAATAATGCTTCAGTAAAATTGGTTAAATATTATATTAATAAAACATATGAAAATACAAAATACAGGTGTTTGTTATACATATAAACTTTTTATTGGCCGCATGTTTATTTTTTGCATAAACATGGTGAGCTTTGTTTGGATTGTTTGTTTCTTCTTCTCCTCGTATATTTCACGATATGGGCGAACCACGTCGTGTGCCATCCATTCAATCCTTGCAAATCGTTCGATATTTGGGTCCATTTCTTCAAAATGTGGAAGAAGTTTATTCAGAAGATGTAAACCTTCGGATAGTCCCTTAACGGTGAATTTTCTTTTTGACTCCTCCTCCTCCTGTTCTTTTTCTGATTCTCTTCTTTCTTCTTCCGCTACTTTTCTTCTTCCAATTCGATAAGTTCTTCATTCGTAAGTTCTCCAGACTCATGATCTAATAATTCCTCGATGTCCTCTACCTCACACTCTAAAGACAGAAAAATTTGCTCCGGTAGATACCCTTCATCCGTTATTATTTTATCTCGGAAGGGCTTAAAAAATGCTTATAACAAGACAGCACATGCTTATTAGACGAAGCCGCAGCTAATACTGACCGCGACGCGCACATGCACATAGTAATACAATATGTAGCGTACATGGACTGCTAGCGCCCCGCTTAGCGCAGGCGGAAATCCTATCGCGGATTGTGGTCGTAAAGTCGAACAGTCGTAAGTCGCGTAGGTCTTAAGTCGACTACTTACTGTACCATAAATGTTAAATAAAGGTACCAAGAAAAAAAAACCGTAAAATGAATCTATTAACCTAATAAAAATCAAAGGGAGATATAATATAATATTCTTATTTCTTGGCAAAAAAAAAAAGAATATTTGGATGCACTAATGCTTTATTTTTAATGTGAGAATAAAATTAAGGGAAAAAATGTAGAAACTGATAATTATTGCACGTGTTTCTAGTTAGCTTCATTGTCGAACTGCTTTTCAGTGCAGAGGATGCTAATTGAAGCTATTACAGTCATCCAGATATATAGATATAATTTGCATTCAACATTGAAATAATGCGGAAATCGATTTTTCAAATAATTTTTCTTAACAGCTTTAAGTCGAAACCGCGTAAAAAGAAACCGCGCAAATCGAGGGAAAGGTGTATTTCGTTATCTTTTTTTGAACTATGTTTTTAAACTACCAGGATTAAAGTTTTCAATTTAAATTATTACCTGAGGTAGTCATATTTTTACCTGTTTTTTTTTTTTTTCAAGAAAATATTTTCCTGGTAGATGTATTTCCGCGTATTTCTTCCCTTCCCAGACTGCCACTAATATTGTGAGGGTCTCAAATACACCTTATCATATCTATATTTCTATAATACTTTAGCTTATTGTTGGCAGATATAACATTTTAGGGTGGTCCTGTTCTAAAAGGTGTCCCATTCTGTCTTTTGGACGATTCCTTACAAAACCCTGATTTTTTAACGAGGTAGGTGTTTAACACGTTCAGCACTGAAAACGGCTATAAGCGTTCATAAAAACCAGCTATTTCCAAAGAGGACAATATAGCCCCACTAGGGGGCAATTCTAATTTTAAGGGGGCGTTGAGAGGGGCAGAATTATTAAGGCCCCGTTATGACATTCAAGGGTGTCATTGTGTTGTTTATTAAATATTCCAGTAATAAAAAATCTCACGACCGTGTAGCTCACATTTAAAAATTGTCTATGGAAAATTAAAACTTAAGAATGTCTTATAGGTTTATAGTTATATTTATGGTATTTAATTTATAATATATGAAACGAAAAACTGGAAATAAAATCAATTGTTTTTATATAAATTACGACTCAGCCATGGCATTGTGTTTTTCGCAGATACCGTTTCTTTCGAGTTAAGGGAATCACATATATTGTAAAATCCACAATTAACACAATTAATAACATACAAACATAAAACCAAAGCGATGTTTCCCTGTCGGGGCTCGTAGAGAGGAGAAAGCGCCAGGAAACAATGTAAATGGGGCACTAAAACAGATATACTCGAACAGAATCCAAATCTGCTAAGATAGTTCACAAGAATATTCTAGTACCAACTTTGATGTATGTGAGTGAAACGGGGACATGAAAAAATACTGAAAGTAGCCGAATAAATTATTTAGAAATGCGTGAACTGAGAAGATTCATGAGGTGACAATGCATGAAATACGGAATAAAGTGATTTGGGATGAATGTAAACTTAAGTTAAGTAAGAGGTGATGTATTAAGTAAGATGAAGAAGAGCACTGTGAGATAATTTGGGCATGTAGAACGAATATAATATAATTTTCATTATCATCCTGTCGTGTAGCTGGCTGAGCATCGTGACTCCCATGATAGCCTCTGACGACTCCTCTCCATCCTTCCCTGCACTCCGCGGTTCGAAGGGCAAATGTTAAGGGTAGTCATGTTGCGTCTCTCACTTCGTCAGTCCTTTTCCTCTTGTGCGTCGTCATTCCATGTTTCCAGTAACCACAAACCTCTCCAAACTGTCTCATTGGCCACGAGTAATGTGCCCAAAGAATCCGAGGACTCATTACAGGCATATTGTCGACAATCTGTCAGTAATTCTGAGTTCTTCGAGAATGGAGGCGTTAGTTCGCCTTGTTGTCTATAGAATTCGTAACCTTCTCCAGCACTACATTACAAATGCATATATTTTGCGTTTCTCGCTTGTTGTCAGAGTCCAAGTAACCGCACCATACATAACATAAATATGTGAATTTTCGTCGAGATGGTATCGAAACAAATGAACCAATTTTTTTGTATTTTGGACGCGTTTTTTAAACTTCTCCAATTTTAAACTTCTCCAATTTTACCTCCTAGTAATTAACAATTTTATACTGGGGGACTTTTCCTTACCCTAAGACGCTCCAAGGTTAGTCCAAAAAGGTTGGGAAATCCTGATATCATCTTTTAGTGGGTACTTAAAACGCTCATGGCCTTCTATTTCGAATTTCTTTGGATGGATTAAAAAACAAGGGCACCCAGATTAGTCTAACAGTACTGATAGGGTTTATAAGGAGTACTCGTACATAACAATTATTTTTACCGACTCGCATTTTTTTTTTATAATTTTTAAATATTGGGACATTTTTTAGCACTACCGTTATTTAAGAAATTGTTCAGCAGTCGATGTGTTAAATGTATCTAACACGGCAATAAAATATAATTTGTTGTAATTTATTTTTATCAAACACTGTTTATTCCACTTTTTTATAACGGTATAACCCTACCGGTTTCAAGGCTTTCACCTCATCTTCAGGGGAGCACAAACAAGACTAAATTGTGTTCGAACTGGTACCGATATACACGCTTCAATGGTTGGGGGCTGAGGGGTGAGGGAGTCATGGGACGATTTCGGCCAAGAGCGGAGAGATTTTTGGGATATAACTGTTTACCAGATGTTCGGATCGATGTAATGACTTAGAAATTTCTAGGGCTTCTAATCTGTCCAATTTATTTCCGTTACTACTGATATGTAAGAATTTGGCATCATAGATAGAAAAAGTATGGTTTTCACGGTGACAATGATTAGCCATTTCAGAATAAATTAGAGGATTTGTTAAGGCGGATTTGTGTTCACGAAATCTCTTTTCAAAAGATCTTCCTGTCTTTCCTATATGGAAATTATCACAGTCAGCACAACCAGGGTGGACTTACTCGTATGCATCAAACAACATTATTTTAACTTCAACAATAAAGTATATAAACAAACAAATGGTTTAGCTATTGCTATTGGCTCACCGTTGTCTCCACTCCTCAGTGAAATATTTATGAACTATTTTGAAAAATGTATTTTTAGGAGTAAGTTTAAGTTAACTAAATATGTTTTGTGCTGGTTTAGGTATGCAGATGAGATTCTTTGTGTTTAGACGGGTACCGATAGACAATTACACCAATTTCTTAAATATTTAAATTTTATAAAGAGTTTTATAAAATTTACACTAGAAACAGAACAGGACGGAAAATTTAATTTCTTGGACCTAGCATTATCTCGGAAAAATGGCACATTTGACTTTGATATACGAGGCGTATCCAGAAAGTAAGTGTACTGAGGCTCTCACGACCGGATGGATTTTATTTTCGACATGTTGGCTACATTTCCGTGTAGTCTGACCCTTCCCCTCCGCAACGAAACCGGTTCGAGGTCAGTACGTTGAGAAGTGTCGACGCGACAACACGTTTTGTGAAAAATGTCAACCCAATCTCCCGCCAAGTGCAAAATTTTGTAAAAAGGCAAGAGTTTTTGAGGCGCTGCAAACTACATGGAGATGAATTTCTCCGCTCCATCGTTACTGGAGATGAAACTTGGGTTGCATACTACACGTCTGAAACCAAAAGGCAGTCTCAACAGTGGCGTCACACCTCTTCACCCTCCGCCAAAAAGTTCAAAACCACAATTTCAGCCAAGAAAATCATGGCATCCGTGTTTTGGGACTGTCAAGGCATAATTTTAATTGAATATATGCCTCAAGGGGAGACCATCAACTCTGCAAGATACTGTGAGACCCTAAAAAAATGCGGAGGGCGATTCAGAACAAGAGGAGAGGCATGCTGACAAAGGGAGTCTGCCTGCTGCATGACAATGCCAGACCACACACGGCCAACGAAGGAACTGCTCGCCTCGTTTAAATGGGATGTCCTGAACCATCCCGCGCATTCCCCTGACCTAGCACCTTCAGATTACTATCTCTTTACCTTCCTGAAGCTGTACATGGGTGGAAAAAGGTTTTCAACCGACGAGGAGCTAAAGAAGGAGGTGGAGAAGTGGACGGAGGGGTTGGCGGGAAACTACTTCGAGGAAGGCATCAAAAAGTTGATACCCCGCTTTACCACCTGCATTGAGAGGAATGGCGACTATGTCGAAAAATAGCTTACATATGTACTACGGTAACCACGTAATTTTTTTGTTTAAATAAAAAAAATTGTAACCTACAAAAATTCAGTACACTTAGTTTCTGGATATGCCTCGTATATAGGAAAAATATTTATTCAGACACTATAATTCCAGCAACTTCCAACCATCCTAATAACCATAAATTCGCCGCCTTTAATTGTATGCTTCATAGATTGCTCAGTGTCCCATTAACCGACGACAATTTTAAAAAGGAATTAATAACCATAAAAAAAATAGCTGCAAATAATGGCTATCCTGGAAGCCTCCTTGATTCACTTTTAAAAAACAAAACAAAAAAGAAACTTATAAAAGATTATATGTTTAACGACACCTATAAGCATACCTATAAATGGAGTAAAGTCCTATTTATAAAAAAACATATCATACGAAATAACCAAAAATATTCCAAGTCACATAAATAGTCACATTTAATCTCCGGAAACTCTTATTTAATGGGAAAGACAAAAATGGAATACTTAGCAACAGTGGTGTGTATAAACTTTTATGTGCTGACTGTGATAATTTCTATATAGGAAAGACAGGAAGATCATTTGAAAAGAGATTTCGTGAACACAAATCCTCTAATTTATTCTGAAATGGCTAGTCATTGTCACCGTGAAAACCATACTTTTTCTATCGATGATGCCAAATTCTTACATATCAGTAGTAACGGAAATAAATTGGACAGATTAGAGGCCCTAGAAATTTCCAAGTCAGTACATCGATCCGAACATCTTGTAAACAGATATATCCCAAAAATCTCTCCGCTCTTGGCCGAAATCGTCCTATGCCTCCCTCACCCCTCAGCCCCAACCATTGAAGCGTGTATATCGGTACCAGTTTGAACATAATTTAGTCTTGTTTGTGCTACCCTGAAGATGAGATGAAAGCCTTGAAACCGGTAGGGTTATACCGTTACAAAAAAGTGGAATAAACAGTGTTTGATAAAAATAAATTACAATGTCTTTAAACCTCCACAACGTTAATGCCTTAACTATAAACAACAAATATAATTTGGTAATAATAATAAAAAGACAATTTATATAACCCCGTTTAGAGAGCCATCTCTCTTCAAGGGCGCTCTAACTCTGGATTCTAAACACGGAAATTGTGTGCTATGCAGCCCGATGCTGGACACATAGAAGTTCCCACTCAGATGCCACGAGGATGCTGATTGGCGGTCATTGGTGGGCGCTGTTAGCTATCGCTAAGGTATTAACAAGGACCTATTGGACATGCTCGGCGGAAGCACTCTCGGTCTTAACGGGGCTCGCTCCGTTGGATCTGGAGATCCAGCGACGCGCCGCGATTATACAATACTTTTTGGTAAGGCTCAGCTCGCGAGTATAGGTGACGTCTGCCTTCACCCATTGCCAGGGATGACCCCTCACACGATTTTTAAAGCCTGCCTAGAGGCCCAGTTGTCGACATGGCAACATCGATGGTCGTCAGACATTTAAATTCCTTCCTTGCATTAGAGCGCACCTCGGCTCCCTGTGGGTGCACCCAACATATTGGACTACCCAGTTTCTCTCTGGCCATGGGAGCTTTAATGCCAAATTTTTTGGGTTCAATCTTGTCCCTTCGCTCTGTTACAATTTGAATAAATCCGCAGATTGCACCCATCTGGATCAATCCGAAGAGCGCATTCTGTGGAACTGTGACGAAAATCGAGTCCGAAGGGAATTCCACTCAGCCTTGCGTCGGTTCATCTTCGGACCGACTGGCTGCTCCGATCTAGTGGCGTCAAAGTAACATATAGTTTTGTTGTATTTTAATTTTCTGTAAACGAACTGGCAACTAGCTCGGCTGTTTGAACTCCAGGCCTTAAGCCACTTTATAAGAAGAAAAAAAATTGCATTGAAAGTAATTTTCCTTTTCTCGTGATGTCGTCCCTTAAGTCCGCCGTCACTGCTATTCTTTCCACAATCAGGTGTGTTGTCGCCACCGTAAAAGCACTCCGTTTTGGCAGTCCTTTCTTCGTCACTACGTGTCGTCGCGCTCATAACAAAATAAAGAAGACTTCAATCTTCTAGTGCAGATCGCGCTGGATGGGAGCTTATTTTGTCCCCCATAACAGCGTGGGTGGAGGTGGGATGGAATTGAACTGTGTCATTCTAGAGGAGAAGCAGAGTGCGGAGTTCGAAACGACGACTTCCAACACGGAAGTCCATTGCATTACCACGCAGCCATGCTCAACTAGAACCAACAAGAAGTGGTCTACACTCTTCAATTCGAATATCGTATGGTAAAATAAGCATGGGTACTATTTTTTTCGAGAACTCTCATTCAGTAACAAAAGCCATAAAAAAGTCACATTCATCCTAGTGGAAAATAAATGTAAGAAAGCCAAAAATATTGGCACTCTCGTATATTATTTTGGCATCCTAGCGGCCGGGGTTGCTCTTCTAATAGTGGGGGTGTATCTCGACTAAATGTTGTTATGAGATAAGCCTAGGCCTTTTGATAGTTTCTCTCTAAAATATATTTCTTTTCCCACATTGCCTTAACATATATGTGTGAATTCAGGTTATATACTCGTATTTACATACTATGTTAATAAAATTATTATTTATTTATTTTAATTTTATATGTTGGCCATCTCATAAGTCTAATTGCCTGTTCGTGTGATTGTCGCCTAGTTTATTTATCTGTTTTGTCAAAATGTCAACTCTAACTTTATTTCCCCTCTTTACGCTGTAAGTGAATCTGGGAGTTGTATACAGAGGCGGCCACTGGCTGAAAAATATGACGGTTCACAGTACGTAACTTGACAATTATAGGTACACGCTTTTTTTCCCTGGGCAGGCAATAAGGATGGTTATTAACTTAGGCTACTTCAGATATCATTTTCAAACATTCCACATCAATTTTCTTATTATCTAATGCATCGTTTGTTTCAGCTTCAGATAAAATATTAATACAAATTAAACCCACTTACTTATTTTTTGTAGAAAAGCTCAATTCTTCGTTCTTTTTTTATTTCCGAGTAATTCAATTAAAACAAAAAGGAAAAAAAACTATTTAGTTTAACCAGGAAGCTTTATTACGTAAATCAAAATTAAAAGAACGAAGAAAACTTTTATTTTTGGACTTACACTCCTGTTTAATTTCTAAATTTGATCTAGGCAATCCGCGAATTTTTATGTCAAGTTTTTGAAATGATAAATTATTATTTTTAATGTATTCTACATTATAATTATTAATTGCGCTCATGACTGAATATTTGTTAGTAACTGAATTGAGTGAATGCTTTATTTAGACTTTAGACAAAATGAATTATTATTTTTATAGGTTATGGACACACAGCCGTTACTTTCAACACATTTGTCAATGTTATCATAATATTCAGACAATATCGGTTTACTTCGTGAGTTACTCGGTAATTTACGAAATAAACCGAATCGCCATAGGAGGACGCCGCACAATTGTAAACGAAATATTGCTATATTAGTATGAATTCCTTAAAGAACTATCGCTGTCTCATGGTTTACTATACATCTCTGTCTGCCCTATGTGAATTTGCGTTTCCGTCCGGTGCGTAATCGAGATCGCTCCGTTAGTATTGGCAAACTTGGCCGGTCAATTTGAAAGGAATATTTTTTTAAATTTTACTTAAATTTTTTTTGAATTTTCACTTAAATAAAAATACTCGTACTATTTGTCCGTATTCTTATACTATACATGTTTAATATCTAACATATTATTAGATATTAGTCTAACAAATATTTAACATTTTGGTAGTCATGTTTGCGAATATATAATTTAATTATTGCGAATTATTTCTCCGGTTTAGCGCACCAACGCACCTCGAGAGCAGCCGCCGCTGATTGTATATATAGGTATCATACATGTATGCGTGAGTTTTTGACAATCTTTGTACATATTTATTAAATTTATAATTGTATCAACTGTTTATTTATAATTGTATCAATTGCTTATTTATATTTATAATTTCCTTACACAAGGGTGTGGGCTGAAAAATATTTAGTGTCCTCACGTTAGATAGGCTAGCCCTTTAATTAGTGGGGATGTATCTCCATTGGGAGGATGTATGATATAAGCCCAGACCTTATGATAGCTTCTATCTCAAATGTATATTATTTTCCATTGCCTTAACATATGGTATATGAATGGTTGAATTAAAATAGGCACTAAGTACCAAAAAAAAAAACTAAGTATGCAGTTTCGTTCTATATGTCATATATAATGAAACTGCATACTTAGTTTTTTTTGTTTTTTTTGTTGGTACTTAGTGCCTATTTTAATTCAACCATTCATATGTGTAATTGAGGTGCATGGCCGCGCGGTAACGCACTGGACTTCCGTGCGGAAGGTCGTCGGTTCGAACCCCGCACTGTGCTACTCTTCTCGAACGACACAGGCACTTTTTCCGCCTAGTGTTCGAGGCTATGAGGATACCTATGACTTCGATCATATCTATTCTTTAAAAAATAAGACTGGATATATTATATATTTACATTCCATGCTGATATAAATAAACATATTATTATTATTGTTACTTAT
Source organism: Odontocerum albicorne (assembly GCA_949825065.1). Taxonomy (NCBI): domain Eukaryota; kingdom Metazoa; phylum Arthropoda; class Insecta; order Trichoptera; family Odontoceridae; genus Odontocerum; species Odontocerum albicorne. Next base: position 19,150,596 of record OX463853.1, read on the forward strand.
TAAAATTAGTTTAGGTTGCCAGTATTCTAGCAGCTCTAGAAGTTTATATTGAAATTAGTTTAGGTTGCTAGTATTCTAGCAGCTCTAGAAGTTTCTTTTTAATAATTTAATGTAAATTTGCAAAAAGGGCCTAACCCAAATTTTCCCTGTTCTGGAATAATTAATGAAATATCTAACCCCTTCGTATGCGCTGGTATGGAACAAAAATAAAATTAATTTAATTTATCCATGAAATACATATTTAACGGTCTTGATATGTTCGCTCATACATGATTGTCATGTGCCTTTTCAGTGTTTCAAATAAAAAAAAGTGTTGTGTGGGTTGGGTTATTTTTGCATATATACATTTAGTTATTGTCGTAACAGCAAGCAGTTGGTGACCATACGGTAGTATATAAATCGGCAACCTTTAGCACGCGAGCCGCATGCCGCACTTGAACTATTTGACTGTGGATCTTAATTAGGAATATACATAAATATATTATAGAAACATAAAATACCCATCGGTCAGATAATTGAATACTTATGTTCGTCCGTGTGTTTAGACCTTTAGAATTTTACGCGCGGATAAAATAATGTTCCTACGACATAACAGTGCCTAGCTCCTCAAAAAGCGTTCTGAGAAACTAAGAGAGTTTGGACTCAAAATGAGCTCTTATGAAAAATAAAAATTACATGTTGGAAATTAAAATTAAGTAAGCTTATAGTTATATTTAAATTAGATTAGTTCTTTATTTATACATTTGTATAAATTTCTATATAGCATTTGATAAATGTTTGTACTCGTATTATAGATTATTTTATTAAATAAATAATGAATATAAAAAAAAAAACAAATTAAAATACAGGTGTACACAGACAAATCACTGTCAAATCCACTACGATTGGCAACGACAAACATCAAGGCAACGACAAGCACAGAAACTTAGTTGACGAAAACCAACCACCGCAGAGCTCTCTTTAAAATTTAAGTTATTTTCAAATGTTTTCCAATTGAATGTATGTTGTATACATATTCAATAAAAACTTTCAAAAGCAACATGACTTTACTGCGAAATTTTATGAGCTAAAAGTAGAACTATTTATTTTATTTGTATTGTATGTTCCTAATATTCTAGGTGCGGCCCTTATTTTTTTTCAAGTTTTCCTTGAATTACCTAAAATCGGGCAGTCTTTTATATAAGGGAAAATGAGACATCCCTGAACACGGTTGAAAGAAAGATTCTGCGAAGGATTTGTGAACCATTGCAAGGCAGTAAATTCTAACGCATCCGATACAACCAGGAATTGTGTGACCTCTTCCAGGGCCAACTCATTTATTAACTGCGCTACGATTTCATAAGAGAGCTACGTGGTAAGAATGAATAATGTCTGACTGTCCAGGAGTATTTTGAGTTGGGAAGCCAAAATTCTATGGATGATGTTGTTACTGAGGATGCAAGAATAGTTGGAGCACTCAACCGAAGAAGTCTGACACAGGATAGAAGGGAATGGAAAATATTTTTGGAGGAGGCTAAGAAACCGACTATATCATATATGTTATTTGTGTGTTACATGAACCTTTACAAAACAACCTTTAAAAATTTCTCCCTCTTATCTTCTTGCAGTTTGTGACGGGGTATGATTCTGTGTTTTTATAGTAAATGGGTAATCGTTATCATCATCATCATCATCACGTCGTGTTCGTCGGTTAGGGTTGACCGATAGAATAGATATATATCTTCTTCATTCTATATTGACACACATATTTTGCCAGTCCATACACGCCCCTTTTTCAGAATTGTATTTATTTGATGTTGCCACGTTTTCCGAAAGCTTCTTAAATTTGTCGTACCTTCTGTACTAATCGTATAGATTATTTTTATAAATCACAATCCTGCTTTCTTCATCTTTATGACTATATTTTCTCCAATCCGCATTCTTTATTTTGTCGTACATTGTTTTTCGAACTAACCATTACTTCCTTGGTCTTCGTCTACTTTGCCTTCCACTTACATTTAATAATAATAATGAAATGTCCATTTATATAGTGCCGTTTAGAAAGCAAACTTTTTTGAAGAGCGCTCTGACCTTTGAACTCACATCTACTATTATTGAAAGATTTAAAATGACACAAAATAAATATATATAAGATAAGTATAAGGATAGAAAGGTAATAGCTGTGGCTATAAGATTCGGTTATTTCCCGCATCTGCATATGTTCAGAAAAAAATACGAGTACTATATTTGGTGAGAAAACTGCATAAAACTTACCAAGGGAACTTTGTAGATCTTCCGATATATGAAAGCAACACATATGGCTTTAGGTGTAGTATAGTGCATAAATACCATAAAAAATTATAATACTCCCAAAAAGGGTTGTCTACAAATGCTTCCTAAAGTTGCACACGTCACCCATATATCTAACACTCAAAGGTAGACCATTCCACACCACAAGACCAACAACGGCAAAAGCTCTATTATAATACCCCCAACCTATTAAATAAATTTGGAACAATCAATTTATAAGATGAAGAAGAAATCGACCTCAAAGTTCTACTCCTCTCCAAAGAAACATCTCTCAGACACAGGTTCGAAAAATTCAATGGAGACGTACCAATAAGTGACTTGAATACAAAGAGACAATGTTTGAAATTAATCATTTCGCGACACTTGAGTCAGTATAAATTTATTAGATGCGGACTCGTATGACAATACATATGACTACCATATATCAGTTCAGTAGCTGCGTTAAAAACAGACTGGAGTCGATAAATTCACGAATCAGGCAAACCAGAATAAATAAAATTACAATAATCCAGACGTGGCAAAACCAATTAAGTTTCAAATCAGAATAAATAAAATTACAATAATCAGACCAGTATAAATAAAATTACTAATAAAATAATTCAAACCAGAATAAATAAAATTACAATAATCCAGACGTGGCAAAACCAAAGAGTCTTTATTTTCCTTGCTAGAAGACATTGACGTACAAATGTTAACTCTCTTAGACTAAAGAAGCCCAAACAAACCGTATTACCTATTTGCCTATTGAACGAGAGGTTACTATCGAGAAAGACATCAAGATTTTTTTTGTTATCTTTTGGAAAAATACTAAAACCCATGGCTGATAAAGCATCCCTATTAAGAAGATATAGTCTATGCGTTAGAAATTTCTATGTACATATTTGGTTATAGTCAAAATTTATTTTTAGACATCGAATTCGAGACTTTTAGAATGTAGTAAGTATTTTATTTCAGAATATGTTTGATACTTTGATCACAGAATTAAATTTAAAGAAAAAAGTATCATCTGCATAAACCTGAGGCTCAAAACCTTCTGTGACAATGAGATAATTGACGTAATTAGTATAAAAACAAACCTCCATAGCCTAGTTGGTAAGATGCCTGTCTCCCAGCCCGGAGGTTGCGGGTTCGATTCCCGTGTTAACCCAGATATTTTTAAAATGGACATTTGTCTGATTTTGTGGCATACCATACTTAAGAATATTCTTCCTCATTGACAGCAATGGCATGCTTTCTAATTGACAAATAAGATTCAATCCATTTAAGGGCACTGCCTGGAAACTCAAACTCATCCTTTGCAAGTGAATGTCTTAATCGACAGTATCAAAAGTACCATTCATATCTAAAACACCAATTAAAGCTATTTTTCCCTTTTTTATCTCAGTCAACAAATCCGACACAAGTCTTAAAACAACAATCTCCATGGAGTGGTATTTTGTATACACAGACTAATTACTTGAAACAAGTTTGCATTTGCACTGCATATTTGTTCTGTTCGTCTTTCTTCATTCATTAGTTCCATATGCCCAAAGCATCTCGGAATGCTCTTCTTGATCTTACTCATCACATCAGCCTTAAGTTCATATATATTCTTTATCTCTTCATTCCATATTTTGTCATACCTTGTCCCCCGGCGTTTTCTTCTTAGTGTACGCATATCTACAGCATTTATACTTTATCTATAAGTGTATTAAATATTGGGTTTCATAAAAAAAATGTTGTCAAACCCTGTAGTAAAGGAAGGCGTAGAAGGGTGGTAACAAAGCGCACGCAACTCATTTGTCAGCTGGACTCGGGCCCCGGGCGCTCGCTGGGAGTGTGGACAGCTGCCGGTGGTTTCCTATATGATATTTTGTACAATAAATAATAATACAACCAGCGAAGCGTTAAACTTGCACTGCATGTGACAAAATTCCACTACAACGTGAAAAATGCAATCCAAATTTGAACACACATGTCAGTGGTATCCACTACTTTTTCGAAAAATCTACTTTTCTATAATAATAATAAAAGAACAAGTTACACAGCGCCGTTTAGAGAGCAGACTCTCCTCAAGGGCGATCCAACTCGGGATTCAAAATCTTCCAACCAACCAGAACAATTGTTTCATTCCTGATTTTTCTTTTCCTTTCCTCTCCACCTTCACTTCCTTTTCTTTTGATTGATGATATCTCACTTTATATGAAAAAGAATGTTCGGATGATTGTCCGTCTTTGTGGGGTTCGTGGTCATGTGATCACGTATATGTTTATGGATTTCGTGGGGATGGATAGTCATTTGAATTCGTGGGGATGGATAGTCAGTCTCCTAAAGATCCTACTATTTGCAGACGATATCGTATTAATAAGTGAAAAACATGAAGACCTGAAAAATAGTCTGGAATGGTAGAGAAGAATCTTGGAGGACAATGGATTGAGACTGAGCAGAAAGAAAACACAGTATCTGTACCTACCATTCGAGAACACAAATGCTGTCACTCCCGTTATGCAAATGGATGGAGAAACATTACCAAATTGTGACTCCTTTAAGTATCTTGGGTCACTCATCCATAGCGATGGAGGATGTGCAGCAGATGTAACACATAGAATTAGTGTGGGATGGATGAAGTTAGATCAATGACGGGAGTTCTATGTGATCCGAAAATACCAGTAAAGTTAAAAGGAAAAGTATACCAAACGATTGTCAGACCCGCACTCCTCTATGACTCCGAATGCTGGACGATGTATAACTCTTACTCTAGGCAACTAGAAACTGCTGAAATGCGCATGCTAAGATGGTCAGCTGGTGTGTCCCTAAGATACAAAATAAAAAGCTCACGCATTCGTGGAAGCCTAGGTGTTAACATCAACAGCAAGATGGAGGAGAGGCGATTGAGATGGTATGGGCACGTTGGACGCAGAGCACCCGATCACATTGTGAACCAGGCAATCTCCATGGATCTTCCTCGAATAACAACCAGAGGAAGACCAAAGAATTCATAGGTGGTGCAAAAAGATAACCTGATGCAGAGGCACGGCCTGGGGGACGTAGTCCAGGACAGAAGAACATACAACCTGAGGACGAGGAGAGCTGACCCCAACAGTCTACGCAGACAGTGAGTTGGGATGGAGCCAGGGAGGATAGTCATTTGAATGATTTATGCGACCACGTAACTTGCTTCATTTACTTTTGTCTGGTTGGTTGGAAGAGATTGCCACCTGGCAATAGCCCCGCCGGATTGTATTTGCAATAAAAGTGTTAAATAAAATAAATAAATAAACAATTCCAAACAATTAACTACTTATTACACCTATAAAAACATTTTAAATCTACTTCTGAAATAAAACACTGCATTAAACTAAACAATACCGTCCCGACAAATCAACTGACGGCTGAATGTCAAAATTATAATTATAGACTATTATTCACCACTACACCAGGACATGGATAAAAAAAATTAAATAACATTAATTGTTCATATTATTGAATAATAAAGTTATATTAATGCAACACCTATTATTTTATATCAGAGCTATCTATACTCGTATTATTTACAATAATATGCTATATGGGAGATATCAGTTTTTAGATTTAACATTTTCCGACGAACTTGAATATATCTTATGAGTGATTATTATAATTTTTAAACATCGCAGGTGTCACTTCAAGCAAGAACACATCCCTAGGTACGTATATTTGTAGTTGTGATGCAAAAAATCGGTACCGGTGACTCTCAAACTTTGCATCGCTTTGCCCGTTGCATCCATTATACAACATTACATTACATAATCCACACGTCCAGATAATCAAGCAAATACATGTCAAATAAATATTGATTAATACCCCTTTCTGGTAAAAGAATGTCTTTATGGTAGTACTACCGTGGCTGGAGGTGTGTATGGAAGGGGCTCAGGTCGACAATGACAACTAACAAAATTATTAAACAATTTATTTCAATATAAACACGGAATATTCAATACTAATTACTATAAGAATTTAGGGTGTCTTTGTGTACACGAGTCATTGTCTTTTCTTTCTGTTTTACAAATTATTTAATTAATGACAGAAGGTCACGACGAGGTCACACTCACGTGAGGCGATCCAGTAGGCTGGTAGCAGTTCATGTAGGCTAGCCGCGGGGGGCCGAACAAGGCACTAGAGTGGCTCTAGGTGTGTGGCAGTGCTGGTCCGGGAAGGATGGCAAATAGGCAAATAGGTGGGTGGCAATACTGGTACGAGAAGCGTTATTAGCAATAAACGTACTACTGCAGAAATGCCGAGACCAACGGAAAGACATTTTTGCCTGTTTCATCGATTACGAGAAGGCATTCGACAGAGTGAAACACGCAGACCTTGTTAAAATGCTTCAGGAACGGGGTATAGATGATAAGGATACAAATATTATTAAAAACCTGTACTGGAACCAAGAAGATGTCATTAAATTGGAAAATAACAAATCGAAAGGCATACCAATTCAACGTGGAGTCCGACAAGGTTGTATTTTGTCACCTGTGTTATTCAATCTGTACTCTGATATAGTTTTCAAGGAAGCACTATATAACTTGAATCTGGGGGTCAAAGTGAACGGTGTATGCGTCAATAACATCAGGTACGCAGATGATACGGTTGTTCTGGCAGACAGTATTGACGACCTTTAAACGCTTATAGATAGAATTAATGAAGCCGGTGTGAGGCTAGGGCTGAACATGAACGTGAGTAAAACTAAGTTCATGGTGTTTGGCCGGCAGGATCACGCAGGAGCACGTCTTACATTGAACGGTGCTGATATAGAGAGAGCGAAAAACATTAAATACCTCGGAAGTATCCTAGTGGAAGACCTCGACCCAGAAACCGAAGTCAAGTGTAGAATTGAATCGTCTCGTGCGGCGTTTAATAAAATGAGAAGCGTATTTTGCGATGATAATCTAAACTTGAAACTTCGACAACGGTTAGTCAAGTGGTACGTTTGGTCAGTGTTATTGCATGGAATGGAATCATGGACCCTCAAAGTTAGTAGTATAAACCGACTGAAAGCGTTCGAAATGTGGATGCACCGGAGAATGCTACGGATACCCTGGACGGATATGGTCAGCAACACAAGGGCTCTTCAAAGAGCCAAAGTTGATAGAGAGTTGCTGACTAATATTAAAATCCGAAAGATGTCCTACTTGGGTCATGTATTTAGAAGAGCAAAGTACAAATTACTGCACCTGATTATTCAAGGCAAAATAGAAGGCCGAAGAGGTGTTGGCAGAAGGCAAATCTCCTGACTCCGCAATATACGTGATTGGACTGGTATAAGGGGCGTTGGAGATCTTTTTCGGGCTGCCGGGGACAAAGATGTCTACTTTCAAGTGATATTCAACGTTGGGGGGACCTGACATGACACTGGGAAGAAGAATAATACTGGTCCAAGCAGAGCGACTCTAGATGGGCAGAAATGTTGGTTTGGTGTGTTGAACTAGATTTGCATTGAATCCCAGTCCCGGGTTTTCACGTGATCGATACCTTTTCCAAAAAAGACATATTACTTGTATCTCGCAAATATTTTTGTAAATAATTCAACCTTTAAACGATTGTCTCTTGATTTCTATCATGGTCATCGAAAGAAAATGAAACCCTAGAAAATGAAAATATGCATGAGTTCTGACATTGCGTCATCGATGTGCAGTGAAGTGTTAGATCTTGAAGATTTTGACGTATGAATCTAGGAAATAACTACAGTCTCTGGGTCCAAATAGGATAAGGAATTTGCAGAATCCTACAAACAGATTGTTAAAGAGCGTGTATAATGTATGATATATTTCATTAACTGAAAAATAAGAAAAATCCACCAGAACTTGTCAAGTATGTGCTAAGCACAAGCAGATAAGCGAGACCCGGTACATGTGTGATGTAACTCTCTACAAAGAAAAATGTTGGTAGCACTGTCATTTTAAGCAAAATTTTTAAAGTATTTTAAATAAATGCAAAGTTTCATTAAAACGTTCCTAACGTTGATTTATATATAGCAATTTTAGTAAGCCTTAATAAAATTTATAATTTCTCAAAAACAAGGCGTCACTGGGAAAGGTTGTTTTGATTTCGATCGGGTTTTAAAGTGTTAATAATACTAAACAGTAACTATAACATTATTAATTAAAACTTAAATATTAAACTGTCACTTCAATATAACACCTGTTCTTACGGACGTAAGTACAGCCAATTTTATATAGTTTGAATGAATAAAAAAGAAGAAATACGAACGAGTCAACATTAAATTTAGATTTGTTACAATATACATATACTCGTGTTGTCAACATAATATAAAACATTCCAGAGCGGTAACCGACCCACCGATTCAGAACTAACAGATATTCCCCTACGCAGGTCACCCCCCTCCCTTGCCCTACCCTTCTCACAGTCCACCGCCTACCCACCTCACCCCGCCAGCACTGCAGCGTGATTTGCACGTGATGTCTGGGATAATACGCATGCGCTCGCTAAAGCAAGCATTACACTACCCAGTAAAAGCAAATACCGTCAATATTACTATGAAAAACTTCGAAAAGTCGCGAGCCTCCAAAATTTTAGCGATGCCAAGCGGCGAGGAGATGAATTTCTAACGCATTTTCGAAATCTTCGAGAACTGATTTTATTTTTTTATCCCAAGAACGTCTGATAAAAGTCTTCTTTTTTTATCATACTTTCGTTGTATACCGTACAACCTGGCGGGTTAGCCGTGTGGTAGTCTCTTCCAACTAACAAGAAAGATGTCAAAGTGGCCTTAAGTGAAAACCAGACTGGAATATATATTTTTTAAATCTAGGTTCCAACGGGAATCGAACCGACTGGAATATATATTTTTTAAATCTAGGTTCCAACGGGAATCGAACCCGTTATATCACAAAGTTCGTTTAAAAAAGCATTCCACACTTTCCTCCATGGTCATGTGAAAATGGCTCCTAGCTTATCAGAAATATGTCATAAAGTCTTACGTGAAAAAAATAGAAAGTGATATTTTTTTAAATCCTCCGGAAATAAGCCAAAACCCCAGATGGATAGCAAGCGTCTTTCCAACTATACAACAGATGTATACATCTCAAAAAAAAGTTCGTGATAAACCAAAACGAGATAATTTGAACTAGTCAAAATATGACTTTTCTTGAAAATGTTACTCTATCACTTGTGAATTCTAGTTAGACTTCAAAACGGCCCTTCGTTGATAGTTCTGTCTATAAAAGGACATTTAAAAAATCAACAACAGGATGACCTCCTTGGCCTAATTAGTAAGACACCTATTTCGCAACCTGGAGGTTACTGGTCCGAATTCCGCTAGAAACCTAGATTTTTTTTAAATGATTGCTGTCTGGTTTTCACTTAAGACCTCTTTAATATGTTTCTAGTTGGTTGGAAGAGATTTCCACATGACAATAAGTCCACCAGGTTGTATTATAGATAATGAAAGTGTTACGAGTATACAATACAACAGGTCATTTAAAATAAACTAAAAATACGAGTAATAACAAATAAGTCAACTGTAAGGAGAAGAAAAAGAAAATATTTGACCAATTCACTTCAACAAATCGGTTCCCACGGTGAGGAGACGCAGCTGGTTTCAAAGGGCATGCCTACAATATGATTTAGTTTTTCATCTAAAGCAGGCATGGCCAAGCTTTAATCTAGGCAAAAGGAAAAACACTACAAATAACATATAAACATTTTGAAATTGCCAAAACCACTTCCATTTTTAAAATTACATACAATAGTACCAAACAAGTGATAATCCGGCTATAAAATATAAGAAGGGTAAAAAAACTACATAAAAGAGGAATTATTCAATTATAATCCAATTATCGCCTTCGGCTAGGTTTGGATTCCAATTATAGGAGCTATGAGGAAAATTTAGCAAATATTGTAGGAAAAGATATTGTTTTTCTGTCCGTATTTCACTTTTATACATGTTTTTTTTTTTCTAAAATAGGGATGTTTAAAAAAGGTTACTCCTGTGCATGACGTTAGCAAAAATAGACAGCAATTTAATTAGTGGGAGTATTTTTTACTTGAAAATAGAAAACAAATTGTAAGGTAAAGTGATATAATATCAAAAAGTGTTTTTAAAAATTCTAAAGAATATTTGTATTTTTTTAATGAATGTTTAAAGATCTGATAGTCAAAATAAATTGTATAAGAACACGTGATTCATAAAAAATACTTTTACCCATAAAACAAACCGTATGTCTAGTAAAGTTGAAACGATATATTGATTGAGAAGTAAAAATGTATAAACCGGGGAATCTATTTTGTTTCGTTCTATTTTTAAAATGCAATCTTTATCAAACCATTCAGCAGTTAATCAGCACATCGGTTTATATGTTATAACAGTCAAGTTTTTCATGTTAATTCTTAAAAAAATGCTTATTATATCTTGGAGTAGAAAAGACGCAAATGCATCGAGGTTCTTAGAATCTGAGTATCATTGAGAAATTTTTCAGCTCAAACTTTTTTGATTTCTTACAACCATTTATCGTGCCAGTACCTTTGAGGGTTTTTGGTTGTAACGCTGCGTTACAAAATTTCTATTTTATTATTATTGATATTTAACAATATGGTGACCTTCGTGGCTTAATTGGTAAGAGGGTTGTCTTCCAGCCAAGGAGTTGTGAGTTCGATTTCCGTTGGTATAACTTTTTTTCAAATAGGGTTCCAGTTTAGGGTTCTTAACATGTTTTTGGATGGTTTGAAGAAATTGGCATATATTGTAGATAAAGGTTGATTTGATGTTAATTTGTGGTTTTTATTGAATTTACATGTGCAATCAAAGTTTAAACATTTTTAAATTGTATTTTTAACTTATTTGAAATTGATCAAATACTATAGAGAAATATTTCTTTTAAAAACTCCTGAAAATATATATATTTAAAAATCATATTCTTTGAATAACTCAATTTGTTACTTTCATAGCAATCACCACTTGAAGTGAGCGAAGAAACGAAAAATTATCGAAACAAAAATAATAAATAACTGAAAAGTTCATTAACAAATTACTTATTAGCGCCAGCATTGAAGTTTGAAAGTGAAACGTGGAAAGTGAATTAAAAAGTTTAGTAAATGCAACGGAAATGTGTGCACTAAGAAGATAATGTGGCGAGTCTGTATATGTATAACATAACAAGAAATGTAATTATTAAGGATGAATGTGAACTAAACACTGATGTGCTAAGTAGGATGAAAAAGCGCGTGTTGAAGTGGTTTGGACATGTTCGGATGGGTGACGAAAGACTGATTAAACAAATTTACAATGCAATCAAAAGTGGTAGAAGACGATCAAGAAAGTATAGTTGGATAAAGCGAATGAAATTTTCAAAGGAAAGGTAAGGAGTAAGAGAAACAGAAGAATCTGTATGAAAAGATATATGAATGTGGAGGAGGTGAAGGAAATATATAAGAAATATATAAGAAATTTTAGCTTTCTATTTTCTCTACCTACCGCAACAAGGAAATGGCGTAATGTATGTATGCATAGACAATTGTTATTGTGCATATTAATGTTTGTACTTTGTAACATTTTTTATTTTGTATTAATGCATACTCTAAATTCAAAATTTTTATTTGAATATGTATTATTGTTATAGTCGAAATCAGCATAGTAAAAAAGTAAACTAAAATAGAAAATAAATAAAAATATAAAATGTGCGTTTGCATGCTAGTATATAACAAGCTTAATGTTCGCATTTGGCCAAAACAATAGAAGATGTCCTTGGAGTTTCATTTGTTTGGATATAAGAAAAAGTTTTTATGGAAAAAGCAAATAAATCCGAATTCGGTTTTCATATTAAATTATTTATGCTTCTTGCGGGCCTTTTACACAGATAGTTTCTGTTATATTTAAAATAAAATAAACAGAATAGATTATAATATTATATATCATATTTGCAAGTATGATATTAAAATTTCAAAGTTCAAAGAGTAGAATGCATCAAACTTTGGTATTGATTGTACCAGTAGGCTTTTATTTGATCGTCGCGTGGTGGGACTGTACTATATGAATGCTTATGCAGTATCGGGATTTGTCATATGAGTCTCGAAGTTATTTATAGGGGTAGAGATGCTCAGAAACCTCTACATTGCGTTGGTACATAGCAAGAAATGTGGAGCCTGCGAAGGATTCATTACGCTCAAATGGTGGAGAAAGTCCAAATTCTTTTTTGAGATATCTCGACTTACGTGAGTGCAGTTTTTACCCGTGGCTCCGTGTCATTCGAGAGGAATAGCACAGCGCGGGGTCCGAACCGACGATCTTCCCCGCACGGAAGTCCAGAACGTTACCGCGCCGCCATGCACCTCTAATTCAAATTAAAATAAGCTTTTTTTGGTGGCCAACTATGACTTAATTTGATTGTTTGATAAAATAGCGACTGTACAAAAGAGTTGTATGGAACATCAAAATATTTGTTATTTTTTTGTATTGTATTACACATATTTTCCAACCAACCAGAAAGATGTAACACGGGTTTAAGATGAAAACCAAACATTTTCAAATAAATTGGGTACGGTTAAATATTTCAAAACACGTCGAAATAACTTTGGATTTTTCTTACATATTTGGACGTACATATGTATACAAAAACGACGCAACCTTTAAAACATTTTTTTTTCGTCCATTATAATTCCAATAGGAATATAAAATAGATTACCTGAGCATTTCAACAGAAGGAAAGTAGACTGTTTATAATGGAATATTGGTTCCAACACGAAAACGAAACTAGGAAACACTAAAAATAATGAAAGCAAGATAAATGCGATACAAATGAGAGCGTTGCGTAGAATGTGTGGAAAAGCAATGCATTCCCAAATAAGGAATAAGGTATACTCGCAAGTATAGATTACGAATTGTAATGAAATATAGTGCTTAAGAAGAAAAAGGAAGCATTAAGATGGTTACGTCACGTATAAAGAATGACTGAATTTATAAAAACCATCTACTCGAGTAGCATAAAAGGAAAGAGAAGTTTGGAAAGACCTAGAAAAACGTGTCGCGACCAAATTGAAAAAAATCTAAAAAATGGAAGAATGAAGTTAAAAAAATATAAATGCCTTATACAAAGTTTATAATATACGACTTCCATGGCTTAGTTGATAAGACACTTGTCTTCCATCTGGGGGTTTTGGATTCGATTCGTGATGGTATCCAAAAAGTTAAAAAATGCACTAGTATGGTTTAGTAACAATACTAGTATATTTGCGAACACGCGTGATGTGCGAGGTGACTCGGGGTCGATGACAATGTTGTCTTCCGACCACACTCTTCAACGTGTCCGCATAATCAATTCGGATATGTTGAAGGGCACCACCATACGAATGAATAAATAGAAGAGAATGCATGATGAGATTTATGGACTTGGTAGAAACGAAATATACATTCCAGGATATAATGAATCGGAGTTGTGTTCTCTCTGCCTTTCTTCATGCGTGTATCATATATGTATGTTATGCATACGTATAATTTTATTTTTATATAATTTTATTTTTTAATGTTAACAATTTTTGTATTTTTCAATGTAATTGAGCTAAGACTGTATTGAGAATATAAATAAATAAATAAAATTAAAATAATAATACTGATGGTAATATCTCCTTTAATCAAAAATAATAAACATTCCAGTTAAATTCACTATAAAAACCTTTTTTTTCATATTTTTTTCAATATCTCAAACAGATAGTATTTCTTTTTAATGTAATCAATATCTCAAACAATATAGTATGTGTATTGGGTCAGTTTTGCAGTTGTACAGAAAAATTAAGGGGATCTATTGAAGAAGTTGTCACTTTGTTACAATTAGATAAATTTTTTTTTAAATATGACACTTTGCTTGTCTTTATGCTGCTTCATGTTGTTGAGTTGCTGCTTCTAATACAGTCTCACTTGCTCGTTGTGATTGACGCGATCGTCTCTTCCTTTTAGCGCACCTGCAGCTCTCTTTTGACATTTTGTTACGTATGTCTGTAATATAAAAAAAAATGTTTCAGAAACAATCAAAAGCTTAGATTTTAAGGCTATTTTTAACAATACGATAAGTTAAATTCGTTTCCGGAATGAAACGGAAAATCTTAAATAATTTAGAATTTTAACGAAATAAATCTCAGACCAGAGTATATATTTCAGAAAACTTTATATAAATTATTTACAACTTAAATAAATTTATTTGCAAAGCAACATTATAAAGTGAGTGAGAGTGATACGCGAATCTTATAATTATGTGTTAAAATTATAAATGTTAGAATAATTAACCATTCTTTCTAATTTTAAACTGCTTATTCGTTTTAATATTTATATTTTTCTGTTCAATAATCAAGTCATCTCTTGCTTGTGTTATTTTATGCCTTACAATCATTTCAAGGAGGTTTCATATGTCAAGTCGATGCGAAAAATAAAAATATAACTGCCATTAATTTAATAATAGCTATTAATTAAATCTTAACCATGACAACACCTAATGTTACACACGAATGTAAGTACAACCGATTTTATATTGTTTGATGATTTATGATTGTGACGTAATTTTTTTACGAGTTTTTAAATAGTTTTTGCAAACCCCGTAACTTGGCAAAATATAACATGGGAAGGTATGTTGAGGCGGGGTGGGGTGGCGGCAGGGAGGGGATGTTTGGGGTGGTGGCGGGTGACGACGCGGGAGGGGGCAGGGGTGAACTCACGAGCGGTGGGGAGCGGCCAAAACAGTCTAACGCCGGCAGTCGTAGGCGACACACGTACGTGCGTCGATCGTCAACATACGCTAATTCAAGAGATATAAAAAAAATCGAGTTAAAAATTATTACATGTACGCAATTTTTTAAATAAGGGCGATTGATATAAACAAACGTTTTGTATTTAAATATTTTTATACGCGCTGGATTAAAAAAATATTATATTTATTAAATGTTTTTTTCTATAAAAAAATATCTTTTCGCCTTTCAGGAGATATAGATCGTTTGTCACATGTCTCGTTGATTGAAAAAAATAATAATAATTGTAAAAACATCGATATTAAATTAAAAAGGAAATACGAGGTTGTTGAGTGGAGAGACTGTTTTGAACTAGATAATTATTATAGTTATTTTATAAATAAAAAGCAAAAATTTGTGAAGAATTTTTGTACATCTTAGGTATTGTTACAATCGCTCCCTTTGACATTTTTAAATCGCGGTTTAAACGTATTTCTACTGCATTATTGTGACAATTTGGACATAAGGAGATTTAACAGTGTTTATTCAAGATGGTTTTCGCAGACACGATGCCTTCGAGCCTTTTCTCTGATAGTAATTCGTTGGTGGAAGAAAGGGCCCTCCAGTTGGCCCTAGAACTTTCGTTGTTGGGACTGGGAGAGTCCGTAGCTCCCCAAAGCCCACCCCTGGGTTTCTCTTGCCCACAATCGGCTCTGGATGATCGTGCCAAGAAGTCACAGAACATGACAGAATGCGTTCCAGTTCCATCATCAGAACACGTTGCCGAAATCGTTGGAAGACAAGGTAACGAACTGTTTAATTTCACTTTCTCATTTACCACTACTGTGTCTTTCAGATCTTGCTGTTTTTCGTCTCTATCTTGGTGACTTCTTTCTTTCCCACTTAAATAAATTATGAGAACCCTTATCAACTTCTGATCCTTCATTTAAATTATTTTCATTTTATTGACTGACTTCCGAATCTCATTTAATTCTGATCTACGATTAAGTTAAATAATTATTTATCTCGTTGTTCTACGAGTATTTTACTTCTCAGTCACGTAGCTAAGTGATTGAATTTTATATCTTATTTGCTCATCAGTTGAACTATCTGTATATTTCTTAAGTTTTCTTCTCTGGTTTCACATTATACCATTTTTTTTTAAAATTACATCAATAAATTTCCCTGTCCAATTGTATCTTTCAACTATTGTTACTCATTTACTTCCAAATTTATATCACCTTGATTTATTACCGGCGAATTGAATTCTGTCTAATTGTGTTTTCTTCTAAAATTATTAACTAGTGAATTTTGTCTGTAGTATGTAGTGAATTGTCATTTGCTTTGACTGATTATTGTACCTTATTTCGATCAGGTTTCATTTCTTCATTGATCGATACAGATTGTTGATCTTCCAATCTCAGTCTTTAGTACTGCAAACTGGAATGTTTTTATATTTATTATTATTTTATTGGCTTGAATAAAAAAGTCTTATTTTTTCAATTGATATTTAGTATCACCAACGAAATTTTGATTCCTGGTTAAATTTGACTTAGTACCATGAACCAATTTCATTGTTCAGTTAATATAATTTCTTTTTCAACTAAATCATTGATACTGTTGTAACATGATTATGCGTCTTTTATGGCTTTTACTTTCTTTATCATGTTATATTTATTTTTATCATTTTAATCTATATTCCAAAAACAGAGATGTTTTTTTAATATTCTTTCTCTTTAATATATTTATTGAATAGATTATTTTATTGGGCTTCTTTATTCATTGGTCTTATTCACTCAAAATTAATAAAGAATTTTTTTTAAATGTGTTTTCTATATGTACTTTGCTATTTAGAATTATATAGTACTTATTTGCTTTATGGGATACGTTGGTGTAATTTTTTATTATTGTCTTTGATATGATTTAATATTTAACGAATCTTTATTCATTAAATGTATTTAGATGCATTTTCATTGTGTTTGATTTATAAACTTGTTGGGTTAATGATTCACATAATTGTAAAGTTTCTAAAGCAACATCTTCCATAGTCAGATGTAAAAATATTTACATAAATATACAAAGTTAACATTGTACAAAGTAGTACCATCTACTGGTTTTTCTTTCATTCATTGTTAATTTCTGACGATTTCTTCTTTTCAATTGTTAGTGCTTCAATTTCCACCCTATTAATTCTTTATCTTAAAAAATACTGGAATCTTACTTGAGATTTATTCCAAGTTTCAATTTCTACAAATTGTTTACGAGTATGTCAATAACTTGGCCCTTATTACTTGCATTTAATGGTGCTTAAATAGTGTTATCTTCGTTTTTTATCAGCTGGCGAGTCAAGTAATTTTCTCCCACGCTTTTGTTAACATGAGCTCTTTTAAATTATAAAAAACTAATTTATCATACAAATTGGAGAATTGCTCTTCAAAGCTTATGTCATTTAAACAAATTTGTAGTAAATTAATATATTAAAATGGTTAAATAAGTAATTTTCGAAAAGCTTTTTCTCATAAAAATTACAAAATATGAATTTGTTGTTATGTAACTTTGAATAATAAATTGTGAGCCACATTAAATATTCCATTTGATTACTGGTGAAGTTTCGCTTTTACTCTTACGAGAACATTTGATTACTGGTGAAGTTTCGCTTTTACTCTTACAAGAACAATTTGTATGTCTATATTTTGGTGGATTTATTTCGATGTTGCAATCTCTTAGAACAACCCATAAATATGTAGAAGGGGTTTTCAAAGAAAACCAAACTTAATTATTTAAAAAAAATGTTTTCCAACGGGAATCGAAGCAGTAACACCTAAATTGGAAGATAAGTGTCTTATCAACTAGCCTACGAGAGCCCATATTTTATTATTACTGTACAGAAATAAGTTTGGATTTTTATATGATTTACAGGAAAATAAGTCAAACATAATTTTTTTTACTAAATTAATTTTTCCTTTTTTTTTTTTATTGATTTGTTTTTTAAACAAACAAATATTCCTAATAATCATTTAATTTGCATGAGAATTAGTCGGCGTACCATAGTTTTATACAACATAATCGAATGAATATCATCTCATTGAATAATTTCACCCAATTTTGGTAAAAAGTGGACATTCAATATCTATGCAACAATCCATCAAAATTGAAAACATCATTCTAATATACTCGTATCTGTTGTGTACAAGTAAACCTTATTCGTTGTTGTAATTTTAATATTATTTTTAAAAATATTATATTTTTGTAGGATGAATTTTCTCTCAGATAGAATATGATCTGAAAATGAGACAAAGACTGACAATGAACATCGTGTTTAGAATTGTCGAAACATATATTGATTGAATATCTAGTCAATTAATTTTTTTATTAATATGTTCAACATATATATTCTTAAAATGTAGAAAAATATCAATAACAATAATTTTCATTTAATAATAAACGTAAAATTATCGCCATATCTGTTTAACTGCCAAATAAATGTTGAGAAATTTACCATAGATTTTAATATTTATTGTTATTTTATTTAGTGTTTATTGATTGTTGATTAAGTAATGTAGTATATGGTTTTAATTTATTTAATATAAATGTATAATTTGTGACGAAGGAAATGGTATATTATGGGATTTTCGTCTATTT
This sequence comes from Odontocerum albicorne, assembly GCA_949825065.1. Classification (NCBI taxonomy): domain Eukaryota; kingdom Metazoa; phylum Arthropoda; class Insecta; order Trichoptera; family Odontoceridae; genus Odontocerum; species Odontocerum albicorne. The sequence goes on from OX463853.1 coordinate 19,169,211, forward strand.
AAAAATGTTAAATATTTTTTTCATCAGGACTTCCAAAATCCAATTCACACGAGTACACATTTTTATTATACATAATCGTTCTAATATAAATTATTGAAGGAATCTGTTATATTTCACAACAAAATTGTATTTTTCAATAAAACACGAGTTATATAAAGGTGTCCCAATAAGAGCGCCGAATTTAGTGGTTCGAGTTCTTGGGTCGGTTGGATCTTATAGCCATGCAGATCTAAATCTTTCGCGAGAATTCGCTATGAGGTGCTTCTTGAAACGTAATTCTTGTGAACGATGAATTGATGTCCCTGGGGTTTCAGTAACACTTTCTCTCGCTGCGGTTATGTTTTTGAGTGAATGCCCGCTACGAGGACGCACGGGTGACTTATTGTCCAGAATCGAACCAGTTTACTCAATTTTTTAAATTAATCTTCGAATTGATAACTCATTTGGACCATTATTTCGATCGAAAATTCCACGAAGTTTACGAACTGTTACAAGCAAAACTTTCCCCATTTTTATAATGATTTTGAACAATAATAACGCATTGTTCTTTCGTTTCATATTTACTAATATGCAAAATTGACAGATGGCACATATGAAATTTTTCGAGCTGTCAACATATAAAAAATGGTGCAAATTTTAAATCCGGCGCTCTTATTGGGATTCCCTGTATAAAATAAAAACAAATATTTTAATACAGACAAATTTATTAAAATATCGAAATATTTTTAATTACCAGTATTTTTTTCTTATATGTTTTGAATTGTTTTATGTTGCCTTTTACAAATAAATACCTACCTTCCTAGAAAGACCGTGTCATGTATATTTATTTTTCTGAGTATAAAATTGATGTATATACTCGTATTTACAAAAATGTCACATCCAAAGCATATTTGTTTTGTTATTCTGAGTAAATGTGAACATCTATCTGGGTTTGTATGAAATGTTAAAGATTAATATTAACAATAAAATATAATTTTAACTGGATCCACTACGTGTATATATTTATATAATAAGGTATTTTTTCCAAGTGCTTTAAAGTAATTTACTTGGTTTCAAATGAATAAAGAGTTAATGTTTTTCTGTTATCATAGCGCCGTTAAGTAACGCAAATAAGCGCTATATAAAAACAACTCTGTCGGAAGAAAGGCAGTAGATTAAACTTTGATCCTCCTTGCCATTTGAATTTTGGGTTTGATCTTTCAAGATTGTGTGCTTATTGAATTGCAACAGCTTACGCACAATAAACTAAGACACACTAGCGTCTGGCAAACGTAGAATGGCTGGCAATGATACTCGATTATCTTAATCGTTGTAGGCATCATATCATTATGTCTCAAGAGTGGGTGTAAGGCGTGGTAGATCAAGGAATTTTTAAATGAATGCAAACTCAAAGGAAATAAATGTAAAATGTCAGCGAAATCGATGAAGCTGAGTCTAGGGTGCGAAAAGATGTTGAAAACTCTGACACCCTATCCTCTTTGTGCACCCCGAAAGGGAAACTACGTGATGTTATGTATGTATGAAAAAATATGCATGTATCTATAGCGAAACTCAAGTGCGGGACGTAGTGGAAACGATTGCTTTATTCAAAAGTGGAATAGCAAATTTGAAAAATACGGACTAAATCCACGTCCAAATTAACTTTTCATTTCAAACAATAAACCGAAATTGATTTCAAATGTATCTATTTTTATTTGTTTATAAAAATAAATCATTAATTTTTCTCAGTAAATTGGAAATTCAGTGAAGCCAAGCATATTTTAATTTTACTTTTGTTTATTCGCTCTGCAATAGTTTCAAATTAATCCTCGGATTAAAAAAAATAATTATATACTGTCTAAATACAAGAATATTTTTTAAAAGTAATTTTCGGCGAAGTAATCAAAGTAAATTTTGGCAATATTCTTTAAAAACTCGTTAAATTTTATTCTTGACAATTATTACTCATATTAAAATGCTAATTTTAAACAGCTATAATTTGTAATTCTTAATTGATATTACTTAAGAATTAACAGTTCACAAATTTTCCGTCTGCCTTTCGATTTCTTAGACAAGAAATATCTTATTTTTTTTAAATTTTAATAACTTTAATTGTCTTGAGGCAATTTTTTACAATCAACTACATAGAAATATGCTGAAACTTAAAATGAATACCAGACTCATACCCTTTTTGAAAAATGGGTACAGAAATGAACCCATAACCTCGAGGTCGGTAAATATGTGTCTTACCAATTAGGCTACAGAGGTGCGTTGAGTTCTGTATCCGTTTTAACGTCCAAATTATGGATTAAGTTTCTAAATAAAGGGTGATAAAGACGGTCAAAAATAAATGATATTATTACACATGTTTCTATAGCTAGATGGATGAATTTTTTTTTTACATAACCCTCATTGTTTCACGAAACAATGTGTTAATATATTTTGTCTACGGTCAGTATTTTTATTTGCATTTTTTTGCCAGTGGCTTGATCCATGCCGGATTGCCACCGAATTCCCATTTGACATATAAAAATGTCGACAAACCCGTACGTAAATGTGAAACATGCACGTTTCCATATCGATAAAAATAGACGATATGAATTTATTTTTGTGATACACGCTACTGAATAGATAGATCTTAAGTAAAATTCACACTTTATTTAGAAAGACATTTTATGTATGACAACTATTAAAAATAGGTGAAGGTGTGGCATCTTATCTTACATTGTAGTTCGAATAACAATTATCTCTTACTTGGAGTATTGTAGTTAGCCGCTCGACACATCTTGGTATAACACCGTCATATCTTCAGTCTCACAAAAGATTGAATAGACCGATGGCATCTTCGTATTTTTTATGTATTCTCGGCAGAAGGCATTTCATTTCGACCATATTTCAACATTCTGTGAGGCGGCAACTTGGCGCGAACACAACCGACCCTCTTTTTTGATGGCTTAGTAGGGTTGCCATAGTTTTCAACAAATTAGCCATAGACAATAAAGAACAACATTTGAATAAACATTTAGAATAAATGCGTAAGGATTTTATCTTCATCTTCTTCTCCCAATGTGAAGCGTTTTAGATATTATGACCATCCATTACAGCAATAGGTGAGGCATTGAAATACAAGTATTTTAATAGCACATAAAATAAAAAAAACTATCCTATTTGGTTCTTTCGTGAACGAAGCTTGTGTATACCTAAATTAAGTATTTATTGGATTGTAGTAAAAATATAAGCAAACCAACTATATTAATTTTCAACTTCAGATATTTTAATAACATAAACGTCAACTAATGTCCGTATTATAAGTTTGAAATGTAAACTTTTACTGTACCATTGGTGAAAGTTTATATTTTGCGAAACCGTCGATAAAATTATTGATACATATTGTATGCCCTAAAAATTATTCGTGCGGTTCGTGAGCATTTCAATATCGATTTTGGCATTCAGCCCAAAAAGGTTGGTTACCCCTGGTCTACATCTTCCACGCACATTTCGCACTTATGACTTGCTGAGTCATTCATTCTTTCCACATGTATAAACCACCGTAAAATTTCTTTCTACATATTACTCAAAAGATAAATTTTATGCATGCATTATTGATAAAATAAATCAATGACTGTAATAAACAAAGAATATTATTAATTTAAAATTTTCAAAATATTCGGATATTCATGACTAAAAAATGGATCCTGTAAATCCTGACGCATGGTAACCCTGCAGCTAGTTGTCCTTGGGCGGTAATGGTTAACCCAAATTATATATCTAGCCTAGAAGCCTAGAACATTTACGTGTCCTTGATTTGTCCGATGTTGTAAACGAAATCGAGATTATTAGCATTTTACGCGTGCCGCTGTACACACGCAACAGTTTTTATTATTATAATTAGATGCAAATTTAAATAAGCTCTTAACTTTTTTTCAAGTTTTCGACAGTCGAATATGAGTTTCACTGAGAATGGAAGGAATCCCGAAACCGGTCATATAGTAAATAAGATACCTATCTTATTTACGCCTTTACGCCTCCAAAATCATTTCGATATATTGTAATGCACTTTCGTTGTATACAGTAGAACGTTGTATACGTTATTGCCGTGTTGCAATCTCTTTCAACCAACCAGAATGGTTGGTGTACAGACTGGAACATTTTTTTAAAATTCTGGGTACTAGTGTGAATTGAACCCGGCAACGTCTATTGGAGGTGTTTTACCAACTAGGCCATGGAAGTAAATATGCATATAAAATGTTTAATTGAACGCTCTAATTTAAACAATATTTTTTGGTATAAAACTTTTGTTGTATACTCGTACAGTATAACCTGAGGGTTTATTTTCATATGGCAATCTCTTCCAAGCAACCAGAAAGAACTTAATAAAATAAATTTGGTGCCAATAGGTCACGGGGGTCGTCGTTATTTTAAAAACATTTCAAAGTCAAACTGGTATTTATTTCATACATTGACAATATGCATTATTTTCTTAGTGCAGGCATTCCCACGACATTAATCTTACTTTCATCCGTGTTCTTTTAAGTCCAAGTTACACTTCGATACGTCAAGGTGGGCACCAAAACACTATTTTGTATTCGTCTGTTTTGCTACTTTGCTGATAGAGCGCAGTTGTATTATATATAATTGGTACCCCTTTTTATTATTTTTAACACCGTCGGAAATCGAACCCGAAACAAACGTTTTAACAAGGCCATGAAGCTCGTCATATTTCTATTAATTGTATCGAACTACGATACAGAGAAAAATAGTAAAAACTCCTCCCGTTTATTGGTTATACGAGTATTATCTGAATATTGTAATTTCGAAAAAAAAACACGATTCTTATAATTTTTTTAACCAATACAATAAATTTTTTATTAAAACATCAAACTGGAAGTTACAAAATCATAGACAAACGAAACATCTATCTCGAAGTAAAATAATCATAGTCAAACGTTGAAAAGTCGACAAAGTGAAGGAAAATCATCTCTCGTCTCGTGTGTACGTACCGCCGTGTTTTCCGCGCCAGAACAGAATTGCCGGCCACGTGCTCGTATTGATTTTCCGCCCGCCGCTACACGCCCACTTTGCCGGTACACAGCGAGAGAGATCTAAACATTATTCCGGCAAAAACCCCTCTCGTTTAAGGGTCTAAATGCTAATTTTGACGGCGTATATTAGTTCTACAAGTTTTGCGTTGGAACTGTTAGGTTTGCCACGGGTAAACGAGCCAATTGTCCACCGCGATTCAACTTAATTACGGACTATTTGTGTTGTAGGGCTCGTTCTATTAAGGGTTTTATTATTTACCTGTTTGACTTATATATTTTGGCGCAGAGAATATAGAATCACGCCGTGGTTGTTGTTGATTGGATAACTAGGTCACATGCGACCGTGGAGGGAGGGTAGAGGGTTAGACCAATATACCAACGCATTTACTTGGTATCACGCCATATTCCGAATGTTTCCCTTACTTCACCATCATTTTCTTTGTTGTTTATCTACTAAACCAACCTCATTTCTGCAATTTTTCGAATAATTCTACTGATCTGATTCGCTTCCAATGTATTAAAAATAAAGTTTAATATACTTTTAGCCGTTTTGGAATTTTGCGTTTTTTTCATCTCATACATACCTTCCATCTCATACATACCATCAAATTAATCGTATCCTTGACAGACTAAAAACACGAAAAGCACCCGGTCCCGACAATATACACAAAAGCCTTCTTAAACAGTTACCACTCAAAGCGAGGATTTTTCTTACTAAAATAATAAATGCCTCACTCCTTAATTGCTATTTTCCGAGTATTTGGAAAGTAGCCAATATTGTTCCTATCCACAAGCCAAATAAACCTACCGAAAATCCAACTAGCTACAGGCCCATCAGCCTTCTTCCAGGTCTTGGCAAGATCCTTAAGAGAGTGGTTGCCTCAAGGTTAGTGTTCCATCATGAATCCAATAATACATTCCCTCATGAGCAATTTGGATTTAGGACAAGACACAACACGGTCCAGCAACTTACCCGTGTCGTGGAAGACGTTTCGATGGGCTTCAATAGGAACAGAAGTACTGGCATGGTACTGCTGGACCTCGAGAAGGCTTTTGATACTGTCTGGCATGATGGCCTTCTACACAAACTTCTGCTTACTGGCACTCCACTCTATCTTGTGAAACTACTTCAATCCTACCTTTCCAATAGAAGTTTCAGTCACCACTCATCATTCTACGTCATCCGCCAGGCCCCATCCCTATGGGTGTTCCCCAAGGCAGTATACTTGGACCATGTCTATTTAACATTTACACACACGACATTCCTACTCCCTTAAACTGTAAGCTCGCACTCTTTGCTGACGATGCGGCATGCTACGCATCGTCACTCAACGTGGATCGAGCTGGTCGCCGTCTTCAGATTGTTCTTGAGATCCTTGAGAAATACTACCAGGACTGGAGGCTCAAAATCAATGACGCCAAAACTGAGGCTATCATGTTCTCCCGGAAAATCAAGGAGAGTGCCGTCGATGCCCTTATTCATCGGTGGTTGCTTGGTTGAGTGGCAGGACGTGGTTAAATACCTCGGCCTGCACCTTGACCGGTGACTGACGTGGAAAACCCATTTGAATACCATCAAACAGAAGGGTCACAAGAGCATAGGGGCTATCAGTTCGATATTGCACCCAAAAATAAGCTCCTTTATAAAACCCTTATTCGTCCTATCTTGACCTATGCTGCACCCGTTTGGGGTAGTGTGAGCAACACGGACCACCTGAAACTCCAGAGAGTGCAGAACAAGGCATTCAAGATATCTTTTAACACCCATCCCAGAACAAACCTTACCCTACCCGACTTCACGCCGAACAGCGAGAAGAAACCCTACAACACCACATCCTCGCTTGGACCGTGAAGTTCTATAAAAGCCAACAAAATCACAGCAATCCCTTAGTCGCTGCCCTGGGGGCTTACGAGAGTAAATCCGACCTACCCTTCCGTTATAAGCACAAGCTTCCGAAGCATTATCTGTTGCTTGACTAGTCCACCTACAGTATTAGCTGGGATGACCAAGGTCTGAGTGAATGTGATGGAATACAAGTAGCCTGAACGAGTGGACTTGTTTTTGCTAAATAATTAGTGTAAGAATTGTTATCTAGTTATAAGTAGTATGTAGGTGTTAATTATTTCTAAGATCTCATATATTAAGATTGAATAAACAAAATAAAATGATATGTAGGAAAATAAGATTAAGTAAGTGCATAAATTATAACATATAATTAAGATTAGTTAACTAATAAATTTGTATATAGGTATAGCCTTGACAAATGTTTGTACAATAATTTACTTGTTTAATAAAAATAAAAAAAAACATACCACCACGCCATTTTCATATTGGGATCGGGAGAGAGGACTTTTTCGACACGAGTAAAATAAATATATTTCGATTATCAATATTAAAACATCACAAACTTGACAAAAAAATTTACGAACTTCGTGGCTTAGTTGATAAGACGCTCGCTTGACTTACTTTATGTCAGCTTGTCTTCGAACTCTTGAAAAAGTTGTACTCGTATATAGCTTTTTTATAGGCAATTCATCCGTGCCTAATATTAAATTAGAGAAGCGGTGTGCCTATGGGGCAGGATGAAAATCTCGTTGTAACTTTGAAGATCCTTTTTTTGGGTGGTAGATTTTTGTTTTTAGAGAGGCACTGTCTGTGTTTATCTGCACTGGAGAAAAAGTCAAAACGCCTTGTCCATTGCACCAAATAATTTCTTCCATCTTTAACGATAACACCATCCAATAAGGAAACACATGCGGTATCTCTTATAAAACAAAACAAATCACAAAACACGAAAAAAAAGATGATTAAATCTCCAATTAAAATAATTACCACCCCCGCCTTAACGAAGATTAAAAAGCGTTAATTGTACCTATAATTGCAAAGGCCAATTTCAATAAGGACAGCAAATCAATGTTCATTTGTTTTGTAAATGTCTACATGGACAGCGTCTCATGTATTTGAAAATTCGAAGAATGTTTCTGCATACATACATATTTTGCTTTTCATTTTCACTTCACGGTTACATTATGTTTTGTTTCATTTTAACGCGTGAAGCGGCATCCCTGAAGGTATTAATTTATTGAGAATAGTCCTTATCCTCATCCTTTGCATCGTCAATTGAACCAGAACATAAATGACAGCTTTAAAAAATAAAAAAAGTTTATGCAATAGCTTCTGCATATAGACGTGTTTTGTTACATTTGCAACCTTACGGCTTTAGGCGAATTATATAATAGAAAGAGATCATGTGCATTTAGGCGACAACTGTTTTTAAATTTTCCTTTTTTTTTTCATTTCGGACGAAGTTAAGAGCGTTCCGGATAGATCTAAGTAATTATTATTATATTTTTAAAAATTATCAGCAATAAGTTGTCCATCTCACTGCTGCGTGTAATGCGTTATTCGGCGTTAACACGTGCGCTTTGCGACATCCGTTGGGGATTTGTAAGAGCGCCATGTGCGTCGTTTTGATATATTGCAGAAGTGCTCAACGTTTTCACAACAAAGCATGTTATAGCATTTTTAATATCTGCACATATTCAGTTCACTGCTCTTCTTTTTTAACTTCGTCCTTACTGTCTGTCCATGCAATGAGACTCTGTAACCAGTTACCAACTAATATTAGATTCGCTCCGTTACTGACAGTTTTAAAAAGCGATTGAAAATACTCGAATTTTCAAGTCAGTCAAGTTACGTGTTTCATTCCCGATTTTTAACTTCTTTTATTAACATGTATCTGGTTGGATTACTTGCCAATAAGCCCGTCTTATTTTTATACAATCAAGTTTTAAATTAATAATAAATAAATATTATTACATAGAGTATCACTGAATTTTCTTGAATTAATATTATAATTATGATACTTTTAGTTCATTTTCCGTAACATATAATTTACCTCTCATTAAGAAATAATATTCGCGAGGAAGTTTTGTTTCCTATTTAAAAATATTCAATTTACCAAAAAAGAACTCGAAAATTCCATCATCGCTGCATTTTATCGGCAACCAGGCTACGGAAGTCATTTTATCTAGTTATTCGCAGATCTTACATTTGAAATTTCATTGCGTGGATTCTCGAATAGTTCTTGTACCATTGATTGTGTATCCCTTACCGACAGAGTTTCCCCCATGACCTTCAAGTAGAAAGACGTTATTTATAACAAAAATTACAGCTCCAACGAAGCCACCACTCCCGAGGCCTTCCAAAGCTTTTACTGCGTGTTATTGTTGGAACTTACCCAAGGAAGAATATTCTGCAGGGGACCTGAAAGCAGGTAATATTTTTGAGGGTCTAAGTACAAAAGTAATTATTGTATTAATACATTGTCATGTCAAGACTTTCTTTCTGCCGCAACCCAAATGTGTATTTCTTGGTAGACAGTTGGTCTGCAAATTTATTTTGACATAAAAAAATAAATGCAAAGATGATTTGAATTCGTGTAAACCAGTGTTTCTTAACCGTATTGAAAGAATCGCCCCCTTTACCACGGTAAAATTATCCAGCGCCCCCCCCCCCACAAAATGCGAAATTCAAAATTTACACTTTTCTCCGCGTATGTATTTTATGCAATCGATTTCCTACTATAAATAAATAAATAGGAGAAATAAAAATAAAACACGTGATTATTTTTATAAACATTATGTATTTATTGCCTTTTTTGTCATATTAACATTACACACAACATTATAATATTATTTCAATAAAAAAAAGTACATGATTCAATACGAAATATGAAATTTTTAATAAAAAATAAATTTAATGAGATCCTTGAGCTTCATGTGATTGCGCCAATTTCGTAATATTAGGTTCAAATTTACTTAAATACAATCTCAAATCTCCTCTTTGGCTTATTTGTAATCGATTTCGTGATTTTTTTAATATATGCATTACTGCACTAAAACCCTTTTCCACTAAATACGACGAAGGAAATGCTATGATGGGTAATTTTACTTCTTTCCACAGAAGAGGATATTGATGGCGAAAACGAACCCAAAAAGCATCATAATCACATTGATTGAATATTATTTTAGCCTCACAGTCAATTTGTAGCTCAATAAACTGCTCTTTTAAATTTTGACTGACACTTTCTATGTCTGATAAAAATGGATTAATTAACCAAGCTGGTTTTTACAAGTTCCTGCAAGTCTTTGAATCGTATTATCATATCTTCGATAAGGGCGTCAATGTGGCAACAGTATGTTTCCAAATCAGAATCCTTGAGCATATCTTCTTTTAATTGTTGTAAAGAAGGAAACTGATGGAATTTTCGCCGACTAAGATTATTTTTATATAATTTAAGAGTATTGATAAAGCTTAGTACAACTCCTTTGGCTTTAATAAGGCTGATATTGTTTCCTTGAAGTTTCAGGAGATTTTCATTCATTTTTTCGAATATATCCGAAAGATAGGCCACATCATTTCGTAGTAATTTTAATTCAATGCATATGTTTTCACTGTTTACATCCAAAAACTCAACAATTGTATCAAACAGTGCATAAAATCTTTTTAAACAATTTCCTTTCGATAGCCATCTTACTTCTGTATGTAAGATAAGTCTTTCGAATTCTTCATCATTTTCTTTACACAGTTGACGGAATAATCTATCATTCAAGGGAGAGAACTTTATTTTATTGATAACTTTTATAACAATACTCATCGATTTGTGAAGACGTCCGCTAAGATGTTTTGCGACTAAATGTTGACGGTGAATGATGCAGTGAATTGTTAGAACATTTGGTGCCACATTTTTCAATCTTGATACAAAACCACGATGCCTACCAATCATCGCTGGTGCTCCATCAGTAGCACAAGCAATCACATTAGTGAAGGGAATACATTTTTCGGCGAAAAAGTTTTCAAGGGTTTCAAATATTGATGCACCAGTCGAGTTAGTAGTAAGTAATTTTGCAAATAACATTTCTTCAATAATTTTTTCATTCTTCACAAATCGTACATAAGCAAGTAGTAGAGATTCATTATTATGCAGAGTACTCTCATCCAATTGTTATGAAAATTCGTTGGACTGTAGTTCATCACATAGTTCAATTTCGATATCACTTGCCATCTCATCAATTCTTTTTGAAATTGTATCATTGCTCAATGGGACTGAAGAAAGAATCTCTTGCTGGTTTTTCCCGATCATATTATTAATGAATACACGTATACTATAGCTGGTAGTATTAATTTTTCTCCATATATATATGTGGTGCACCACATTTTGCAATAATTTGTGCTATTTCATAAGACACCATTAGTCCTTTATCATTCTGACTTGAAATCTTCTTAAAAACATTACTGAGAGTATTGCGACTATCAAATGTTTTCTTAAGTTGTTTAAAATACGATATGTCTTTATTATTATTGTCGGGATGTTTTTTTACAAAATGTTCCTTTAACCGCGATGGCTTCATGGCCTCGTTAGAAAACACATGTTGACAGAGTAAACACATTGGCAATTGTTGATTTGTAGGAGATGAAACAAAACCAAATTTTAAATAGTCAATTAAATATTGTCGACACTTTTTCTGTTTGACTGACATCTTGAAAAAAGGGCTAATCTATGAAGAAATAATTTTAATACAGAAGAACTCACATACACCAACAGAAATTAACGCGATCGCCCCAACGGACTGACAGAAATGACTAATTTGTAATATGCAGCAAAATCGCTTTGCATGACACAACGCCATACATAGAAAAAATAAGATACGCATGCGCATGAGCGCGCATTTTGTATCTCTCTTTCATGTGACATAGCGCTAACTGTCAAACGCAATATGGTAACCCGATCGAAATATTTTATTCGCGATTGTGTACGCGATGATTTACAGTGATGATGTGTGCAGTGCACGCACCAATTGAGCATACCTTATTTTTGTATTTCGACATAACGCCCACTGGAACTCCTTCAGCGCCCCCTAAATTCTAAAAATTTATAAACGCCCCCCCAGACCTCTAAAACGCCCACAAGGGGGCGCTGGCGCCCCCGTTAAGAATCACTGGTGTAAACGATTGTTTTATTTTTTTATTTTTCTCACTTATCTTCTTCCAAATCACATTCCACTTGATCCAGTGACCAGTCACCTTGAACTTCTGATTTATATACTAGCTTTGTATTCTTTCTATCATACATGACCGAACCATTTTAACGTTCTTTCCTTTATCTCACTTAAAAAATCATTTAATATTGTAATCATTTCTAATGGCTTCATTGGGGGCATAATATGGGTTAATACATTCCACAAACAATAGTGTAATGTCAATGTATCAAATTTAAAATTAATTAAAATTATCAATAATTAAAGCTCACAAATAACTACATGAATCAGCACTAATCTCAATTTTTCTTAGGCTACCTGGTTTAAATTTTAGAAAACAGGTAAACGTAAAAAATGTTGGAAAAAATATTACCGAACTTTTTGCTCGATTCTCTTTGTAAAATTTTGAGAGAATTTAAGGATTCGTTGTTAAAGGATATCCTTTGTTACCTTTTCAGGTATACAGCCTGCTTAGAGCGAGCTTTTTATACGGTTATGTAAGGAAAAGAAATTACAACAGACTCTTTTCTATCTAGTTTTGCCTAGCAAGATGTCGTTTTCACCAAATTGACTGTAGCAAATGCGGCAAAATCGGAATTTAATTGAAAAATGCCTAATTTGGTTTGGATCTGATAATAATAAATCGTTTTGACTTCACATGTTAAAAAAACTCTTAGATTACTTTTTTATTGCTGTTTTTGATCTAGAATAAATGTTTAAAATATATTTGACGCATAGAATCAAAGAAATGATAGTAAAAAATCTGAAAAAATCATTAAGTTTCATCGTCATCACCATTACGCTATATCCCTATTGGGATACGATGATAAAGGAACGAGGACAATGGAAATAATGCGGATTTAAAGAAGAGTCAGTTCTGATGAAGAAATGAGCATAGAGATGGTTCGGCCCAGTAGAAATACCGAATGATGAAAGATTTAGATAAATAATTTATATACGAGTATGTATGATAGTATAAACACAACACACATATAGCCGAATGTGTTAATATTATAACAGATATCTGAAGGTTTACAAAGGTTTTTTGTAGTTTTTTTTCCCTCGGTAAGTTTTCTGCCAAATATATTTTTCTTAACGTATGCGTTTGCGGAGAAGTACCTAATCTAATATCCACAACCATCACATTTCTATCCTTAAAATCAATTGTTTTGATCGTAATGTTTTTTATCAGTCAAAGATAGTCAGTTTGCGGAGTATCTGCTTTCTATATGGCGCTAATAAATTGTCTTTTTTATTATAAATTAAAAGTTTCAAGAAGTTTGAGAAAACCTAAAAAAATGTGGCACGACTATATTAATTCTGAAAAGGGGGAGAATGAAAACCCTCACATTATGATAGTATGTATGATCAGGTGATAGCGGTGAAATGTGTGTGCCGCGATAGAATGGTGTGGAGATCTCTGCTATATGTCTAAGGGCATGTCGTAATGATGATGATATGAATAAATCGTCATCTTTTTATTTCCCTATCGGGGCTAGCAGACAACAGCTTCCTGATTTTGAGAATAAAAAAAAAGATCAATCAAACCTCTCTCTGCCTACACCGATAGGAAAACAGCGTGATGATATGTAGAATCACCTAAAATAACACTCTGTCACTTTTTTCGTTTCTTAGGGTAAAACTGTTTTTAATATTGATTTTTTTATGTAGTTAGCAATCATCATAAGGATTTCACAAAGATAGAGGGCACATTTATGTAGAAAACGTACCCTAGTTTGTACCAGTGTTCAGTATAAGGCGTGTTTGAAGTAAAGTTACATATAACATATATTTTTTAATATAAATATGTGACGCAATTCTATAACACACGAATACATTATGATATAGTGTGATTATAATATTATAGAAGTTACATGTGTAGTTCTCAAGTATCAAGAGTCAACAGAAAATAGTGGAACTCCATTAGTCAGAGGAAATTATTAGAAAACGTGACGAGAGTCCGAAAGTTGACGGGTGTCACCGATGTCTTCTCTGAGACAGCTGCCATAGAATATTCTGGAACACTACAAACACAGAGAGAGCATTGTATATCACATAATCGTTTATCAAACACATTTAATCATATAATTGATCGTTGTAGTTCAAATAGGACTCGAACCGCAAGATATACTCGTATATATTTTTCAGATTATTTTTCATAATTCTGGTTTATATATTTAATTTATAGACAACTTTTTAATTAAACTATACTATTATTACAAAAAAATTAAATATCAGTTACTATTATTGATCACCGAATTCTGCATATAATTAAAATTTAGGAATAATGTAACCCAATATTAAATTTTATTTAACACATACTCGTACATGTTATGAAACAGTTTCCGAACATTGTTAGCATCGTTTAATTATAAATAGAATAATTATTACTTTTAAACACTTTTTAATAGTTTTTTTAGGTACATATCACACCATGTCCTTTTTGCGGTAGGAAGAAAAAGCAGATACAACTTTATATCTATGCACACAACTCTCGCCTCGTCCACGTCCATAAATCTCGTCGTAGATACTCGTCTGTTTTTCATACTTTTTACCTTTACTTAATTTTCTCCAAATATTTACTTCCAAAAATTTGTCGATAAACCTCTACTTTGTTTTCTATTAATTTCTGACGTATACATTTGTTTTTCGCAACTCATTCTCCCAATGTGTCCAAACCATCTCGAACCTTAATTTTATCCTTTATCCGATATTTTTTGCACTATAAAACATTTAATACCAGATATGCTACAAAAGGCACGCATTTCTACTGCAGTTATTCTGTTCTTATCACTACCTTTCAATGTATAAAATATAATAGTGCTAAGTAAAAAATGCGACTGTGCACATCCCTACGTTCTAAGCATAGTAAACTTTTAAGTTTTCAGTAAAATTTAATCGTTCATACATTTGCATGAGAAACCCAACTACTTAGTTTTATTTTTATCTTTGAATATTTTTAAAGCGAAATTATTCAAAATAATCGGTTACCGAGGGGCGATCAGTAACCCAGAAATTAACCCTAAAATACTGTCGGGTCAAACTTGTCAATAGCAGTAATTATACCTAACTGGTATTTAATTGATTTCCAAAATGGTTACTACCATGGGCGGTTAGTATAATCGTCTAAAAATATTCCCAAACAAAAGGGCAACGCGGCCCAAATCTGACCTCTTTTCGGCTTCTTCGTTCCTGGTAGTGCCCGTCAAGGTAGTTTTCTAATTTGTTTATGGTTTAGTTCTTAAAATAACATAAAGTAAAACATATAATTGTTCTTTAAAAAGTGGTTCAATACTCGAAAACCGTGTTTTATTTTCTTAATTTTAAATATGGTAGGTACCATATTTAAAATTAAAATCAGCCATCTTAATATCTAAAAGTATATACATACATACCATCACGCCGTCGTCTTAGAATTTCCTATCGCAACACATCTTTCACCTCTTCCTACACCCGTACACCTTCTCATACAACTCCTACGGTTTCTCTTTTTTACATTTCCTTTCAAAATATCGTTACTCGATCCAATCACGCTTTCCTTGGTCTTTCTCTACGATGCCTTCTACTCACATTTATTCCTACCCAATTAATTCTGTACTGTGTCATAAATTGTCACTCTTTATATTCTTCTCAGCGTTAGCATATTTCTACAGCATTTATTCGGCTCCTTTCACTATTTTTCTTTATCCACATTTCACTTCCACGCATCAAAATTCAAATATGTAGGTACTTATTTACAATAGTTAAATATAAAAAAATGAGTGTTTTAACATTTCTATTTTAGTCGATTTTTTTACTGTTTTATAAATTTACTAAGTATTGGAAAAAAGGACGCACACAGGAGGTTTCCCGAGGACTTCCTACACTACGAGTATTTCGCTCAAGAGAAATGAGCTTCAACAACCTGCATATACGTCTATCATGTCTCTGAACTGTTATGCAATAGAACGGTGCTTGAGGACAAACACGTAAAATGTTCTGTATATACTCTTACAAAACGAAAAAAAGTTCAAATATAATTTGCTTCCGAAATCACAACATGAAAGACACAACTGACTACTTAATGACAAAACTATAAAATCTTGACTCGCGACTATTATTCATTAAACAATATATTAGGACGTGAATACAAAAAAATCATTTCAATTTTATAATTGAGTTATTAAAGCGCGCTTTTTATTTTATTTGCAAATGGAAAAAATAGAGCGACATCTGTTATTACTATTTACAACTATCTCAATTATTATCGACTATAATGCAGGGCTGTGGAGTCGGAGTCGGAGTCGCGGAGTCGGAGTCGCGGTGTTTGGGCCGGAGTCGGATCGGAGTCGGAGTCGTAAAAAACGAGCGACTCCGACTACTTTTTCGTTAAAATTTAAAAAACATTTTTTTTTAATTATTATAATGAATGTGTATTGTGCGCGAATATTAAACTTGCAGGCGCAAGTCGCGCCGATATGGTGAATCACCGAGATCCATTTAATGCATAAAGTCTACAAAAATGTGTTTGTCTCCTTCTTTCTCACGTCGAAAGAAAAGGAGCATTTGTTTCTCCTTTTGTTTGCACGCAATTTGCGCGCATTTTTTTGCCAGTCATCGTTCTGCATTGGTCACGTCCACGTGTTGATATCATTGCGTTACAGAAACAAAATTCTCTCCATTTCTCTATTAATTTTTGTAATAGCAGGGATCAGATGTACGTTCCCTTTGTAATAACATATTTAATTTTTTATTTAAATTATCATATATAATAGGTTAATTTTTTTAAAGTTTGATCTTGTTTTATTTATATCCCTATAACATGAAAAAAAATGGCTATATGCAAAGGTAGGAAACAACCTGCTAAAATTGAGCTTTTTTGAGTTGGAGTTGTGGAGTCGGAGTCGTGGAGTCGGAGTTGTGGAGTCGGAGTCGTATTGTTGGTAAATATAGGAATCGGAGTCGGAGTCGGAGTCGTGTTTTTTTTAAGCGACTCCACAGCCCTGCTATAATGTGATGCTGTATGGGCGACATCTGTCTTTAGATATTGTGTTTTTTCTAGTTCGGACGAACTTGGAGCATTACTATTAGTATTATAATATTACTCGAGTTTTAACTCGTCAGGTGTTGTATTGTATGACACTTGCATTGTACAACCTGTTGGATTTATTACCATGTGGTAATTTCTTCCAACCAATCATTAATATTATTAAAAAATCCGTTTTTTTTTTCAATTCATTACATATTTTACAAAAGAAATGTTTAAATTCAATTTCAAGCCAATAAATGACATCTCGAAACAATAATGGTAGAACTAGAGGAAAGGAATTCGTCCAAGGATAAAGAAGAGAAACAGGAAATTCAGACGAAAAGACATTCTAAGTAATGTATTATATAATTTTTCGATTCTCTCTTGAACGTAAATAAGGATGGTGCACATCTGATAACTCTTGTAAGTTTGTTTCACTATAAGATATATTGAATAAAATGTGTTAATGCAGATTATATTCAATCAACTTCATCAGTTGGGTGTATCTCACACCAAAAAAAATTGATTTATATAATAACAATAATGTTTGAAAAAACTTGTAACGTTTTTACGGTCAACAAAAAACGCAGCAAACCCAATAAATACCATGAATGTTGTTAGCCTAAAGCACCCACCGACAAGTTATAATAATAACAACGATCAGAACTGGTTAGATCCATTGCGAGCGCGCTTTAGGTATCACATAGGTCTTGTGTCGAGACAATTATAGTTATTCTTCACATAATATCGTAATTAAAATATAATAATACTCCTTCCGTCTGTTCTTGTACGTTAAGTGACGATCACCAGTGGCAGACTGAGGCAAATTGTTGTTCCGGGTGGCATAGCAGTCAACCTATCTCCGGATAAAATTAAGAAAGTCATCTTGATGAAACGAGGTCGATCATTTATTTATTTAATTAACTCCTTCGGTTTTATTTAGTCCAGCCGTATCCTTTTCGAACTACATTTTACAGTAGGTATATCATACGATAGTTTTACACTTAAGTTTTGAGTTAATAAAACAAACAACAAGAACAAATCTAAATTTAACAACGTGATCAATGACCAGAAGAAGAAAATGATTTAAAAAAAGGATGATGGAAAACCAGGAAAAACGTGATCTGTCGCTAATTCATTTGCTTATTGAAACATTTCAACAATGGTGCGAGTCTTGTATTAGCTGATAACTACACGAAACGTGTAAAATATAACGCAAGAAATGAAGAGCGGGGAACTCGCTTTAAAAAATCTACACAATTTTGGTCAACTTCTGAAGCATTAAATGCGCAGGTCGATTATCTTGATAGAATTTTAAGAAAATTAGTTTTTGTCGTAACATAGGCTTAGTTGCGGAATATAGATTTTAATTAAAAGTTCGTATTCAAAACTTGTAACAGCAGAATAATGTTATTCATCGAGTTTTCTTCTTTTTTATAAATAAAAATATTTCTATCAACGTACTCGTAGTTTTTATTCCTGACTTATTAAGATAGGTTATCCCTCGTGATCGAAAATGATTGTAAGCCATCCTGCGGATGAAATACACTTGTGCGTGCATTGGTGTATTGTATGCGAGCTGGTATATTTCAGAAAGCACATAATCTTTACAGATGAAACCAAAGTTTCGATGGCAAAAATATCAAAGTTCCAAAACACGTTTCTACAGCATTTATTCGGCTCTTTTCGATCTTGTTTCACTTCCTTACATTGAAGTTTGTACAAAATACTATTGTGGACTACCGTCTTGGCAGATTTTTATCCTGTTTGGTTTGAGTATATATGTTTTAGTGCCTCATTGACTTTGTTTTCTATCGCTACATGTACGCTCAAAATTATAATACTTTTAATATCCGAATATTTTTTATTTAAAAAGAAATATAAAAACAAACGTAACCACTATCCCAACTCCGAGCCTGGTGCACGCTCGACAGGAACTGTGGGTCGGCGTCCGTCCCTGACAGCGGGCACTGAAGCGCGCCCGGCCCGGCCACCCCACGTGGCTGCTCGCGGAGTGCGCCTCCTCAACGTACGAGTGGAAGAGCGGCCGAACTCGACTGCGCATATCGATACTTACTACTTGGTTCTATCATCTTTTACAAACCTGCCTTAATAAAGTGAGGTTAGGTTAGACACATGTCCTATATTATTATTGTTTTGAAGAGCAAAATACTTTTGACAGTTACGCAGTCACTATGATTGTCTATGGCGAATACAACCATAGATTTAAAAAATAAGGTTTTACTGTCATATTTAAAGAAAGGGAGAGATGCGCCGATGGCACACATGTGAATAGAACTAACGAGATCCTATGTAGTGGGTATCACTTGACACTGGCTTATACTCCTTCATACTCGTATATAGGAGTTCACGGCCATTATTCAAGAAGAAAAAGAAAGAACCTATGAATAATTAGAATGTTATTCATGAATACTAAAAAAGGATGTTGTAATGTTTTACCAATGATGAAAATTGTCGTATTTATTTATACATTACAAGAAATTATAAATACACAATTAATGAAAAAAACAATATGTAATTTATAAATAAATACAGGTTTATTTATAGTAACATAGTATGTACATAATACATTTAGAGACATTTCAAGAACACATTAAAAAGAGAATACATTAAAAAACAGAAGCTATCAAAAGGTCTGGGCTCATCTAATAACATCCTCCCGGCCAAGATACACCCCACCAATATAGGGCGAGCCCAGCCACGGGGACACCAGATGTTTTTTATTTTTAGTAGACACAGAATTTGTATGGATCTGGGTTTGTTGCCTTTTAATTTTTCACGTCTCCAGTAAACTAGGATTTTGCCTGTATCTTTCTGAAGACATATAAAATGAAAAAATAAGTAGATTTTTTCCCGATTGCTGACTACACATTAGTACCTCGTTGCAAACTCGTATCAATTTGACAAACAGTGAGACTCAATTAAATATACCATATGTATCACGCGAGTCAATTCATCATCATTCCAGACAGATCAAGTAGAAATATGTTTACTAGTTTTTATGGAAATTGAGCACATTGATCAAGTTTATAACACGTAATGAAGAATCATGACAGTTTTATTTCCTATTAGTTATTCAGATATTATTTTGATTATTACAATTTCCGTCGATGGTATAATTGAAAACTTCGATGAATTAATAATTCTGAAATGAAACAACGCGTGTGGTAAGATATGATGAATGCTCATAAATACGCAAACTTCATTCCAATCGTATTCATACGAGAAGAACGCCCTTTGAACTCACTTCACATGTTTTATTTCAACGGTTTACAGATAATTTGCCCATGGTTTATTTACCAATACGTAATACAAATATGAAATAATTGTTTTATATTGTTAGTTTATTGCCTAATTATATCTAGTTTTCCAAATTTGAACGCGAAATGTGTCAAGAAAGGTAATTTACGATTTTTTAAATCAAAATTAGAAACTTGAAATGCTATGCTTTAAATCCGAACGGGATTTATGATAAAATTAAATTATTAAACAAAATAATTTTGCAATTGTATACTATGATGTACAAAATTAAATTAAACCTGAGGCAAATTATCTTTTATTTGTTGCCGTTCACCCATCAAGTGCTCTGTATTATGCACCCATAAATATTGGAAATTTCAACAGTTATATAACAAATAAGTTTTTAAGTTCGCTTCCGAATGGTATGCGAAAAAAAGGTTTCAGACTGGTAAATTAGTTCGTTTGGTGACAATACTTGTACGCACTAGACGTGTACGAGTATTGTTACCTCTACACGTGCGGTAGCATTTCCATTACGCACAATAACGAACTACGAGTACCAGCTCTACTTTCTGTATGAAATATTGAAGGACAGCATACGAGTAACGTACTGATAGATAAACATTAAATAATAACTATCACATATTACATAAAAAAATGAAAATTATTTATTAAACATGTGTACATCAAGGGATTATTAAATTGAAATATAAGTATAACTTAAATTAATGTAAAATCAAAATAAAATATCAAACAACTCACATTAGGATTGAATTGCCATAATAAACATTCTAAATTTGAACAATTAATGCATCCAATGCCAAATTGTTCCAAATTTGAATTTGACATATAAATAACAATAAAATGTCAAATAATGTCTCCCGCGTTCTCAATCCAGAAAAAGCGATCGCGTATTATATATAATGCGAGTATAATGCAATAAAAACAGTATGAAATCATGCGCTAACATTCCTACTAGGTTGTGGGTTGACCTACGCCTGTCTAGTGCAAGCCGTTGCCTAGGTCAGGGTAACAACATTCATTGGTTAAAAAACACCAAGCGGACATGGACTTGACTTCACTAGCAGCATAGACAACATGGACTCGGATGCAGTGTGATCGTGATGAATGTTGTGCATTGGGATCCCGGGTGACTCGCGCGCGGCTCTGTTGAGTCGCGAACTTGCTTCATGGCGTGTATGCCCATAATTTAATGTTTATAAATAACTACACTGAAACCTGGTTCGTTCGTTTTATTTTTTTTTTCGGCAAAAAACTTTTTGTTATTTCATATAAAGCTCTGTGGTATTTTTCATTGTGTTGAATTATTACAATATTTATTATTTGATATGGGGAAAAATCTTAAATATTAAAAAAAAAACGTCTGTATCTTCTCATTCAGTACTATGAAAGCAGGTGACTTTTTTTTTATTAAGAACGGATTATTTTTAGAAATATGCATTGCGTATTATTTTTAAGCTTTGAGCATTATTTTGATGCATGAGTGTAATTTAAGGACAGGGAATGGATGTTTAAAATAACCTCAGACCTCAAACCTTAAAACACTTTTACGGTATTATTTCGGTTTAATACTTTCAAAATATGCTCTAAAATCAGTGCCTATGATCAGTTAGTTCCAATGGTTTGGTGAATAATGGATCTAGTATTGACGTCAGTTTTAACTCCAATTTCAAGATTCAATAAATTATTACTTTTTATAATGGCGACTTTATGTTTTACTTTTTTTTACGTACCTATTGTTTGTATTTATTTAGAAGTTTTGTTTAAGTATACAAATTGATGGTTTATTGCCAAGCTCTTCTGACTAACCAGACAAAAATGAATCAATTTTAGTAACATATAATGCTTTATAACAGAATTAATGAATCTATTTAACATTAGTTAATGCGTCTCAATATGCAAAATTTTGATTATTTCTAGTCAACAAAATGCAGATTTGGTTTTACAAGGATCTTTGCAGCATCTCAGTCAGTGTTGTGAAAAGTAGCCGAGCGCAGTTGTAGTGTGCGTACATTCAGAGGACTCGTTTGATAGTTATGGTTGTTATTAGTCGTGTTGCTAGCTCCCAAGAGGTAAAAAAACTCTTGACACCATTCAAGGACATAAGTTTCTCATAGGCGGTTCGGTTCACTCAATCAAGAACACCGGCCATTGTGTTTTATTGTTTTTTGTGACTCGTTTTAATTTACTACATTTATGTATTTTAAATGCCAAATTAGACGTATAATAAAAAATAAATATTGATGAACATTATTTTTTGGAAAAATAAAAAAAAACATGAAAACTAGAGCGATTTTCACTGACGACAGACCCATTGATAATCGTTATAAATTTTAGATAATTTATTTTTGGTAGCCCTCAGGAGTAATTTACTTCAATTAGTCAAATTTATTAAAATTAAAGTGTTATTAAAAAGTAGAAAAATATCGATTGATTTTTTCCCGCTTTGATGGCGTAACGATGATTCTTATGGCGTATTTCTTATAATGTTTTGAAGAATCTTAAAACAAACTTAAGTTTAAATGGGTTAAATACGCCTTGACGATGTAACAAAGTAGAAATTTACCAAGAATAATGGGTTGGTTATGTTAAATAATATACTTCGTATAATTTTAGTAAACAAATCACCCGCATTTTTCGGAGAAGATAAATAACCTCAAAAGTTGAGAAAAATAAGAAACTTTTATTGAATGAAAAATTAGCTATTTAAATTTTATAATCGGGGTGCTTGCTTTATTTATCCGCATAACAAATATGTAAATAAGCCTTGAAATGGAAAAGTGAAATTCAAAGAAATAAATTTAAGGCAGTACGAGTACGTAGTCAAATAATCGTCGAATATATTGTTTCTGACACTGATTTACCAATTTCTTTAATTTTCATAGAACTACGAGTAATTGGTTTTCCTGAACTATTTAGAACAAATTATCATTTACTTAAAAAAATCATCGAACATTTTAACTCTCTTGGTCATGATTATTGTTTATGGTATATTTTTTACTTAACATTGTGGTGCAATAATCACCCGATGTTTTCTTAATTAGTAATAAATACTCTATGCTCTCTTAATTGTATCAAATATTAACTTATTTTGCATATTTTTAAATTTTCTAATGATCGAAAGATTTTTAATTATAGGTTTTATTTAATGCATTAAATGCATTTGTAGCTCTCCTGTAGCGCCCACGTTTTTAGACCCTACCACAATAGCTGGTCTGGAGGAAACCATAATAATTGTACAGCATCTATTCGAACATAGACAAGAAACCAGTCGCATTCTAGCCGCCATGGGAACCCGACTACTCTTACCGCGGTGGAAGAAAACGAAAGTTGTTTACATGCCTTACACTAAGGAAATAATATTATATAATTAGAAACAACAATGAGCTTAAAATATTATTAATAGATTAATTATGCCACGCGGGAGGACTCTTGTGTTCAAGATGTCTATTTTTAATCGAGCAGATAGAATTTATTTACTTAGATGACGATCGGCAAACATTGCGATGACATGCTGTTTTTCATAATTTTGACAATAAAAACATGTTGACATTAAATTCTGTGATAAAAATAGCGATTTATTGAATTTTTGTAATTTAAGAGTTACAAAAGCCGCTTTCTTTACGAATAATGTTGATTAATGTTTGTTGTTTCTGACATCGAAGCGTGGATACGTTAGTGTTTATATTAAATGTTTATCCTATGGTATAACCTAGTGTACAAATTACACTATCCACGGAAACTTGAAACACCTTTATATTAACTTGTCTCTTTCTATCGGATGCCCCAGAATCAGGAAGAAAAAGATAGCTACAACAGTGTGTTAATAAGTAATCTATGGTTAAATCTACGGTGCCTCTTGGTCTTTTTAACTTGTTATAAATTAATTATGCTTGGTTTCAAAAATACTTGATCGATCTTGTATTTGGGTTCACAACTTTTGTTAAGCTTATTACACATACATACTCGTACATAGCATCAAGTTGTTTCCTTGTTGGAGTAGGCAGATGACGGAGTACCAAACTTGCCTATCGCAACCCACATCCTTCGTCTCTTCAACATTCATACACCTTTTTATACAACTCCGACGATTTCTCTGACTACATTTCCCTTCTTTCAAAATATAATTCACTTGATCCAACCTTACTTGTTTTGGTCTATGCATTCCACTCAAATTTACACTGCATATTGCTTTTGTTAGTCTTTTTTCAGTCATTCGTTCTACATGCCCAAATCATCGCACAGTGCTTTTTAACAAAACGAATTATTTTAGCTTATTCAACAATTATTGTAAATGTTCAATTTGTATGCACGGTTAGATATGTAACGATAATATTTCATTGTCATTATATGACTGGATGTTTATACAATCACGTTATCTTACTAAATAAGAAACAGACTTAACAACCAAGACACGAGTTATGAACTTGAAGTTCAATGATTTGTTATGACCATGAGACTAGTTTTTTTTCAGCTAGTGAAAAGGTCAAAGATTCAGAAAACTGTAATGAACTCCGCTGTTGGGAAATTGGCGCTAAACAACATTACTAGTTAAAAGTAACTGGAAGACTTTTGGAAGTATTCACGAAAATAAGTTTTTTTTTTAATTAGGCAATCCACCCAAACTAGGAGGATTTGTGCCATCAAATTAAGTACATTATGCAATTATATTACAATGTATGAGTCAATATAATAAAACCAATTAAAAACAATGACAATTCTAGATAATTCAAAGTTTCAACTGATAAAGCTTCAAAATTTTAACAATCGAGCTATATATTGGAAAAGTTCCTCGATGAAAGAAGAAACACAAAATTTATTGGACGCGGTAAAGATATGATTTTTAGTAAATTAAATCTATCTCGCAAAGGACTACTGAAAAATACATGGTCTACAGTTTCATCATCCAGACCAATACCCATTCTGTAAGAGTCACCATGCAGTGGTCCGTCCGCGAACGACACATGACAGACATTTCCATCTTATTAATCAAAGGTATAGATTGTGGGATTGATTTATATCTAGAGCCCTTATTTACACCAGTTATATCCCAATCCAATGCCCATCGGTGTCAAGTATCATGCTTTTTTTAAAAAGATCAATAACTGGCAGGGAAAAACCAGATAGGGGACAACCAGTAGAACATGCTTCCTTTGCCAAGGAATCAACACATTCATTACCCGAGTTACAAATATGTGAAGAAATCCAAGCTAGAGAAACATCTATATTTTTTAACATCAATTGGAATAACTTGGTTTTGATGGAGCAAATAATATCTTTATACGAGTTACTCAAACAATTACTTGAAATTGAATGAAGAGCACTTAGGCAATTGGAGAAGATAACATTTTTTGAAAAATTTTAATACATACTCGCAAAAACTAAAAGCCTCTTTTATTATCACACATTCAGCCGTAAAAATTGAAGAATGGGGAGGAAGTAAAAAAGTGCTTTTGTGTCTGTTTTCGGGATATATACTGCTACCCCATAAGAATAATAATCCTCCATCTTGGACCCATCTGTATAAATATGCAAAAAATCAGGAAAGTCTCTATTTAAGATAGTGTTTAAAAAAGCCTGTTGACCACGGCAAGAGGAAGATTAATTTTATAATACCAAAAACAATAATTCAAAAAGTAAAAGAATCCATTTCAACTTTTTCAGAATTGCAATTTTTTGAAAAGTTTGATAAAAAATAACCGTAGTTTTTACTATTCCATGGATCAACAAAGTATTAAATTGAATAGTTCAAACGTTTTGGTTTTAAATGTCAGATCTCTTGTAGACTGAATTAATCTATGTTGTTGGAAACTTACTAGAGCTGAGGATTAGTTGAATTCCAATTTTGTAGAACATTTCAGGGTAAGCTTTTATGTGTAAAAAATCTTTATTTCGACGCATATATCATATATTTTCTAATTTTATTTGTTTACAATTGTTTGAAAAAAAAGTTTTTCTTTGTTTATTTTCGTATTGGACTTAAACCTTTCAAATATTTACAAATACATTCTAACATTTTTTTAATTTCTTGAATGAATGTCAGTAAAAGAAAAATCTTATAAACTGAGAGGCCTCCATAATCTACATATCAAAAAATACTCGACGACGTGCAGGGAGAGAACGTTGTCGTAATTCGGATATGTCGTTAGAAGATATGAAGACAGTTTGAATATGCTGGTAGTGACTAGATTTGCTGAGAGGTGGCGAGCAAGAGGACAGACTCCAGCATGGTGGATAGACTAAATCAAATATATGAATTACTTCCTTATTGAGTGCTACACGTATCATAGTTTAGGACTTTCTCAAGTATTTCGAACGGACAAGTCTTCGAAGATGATGACAAATATTTTAAGAGAATCTAGAAGTAAGGTGAGATCGGCAAAACATAGAGCTGGGTGTTGATTAGAAAGGTGCAGTTTTTTTTATTAACCTTCTTAAGTTATTTCTACCCCAGAGCGTCCTGTTATGAGCAAGATTCGTTCTTTGCCAGTGTTTTTTCTATGTTCATATATTGATCGAAAGATAGAAAGAATATAAGAAGCCCAAGACGCAAGATATCTCTGATATGGTCACCAGCCGACAATATCAAATTTGAAGTCCAGGAATAGTTTCATTAAGAGAGCACAATAACTGATGATTCCAAGTAAAAAAAACACTTGATGACTTTGTCCGAACATCGGTACTAAATGCTCTGGGCAGGACCTAATTCATGTGAATTACATGACGATCTCTGTTGTCTCCTACTGGAAACACGTGTCACAATTGATAATTGACGGTCCGGATGTGGAAATGATTGATTTATCAATCGATTTTTTCTGATGCGCTTGCAAAATATAATTCTTTAATTTTGAAATGAACTGGGAGAAACGGCAGTAGGATTTTACAAAGAAGAATCACCAGTAACATTTGTCCACCACAATGCCTCGTGGTGACTCTTCCTGCCGCCAAGACTTTTGACAGATTAAATACTCCGCCCCGTAATTTATTCGATTTCCTGCTCGCATCTGAGAATTGTTCTCATGAATGGGTGAATGGCGCTCATACGCGATTCATGATGTGTGCGTCCTCTCGGAGTGTTTAACATGCGAAACGGGTGGTGTCTTAACGATTCCTGTCACTTCGCATATATTTACGCCTTACGTCTCCCTACCACACAAATCACCTTTGGGGGACTTGCCATCCTTTCTTAAACCCCGAACATAAATCTCTTTGGTACAATTATCGTTAATTCCTCCAGTCTGTCTATGGTCTATGTTGTCTAAGTTTCTGATAAGTTGCAGATCTCGTCTTCTGGGATAAGATAAAAAAAACACTACTTTTAAATTTCTCGACTCGTTTATAATAATAATATGACAATTTATATAGGACCGTTTAGAGACCAGACTTTCCCCAAGTGCGCCAATATTCTAACCCACTATTATTGAGTGATTAAATAATTATAAAAAAAAACAAGTTGATTTTAAAGATAGGAAGGTGGTGGCTGAGGTCTTTAGATTAGGAACTTCCCCACATCTGCATATGTTTTGAAAAACATATTTGTTCAGAAAACAGCAAAAATCCTACCAAGGCAAAACGAATTACAAAGAAATATATGTAGATCTTTCGATATGTGATAGTAACACATTTCACTTAACTGTGTATGTGTTTAGTGTTCAAATAATCATAAATTTTGATAAGACCGCCCTAAAAGGAATGTCTTTAAGTGCTTCCTAAAGCTACACACACCACCCATATCTTAAATAAATGCAGATCATTCCACCAGCAACAGCATAATCCCTCTCATATAATAGCAAAAGCCCCTCATCTCAGAATATCCCGCCCTATTGGATTGATCCAGAACAATCAAATAAAGATGAAATCGGCCTCAAAGTTCTATTCCTCTTTGAAGGAACATTCCGTTCGGAAATTCAAGAATCACTCATAATATACGAGTATTAAGCAAGATAATATATTCAAGCCGCTGGTCCTTTTGGTTATGTTTCGGTGCCACCTGAACCTCCCGGTGACAGCCATCTATTTCTCGATTATTTTAACTTGTGTGTTCCTGTGTATGTGTATGTTTCATTGTTATTTCCACCTGATTGTGCCTGTTAGCATGCATGCCGCATATTGTTTGCCTCGCGCGTGTCTACAGACTTCCCACCATCAACTGTCTGGCTCTTGACGTCTTCAAGTAACCCACTTGTCTCCTACTTGGTCCCCTTCTCCTGAACTTGGTCAATATTAAAAATATACGCCCTGAATTCACACTCATTAATATTCACCCTGTCATCTTGGGTCCAATAGATGGGCTGAAAATTAACAGTTACATACAAAAATAGATATTATTTTGCGTGTGATGTTGATGTCTGGTAGTAGAATTCGAACAAGTAATGCTTCAAAATGATATCAAATATATTTGATATGTGTTACAAAAGTTGTTTTATAATTCAACAAAATATTCTTTTGTGGTTGCTATATAGTATATTAAAAATTTGTTTTAGTCACGACAGATTATCTAAATATACGAGTATACATCTATGGTAAAAAAAGTTCGTTTCAGTGAATTTCAGAGCTCAATATGTTCGAATCACTGATTCAAATATGTTGAAGAGTTATCACATGAAGGAATGAATTTCTTTACAGAACTTACTAGGGTGGGTCTATTTGTTGCGAAGTAAAACATCTTCTGAGCATACAAAAAGTGAGCTTTTGTTATATTTTTGCATCACCAATATAATTGAAGTCCATGATGATGAGCCTTGACCTAATTTTTTTCTTGGAGTAAGCGTCACTATCATATCCTGTCCTGGAACTCTTTTCCACCTTTGTAAATCTCGATAGCACTATTTTCATTGTCCAAAAGCACGAAGAGTTGAAGCATTGGAAGTAATCATTAGCATAAATTAATAAACGTCTGAGAAAATCGAGATTTTTCGTAATTCATATTTGTTTTTAATTACTGTCTGTAGTCTGGCTTACTTTCGGACTTTTGTTTTCACGGTGTATTGTTTTATTTGCACTTTTGGTCACGTCTCGTTAACCATTGCATTTTCGTCCGTATTCTTTTTAAACGAGACCCATTTGTGTACCAAAAGTATGTTAAGTGATTCGGTGTTATGTTGTGGGTATTTGCGAAATATCATCATATACTGACGGGTTTTTTGATACCCAAATGTATTTGGAAAATCAATCACGACTCAGTTTACATTATGGAATAATAATAGTGATTTTTATTGTTACTTAAAAACGAAACGATATAAATTCAAATTTAGGCAAAATCGTTCTTCATTTGTGATCCACTCGGCGCAACTATGTAATAAAAAGAGTTTATCTATTATATTATAATTAGATGTGCGCCGCCACGCCACCGCCACCCTTAGCAATGTTGAACAGATACTTGAAAATAAATATCACTACGGATATTGTTTCATCTTAATTTTTGTTAGCTCTTCAACCCAATCGAATTCCTTTATAGTAGTCTTATAATTAGATAGGATTCTAACAAAATTCTCCAAACTTTCAAAAAATCTTTCAAATAAACTTATACACATTTGGGATTACTACAAGTTATCAAAAAATTTGCGATGTTATTAAGTACTATAAACACAATGGTTTTGGTTGGTTATAAAATTAATAATTACATCAGTTAATTTTTATGGATTTTCAGTATAATTGTTATTTTATTCTTCACACAAAGATGCTCTGAAAGGAAAGAGGTATATTTACATATCATAAAAACTTCCAATAGCTTCTAGAAATCGCTGTGTGACCAGTTTTCTACATTTTAAGTCGTAAAAATGAGACGGAATAGGGTGGATTTCCATGGTTGCGTAAAATTTTCACGGAAATCCGTTTTCGTCAGCGATCAATATTTGGGAAATTTATCTTTCCAAGTTACGTGAGGAACGCTAACAATGTTTATTTTGCTCAATCGGAAAATTTATCAACATTGTTAGTTTATGACGGTTGCTCAAGAATCGATGGGAGATGGTATAAAAGTAACATTTGAAGAAAAGTGGTAAAAGTAAAGAAAAATAAAACCATTTTTGTCGAACACAACATTGTTATGATAATATACTCGTACTAAGATTTCTGACGAGGAAAACAAAGTAAATAGATTTATTCTGTCATCAAATATTTTAATCAATGCATCTCTTTTTTTTTTAAATAGCTATTCACCCTAATTTGGGTGTTTCCAGCTAGTTAATAATATTGAGTTGATAACGTTCATTGAGAATACAGAATGTGTTCTAGAAGCGCAATCACAGTAAGCTCACGCTATCGACATTATATATAATACCATGTTTGTGAAATAATAAAACAAATTTTATATATTGTATTTATTTCATCAGAAACTAGAATATTTTTTAACACTTTGAAAACAGCTTCATTTTAATCTCTTAATGTTCAAAATGGTATTACAATAAGATACACGTTTCAATAGCGCATTCATTCAATCGATAAGTGAAAACATTTAACATTTAACCATATTAAGTAATACTCGTATTAAAGGTACAAGATTGCGTTTAAATCTCAGCTTTAGAAATTGAAATTTTCTCAATTACTCGATTCGCCAATAGCAATCCTATTTTTATTGTTCCCTGTATTTTTTTTATAATAATCGACTTTTTCTTTATCTTTGTTATATCCTCGTATTTTAAACGATCAAAGGAAAGATCTCAATGGAAATTATAAAAAAACGTCTGTTCAGTCGATCTCTGTTCCACTTTCTTTTTTTTATCCCATTGAAATAATAGAAATCTAATTAATCGGTGGATAAATGTCAGTATCAAAAAATGGATGTAATAATTTTTTAGCAAAAAAAGGATATTTTCAGGAAAAAAGCTTTTCTTTATTTCATGCCAGTATAAGAAATATAATGTTTTAGTCGTGAGACTGACGTAATAGTTTGTCTAAAAATTGATTTCTTTAAAAAAACTATTACTATTGTACATAAGTGTTCCAATTTATTTGTAAGACGAACCTTTAACAACGTAGTGAGAAAATTAAAAGTATTCGTAATTATGTATTCAAACATTCAGTGTATCATGTCAAGTAACTTTGTGATATATTTAGTAAGGTATCAACAGCTTTTGGCACTTTAATTGAAATTTGCATTACACTTTTTTAAGTGTACCAAATATATGGAAATGGTGTGTATTGAAACGACTCATTAATGTTTACCTTGTTTTTTCACCTTTGTGTTCTCTCATATATGTATGTTTGTTCTCTTTCAAAATACTTTCCGTAAATTTCAATAATTTTTTTTTCATTTAAAGTCAAAGTAACACGCATACAATTAAAACATATAAATATATATTATTTTGTTATATGCTTTTTATTAAAGCTTATTTAGTTATTAAAGCAAAATTGTCGATCGCTATATGAATTTATAAGACCAATAGCTGATCACAGTCAGACCTTAACACTTAATAGAAAATTAATTTTTTTTCTGAAGAAAACAGTATTTAATGTTCAATTTGTCGTTGTTTCCGTTTTAATAAGAAAATCACAATTTCATTACCTCACTTAAAATTTTTGGATAGGTTCGACTCTGAATACAAATCGCGAAGTTTAAAGTTTAAATATTAGTATTTAAACCAATGAATTTGGGCCTAAGAGTAGACATAAAATCTGTTAATGATCAAATTATATAAATTTGTGAGTATGTCTTGAATAAGTATTTCAAGAGTTATATAGACTAAAAAAATACACCTTCAATAAAATTAATGTCTCCCTTTTGCAACGAAGGTGGCAAATAATTTTTTATTGTAAAATTATGGAGAACAAAGTTTTTCATTAAATTACTACTAAACTTAATGGAACCTTGCGTTTTACATAATTTTCTGTTCCAATTTAAATCCAGTAGATATTTCGATATCTCAGTTAACATACACGACATATGTACTCGTATACAAATTTATGAACCGAAATTAAGTGATGAAATTATAATAAAATATCGATTATTAACCATTTTTCTCATGATATAAAATAAATATTTTCGTCGTTTGTAATATTCAAACGAATGATTATTCTATTCAGCGATTCTCAATTTTAAATTATAAGTATAGACGTGTTTCCATCTCTTCGATTTAAAAAAATAATAGAAATAGCGGGCATAGCAAAATTAATTAAAATATTTGTAAATCGAATATCAAGGCAAAGTGTTGCCATACAAAATTTATATATAATATCTTAAGTTTAAACTTTTTTTAAACGTTTAACAAGGATCGAAGTTGAAATTCTAAAAAAATCGTGTTTCCTAAAAAGCATAGATAAATAAACAACGTTTTTCAAAGTATTTTTTTTACTCTCCAGTTTGTAAACCTTTGAAGAATACAGTTAAAATAAGAGAATGCTGGTCTGTCTGACGTAGTAATATTCAGTCCGATTGACGTAAATTTGGTTTTAAATGTCTGTTTTCGCACGAAGCACGCATAGTGACATTTCAGGACTTTAATCACGCATTATTAATTGGCTGTCGTTATGTTTGATCATCGTTATTTTACATTTCAAATCATGCTGTTTGAGATAAAATTAAACTATTACATTTTAATTTAGTTCTAGGTGATACTTTATCGTCTTCAGTGGCGTATCTTTCTTAAAACTGAAGCAAAACAAAACAATTTTGAAAAATTCTTCTATCTTTCTCTTACATAAGGGAACCATAAACACATACCATCAAGCTATTTTCCTGTCGGTGTAGGCAGAGAGGAGAGAGTGTCAGACTTTCCTATTCCGACTCGCATATTTCGCTTTTTCTACATTCATACGTCTCATAAAACTGTTTCGATTTTTCTGACTTTTTACATTTCCTTCTTGATAATATCATTCACTTGATTCAACTACAGTTTCCTTGGTATTCCTCTACCACGCTTTCCACTCACATTTGCACTGTATGTTTGTTTTGTTAGTATTTCGTTCTACATGCCAAACCATCTCCGAGTGCTTTTCTTGATCGTACTTAATCTTACTCAGTCAGATCACATTCATATCTAATCACTTCATTTCGTATTCTGTCATACATTGTCACTATGTAATTTTTCTCGCATGTCACTATATTTTTTTCTCGCATGCGCAAGCATTTCTACAGCATCAATTCGACTCCTTCCAGTATTTTTCCACGTCCACGTTTCACAATGTAAACAATAAAACACAAATAGTCAATATAACAATTAATTACCATTGCATTTTCTTTGATTTAACACAATATAGTTCCGTAGTCTAGTAGTAAGACACCAGTCTTCCAAACAAGGATTATATTTCCTTTAGAACATTTTTTTTAATATCTGGTTTGCATTTAAGACCCCGTGGGTTGGATAGATCCTTCATGGCAATAAAGTTGCCATGCTGTCCTACAACGAAAATATAATACAAAAACAATGACTGTTATGCTTATTTGTATCGACGAATAAGTGTCGGATATCAATTCACGGAATATAAGCATAAAGGTGTACATTTACAAATTCAAAGTCACAACCAAAATGAAAAGGATCCATAATTTTTTTTCAAGTGTCGTCGTTTTTTTCTGTAGAAATATGGTCATGGTTATTTTTATATATTTTGTATTTCACATCTTCTAATAATACTTCTGTATCATCAAATCAAAGTGTAATATTGGATCAATATAAGCTATAACGATATTTATTGAAGTTTCGTTATCAAACACATAGTCAAAATTATCTTCAAAACTACTTTAAAAGTCAATTAAAAATAAAAGATGAAATTAAGTTGATAATTTTTTTTTCTGTCCATTTAAACATTTGATTTTCAAGTGTTACTTTTTCAATATTTTCAATAAATATTTTTCAATTTTCGTTGTATACAGTAGAAACTGTCAGACTACCATGTGTCAATATTTTTCAACTAACCATAAAGATGTTAAAGATGATGTGAAAACTAGACTGGAACTCTTCTGAAAAAAATGGTTTCCTACAGTAATTAAATCCTCAATCTACGGGCTGGAAGACATACGTCGACCTACTTAGCATACTTGTTAACGTAGCTTGTTTATCAGCCCGGGGGGTACGGGTTCGATTTGCGCTATACTCGATTTGTTTTAAAAATATTTACAGTTTGGTGTTCATTTAAAAAAAATACTTGGTTGGAAGAGATTGCCACACGGAAATATAACCGCCAGGTTTTACTGTATACAACCAAAGCGTAAGACAGTAATATATATTAAATTTCGTATAGACTTTTTTTCGATGAAACTCGAAATTGTTATTTTTTATCATGTTCCACCACTGCATTATCAATATTTTTTTGGAGAATTTAATTTAAACTGATTATTGTGAAAAACGTTCGTTATTAAATTATTAACGAGTGACAGTGGTCATAAAATATATCGACACAAAATTACATATGTTTTAACAGAATATAACCATTTATTTTAGACAATTATAATTATAAAATTGAAATGTTGCGATGACTTAATATTAAATGTATCTGACTGATAATTTTCGTCACGATTTCATAGTATTTAGAATATTTAATATGGAAATGTCGTATATATGCGTTATTAGTTATTAAGGATTTTACTAACATTAGATTTCGAAGATACGGATTCGACCGCCAATAGATATAATAACAAATTAATTAATGCTGTCTTATCTCGTGTGAAATTCGAAAAATCTCGGTTACTACACTTAAAAAAATATTGTTGAATGTTCGCACATTATATATTAAATGTTGTATCATCGTCGAAACTCTTGGCGATTTAATTTTATTGAAGAATCGAATAAATAATGAATGATGACACAAGTATAATTTAGTGATTTAATTATTTCATTTGAAATCTTCGTTTGAATCTATTTGCTAATCAATCATTTTGTGTATGGTCATACTTTGGTATATGTAACGGATTAATTGATAAACAGGTATTTTGTGTATGGTCATACTTTGGTATATGTAACGGATTAATTGATAAACAGGTATTTTGTGTATGGTCATACTTTGGTATATGTAACGGATTAATTGATAAACAGGTATTTTTTGGAATCAACCAGATTCAGTTACATTTAATATATTGAATCCTGAAAGATGGATTTATCAATGACGTGGGGACTGCCCCTATAAGGGACATGGCGTCAAAGTGATGATGCTTTTAAAAATTTATAAATATTTTGTTTGTCTAATTTTTTTCTCCTTTGTTTCAGGTAAGCACTCCGATTATTTAACCAGAATTATGAAGAAATTTGTATATTATCGTAAGTCACAGCTTTTTTATTTCATTCTTAAATTTTTATGTAAAATGGTCTAAGAGTAAAACCAGTCCGGAAGTGAATCCGCCAGGAATCAAACCTGGGGCCGCCCACTCGCTTAACGTGACTGCTAAACGAAGTCCAACACCGCCGACATTTTTCTTATGTCTATCTTCTTGCTTTGCAAGTCTTTCACGATTATACAAGTAATAATTTATTACAATATTATTGTTGTGTACCCAATAATTCTTTACTGGGTGCACTTGACTCACGTTAACTGGGATCATAAAACAAAATCAGTGTACAAATGCAAAAAATACCCAATCCATATTTTATCTATCTTGAGATGATCTAGGACAGGGGTGCTCAAACGGTCGATCGCGGGAGGTTTTTAAGTCGATCAATTACATGTTATATTTTTGAAATTTATGACATTCAATTTATAAAAAGTACACTAAATATTTTTTAACAATTATTTTAACCCAATAATTGTTAATATAGTAACGAACATTAAATATTAAATTATCATCTATCTGACAGATGATAATTTGGATGATAGTGTGGATGTTGAAAAAAATGATTCTGGAATATCAACCACGTTCAATTTGGACTTATTTTCTATCGAAAATGAGGTCTTGAAAATTATGTCAGATATACATCTCAAAGCTAGAGCAACAGATAACAAATTTTGGGCTTGTTTATCTGAAGAAAAATATCCATGTTTGAAATAAATTGCCTTTCACTTAACACCATTGTTTGGGTCAACTTATTTGTGCTAGTGCGTTTTCACAAATGAAAATAATTAAATCTAAATATCGTAATCGGCTCAGTGACGAACATGTTAATTCATGCTTGCGTTTGGCACTTAGTAATTACGTGCCATCATATGAAAAGTATGCAGAGGACATGCAGTGCAGTGCCATGCATCGACATCAAAAGAACGTTAGTTACAGAACACTTTTTATTTCAATGATAATATTTATTTATATGTGATCATCTTTGCAATTAATAAATACTTACCATTTATAAACTTTGTATTTTATTTTTACCTAATCGATTGCTTGCCGCCTAGTGCTTTTATGGTAGATCGCCGATGGTTAAAGTCTGTGCGCCCCTGATCTAGAAAATATACCATCTCTTTGTATTGTAGACGGAATTTAACTGAAAAAATAAACATTGGCGGGTTAACTATTTTCACACATATTACATTGAGATAGTATTTTTTTAAATAAAATTAAAAAAAAAAAACGTTTTGTGTGTTGGCTATTTTTTGCATAAATACGTTCAAATGTTAACGTACTTTGTAGAAAAAAAGGTTTTGCTTTGTATATTTTATTTTTGTCGGTTCTTTTGATCATACTCTTATGGTAATGAAGCAATACACTTCTAATGTTACATCTCAGCTCCCTCAATGCTCGATGTGTCGATGACTTAGATATTCTATTTATTCATTGCCTGAGAACCGATTACATTTATTAATCGGAGTATTTGTATTTTGCTATTTCAAGGGCACACGTTCAGATCGCCTATTGAATGATTCGACTAACAAGAATGTATACCACTTCCTTAGCGTAATATTTAAAGATAAATTACATAATATATTTAGATCAGGAAATTCAAATACCTACCCACTTATTTGATCTTAACAAAATTTTTGATTATACTATATATGAATATATATATAATTACTATTACACAATTTCCCTATCAGGGTAGACAGAGGATAGAACCCCATACTTTCCTAACTCGACACACATCCTAAGCCTCTTCCACATCCATACACCTCCTCACACAACCTACTATTTCTCTAACTCTCGACGTTTCCTTCTTTCAGAATATTATTAACTGGATTTAACCATACATTCCTTGGTCTTTCACTTACATTTGCACTGTATGTCTGCACTGGACGTCTTTCTTCCTTCATTAGCTCTACATGCCTAAACCATATCAACGTCTAACTTAACACATCACTTTCACTCCCATACATCAAAGTTGGCACCAAAATACTATTGGGGACGATCATCATTTTAGCAGATTTTACGGGCTCGAGGGTGTTTTAGTGTATGTTTTAATGTATGAACAGTACACCTAAAGCCGAATTTGTTAATATCGCATAGCGAAAGATAAAACACAAATATGTCTGTAGTTCTTCCCTTGGAAGGTTTTGTGCGGTTTTCTTCATTAGTTCTACATGCCTACCAACCAGGCCATGGAGGTCGTCAAATTTTTAGGTTTGAGTCGAATAGGTGCTTGGTCAAAAGATAGCTCGCTGATTTCCCTATCCAAAGTCTTTGTTAATATAATTGTAATTTCCTTTTGTGTTATTAAAAAAATCAGTTTATCAATATTATCTGTATCAACATTAAAATAAAATAAATAAGAGATAATCATTAGTATATAAATAAAACATTAAAAAATATAGTCAAAAGTAACAAAATAAAGTTAATTTAAAACAAATATTTACAACAAACTTGACATATGTATATAAGTTTAGTTTGTTGTATGTAACGGATAAATAAGAGTATTAATTAAGATTTAAAAAAAAAACGAATGAAAATATATATTATGAAAAACCTATAAGGCGTCTTTTTAGAATATACAAACATATTTCATGTTTATATATTATTTATAGTTAAGGCATTAAGACATTGTGGAGGTTTAAAGACCTTGTAATTTGTTTTTATCAACCACTATTTATTCCACTTTATGTAACCTTATAACCTTACCGGTTTCAAGAATTACACCTCATCATCAGGGGAGCACAGGCAAGAACAAAACTTGCTTGTGCTCCCCTGATGATGAGGTGAAAACCTTGAAACCGGTAGGGTTATACCGTTACATAAAGTGGAATAAACAGTGTTTGATAAAATTAAACAAATTACAATATTTCATCTTTATTTTGGAAAAGAAATACTTGAACTAAATAAGTTTCTAGTTATTCACATAAGTTATCCGTGTACATAAAGGAATGTCCGAGTATATTAAAAAAATGCTTATTTGTTATGAAATAGATTGTTAAAAATAAATTAATTCGTTGAAAGTTTCTTTGAACGTAATTTGTTTTTTTTAATACATTTCGGTACGCTGGTTCTATCTTTGTAATATTGTTCTTATACAATAGAACAAAGGTAAAATTGATCCTTCCGAAATATAAAACAATACCCCAAGGATTTTATAAATTCTGAGGGATTTTTGTTACAAAATGCTAATTAGGAATAAAATATTAAGCAGGATTAAAGTGCTCAAGTATTGAAGATAAATTTCCAGACCTATTCCTAAATTCGGGTCAACTTTTAGTTACTAGTTTGTAAATTCCAACTTAGGTGCACTTGGGTTATCATAATCTATGTAAGGCTTTGGGGAAAGGCTTCAAATGCACCATAATACCATGTTAAGTAGCAGTGGCGTAGCATGGTGGGAAGGTGAGGGTTAAGTAATCCCAAGGGGACACAAAGTCAGGGACTAAAAGTAATATTTTTTAATGAACCAACCATGAATTAATTTTTAGAAAAAATGAATTTATGGTTTTAGTATATTCCATAACTAAGCGCATTAATTTTGTTGTTACGTACGTAATATATGGTAACATATGTGAAAAAAAGGTAAATGATGATTTATGACGTATACAAACAAACATATACGATGAAATGCATGTATATATAATACTTTGCCTTGGCTGTTGGGTTACCGTTACCACCTTATTTCTAGTCATTCTAGGAAAAACCCATATTTTGCCTAACTAAAAAATATTATCTTGATCCAACCATACTTTACTTGGTCTTCCTCTATCACGCCTTCAACTCACATTTACACTGTATATTTATTTTGTTA
This sequence comes from Odontocerum albicorne, assembly GCA_949825065.1. NCBI lineage: Eukaryota > Metazoa > Arthropoda > Insecta > Trichoptera > Odontoceridae > Odontocerum > Odontocerum albicorne. Next base: position 19,208,579 of record OX463853.1, read on the forward strand.
GTCTTTCTTCATTCCTTTGTTACACATGCCCAAACCATCTCAGTGCCTTAAAAATTATACTATAACATTTTTTTACTGATGGTAATGATACATTTTATCTGACATGCATATTGTTAAGGAATTTTTATTCAATATAGGTAAATAAGCCGAAATTCGCGTCAGGTCGGTAGGTATTAAACCAAGTTTCGCTAACACAAATTACAAGGCACAAGATGCAAAAAGTAATGATATTTGGTCAGAGCTTGGTGATTGCAGGTATATCCGCTCAGTTCGGGCACCGGGCAGCGGGTTATGTGTCGCAGGGGCCAGCAAGGCGGCTGTGGGCCCCCTCTGGCATCACCTGCTCGGGGAACAGCTGCCGGTGGCAGGTGCTCTACTAGCGCTCCGCAGGCGGCTCGGTTCGCATTTTGGGGGTCAAGATGCCCTCCATACACAAGGCGAATTTGACAGATTGTTATGACGAAAATAATATTCTCACGTATACCTACTCCGGTTCGTTCTCAATGCATGTGGATTTTTGTTAAGAATTCACTTATAAACTTTTTTTTCTTCTTTCATGACTATTTTATTTATCTTCTTGATCAAATGTCATTTTATGATATAGATAGACAAAAACATGAAATGTCTTTAAATAATGCATAAATGATACAACATACATTTTTTGTTTTGTTTGTAACATCATAATTATACCCCAATCAAGTGTGTAATATATATATATATATATATATATATATATATATATATATATATATATATATATATATATATATATATATATATATATATATATATATATATATATATTTTTTTTTTTTTTTTTTTTTTTTTAATTTTCTATGATAAATATGTTTTTGATGAAATAATGTTAAAATTTCACATTATGTAAGAGAAAAATGTTGACAGTAATTCCTACACAATATAATGTCTTAAGCATCGTTGAAAACAGAATTATATCACATTATTGACATTTTTTAGTTTATTTGAAATATCGTATAAGCATATCTCGATTAACGCAGGTGTAAAAAAATTCAAGGCAGTTAAATGTATATTTGATAGTTAAATCGCGTCTTAAAAATGTTATATACCATCAAATCGGATTGATGTTTCTTTAGTTATCTCAGAACAGGTGAAACGTGGGTTCGGTCCTTAATGCGTATTAACATCTATATGAATTTGAAAAAAGTATTTTTGGTTTCCTACGTTCTACGATACCGAGTTACGAACTTATGGAACGGACGTTGTTGCCAAAAATTGGTCTTACTCCACTCACTTCCTTCAGTTATTCTTCATTATATATATGTATGTATAAAAAAACGCTTTCGTTTTCAACAAACGTATAACAACCTAACGACCTTCAGCAATTTTACTAGGGGGGATAATCGATTAAATTCGAGCCAAAAAATTCACTGATATTTTTGTTGTTATAAATTCATTCTTTCAATAACGTTCTTCTTTATTAAACGGATATAACAGAGCATCGAAAAATAAATCCACGCATCCTACCGAACTGTCTCAATTCTCCTTTTTTCACCATAATTACTGTATCTTCTTTCAGTCCGATTTTTGTCTTCGGTCCTTATTCTCTCATTCATTGTTTTCCCACACGTTCTTAATAATTTTTTTTTCTATGGCATCGTTCAACATCCGAAGTGGGGTTTCGAATATATTGAAGTGTGGTAGAAATACTATATTTGTCTTCAGCTCCAGTTATCGGATTTAGAACCATTAGAGTAGGCACGGAACTCGCGGTTCGTCATTGTACGTACATTGGTAACTTACCGCAATTGAAAGGCAACACTCGCACACGGACCGGGCGTGTGTAAGTGTTATTATATGATGAACTCGTTTACCAGACAGGGTCCCCTTTTTTTTGTATCATCAGGAACCGAGGGCGAAATCCCCTAATGGAAGTCGAGCGACACAAATGAAATCAATATTAAAATCAAAATGTACCCTACATTTTTTAAATAATGCTTTATTGAAAATATATTATTCCATTCATATTAAAATAAAACTGAATCAGCAGTTTTTTTTGTTGCAGGTATATATTTATCGTGATGTATGGGCAATCTCATTGTAAAATTAATTTTAAATATATTATGGAGACTTTTGGTTTTATGTATGTTGCTAATACATCACATTTTAACTGGGTAATCCCCACATCCTCTGCCTCTGTCTTAGTATGAGAAACGTGAAAATAAAATGACCATTTAGTCAGATCATTCAACCAAAATATTTTAGAATGCACAATAAGTATAAATCACGTACTCACAAACAAATAATGATTGCCATAGAAATAATATAGTTTCTTCATAACTATCAAATTTCCAAAATAATTTAGTTAAATACGAATTGAAAAATAATAATTACTCTGTGCCAAATTACACGACTCAAGACGTTGAAGATTTATACTATTGTAAAATATATAATTATTCAGATATATCCGGAACGCTCTAACGTTCGTGCGAATTGAGAAAAAAATGTAAAATCTAAAAATAGATGTCGCATATTATTCTCGATAATAATTTTGATAGTTCTGTTTGTTTTATTTATTTATTATTACACATGACAAGAAAAATATACACAATTTGCGAAAAAACAACAGGTAATTTGATTTGGATATACAATTTTAATGGATCTGGGTTTGTTGCCTTTCATTTGTCGTATCCCCAGTAAACTAGGCTTTTGCCTGTATCTCACTGAGGATATTTAGCATGAAAAAATAAATCGATACTTCTTTCCGATTTTTAATTACGTAAAAACAAAAACAAAACAATTTTTTTTTGTAATAACATATGTTGCATTACTTTGATTTTTGTAAATAAAATGAGGCGTACTTTTATTAATAATTCATTAATAAAAATTGAAATAATTAAGTTTTATGCGCGCCCTATCGTGTTGAAATAATATCTGTAAGTTAAGATTTTATGGTTTCGGCATTCAGCTGTCAGTTGATATGTCGGGATGGTATTGTTGCGTTTAGTGCGGTCTTTTATTTGGAAAATTAACATAAAATGTGTTTATAGGAGTAGTAAGCAGTTAAATTCATGAATATTTTATATACTATGCACCGTTTTATAACATAATAGTTTAGAAACGTAAAAATAAACTCGGAAACCGTTCATTTCACGATTTGTCTAGTACAAAAAATAAATTAGTTGTATATCGAAGTTTTTTCCCCATAAAATATCTCTTCTAGACCGTATGGCTTTCGAATTTATAGAAGGATGCTCATAAGCTAATGCGGGAGAAATGATGTTTGAACGTTTATTCTAAACTGCACTGTGAGTAAAACTTCTGCTATTCCCTAGTGAAACCGTTAATACTGTCTCTGATATTCGGGCAGATACCTAGATTATTATGATATAATCATGACGTTCGATGATATATCCAATGGGAGTGGATTAGAAAAATCCCGAAGATTTTTCAAGACTGATTCTGGTTCTGATGAGCAACCGAAAAGTATATTTGATGCTAAACAGTTTTTATGTTCTTCGTTTGCTTTCACCGTTAAGTCGGCAATAAACATGACAGTTTTAATTCTACCGATTCAATTTAATTTTACGAATAATTGACCGATATTTTGTTAATATTATCCTTTTTCTAAACATATGCAGAAGCGGGAACAAATCTAATGGCCGTAGCCACTGTCATTCCATTAAAAAATATGTAATCTATGTATAATAATGGAAGCATGAGTAACATTGCTCCTATTGTCATTATGTTATATTTAGACTTTCTTGCTGTTGGTGTAATTTGGTTGAACCTGTATCAAATATACGAGTAGAATTAATAAATAAAATAAATTATTCAACAGCATAAATAAGCCAAGATCTCACGGATAGGATCTATAGTTATAATATATCTATGGATGCGTTACTCAAGTTTTTGAAAGGCCAAAAATCGTTTCGCGAATATCCAATACCCGCTCGAGTTGAGAACAAAACGAGCGAAACCGCACAAAAGCCACGAAGGCCAACGTAATAAAACGCATACTTGAAGACTCCTGTCTCGAATATTCTTTGTTCTGCAGCTGTCGTTTTAGCACGCACTTTCGTATCGAGTCCGCATCGGAACGCATTTACTCCCGGTCAAAAAATAATGCAGTTTTTGGCCGTTAGCTCTTTTTTTTGTTTCCTCCTTCCCATTTGTTCTGGCTCCCTGCCCCCCGTTCTCTGGTTCTCCCGTACTTTGTCTTGTTGTTTTGGAAATCTTCTTTTTTCTTCTCTTTGTGGGATAATGTTGTGGTCATTATGCGTTTGTTGTTGCCGAAGGCGACTCTGATGCCCGTTTGGTGTTTAAATCACTGCATTTGGGATCGTATTCTATCAAAATGTTTCACGTATGAAGTCATTCACCCGAGATTAAGTAGACTGCACCATTTTATATTGCATCTCGTGCGCTAACATACAGGCATATGGTACTAAAGGCAGTGAATTTTGCATGATTTATTTTTCGGGAAAATTACTTTTGACACGGCACAACAATGATTATGCATTTACAGTGTCGCTTTTTTTTATAATAAAAGTGAGTTTATCCTACCACGTTTAATAAATTCAATTTGCTACACTTAACTCACTAAATATCACTTAGACCCGAATTCATAGTTGTACCTTAATTCTAAATACTATAAATATATACATTTTTTTTCTGAAACTGGAATCCTATTTTTAAAAAATCTGGGTTCCAGCGGGTATCGAACCCGCAACCTCCGGATCGGCAGACAAGTGTCTTACCACCAGGCCACGGGGTTCGTCTTCTTCCATATGTATAACTTTATTTTCTTTGTAAAAAGCTTTTATGTTAATTTTTCATCCAATACTAGACTAAAAACTATTAAACCTCCTTTTTTCAAAAAAAAAAAAAACCCCTTCGAGATAATCTTGAATTGGTATATTTGTTTTATTTTGTGTTCTTTGAATTACGTTTATTACTAGGAAGTATATTATATACAATAATTAGTTTGAATAACATAATCCTCTGATTTCTTAAACGAAATAGATAAGTAAAAACATATTTACAGGTTAAATTTGAAACGGGGCTAACACTTTTCTGATTGTTCAACAAATTTATATTTCTGATGCAGATCTTGTATTCTTTCCCCTCAGGTGTACTGCATATCTGCTTTTGTAAATTCTTGATCTAGATTACGTATCCATATCTGCTTTTATAAATTCTTGATCTAGATTATGTATATATTATATCTGCTGTTGTAAATTATTGATCCAGATTACGTATTCATTGTATACACCCATTTACAATAATTCTTCTACGTATTTTTTCCCAACAAACCTTATAATTTTATTACCATTTATATCTTACCTTTGTACTTCCAAAAATAAAGAAGGTACATAGATAAAGTAATTCTGGGAAGAAGGAAGGCTGAAAAAATAAATTGCTTGAGTTAGTGAGAATTTTACAAACCGGGGGAAGTCTAAGAAAAAGTCAATAAAACAAGAAGATAACAGTCGGAAGGAAGACGAATGAGGAGTGAGATAAATTTGTGGGTTTGTGTAGCCAAATATATATAGAGATATTTATTAGACGATCGATCAATGTATACCCTCAGATATATAATATATGTTACTCATACACTTGTCATCATGTATCATGAAGGTAACACATTTAAACTTATTGATCTCAATAATTATCTATAATATATTTCTTTTCAATTTGACATGATTTCATTGCAACGCCTTGGAAACGTTGATCATAATTAAAGCCAACTCAATACGAAATCATCATAACTATCAGACTATATCCCCATTGGGGTAGGCAGAGAGAAAAAAATCTAAACTTCATTTTATCCTGGCATTCTATACAACTTTCGCTTGTGCCATTTACGAGTACATACACTTCGTTGTGTATTTCTTTCCTATTATAAATATTTCAATCTTCCCTCTTCTACAATTTGATTCATTTTGTCCTACCACGTTTTTCTAAATCATCCCAAGCTTCTCATTGTTTACTTTAAATCTTTCATCATTCATTCTTTCTGTATAGTCAAATCATTTCAATGTTCCTTTCTTCATCGTAAGCACTGCATCTTTCAATCAACATTTTATTCTAATATCTTCATTCGTTATTATGTCACGCTTTACCACTACAATAACTCCGAGAAACATTTTAAACTTTTTGGAGAACCTGGAGAATTTTTATCCATTATCATTTAACATTTCATTCGGTTTTCTTACCTTTTCGATTCAATATTGAATGGTTTTATTATTTTCTTGCGGAGTATCTTGATGTAACCCATAATCATATAGCCCCAGTTTCTCGCTTTCAACTTCCAACTCTCACATTAAGCGGTACAAGAAGTAAGAGAATTAAGGCGACAATCGTTGAGACGATTTCCACAAGAACTGCAAACCCGATTTACCAACTGACGTGACTCGACAATCGATCCTTCGCTTACAGAAATAAACTGGTATTTAGTTTTTGTACACGGCATTATGATTACTTTTAAATGGTTATGATGTAAAGATCGTTACTGAACACGTTTTCTTTCAGCGCTGGCTTTATCAACCGACTGGTTACTTCGGCTCTTGGACGTGAATAACAAGTCCACAATGACAACAGCAGCGGAAGAAGGGACATATTTCTTCAATAAACTCTTTATTTTTTTGTAGTTTGCAATGCTTGACAATTCATCATAATCATGACATCTTCTTTTTGTCAATATTATTTATTTATATATTGAATTAGCCAAACATTTTGTGATCGAAATTATAAATTAAAAAATAATCATGAATTTGACGAACATTTGGACATATTAACCACAAATTACACTTATAGGCAATTTACTCAATTTAAAATATCGTATAATCATGTGAAAAGATATCAAGTCAGTTAGTTATATTGTTATTTCGTAGTTAAATTCTGTGCTAAATCTCAAAACAGGTAAAATGTGGGTTGAGTTATTTTTGCTTAACATCGTCCAATTTACTTTTCAAAGTTATTATACAGAACGAAAAATCACTTTTCGATATTTTTTTGTAATATCATTTGGCTATAACACATATCCCTCTCACTGTTTGAAATACACATGGATGTGTATGGATTGATTTTTTAAGACGGAGTATAATACAACCTCCGTGACCTAGTTAGTGTAATGCCTGTTTTCCAACCCAGGAGTCGCCAGCCAGATGTTTTAAAAAAAAGGGGTTCAGCCTTGTTTTAACTTAGGTCACAACATTTTCTGGTTGGTTGGAAGAGATTGTCACATGGCAGGAAAATCCCCCAGGTTGTACTGTATAAAACAAAAGTAATATTATATGCATTTTACTGGCTTGATATTTTCACACATATGAAATTGATACACGTTAATTCGATATATCAAATAAACCCCAAAAATGTGCTTTGTGATTTGTGGTTTGGGTCCTTTTGTATAATTGTATCTATATTATTATTTAATGCTTTGTATATTTACAATAGTTAGAATTTAGTGCAAACGATACAAAATGTGTATACGTACTTATTCTGCTCTGGGCGATTTATTTTTACATACGTATTGTATTCTAAACATTAAAATTTAAGGTAATTGAAAAAAAATTAAATGTATTCTGATTTGTCAAAATAATTAAGACTTTAAAAAATCTGACCAATTGATGTCTCCATTTTTGAATCGTTTCTCATAGTAGCGTTTTCGCAACTGTTGTTCTTTTTTCTTTGTATTTTTATTATTATTTTCTTAATGTCGTTATCCTTTAACATTAGCAACAGCTGTTTCCGATAGACCCGCATATCCTCGCCAGCTGTTGTAACACAATCCATCTTCCCTTATAATTTCTTAAGAATAATAACATAATGATCCTTTATAAAAAAACTTCCCCGTTCCATTGCCACGTGGTAGCAACCGTCGTTAAGATTCAGAACAGATTCAATGTATTCTGAAATCATTTTGTTACGAGTATGTACATAGCTTCATAGTCCCTCAGCAACAACGTTAAATAATCCAAGTCTATTTGCAGACTACCTGCCTTGCCTTGTGTTACCCGAGTTAGGGCCTGGAAGGAACAAAACTGGGGTATTGTTGCTACTTCCACCTTTTTTCATCTTCTTTTTTTACCTGGATAACAATTCAGGTAGAGTTCCACCAAATCTATTGGGCTTTGAAACACTTAACTAGACCTTTTTGTGTGTTGTCCTTAAATGCTCTAAGGATGAACTAGGGATAATGTATATTCGAAGATTGAGGAAAGTAATGTTGGTCCATCTACATTCAGAAATCCTTCACACTTTGGACCATTCCTTTTGTGATAATTGCCTTGATACCTGAGATTTTCGTGATTGTAAAACATCCTCATAACTTCTTGGAAGTTCTTTGTAGTTTAAGTCCCTATAAGGCTATATTAATGCACTTAAATGCTAAATTTTGAGTGTATCCTTAAATACAATATTTTGAGTGTATCCTTAATTACAATATTTTTTTAAATACCTAGAATAATCCTTAAATACAGGATCTTCCCTCCTTTTTTTAAAAAAATAATATTTTTATTTAAATGACAGTTTAATGAATGTATTCATTTTTTACGAATCCTGAAAGTTTATTTAGTTTATAATATTATCTAAAATATAAATGATGTATTTTTGTGTCTGGAAAAGTTAATAAAATAACAAAGTTTTAATATTACGCATAACTCGAAAACAGCCGAAAATAATGGTTAGAAATGGTAATGGTTAGTAAATTTACACATTTCTCATGGTTAATCTATAGTCTCTAAGTCTAGAAACGTATCTATGAATAAAAAGCCAACCCCAAATAGAAAACATTACAAAAAAACTAACAGCTGTCGCATTGTTGTTCCGATTTTTTATTCATCCATATCTTGTGTGTCAAATTTCACAAAAGAAGTGTAGACAAATTAAACCGTGTGAAAAATATAATTTATCTCAAATACTAGAGATATCTCGTAGGGCGCCTAAATAATACGAAAGGATATCCTGTTCCTTTTTCGATGTTGATACATTCTCATAGTGGGAACCGAGGTTTATCAATGTTTAGAAAAAATAACAGGTATAAATGTCATATTTAAAATTAGAGCTTGAATCCTGTTATGGGAATAATAAACTTGCATATTATGTATAAGAAAGGAGCAAAGAAATATTATGAAATATAATATATATCAAACCAAATCTTTACTTTTTGAGTTAGGGATGATTCGTGTCAATCATACAGCTGAAATGGTATTGAGTGAATCCATAGATTAAAAAAAATCAAAGATACTAAATGTCAATTCATTTATATGGTACCCCACGACATATCCGAAATGATGATGCCGACATGTTGAAGAGAGTGACCGGGAGACTATCGTCTTCGGCCTCAGTAATCGAGCCTTCGGGTCTAAACCTACTTGAGTAGGCAAGTTACTCACAGTTCGCCTCGCACGTGTTGGATATACTACCGCAAATGGATAGGTAACAGCACTCGCACACGTCTTGTATGTGCGAGTGTCGTTACCAGATTGACTTTTTTACCAGACAGGTACCCTTTTTTTTTTTTTTAATATATTATATACTATATGATCAATACCCTTCTGGGATATGCAGAAAGAACAGAGCACCACATTTTCCTGTTTCGCCTCTTCCACATCCTTCTTTCAAAAAAACATTTTAAAAAATATCTACAATATATACCCAAATTTTTGTTTCTAGCCAGTAAACAATGATAAGTTAATAAAATAAATGAAGAATACATAATATGTTCCAGAATGCTGTGACAGGAAGCTCACACTATCATGTATCATAATTTGAAATAATATCACGTGTATCAAATATCAATACTTATTTTATATGTTTAATTTGTTGTTAACTAGAAACTTTCTTAACACTCGGCGGTATTTTTTTCATACAAGAAATGCAAGGTATTACATTTCTTGTGAAACCACAGCATTAAAAAAATAAAGTATAATTAAGTATTTTCGAATGATTGTATCGATTGCAAGCTACCGTTCTTGTAATTCAATGTACCCGTAAAATATTTCGACCTTATTTCCAAAAATGTAGTTTATTCATACCAGCATCTGGCGTCTTTTGAACAAGACTAAAAACAAGGTCAAACGTTTCGATAATAACTTAAATTATGGAAAAAATATACGATATTCTTTTGAAAAATACATTAATAATAAAAATCATGATACTGATGCCCATACAAATATAAATAATACTTGAATTGCATTGCTGGTTTTAAGTATCCCCTATTCGAGTTGATGGTAATCACGTCTGAGGTTTTCATTCATTGAGAAAGCTCGTTTTGGTCTTTCGTATACGAATGTATTTCATAAAAATGTGCAAGTTAATAAGAACGGATTGTTCAGTTTTACATCAAAGCGAATCTGTGATAGTGCGTATGTTGAAAATTTGATTCAACAACATTACGCCGTGTCCCTTGCGGGGTAGGCAGAAAGAACAGATCTCTATATTTTTCTATCCAATCGCACAACTTTCGCCTTCTCCGCATTCACATATCGCATCACGCACAATTTTCTGCTATTCACACTTCTGAATTTACCGTATTTAAAAAAAATGGTCCGCTGGATCCATCCACGTTTTCTTCGGTCTACCTTTTCCACGTACACCTTGCAATTTTGACTTGTATACTAGCTTAGTAATGTTTTTGCCATTCATTCTCTCTACATGTACAAACCATATTAAAGCTTTTCATCTTAAAACATCCATTTTATCCATTAATTCATTCCTGATGTCTTCTCCGCCTTCTTTCATACATCAACACTCCACAAATGTAAACATTCTTTAAATTAGTCATTGATTTCTTCACAAATTTTCTAGCTAAAAATTATTTAACTCTGATAACTTACCCAAAATTGTTTATACACAATCATTTAATATTTCATTTTCCTTTATTCTCTTATCATTACAAAAAATCATCCTTATACATGTATATGATTGATCGCTTTATTAGTTGTATAAAGCCGTTTGGAGTGTAGTATTCCATGGTTTGGCTTAGATACCGACGTTTCGAAAATGTTGCAGTTTTCATCTTTAGGGCATGTTTGTAATTATCTTCGCCAACACTCCTATATACCTTACACAACTGATATGAAAAACGGCGAATGCCTCAAAACGGATTACTTTATCATTAAAAAATAATCTTTTACTCAGATTCATGTTTTTTAAAAACAAATTTACCTCTTTTAAAGTACTTACTTAGTTTTATTTATTTATGTGCCGTTTTATTTATTTTTTTACACCGCGGGGAAATATAATCCACGGGTACAATTATATCAAAAGGATAAATGAAAAAATAACAGAAATGTTCCGCAATGTTTGAATTTCATCAAGGCAATGGGGATTAAAGAAATTGAGCTAAATGAAAACGTTGAATAAAAACATGCTCATTAGAAAAATAATGCCAACGATTCGACCAGGAAAAAATAAAATATTATTAATTTCGTTAAAATGTGTGTTTAGTTAATACAAGATTTTCAAAATGCCATTCTTTGATCTTGAAACAAGGGTAGAGAACTCTTTTACCTCCCAAATCGATGGCGTTGCTCTAATTTTTTTAAAACTTTTTTGTTTATCTCTGGCTCCAGACAAAGGAATCATCAAGCATCCTTCGTCCTATAGTAGAAGCAGGCTGTGCGCTCATTAGGCGCTCAATGAAAGGCGATAGTTGTCTCTTGAATCCTAATTCTGAATATATCGAATATCCTTCGTTGTAGCGGCCACTCACATATTGCTGTCGGATTATTTTTAAAAAGGATAAACATATTAATTATTTTAACTGGTCAAATTTCAATATTTTTGCCAAGAATTATAAGCATTGTAAATATATTGAATAATATTCATGTCTGAGAAAAGTTCGTTAGACAAATGTTTTGGAAGAAAATAAATATTGAAAAACTAGCTATAGTTCGGAAGTTCTAGGATGATTTCTGTGACAGCTCACAAATTTGCCCCAATACAACCTTGTAACGATGTTCAGCGATTTTAATTATTTTATCAACTTTAATATAGGCCTCAATTCTAATAAATATCAAGTTATTTAGGTAAATACATTACATAAGGTTACAAATTTCTCATCTTTCCTTATTTGACATTTAACTAAGTTTAAAGTTTCTAATGAAATAAATTTATACAATTAGTGTTTTTATTTGATAAAAGTGTTTTTTTCTTCAACTTTTGATATTGAGAATTTAATGGTATTGTGCTTCCAGAACATATTCTATGTTATATTCTCAATGGACGTGATCAATTCATTGTTACTGGATGGCTGGGTACACCCAAGTTTTGGTAAATAGTCATTTAAAAAATATATATTTCATATAAATTTTCAACTTTTCTTATTCTACTTAATTTTTTAATACTATCCGCAGATTAATGTAAATAACGACAAAATATGTTAAACTGTTATCAATTCAAGACAAAACCTTGTCTTACCTCAAATCATGTGCATATTAAATTACTTAGATCAAATCATGTACATATTAGATTACTTAAATCAAATCATGTACATATTAGATTACTTAGATCAAATCATGTACATATTAGATCAAATCATGTACATATTAGATTATTGAGATCAAATCATGTACGAGTACATATTAGATCAAATAATGTACATATTAGATTATTGAGATCAAATCATGTACATATTAGATTACTTATGTCAATAATTCTATACATGTTTCTTTTAATCCTTTTTTCACTAGTTCGCAAAATGGCGTCGTATGTGTTAACTAAGATGTAATTTAAACCAAATTTGCTTAAACTAGCTTATTAATATTCAATTCATATAATATTTAATTCATACAATATTTAATTAATATTCAATTCAATTCAATCATATAATATTTAATTAATATTCAATTCATACAATTCATATAATATTCAATTCATATCATATAACTATAAACTTTCAAGGATAATATTAGCGACGCGTACAGGCTTTCGAACGGCCCGATTTTTAGCGGATGTTTGTACAAGTAACTATGTATTTTAACTATTAAAAATTACAATTTATTACAAAAATTTACTTGAAATACATAATCGTTATATGAAATGGTTATTTTATACTCATTTTATTAAAACTTCGTCTGCATGAGTTTTGGTTCAAAATCCTCGAGATGAAAACAACACGTGTTAAGATGGTGTGTATCCAGATGCATCGCTTTTTTGTGTTGATGCATTGTATATTACTGACACTCAAATAATGTTGATACTTTATTTTTTAAAATGCCATATCATATGGAGTCCAGAAAGTAGTTTCGTATTTCTCAGAAATAACATATCTAGGACAAAAAATTTGTTGCTAACTAATTACATTCCAAACGTGCTGAATGTGCTCGTATATTATTATGAAAGGTAATAGTGGTTTGGGGAAGTTTTTGGCCATTGTTCACACAAATTGCTTACATTTTCGAAAATCACCGCTTACGAGTTTGCGTTTGAATTTGAGCTAGAAATACGAAACTGCTTTCCGTAAAACTTTAAAAAAAAATCTATAATCCTGAAATAAAAAAGGCATATTTGTTAATTAATTTAGAAAGTATTTTTGAAGATGTTTTTTTCTTACTATTATCCACATCGAAATAGGATCGTTAAAAGTAAATCAAGTTGTCATTTAAATTTTTTATACGGTTCTCTAATTTTTATGATAGACATCAACATACTTTTCTGTGTATCGATTTTACCTTTTTAAATTTGTCAACAATAATTGACAATTTTCATACATCGAAATGTATAAAATTCGTTTACAATAAAACACTGTGCAAGGTAATCTGAGTTGAAGGTTTTCACATCGCTGAAAAAGAACACCGCCCAGAAGAGTAAACCTTAGATCCGCTGGAAGGCATACTCTTGAAGGATGCGGGCTTATGGTCCACAAAAGCGACATCTGACACCGCCCTGCAGGCAGATGGCGAACGTAGCCATCAATGAACTTCATGCCTCATTGTTTATGGATGCAGTTCTCCTAAATACACGACATCCAATATGCGTTTCAGCTGCACGCAAGGTGCACAAGTACTCAGAAATACCACCGCTGCATTATGCACCGATAATGGAAGCTAGGGTATAAATACAAGAGCTTTTTTGCCGCAATATTTTTATTGATATATTAAAAAAGCTATGCGGGCTCGAACTTCAACAGGTTTGAAAGGACACTTGACATATTCTGTCGTATCAGGAGGTTAGCATATGTAAGGAGGTAAAGACAAAGGATCTTCGTGGTAGTCACTTGATACGAGTATGTTTAAATTTGAGTAGCAGTTGTCGCTAGATTACTGGATTAAAATTAGAGTTATGTAATCAAGCAATGTATATATAAATTAAATTGCTTGTAAAGGTTTTTAACATTTTATTTTAATTAATATTTTTAAAATATCACACTTATTTGTTTAGCACATTTGTGCTCTTTTAGTCAATTGTGCACGTACAAATGAAGGTTTTGTATCTGTTTGCAAAGCATTTGTTTTTTTTTTGTATTTCTTATTTTAGTCCTCATTCACAGTTCTTAAAAAATCTATAAAATGAATAAGCACATCTTAATTATGAAAAATATATAAAGAATATGTAATCATTAAAAAATAAGCAGTTCACACGCCCAATATTTATTTAAGAAAACTGCATGAAATTTTAAAATAAATCTTTAGATCATTTTGATAAAAGCAAAGATCCCACTGACCTCACAAAATAATTCCAAAAATGTTAACGTTTCTTTTATTTTACGATGTACCAAAATTTTCAAAGATGAACACGATAATTAAAAAAATGTCGCGAGTGTCCTGAGGAAGCATGTTTGCCAATTAGACTTAAAAAAAACTGTCCTTCAAAGTTTAACCATAACTGTTTCTTTGGTATGTCATTCATCTGATTACTGTTATGATTGCAAAATTGTCCGGAAATGCTTTATAGTTAATAGAAAACGAAATCAGAAAGATCTCTGATATATTTATTTTGATTCAATCTCTTTTGTCGGAATGGGCGAGGATACCAGTTGGAATCCCTTTACAGATGACCATCGGCCGCAGTCCTTCTCTTATGCGATGGATCAGTTTGCTAATTAATTTGGTCAAATGGCCCGCTGGTTGTTTAATCGTCACCTTCCGGCGTGACAGGTGCTGTCCAACCTCTGGTACCTCTTTTTCAACAATCCAAAGGCTCTTGCACTCCGGTTTTCTTGCTTCTTGTTTTCGATATTAAATTAACACACCGTATAATTATTACTGTTCGTATTCTTCTTGGCTGGCAGTATGCTATGCTATGCTTATATTTCGGGCTGACGTAATTTTTTGAGGTCATAATTCTCGTTAGTTCTCATGGAGTTTGATCAAACATTTAAATTGGCAGTTCATTGTCCTAGCGCTCATATTTTGACAAGTCTGGTTGGATTCAAGAAAAATAACAATGTGGCTAACACTTGGCTCCCTCTCGTTAACGAAATAATTTTTCACGACACTGTCACGAGTACGTGACTTGTTTTTATACTCGTGTTTCGGAGGCATCGCGACCTTCGTCTTCTAGACTATGTCATTCATGTAATCTATTTCAACATGTATATCTTTGATTACATATCTCGATTACGAGCACAGTAAAATTAATTTGTCTTTCAACTTGGAACACATTTACGATCGACATAACCTAGTTTGTTAAACACCTGTTTTCCAACACGGGGGTTGCGGATGCGATTCCCATTGGAACCTAGTATTTTTTTAACTTTGGTAATCACTCAAAGCCTCTTTAATATATATCTTGTTGGTTGGGTACTCAAAGAACACACGGTCAATGGTTTTGTCGCTCCCTCCATACTTGTATATTGTGCTGCATTAATGATGGATTTTATTATGGTCAGAAACTTTCAGACAATTGTGCATGTTACATACCATTTCTCTTGGGGATGTTTCTTTTATAGTATTAGGGATGGAATAGGTACTTGTATCCTTCAATATGCAGTACCTTTCCTAATAAAAACATTTAGTGATGTCAGGAACATTTTATCACTTTACTTCTGAAACTTATCTACTTAAAATGCACAAATTGTAAAACGAAAATTTTAAGTACGATAAAAGTAGAAACAATTATCTTTAATTTAGTAGATAAATGATTTGGATAAAATTAAGTAAGTATACAATTCAGAAGTGTAAGGTGTGCATGGAAGAGGAAGACCGAGGAAAACATGGCTGGTTCAAGTGTACCAGACTGTAAAAGAAGGTAAAGTGAGAAGTATGAATAATATAAGGAAGCGAATGTTGTGTGCGTGGATAAAAAGTTTGAAGATCTGTTCTCTCTACCTACCCCGTACAGGACATGGCGTAATGATATGTATGTATAAAATTGATAGAATAATTCAATGGCGTTTTGGTAAAGAGGTACAAGTCATCAATTACTTATTTGTCAGTTTGAAGGTTTGCAACACTTGTATTCCTGAAATACAAACCTCAGGTAAATTTTAAAGGTAAACTTTGAATACATAAATAATTTATATAAGTAATTGATGACTTGTACCTCTTTACCAAAACGCCATAGAATTGATTATTGATACGGAATGCGAAATATGTTGTTTTAAGTAAATGTGATTTTTTTTATAAATCACATTACTCCTGATATGTCTTCATAAAATAAGTAGAAAAACAGTTCGCAAAATATCCTGCTGCGCCGGCCTGAGAAAAAATCTTATAAAGATCTTAACCGCGATAAGAAATAATGTTAAATTCTTATTGTCCGATGGATAGATTAGTAGTTCTTTACATATGGACACTATGACCAGGAGATACTCGGCGGACTCGGTCGTGTAAATTCAAGGCTAATTTTCCTACGGTTGTTGCCATCGGCGACCGATTTGGAGGTTGCAATTGGTTTTCTACTAAATTCTATTAGTTGACTGGACTGACTACTAGAAAAAAAAAGTTAAATTGAAATGACTTTTTTATCATGTTTATTATATGGTATGTTTAAGGTGCTGTCCTTGAGAGTACCAAGAATAATAAACTGTTTTTTTTTTTTTTAAATGGATACGAGAACTTCCAAAATATATTTAGCTTTTTCTTCGTTTTCCGTCTTAACATTCATCATCATCTCCGTCATTCTTCATTACTGAAGGTCGTGATCTTTGATACGTGGAGGGTGCAGGTTACGACGACATGTTTCCACTCAGTCACTTGCCGTTTGCATGGCAGTGTTCAGGCTTTGCTTTTATTTCACCTGATCACACCATCTTGCTGGCGCTATGCCTCATTTTCTTGGCAGACTTCATTTAACCATTACTCGTTATTTCTCCAGGTTATCAGTCTCCCGTATGGAAATTTACATGAAAAATCTAATAATGCGCTAGCATCATTAAGGACAGTCGTACCGTAACATTTAACTCCTGAAATATGGAGACGTCCGTTCGTCTGGCGGTCCACGGGATTCTTAGCATTCGACCCTAACACGACATCTCAAAGGAGTTATTCTCCCACGTTTCTCGGGCTTATTTTGTATCAATCGGTGTGGATTGAAAATTCTGGTGATTGTATTTTCATGCTCTTTAAATCTAATTTTAAACATAATCATGTCAATCGTAAAATGAAGAAACATGGCGGAATATTTATTATAATAAGATTCTAGAAATCATTGTCATTTCCCAGTAGATGGGCATTGAGAAGGAAAGAGAAGTCTGGAGCACCAGGATTCAGAGGACCACTAACTAAATCTTATTTATGTCTGCCTACTCAAACAAATACTATATGTATAATTTTGTCATATGGATACGAAAATGAGGACTCCTCACTTTCTAGTTTTAATTATTTTCATTCATACTCAGCATTTTCGGTTCTTATTTCAGAATACATTTTCTGTTTCTTTTTTTTTATTCTTAATTTTTTATTCTTTTTGGTATGAATTTTATTATCTTAGTGATTTCTGAGTATGTATGTTACGATTGACATGATTATGAAGAGGTAGAATAGGATTTGCTGTGGAACTATTTTTTTTTACTTGTCTATCTGATTGCCTCGTATCCGGAGTAGCTCATAGTACAAGGGAATCAGAAGTCGATAGGAGGTAGTAAAACACACGCTGCATTTCGGGAACGTCCGCGACAAAGGGCCGACAGCTGCTTCTCTCCGCAGGAAGAACCATGCGTCCAACTTTCGAAATGCGTTTTCACTGTAAAATTATGTTTTGTTACAATTGTTGTTAAATAATATTTTCATGTAGGGGACAACTATTTTCAAGTATAATGTGTATTGCAAAAAATCATTGTATGGTGAAAAAATACAGTCAATGACGATACGTAGGAAAAGGTTCCAAAAAATGAAAGATGAATTATGTAAATCTTCCTTCTTAAGTAGATATCTTAAATTGGTAAATAAATAATATGTGATATTTTCTGCTGTAAAAATTGCTTTTTGTTTTATTCTGGAAAATAATGTAAAGAAAGGGACCTTCGAACGATTACGGCCACTAAATGGTGCTAAAGACATAAATTGATGTTAACGTTCCCATTAACGATTTAATTTAATTGAAACATATTTGAATTTTATACTTATATAACAATACGCAATCAATGAATTAAATATTTAATAAGGTTTCTATACAACTTTTATATAAAATACGATATTCTCAAAAATTGTATTTATGCACATATTTATTTTTTCCTCTGCCTTCTAAATTAAATATGTTTTTTAAATTTTTTTTTCGCGGTCATCGTTTGTGCGAGTTCAACAGGTTTGTTGTTGATTATTCATTTTATTGATCGTGTTTCAATGCTGTATAGATTTGTCGAGAATATCTTTCAGGCTTTTTTGTATCTGATCTCTAATACGTATTATCAGAATGACTCGTGTTTTATCAAATTATAATATATTATTATTTTTTCTGTCAAACTCAGGCGGTCGAACTTATTGATTACTTTATGATTGACTTCGTGGATTTATGTATTCATGCAGGTAGACCTTAGATTGGTTTTCTTCATTCGGTTCTCACAGTTCGTTATTTCTTTCTCTCATTTTCAAACCGCTTACCTCCCGTTTTTAATTTTGTTGATTAATTGGTTTATTTGTCAAAATAAGGGTTTTTTTCTATTCATCGAAAAAAAATGGAAAATATACATTTCATCAACGATATACGAGATTGGCGATGAAAAAAATGTTAATTGAACAATATGAAAAATGTTTTTTTGTCTTTATTATTTACGTTTTAACTACAGTCCTTTTATTGACGGCAAATCAAATCAACAACAGTCCAGTAATCTTCATCGAATTTTCGTTGTGGCACATGGTATGAAATTTCTTTGGAGTGCCAGAAGACAACATGTACAAATCTTAAAAAGAGTTCATGGGATGAGATTTTTTGAGAGATAAATTTGGTTACTAACATGTGCTATAGAAAAAAAAAAGATTAAGAAATTCTGTAGTTAGTGAAAAGATATAAGAATACAAATTTTTTACATTCTTTGAAATGAGGTTGAAGGATATAAACGGCATTTATTGACACGCCTGTGAGGTTATGTCTAGACGCCGGCAGATGTTCCCGAAATCCACTTTTGGCGGCAGACCACTTTTTGTTTGCGACCCCAGTAAAGCGCCGAGACAGGCCCGCGGTCCCGATCCGTTCCCAACCCTATAATTCCAGGACCTCAGGACAGACCAAATCGTGCAAATTCAACCCAGAAACCCGCACGCTTATCACAAAACTGTATCATCCCAGGTAAAAATTTAGATGTTAAAACTTGACCTGGGAACCTTCAAACGTTTTTATTAGACTCGAGAAACGACTACATACATAAATCTTCATTATTATTTAGTTATCTCCTTTATATCATATTTATGTTACCCTTATAATCGAAACATTATGGCTTTTGAATTAACTGTTAAAATAACCGAAAAGAAAACCCTTTATTTCTTATTTAGATGACGTTTCACAACTTGGCGTAATTTTAATGATTTTCACTCAAGTGATTTTTTTATTATTAACATGTACCTACTATATTTTTACGTTATTCGGAAAGGAGTTTCATATTTCTCGGATAAATATATAATAAATGAATTCATTCCAATTATGCTGATTGTGTATTCTTATGAAAGGTTATAATAGTTAAGCATATTTTTTCGACTATTGTTCACCCAAACTGCTTCAGTGGTTTTTTGGCATCATTTAGAAGATGTGAATAACAAAGTAAGTTTTTCTTTTCAGTGCTTGATGTTTTTTACTATCCCAATGAAAAAAAATGCAACAGAAACAAAAAAAACACACGTGCAGTGTATGGCGACGATGCAATAACCGATCTTGTGTGTCAAATGTGGTTTAAACACCCATAATATTTTGTGTTATATTTATTAAAACTGTTATGGTTGTACGAGTTCATTTAAACTACGAAGGATCAAGTTGAGATAATAACTGTTGACTAAACAAATGTACGGAATAGATTTACAAAATTTATTTATGGGTAGTATGATCTTTCGCTTTTGGCACGTTCACACACTTTGCTATGCATATTCACCTATTATAAAGGCTTTTAAATCTTGCCTCTTGAACAATTTGATTTATTTTGTGGTGCCATACTTTTCTATGCCTTCCCAAATTTCTTGTACCTTATGTACTACTACTCGTATAGATTATTTTTATAAACGATTCTTTCTGTGTAGCTTAACCATCTTAAATATTACATCTTCTTTCAATCCGATTTCCCCCTTATAGCCTCAGTCCTTATTATGACACATTATTTCTTGAAAATGAAAAATTATGAACGAAATTCATTCAATAACCCATCCTTCAAACAGATTTCTCTAACTCAACTCCCCATAAGCAACGCAAAGGTATCTTATAAAGCGTAAGGACGTCATTTACTACATTCTATGAATTATGCATGTTTCATTTGACATTTAAGTAAACTTACGAGTATTTATCCCGCAAGTATTTGAATCATCTGTCGTCCTTTATTCATTGATTCCAAGTAACTTAATATACAAAATGTTAATTAGTTTTCTATTCGTGTATACTTGTCCAAAGGTTTTTCAGATTCTGGTCTAGTTTAACTTGAAATATCACAAAAAAAACTAGCAGCTGTTGGAACTTGTTCTCAGAAGAAAAAAAACTATGGATGAATAAATAATGTTAACAAAATAGCACATGGCGCCCATTTACACACATTCCATTGCGCTGGAGCTATCAAATAGACACTTATTAACAGCGGAGATAATTAGGCAAGTGTTAGCTTGTTTCAGAGATGTTTTTACTTTTGTTCCTTACGTAGATAAAATAATTTAAATGGTTCTTTTTTAACA
This sequence comes from Odontocerum albicorne, assembly GCA_949825065.1. Lineage (NCBI taxonomy): Eukaryota > Metazoa > Arthropoda > Insecta > Trichoptera > Odontoceridae > Odontocerum > Odontocerum albicorne. The sequence goes on from OX463853.1 coordinate 19,229,806, forward strand.
TAATTTTTAATGCACGAGTAGCATTTTTGCAACAGTACATCTAAGTATCGAAATTAGTCGTTGTATAAATGACTTCTGGCGTCACTTTGTGGAACTCCATAATTAATATAAAATTAAAATACGGTTACTTTGTTTTATTCCACTTTATTTATTGCAAATCACAATGAATTTCAACACTTGCTTGTCTTATCATCAGGTGAGTTGTGAAAAGAACTGAAGTATATGATATATTAATTAAACCATGATGTGTGTTGTTCACGATAAAATAAGAGTAACAGTGTCTATATTATTTGTTGCTTTAATTTTATATCGAAATTAATACCTATTCTATAGTGCCTCAAGAAATTTTCATTAGTTAAAAATCGATCGAGTTTTTAAGTAATAGGGTGAAAATTCAGAGTTTTAAACCAATAGATTTGACAAGACGGGGTATTCTGAAATTCAGATAATTTTACTGTTCGTGATTTTCATAGCATTTACTGTTGTCATAACTCGGTGGTATAAATTACACAGCACAAGACCTTAAGTTTAAGAATACATTATAGGTACCTTTTATTTTTGGTATAGTATAAGCAGATGGGATAGATCTTAATGCCTTTCTATCCATGCACACAGCTCTTGTCTTTTTCACATCCATACATCTCGTCATTCATGCTGCCCTGTTTCTCATACTCCTTGCCTTTCCCTCAGTTAAAATTTCTCCAATTACTCCTTCCACTCTATCGGTTCTCCTCTTCCTCGCTCTCCATTGGTTGTGGAAAAACATGTGTTTTTTTAAGTCTCGTAACTTTCGCAGTTTCGTAACTTATTTCGATGTGGCTATGTCAATATTCTCTTCTTAACAAACAGTTATCATTTTTACGATAATTCTTACTATATGAAGCATTCTAATAAATTTCTACGGCATGCCATTTATTTCTATCGTATTTATTCTGCTCTTTTCGCTCCCTTTCAATGCCCAGGCCTCGCTTCCATACACCAAGGTTGGCACTAGCATCCACTGTGCATTATATATATTTATAAGATTTTGCGATTGATTTATTAAGTGCGTCATTGACTTTGTCACCTGCAGCAAACACACCTTTCAATATATTTATCTAAATCCGGTGAATAGAATAATACAACTCGTTAATAAAATAAACTCAATCGTGAACTTGGTCTATTTCAACAAAATTGTTCTAGAATATTTATTTCCTTACCGAAAACTGGTTAGAATAATAAGACATAAAAATATATCGGGCGGCAAGAACAAAAGTTGGTTCAGTGATATATGAACGAATTTACTGGAGACCATTTGAAGTACCCACACAAAATAAATATTTTTATTCTAGAAGAATATATCTACTCTTATTTTTGACCTTTTTGTATTATGTATGCTTATCTATGTATACCATATACTGTATTTATATAAGTTTTTTGGTGCCAACTTTGATGCATGGGAGTCAAACGTGGACGTGGAAAAAGACTGAGAAAAACTGAATAAATGCTGTAAAAATGCGTGCATTGAGAACAATATACACGGAGTAACAATTTATTAATATGGAATGAATTGATTAGGGATGATTGTGGACTTAGGGTAATGTGTTTGAGTAAGATGAATAAAAGTATGCTGAGATGGTTTGAGCGTGTGAAATGAATAAACTAATAAATACTAACAAAATAAATATGCAGTGCAAATTTGGGTGTGAGAAAGCCCAAGTAAAGTATGGTTGGATCAAGTTAATTATATATTCTGAAAGACGAAAACGTAGAAAGTCGGAGAAATCGTGGAAGTTGTATGAATGTAGAAGAAGCTAAGGATGTGTGTCGAGATAGAAAAGTTTGGCTGCATCAAATGTACTAGATTTTGAAAGAAGATAAAGTGAGAAATATGAGTGATAGAAGATTGTGCAAGGCGAAATAGATGGGATCTCCTGTGGAGAAGGCGAAAGTTGTGTGTGTGTGTGTACATTGATAGATAAGTATGGAGATGTGGTCTCGGTCTCTCTGCTTATCCCGCAAGGGAAATAGCGTGATATATGTTTTTGCATTTTTTTAATTTTAACTAAATATTATCGGTTTAGTGGTATAAATATAAAAAATATTGGCAATGTTTTTATGTATTTTATAAACAAATCAATCAATTAAATAAATTAGTAATTCAAAGTGCTCTGTTTGAAATAATTGGAACTAAATACCAGAGTAGCATGAACGGCGAGGAGGTGTTCTGGTAACATCGGTTTCGATAATAAATTCTCTCAGTTCTGACCATCGCGAGTCGCACGGCCTGCGTTGAAAACAAAGACCGTCCGCAGTTCGCAACACTCGGCCAGTCTCTACTCCTTCATGGTCACAGGGGCAGACGACCATGCAAATATTTTCTTCGAATTGCGGCAGCAATATCAATAAGGAATCGCGAGTCCGATCCTTTGTTCGTAATACGTGGTCTGGGTGGGTCGCAGGAACCGGCCGGCCCCTCAGTTCTTGGACGGGTCAAGGTAATTTACCTATAGTACACAAGTCCATTCATGAACGACTCGTTTTAATAATACGAAATTTTATAGCGTAAATTTATTTGAATAATGAAGCTGTAATCCATTTAAGAGAGGAAGTAAAAATCATTTTATATTTATATGATACGTTTTTAGTATGCTGTACATATTTAAATCAAAACGCCTTATATTATATGATATTAAGATATATTGATATTGGAAAATAAATCTCTAATCAGATTTGTTACGATTTCGTGTTTGCATACGATGCGATATAAAAAAGATTTTGTAATAAATAGTTAAAAGTAAAAAAATACTGAAGAGCTTTCTTTGTACTAAACATAAAATATATAGTAACAAACAATATCAGATGAATAAATAAGAGTTTCCGATTTAAACTCTTCCCGCTTTCATTATTTTTCATTTCATGTTTTGCCCATAGTTATAGACTATCGTATATTTGTAGACTAGTGACTCAGGTGGATGGATGGAGTGGAAGATTATCCCGGAGTGCTGGGTGAGTCTATGACTGGAAAAGTCTCCTTGAGAAGGTTAATATCATCCACCTATCCACCTAGGGCTATAGAGCTACGATGATGATAACACGTGATTTTATTTAATTGTGTTGGTTGATTTCTGATTTTTAAATTAATTTCATAAAAAGACAATTTCCCACATGTGACAAAATTCTTGCGATTTAAAAAACATATTTTTTTAGACCGAATTTGATTTTATCCTACCTGAGAAGTGGGTCTGACAATTTCGGAATCTTTTCATGTGGTTTAGTGTTATAAATCTTCGATAGTTTCTTTGTGTCGATGTCATCATCCAAGCGAAAAGATTTTCCTTAAGTTAGCAATTATAATTTTATATTTATTCGAGTTACGTGCAAGATCAAAATGTAAATAGAGGCATTTGTGACCGGAAACTTGATTTAAGATCCAAGTTATGGATCATTGTTCCCTCGAGATAATTTTTTATTCTTTAATTTGCACATTGATTATTGATTTCCAAGTACCTTGATGGGGGTGTCTCTATTGTATGTTTCGAATCTGTGTCTGAGAGATAATGTTTTGGTAAGAAGTAGAACAGATCGATCATCGAATAAATTGAGTGTTCCGAATCGATCAAATAGGGTGGGGTATTATAATAGACCTTTTGCCGTTGTTGGTTCTGCGGCGTAGACTAGTCTGCCTCTAAATGCTAGATATATGGTATGGGGGGTGTGTCCAGCTTCAGGAAGCACTTGAAGGCAACCCTTATTGGGAAGTCTTATCAAAATTTATTATTATATGAACACTACATACATACAATACACCACACCTAAAACCGAATATGTTACTATCATAACATATATCGGAAGATCTACAAAGGTTTCTTTGTAGTTCGTCTTCCCTTGATAAGCTTTTTGCGGTTTTCTTACTACATATGTTTTTTCAAAACATGCAAATGCGGGGAAGTACCTAATCTAATGACTGTAACCACCACCTTCCTATCCTTACACTCAGTTATATATTTTTTGTAATAGTTTTAATCTGTTAATAATAGTGGGTTCGAATCCCGAGTTAGAGCGCTCTTGAGAAGTGTCTGCTCTCTGAAGGGTGTGTTATAAAGTGTCCTTTTATGATTCTTATACGTACCATCATGCTGTTTCCTTGTCGGGGTAGAATATGTATTTATGATCATAATAATGAATCGTAGAATATTAATATAAATACACACATGCCACCACCCATTGTTTACGTAGGATTATTCATGGTATGTCCTGGGAAGTGCACCTAGAAATAATAGGTTGCTCTATGGCAGCCATCGGTCAACAAAATCTAATCGAGATGCAGCATTCTCTCATTGTAGCAGGCGGAATAGTATGGAGCTACATTTCTTACTGTGGCATGCAGAAAAATTCTCGATTTTCAAGATGGTCCTTATCTGAGATTGACCGCTCGCACTGTCTCCTCCACTTCAGTTTCCTTAACCAATTTGTATCGTAGACCACCTTTCCCGTATGGAGCGTTTTTCTTCATTTCCGATGGCATTGAGTCCACTCATGGGTGTCCGTTTTAAAATATTTGATAATTCTTTTACACTCTTTGAAACGCTGAGACGCTGACCTCTGTTGTTCACCAGTGAGGTGGCATCACCAAATCAAGTTGATGCCATCTAACTGGTACAAATGTGACAACAGGATGTAGAATATTGTCAAGGGCGGTAGATAATAAAGAAGAGAGGAAAATAATCGTTCAGAGCCATGCAGTTGCCCAGAGTGATTACGATCTTCAATCATGAGAATGACAAAAGATAATTTATGGAACACGAATCTTAAACGTCTCTCTTTAAAAACTTCTCACTATCATGAGTCTGGGACTATCATATTGATAAAGACCTCTCTCAATGACCCTCTTTATTTTGGACCCGTTGCCTCCACCTCATCCCCAATGTCTCCCGAATATCATCTCTCCGTTTTTTGAGATAGCCCCACTGTTATTGGATCACGATTACCATACAATCTCTCCATACAATGATACATCACTTGTCTAGTTACATGTTGTGCCTAGCTAAGGTTGGTTTTTGTTTGGATCACATCTCATACATGGGTATGTAGGCAAAAAAATACATCAATACATTTAAAAAAAATCAAGCAATTAGAAATAAGCATTATGGTTAAATTCCGTTTAAAAAATTTAAAATTGTTCCGCACAAACTCATATAAACCAGCTGAAGATTTCCTGAATTTTCGGATAACAAGTAAAATGTAGGCTAGGTCCTTTTTGTATAATATCCATATTTTCTTTTTGTATAATTTGACTGGTTATAGTTGAACGATATTTTTTTGCATTAATTATAATTATTCGATTGATTAACAATATAAAATAACAGTAAAAAATATTGTTTCATAATTTTATCAATACATCCATTAGCTTTTTGTGATTACGGCCACTTCGGTAAATTTTTATATAATCTTGTTAGTACTCGTATATACGAAAAAGAGACATCTTATAAATTAAATGTTCTCTTTTATCTTCTCTTCACTCATACATAAATCACCATTAACCGTAATTCATTCTTATTATTTTTCTTTCAGTAAATTTTTTATAACGTTATTTATTCTCAGTCTTCGTTCTACGAATGTTATAACACCCACCACTTCTATCAGCTCTATAAATCCTTTTAATCAATTTTCTCAATAAACCCGTCTCGTTAATATCCTTTTTTTATTCGTTTTATTTCAACATAACTGTTGCTATAGTAGTGATAAACAAAAAGAAACAGTTTATCTGTCTAGCCGCTTTGCCACACACATGCACATGCACATTTTGGCAGCATACTTCTGAAAAGACGTTTATCTTGTCATTTTTGAAAACTAGTTTTTGTCCGTTCTTTCTTAAATGCCGCCTTGGGTCCAACAGCGATGCCCGCTAAGGTCAAACCTTTGTGTGGCGAAGTGCATAAAACACAAAAAAGCGTCCTATTTATTAGAGACCCATCCGTTTAATTATGTCGTCACACTTTTGTTTCTTTTATGGGCAAATACCGGTTTATAGCAGACTGTTATAATGGGAACGATTAACACTAAATAAAAATAGGGATGATTTTACTGATCTCGATTGTTTATCCCCGCATCTGTTTTTTCTTACCAAATCATAAGGTAATTATCGTTTCAAATTTCTCCATCAATCAGACTTGACATCCCCTCTTAATTAAGACTCGTAATCATTTTTAATATTATTGGCCCTCTAGAATACTTCACCTTTTTTCTTCAATATATTCTTGTGCTTTTTTTAGTGATTTTTGGTTATTGAGTATTAATTCCTAAAGCTGTACACACTATTAAATTATATTTATTGCTTATTTCTTGGTAGGTTATATTTGACAATAGTGTATTTTTTATCATTTTAATGTATTTATTTTACTGTAGCAACAGCCATATTAATAAAACTCTTGATTTCAAGTCAGTAATTTAACATGCTTTATTGCCGACTTACCTGTCCTCTTTAGCATTTCTTTTTTTTTATTGATGATATCTCACTTTTCTTGTTCTGATTTATATTTTTCATGAAATTTGTAAAAAATAATAACTAATTTATTTACTTCTGTTAGCCATAAGCCTGCTAGATAGTTAAACAATCAAGTGTTAGATAAATAAGTGCAACATTTTCGTGGTCATAAGTTTTCCAATATATTGACAAATTTTCCGTTTCATTTTCAAGATTTCTAATATACACATATTTCTTATTGAATGGTTACAATTCACTTTATTTTTAGAGTTTACTTATCTAGTTCTTGACCGCACCAAATACGTAACCTAACACACGATAAATGGAGATGTCCTGATTAACAAGATGAACACATCAAAACCGTGTAAGTTTCAACAAAATGTTATCCACCAGAGAATAATATGAATTAATGAGAACTATACATCATAATATCCATTCAAATGGAAAAGCTTATCGCTGATAATGGACACACGAAAACAGATTTCCCCATGGCAACTTGATTTTACTTTCTATTTGGTTTTACGAGTTTTAATGGTTTGATGGCCGCTTGATCCACCGTAATCTTGGGATTGACTATCCACGAATCAAGGTGCATAGCTGACTTGATCCTGCTCTTCTCCATCGAATTATCATCGTCACATTCCACATGAGAAGCACCTGATGTTTGGTTGCATGCAATCGCGATTAATTCCACAGACCATTTAAGGAAACGTCACAGAAACTGGTTTGCGAAGAATCGGTCTCTTAATATGTCCAGAATTGCAAGCTCGTTGAATTGCGATCGTTCAAAGTGAAATAAATGATCTGAAAACAATTAAATTTGTTTTTCAGCGTGTTTAAAAGTTATTTCAGCTATATATTACATTACAACATGTATACCATCACTGTTTTTAAATTTCATTCCCTCTTCAAAAGCCACTGACAGGCATACTTTTTAATAATAATATTAGATATTCAACAATTTAATAGTCTTCATTTCTTTTAAACCTATATTTGTTGTTATTTTCCTTCCTTCCCACTTCAATGGAAAATTTGTGACTATAACCGATGTGATTTCAAATTTCATTGAACTTTTTGGCAAACAGATATTTGATTTTTGTTAATTTTACTTCAGACTTCCTCATTTACTTTTTTTATCTGTTAGTTTTAGGTATCGTTATATTGTATGTTCTAAGGTGTTTCGGAAAATAATAAATGTGTAAAATCAGAAAGTTTTTTTCTCAAAATGACTGACTTTGAATGGAGGTGATCGGCTGTTTGGTTATCGCGCTGAATTGTGCTGTGAACTTATTCCCTTCGAATAACAAGAGCAAACATGAAACATCTTTAATTTATTCTATAAAAATATTTGCTATTTTGAATTTTGTTGTTGACAAATTTCCAAATAAAATAAAAAAGAAAATGACCACCATTTATCAAATTCATGTCGTTCAGGTTATCGAAAGAAATTGGAGTTCAAAGATTAGACTTCTTCATTTTCGTAGCTCCATCTTACTACGTAGGGTATACCGGCTTATCGACTCCTCACTGTCTCAGTTGCCTATTGTGGACCCGATCTCTCCCACACACCATCTATCAATCTTACTTTTTTATTTACCACTTGTTTTATTTGAGTTCACTGCCGGTTTTAAAGACCTCCCGTCTTCCTCGTCAGGTGAAGTTGAACTAAATTATATTTAAAATATATTTTTAACTGTAATATGTACAGGAGAGGGGGAGGGGAGTAGTGTATAATAAGGGAAGTGGAGCAGGTAGGCCTCAAATGGATGGCTTTTGAACGGGAAACATATTTAGCAGAGGACTATTATTGAAATGAATGTTATTGTTTATAATGTTTAATATAATCGAATTTTTTCAAATTGCATTGTTGGAAAAAAGATCAATATATTTTTTTAAATAAACATTTTTTAATAATATATGGCACGCCATATTAAATTAGGTCGACAAGTGACCAAAAAGCAAGGTCTTAACCGAGTAATGTGTGTGAATAAATGCAATGCGAAGTTGCGAAAATTGAAAAAAAAACATTCATTCTTGCGCGTCAGATTGGAAATTCGAGAAACATATCTGTCAAATTAATTAATGTTAAATTTTTTAATTACAGTAACCTTTCACTCACGAGCACATTATGGGGAACGTAAATTGAGCGAATTTTCAATTTTTAGTTTAGTAGAGATAATAAAGTTTATACTAGTGAAGAAATAATAATTATAACAAATAATTTAAATAGCACCATTTAGAGCGCTCACTCTCCTCAATGTGTTCTAACTCGGGATTCGAACCCACTTTATTGACATATTAAAAATATTACAAAAAAAAAACAAGTTGAGTGTAAGGATTCGAATTAGATAAGGAAATTCCCCGCATCTGCTTAAAAAAACATATCTAAGAAAACCACAGAAAACTAACCATAAGAAGACAAAATACAATGAGACCTTATAGATCTGCCGATATGTGATAATAACACATTTGGCTTCAGTGTAGCGTATTATATTACACTTTCGTCGTATACAGTACAACCTGGCGGGCTTATTGCTATGTGACAATCTCTTCTAACCAACCAGAAATATGTTAAAGGCGTCTTTAGTGGAAATCAGACTGGAATCCTTTTTAACAAAATCAGAGTTCCAACGAGATTTGAATCCGCAACATCCGGGCTGGGAAGCAGACGTCTTACCAACTAAGCCGCGGAGGTCGTGTATGTAAATAGTGTTAGTATATAATCATGAATTTTGATAAGATTTCTCAAAAAGTGTTGACTTCTCAAAAAGTGATTCCTAAAGCAGCACACGTCATCCATATCTCTAGTACTTTGTGACAAAAGTAACACATGAAATCTTCGAACATATCTTTCTGGTTAGTTGGAATAAATTTCCTCATATTTAAGCACGTCACGATACTTGAAGATTTATAAAATAAAATATGTTGAAAATTATTCGTATATTTATTTAATTGAATGAAGAAATAAAGAAAGAAACATGGTTATAAAGGGTGATGATCCAAATTAAGGTTCAGTCGGCGTCGGTCGATTTCTCCAAGGCTTTTGTGTGGTTAGCAGCGATTCAGTGTAATATCGAAACTCAAGGAAAACGCATTGCGACATGATGTTGTCTTAACCCACTCCGACGAAGACAACCGTAAACAATATACTCGTATTTTGGTATTCATGAGATATTATTTATTTCGCGTCAACAGAGCTCTTCATTGGCGGTTTAATTGATTGACTAGTATAGCTTTCTTTCAACGCGTTTAACAATGAATAGAAAATTATTTTTTGCAAAAGACAATATACAGCATTTCTGATGACTATGAGTTATAAAAAATTTAACCGATTTTGTTTCAAAATATGAATACTTTAAAGTGCAAAACAAAAAAATACATCAAAATCTGAATAATTACATCAACAATCATCAAATAGATGCCTTGACCACTGCACTAGCGTATTCTTGCTATTTAGACGTTTCAATTGGTTTCCCTTCATTTTTGTATACAATTTACTAACGTTGATGTTGATTTAATCAATTGGAAAATGGAAGATGGATAAAAGTAAGATTCATTCTGTGGAGATACGTGGAATAAGAAAAAAATGCCAATGTATGAAAGAAGGTGAAATGAAGACATCACAAATGAATGCAAGCATAAAATTGATGTTTTAAGTAAAATTAATGTTTAAAGGTTAGATGGTTTAGTTTTGGTGTTTGTCACCTTTATCAAATAAGCATACTAACCATAAACTTTCTTAACTTTTGTCTATATCAGTTAGCAAAGGACTATGATATTCAATAGTCAGTCAACCTCATATGCACGTGCTGCATCCTGCTAGTTAACAAATGAGTGTCCAGTGACCAAGTATATGCGGTATAAACATAGTAACAGTATAATATTAAATTACTATACAGCCAACTCGGACGATATTTAAGATCGAAGACACGCCAACGCGAATGGTAATTGTGAAGTTTTAATGCCTTCTTTTAGTTCCTCTTATGTATTTTTTTACGAATTATTCTTTCAATATCGATATTTATATTGGTATACATGATGTTTTTTTTTTACAACAAAGACATTTTTCGAAGAAGTTTCGGTACGTGATGGGTTTAAAGACATTTTCATCGTTAATATTTTAAAACCATTAAATGCCATTTATTTTTGCGAGATTGTCCAAATTGCCTTTGTAGTAAGAGCCACTACTGTAAAACTGTGGGGAATAATATACGCATCTTAAGTTCATTAAGGAAATTATCCTTCAACCAAGTAAGCCTTTGACTAAAGCCAATTTTCTTTTTCAATTACGAGTATCCCAGCAGAGTAAACGAATTGGCATATATAAAAGTCGGTTTTCAGAGTCACTTTTTCCCTTTCTCAATTATTATGCCTTCTGTTTATAATTAAAATTCGAAAACTGTATCTCTTTCTTTAGATAGTATAATGCTTCAGTTACTTTTAATATTTTATAATCTTGTTTAATTTCCTTGAAAATCAACCTAGAAAGTTTTGAAAGCTATGCTGTTAAGTTGTATTGAGGAACATTGTATTATAAAGGATCTTATAGCAGCTAATTTATGTCCTTCAGAATAAACTTTTGGCAGACGAATTAATGTCATCACATCAAATTTTATGACATAAAAGAGCTTTCAGAAATATTTGTATGTGTTAGAAAGAAAAGGGAGTCGGCTACGCATTATGAAAATGGGTTAAATGAGAAAACTCACATACGTAAGTAAACACATTATTCTCTATATAAATGTAGAAAAGATACTATAGACCTAAATACACAAAAATACAATGGAAAGCAATCGACAAATAATTAAATTATATTCAGACAAAATTCGACCAATTAGCTTATTTTTGTTACTTGTTACAGGAATATGATCTCGATTCCTTTGACGACCATCGTGGCTTAGTTTGTTGGACGTCTCCCAACCCCAGAGTTGCGGATTTGGTTCTCGTTGATACCGAGATTTGTAAAAAAGGGGTTCCAGTATGATTTTTAAGATTGCCACATATCAATTAATCCCATAGATTGTACGGTTAACAACGAAATTGTAATACAACGCGAAATAATACATTTTGGAATTTCCCGTTGGGAAAAAAGGAAATATTTTGAAAATACTACAAAAAATTAATATCAAAAAGTATCATTCACTCACCAAATTAACACTTTTGCGTGTCAAAAGCTTTTTTAATTTTAATTACATAATTGTTAGAATAACATTTATCAAACATACTCGTACATTGTTCATGTGAGTTTTATTTTTAATCAACAACATTTGCAAGCCGGGAATAGTTTGTTCAATTTGACATATGAGTTTGTTCAGTATGTATTTAACGATATAATAAAATAGCGACCGTTGAAATGTTCACAAAGGGATTTTGCAGGATAAATATGAAACGTAAGACCGTGGCTAATGAAAATGCAACATATAAAAGCACATATTTCTTACTTGGGTCATAAGCGGTGACTTGAAATCGGAAAATAAACCCCAGTTAATAAAACCTGAATAAGGTACTACTGATATTGGAATTATTGAACATTTTTCGTGTTTAACATTTTAGATTCAAACCATTGAATGTTGAGGTAATTGGTCGTCAGATTATCTCAACACATTTATTGATAACTCAAGTACAAGTACGAGTGTATAAGAATTTTGGAGATAATATTAAATGTACTCGTATCACACTGTTGTGAGATTGTAAACTTTTTATTGGCAATTTCGAAAGAAATAATATAAGCTTATGAGCCTTTTTCTCGATTTAGTATATTTTTACACTTATTTTAAAAAAATTTGATTTTTAAGTAAGTTTCACGAATACATAATAAAATCAGAACGATTTGACATCAATTGGAATGGTTTTTTTTATATATATATCCATGAAAATTCTGTTTTTCCCTATTTTGATTGGTTTTAATTTTTTTCTAGTTGTTTCTTCACAGCTACACGTAACTTGAACGGGGCAATGAAATATTTCTTTGTTTCATTGATCGAAATCAAATCATCCCGAATATGTAAACAGTAAACGTGGTAAATAAAAAAAATGACACACAATTTCATCGACAGATAAAAAAAAATCGAATTGTGAAACAACACAAAACTAATTAATACTTCCGAATAATAAAATTAAAATGAGTAAAACATATTCTTCTTTTTAAGCAAATCCTATATTATTTTTCAAATTCTTATGTGTATTCAAATTTCAAATCAATTAAGCGTCATTATTCTTATTAAAAAAAAATTATATTTAAGGTTAAGTACCTTACGAAAATTTTATATCGTTTTCTGCAAATAAGTTTAGTCATCAAACAATAATATTCTCTTCATCTTGGGCTATAAAATTTTTCCATCATTGCCCCTAGTCATATTCGCAAGATCCTTAACTTGTCTTCGAAAAACTGCGTGTTCCAACATTAATGCCAAACCGTCATGTATAATGAAATGATAATATAATTTGTTGTCGACCAATGAATGTTCCGACTGAGAGAGAGAGTATCGTATTACCCATCTTGTTGAATGAACCCTTTTTTTTATCGAAACATCTACCTGGCTTCTCTGAGCCACTTTTCTGCCCTTTGTTCCGACCGGATGTGGATGTGGTCTGGTGAAAAAAGAAGCAAATCGATCAAGTGGTTTGAAAATTGAAGTTTGATTAACCGGTACAGGGGTTGTATGTCGCTTCCTGCGGCCCCGTCTTTCCTTCCTATGGCTGGGAAACTTTCTCACGATCAGGTTTGGTGCTTGTATTTTTTTCTTCTTATTTTGCTTCCAGTTTACAGCCAGGTGCACTGTTGTAATCATCATAATTCTTTGTATTACTCGTATAGGTCGCTCTAATAGGATCAGTGCTGTTGAACTACTGCGGAAAATGTATTTTTAAAGGGTTATTCGTAATCACGAGTTTTCTATCCATTGGTCAAAAATAATTGGTGTGGTTGTTTGTTATAATGAGTCACTTGCAAGACCATTCTTATTTTTTGCACATTTTGTCTATTTTTGTTGTAATGGAATTCGACAGGATAAATAAATCAATTGGGCATATCTCCATGTTTTTGTCACATTTCTAATACGTACGTCGAGTTTGTCAATTTATTTGTTTGTTTCTTAAAATTCTTGTCCAATTCCGGTTTTTGAGGTCTAAGGAAAGGTTTTCTTCTCACTTTCTGTTTCCTTGGAGAAAGAAGCCTCCTTTATGTTTCCTTTTTTGTGAACTTGAAAAAAAATGTTTTGATAAAATGCACATAAATAATTTTATTACAGGGATGGATTGCCTAGTTTTTTTTTTATAAGAATTGAAGGTAAACAATGTTTTTCTGAGAAAAATATATTGGATGGATGGACGTTTCAAAATTGTTTTAACAATGAAATTATATCGTTAATCGTTGTAAAATTGGTATCGGTATTGGAATGTACGAGAAAGAAATTAAGGTGGTTGGTTTAGTTTGTCCTTACTTCACCACCGGCATCCATTGTGTGTGTGTGTGTGTGTGCGTTTAGAAAAAAAGAGAAGAAACCAAACAAAATTTGCATTATTCGCTCTTCAATGTTGCGGCGGATGTAACAGGCGTACATAATAGAATACAGATGTTCGTTACTTCTTACTAAGGTCGTATAAATCTTGTTTGTGTGAATTCGAATTTTAGACAGACTCTTTCCTCTTGTTTGAACTGATTTGGCGAATGATTCTTGTTGATTGATTCATCATATTATTTATATTCAGTAGATTCTTTAATTGACGAGTGCAAAACAACAATATTTTCCATTATAATAAAAAGAACGATTCTTCAGTATGTATGTATGTATGATGATGAATTTGCTCAGATTTCTGAAGCGCCTGCCTGCCTGCCCTGCCTTTGCATGGATTTGATTCATCCACGGTATTAGGAGCGCAGAAGAAGCCAACAGTGTATCGACTAGTAGTCGGCACTGACCTGCCGCACACTCGTGACTCGGTCACCGGCTGAGTCACAGACACACTGCCCCCCACCTCCTTCAACTTTTAATACGCTTACACATACAATCGTTCGTGTACATATTCAATGCCCCCCCCTCCGAGCACTAACACAGTCGGACAGACCAGTGCCATACGTTTCGATGTAACTATTTTTAACTTATGCTTCCCTGATACTACTAGTCGACTAGTTTTTAAACAAGCTTGATCGATGTCTTTTTTTTTGTATGGGGGGAATCTCAATCTAATAAATAAATATCTCTTTTAAGACCTTTTTAAAATTAGGCATCATCTAGTTTATTTATTTGTTGCAAATTTTTGTTATTAGCGTTTAAAAATATCATCATTTTTTTGCCACAAAATTTTATTCCATTTGTCTTTTAAGGGGTTCTTCTAATTTTATTTTTATAACTCTCCAGTCTCGATGTCTGGATAAAATTCATTGACCAATATTACAAATTATTGTGGGTGTTTGTTTATTTTGATGAAACCACTTGTATTCTTTTCATCGCGTTGTTGATTCAGTGTCGTTGACCGTACGCTGCTAGCTAATATGTTTTTTTTCGATTTTGGTTATCACGGAATGACGCATTTAGATATCTACCTGTTTTTGGTATACAACTTGTGTGCGATCTAAGAATTGGCCGGAAATGTATCTCATGTTTGACGCCTTTCGTTTGATATGTGGTTGGACTCGTTTATCCAAGGTCGGGAGTTCAAATCCTGGAGCAAAAATTGAATTCCAACGAGTTCATTTCATTCTCTCGATGTTGTTACTTGATAAGCAAACAATTAAATCACTATTTTTTGGGTATTTACGTGAAATATTTTTTTACTTCATTATTGCGAGGTTAATGACTATGGACGAGGTAAATAACAGAGTTCAACATCTTTTCAATGAGTTTAACCTGTCCATTATTCATCTATCTAGAATAACATCTAGTCATGATCTCAGAAGGTGATTATTTTATCGGTTGACAATGACATTGAAAACAATTTAAAGGAAATTAATTAAGTGAAGATTGATCGATAAAACTGTAATGAAAATCGATTTTCTACGCATTTCTTGTAATTTTGTGCCTTTTGGTTACATTTCGTTGTGTGTTTTATTTCTAATCAAATGGGAACCCATTTTCTATTTTTTATATATTTTTTCAATTTGCTAAATAAGTTTACTCGAGTAAATTCGTCAATACATTTGACAACTGTTGCCAAATGATACAAACTCTTCGTTTTGAAAAGGTGAATTTTATATTGTATTACAGTTTGATTAATATGGGGAGTAATCTAATATTTATTTTAAAAATTATTCTTTATATGGAGGAATAAATTATGGGTGTTGTTAGCAATAAAAAATGTATTGAATTATGCTATTTATTATGTATGCAAATCAGAAATATATTTTTTTATTTAACAACACACATCGTAGATATTGTGCAAGAGATTTCTCGTTTTTATTTGTTGGTAAAAATATTAATCTTATGTGATAGATAAGAAGTACTCATGGTTGCAATTACTCATACATTTTATTCTGTTTTAATTTTAACGTTTGTGTTTTTTTTTTACAAAATAGTATTTCATCTAATGTGGCAGGTACTTTTGCATACAATAAATAACTGATAGTCATTTTGTTTTTATTCAATTTGTTTTTATTTTATTGTTTAAAAAAAATAATTCAGATAATTAAAAAATATTTATTTTTACAACAGATAATCATTTTATTTTTTTTCAAAATTTGTCTATATTAATTCTTTGTTTGTAAAAAATCATCATGTAAAAAAATCTTATTTTTATTGTACAATAATAACATACAATTAATTACTCTGTTTTTATTTAACAATTGTCTTTTACTGATTTATTTACAAACCAAAAGTTTTATCTCATTTGATAAAAAGTATTTAAGTTTACAATAAAAGTTGATCATTCTACTGTGTTAAACAAATGTATTTTTTTGTTACAGGTAAGCAGCAGATCTTAGACCGATTTTCATCAAGAAAGTCATCAAAATGTGCATTTGCGTAAGTAGTAAATGTGCATATTAATACCCTGCTTATTTATACTTGTCGAACATTAATTTTATTATATTAATCAATCATTTTCGATATTAAAATAAATACAATAAAACTATTTACAATATAATATGACTTTTTTCTTGGTCATCTGCAATAATCGTTAACTGAACGAAAGCCCTATTATTAAATTATTTAATTCTTAATAAATTATATTTATTTATTGAACACTTTTATTGCAAATACAATCTGTCTGGCTTATTGCCAGGCGGCAATCTTTCCAACCAACCAGACAAAAGTAAATGAAGCAAGTTACATGGTCGCATAAATCATTCAAATGACTATCCGTCCCCACGAACTCCATAAACACATACGTGAGCATATACGAGTATATGCCCACGAACCCCACAGAGACGGACAATCACCCGAACATTCTTTTTCATATAAAGTGAGATATCATCAATCAAAAGAAAAGGAAGGGACGGTGGAGAGGAAAGTACAAGAAAAATCAGGAATGTTACAAGTTATTTTACTGACTAGAAATTAAGAATATTTTCAGACGCTTCTTAAAGCATGCCAAGGACGGAGCGAGTCTTATATTGGTTTGTAACTGATTCTAGAGTCTCACTGCATGGACAGTAAAGGACGACGTAAAAAAAGGAGGGGTGAACTGGAAAGGCCAATAAACAATCTGAGCGTAATCCATAATTGGAAAGATGCTGAAATTTTTCGGCGAGATAAGAGGGTATTATATTGTATTGTATTACACTTTCGTTGTTTCAGTAGAACCTAGTGAATTTATTTCCATGTGGAAATCTCTTTGCTAACCAGAAAGACGTTAAAGAAGCCTTAAGTGAAACCCAGACTGAAATCCTTTTTAAAACATCTAGATTCGAACTGGAATCGAACCCGCATTCGTCGGGTTGTAACACAGGTGTCTGGTTTCAGGTAGAAAGAAGGCATCGACTGGTTGGTTGTAAGAAATTGCCACGTGGCAACAATCCCACCGGGTTGTACTTTATACAACAAGTGTCAGTACAATACAATACGGACATCCTGGAAACAACGCCACTGAATCCGATTTTATATAGGATTTTATTTAAATTGTCAGGAATTGGCATTTTTTTAAATTATATTGACTCATATTATTGCATAGTGACTTTAATTTGGCGACACAGATTATTCTGGTTAGGGTGGATTACCTGTTAAAAAAAACTATTCTTTGTTCCATTGAAGAAAATATTCGTATGGTAGCCTTTAAGATCGAAATATGTGACTATTGAAGAGACGTCATTGTATTCATACCTATTAAATGAACCTTCGGGCTTAAAACCACTGTAATAGGCACGGAACTCGCGGTTTGTCAACGTGTGTGGTGACAATACTACCCTGCAGACTTCTAGCATGACGTATTGTCCATTAAAATAAATTTGGTATTAGAGTCGGATATGATACAGATTCTTCAAAGACAGCGAGCGATTATTGAAAATATTTACTAGAACTGTGAATGAAATGTTTAATGACGCCATGTTGGGTGTTTATATGTTTTACCGGGAAATGTAATACGCGACATTACGCTTTGTTGCAACGAACAATAAACATGATACCAGTCAAACAAACAGCCAGTGTGTACTCGTATAAAACAGTTCTTGCCTTGTCGTGCCTTCACACATGTTACGACCCAGAGATGTTCTCAGAGGAATTGAGTAAATGTCAAATTTCAATACACAATTCTTGTCAATGTATCCCTTTATGATGGAAATATCTGGATACGACTTGATTCTTTAAGGTGCCTACACAGCGGCGAACAGGGCCGTCAGGCTACCGGGAATTTTCTGGTGGGCCGATCTGAAATATTCTCGTTTGTCTTTTTTAATTTGGAATTTTAATCTTAGATATACCTTAGTTAATACTGAATTTATAGTCCAAGTGTTGGATATACATTTTTTGTACATCCCATTGGGACATATGTATTATGTTAGCTCTACACTTGATGTCGAAATTCACATTAACGTTGCGATTAGCTACGATTGCAAGGAAACTGGGCTAGAATAACGTAAAAATTGCAAGGCATTGTCTTTTATGTTCTGCAAAAGTTTTATGTTAACTTGTATTCGTTGACCTAACATATAAGCACACTTTTCAAGCTTATAAATTTTTCTTAACTCTGTCAGCACAAGTGTCTTGTGACAGGTCATTTTCAAAGTTAAAATATATACTGAATCGATTACGAAACTCCTTTAATCAATCTCATCTCGAATCGTTCATGATGATTTCTTGCAAAAAATATTTTTGGAGCAAGATTAGTAATGTTAGTATAACAAACATTTTAGCATCAAAAAGTAAATTATTAAATATATAGCTTATGTAAAAATATCTAGGGGTGGGGATGTACGTGAAGTATTGGACATAAAAAAGAGGCCGGTATCGACAGATTTCCCGATCTTATTTTATATGTCAGTCTGCCGTTGTACTTACGAGTACATGAATGTTTTCATATATTCGTGCATTTGTTCAGCATAGCAACATTTAGAAATAACACGGGAAGCTTCTTTATAATTCAGTAGTTTCGAGTGTACAAATGATTGCTCGGATGTGGACTCAAATCTTATTTGACTCAAATCTTTATTTGGCTTTAAAATAATGAATGTTTTTTATCCACTTACATAATCAATCGCACTAATTTCACTAACCTGTTAATATGACAACGGTGCATGATATATGCACTGGTATTTGGGACGTTAATCGTTGGTATTGTTTAAAATTATCTGTTTTTGTTATGTTGTTTATAGTTAAGGCATTAACGTTGTGGAGGTGTAAAGACATTGTAATTTATTTTTATCAAACACTGTTCGAACCAGCCAGTTCGAACAGCACCAGTTCGAACAGCATTTACTATTGTTTGTGCTCCCCTGAAGATGAGGTGAAAGCCTTGAAATCGGTAGGGTTATACCGTTACAAAAAAGTGGAATAAACAGTGTTTGATAAAAATAAATTACAATGTTTTTGTTATGTTTTCAATTAGTTAATTTCCTGTCAGTGTACTATTAAAATAAATTATCTTAACTGAGTAACCATTTTTTTAAAAGTCAATCAGAAAATTGTGTATGAACAAACACTTGCTTAGTGCCCTATTCACAGTTCAAGAAATGTTTTGTAACATTGAATCCCATATTTCAGCATTTTTCAGTTGTGCTAATAATGGAGAGTAAATCTCATTTCTGTGTAAGTTCTTAAATCCTGTTTAAAACCATTCTTCATTCGCAGACATCCTTATTTATATTTTAACTTTGTAGTTAAAGACCATTTCACAATCTCTTACCAATTCACTTACTTTCTTTACCAACGAATTGTCAAAGGGATGAATATTCAAGAATTTCTAATTTATTCGTTTTTATTTTCTGAAACGATATTTTTTGAATTGTTTTATATTCTGCCAAGATATTGAACTTTTTTAAGAATACTTATTCAATTTTAATGTATATTCTTTTGAGACTGATACCCATTACATTTTCTTAGAAAGCTTATTTCTACAATAAGCTCTTTCGAATATCCATTTTTTGAAGCGTTCGAAAGCAAGGTGCTTCAATTGTATCTTTATAGGTTCACAGAAGTTCTTGAAAATTGACTAAGCTGAATCAGAATATTGCTAAGTTATAAAAGGCGCATATACTCGTTTTATCTACAATATAATATTTATAATTTTTTTTCCTTGGAATGGAAATTTGAATGTAAGAGTTTTATGAGTACATAATAAATGTACAATCCCACCATTTTGCCCACATATAAAACTACTCAACTAGGCAAGACTAAGTTGTATCGTTCCTTAACATGTCTAAATTAAATTTATACTTTTATTCTAAATTAAAAATACATTCGAAACAATCAGTCTAAATTCACGTCCTTATACTCCCTTACGAACTTCTCGTTATCACATACCCAATCCACAACCACACTATACTCTAAAACATCATATCAGCATCATATTCAACAACCCATTACATACTCAACACAAGCATCAGTAATTCATTCATATGCCTATTGTGGAGAACTCCAAAAGTAACTCACTTCTCGCACTCCCCCTGTCGAAGAGAGTCACTTGTAACATATTTGTTTTACACTTGAAAGTGCGACATTATACTATAGCGAATTGATTTGACACAGTTATGGTAATCTGAACCATCCTGAATCTGAAATCTTAGTGATTCATTCATATGCCTATTGTGGAGACCTCCAAAAGTAACTCACTTCTCGCACTTCCCCTGTCGAAGTCACTTGTAACATTTTTTTACACTAAGGTGTGCCATTATATTATAGCAAATTGCTTTGACACAGCTCTGTTAATCTGAACCGTCCTGAATCTAAAATCTCAATGATTCATTCATATGCCTATGTGGAGACCTCGAAAAGCAACTCACTTCTCGCTCTCCTCCTATCGAAGAGTCACTTGTACCATTTTTTACACTTTAAGGTATGCCATTGTACTATAGCAAATTACTTTGACAGCTATGCTAATTGGAACCGTCCTGAATCAGAATATCTGCCTTGCCTCTATCTGCCTTGACTTATTTCCAAAACACGATCGTGAATCAAAATGACCAATTCTCTTATAAAATGATAAGTGGCTGACAGTTTACAACAATTTAAATTTGATAAAAATTCAAGAGTTATTATTTTGCTCGTTTAAAAATTAATATATTTTGTTGTTGGTTTATGATTGATGGGCCGGCGGGCAATTTATTTTGCCATTTTCCTTTAGCAACAGTAAGGATTGAAGTATATGCAGGGATACTGTACTGTGAACTGTGAAGTCATCTCGGAAGAATTTATCTCGAGCGACTGGATTTGCGGACGGAGAATCTCTCACACCGAGGGTTTTGACCCTAAAATAACTTATCCCATGCATAATATGCAAATGCACGCGTATTTCATTATGCTCTTAAAAAGTGCAAAATAAGAGTTTTATATTTCGATGAAGAATGACATCTTTTCATTTAGTAATTTCATTAAGTCAAGTTGATACATTTTACGAAAGAAATTCATAGATTCGGTGAGCACTATGTGTGTTTCTTTGGAAAGAGCTGATAAAATAAAGTATGTTGGAGTTTTTGTTGATCTGTTTCTTCTTCGGAAGATATTAACGATTTGAACACAAAAATCAGTAAACTTGGGTAAATTTTTCGTATATGGTAATTCAAAATGTACTCAGTAAAAGTATTCTTAAAGGTATATACTCGTATATAATATTTCGCCTTATGTCAGTCGGCACTTTCCTACGTTATACCGTTTTGGGGGGTTGCACTTGAACAGAAGCACACTCTTAAGTTTTCCCAAAAATAATCAATAAACTTTCTGCCCAGTATGCCACAGCGGAACTTTTCAAGGAGCATCGGATCCTCAACGTAGCCAACTTACACTTCAAATTCATTCTCTGATGCATCATCAAGAAAACAATACAATGCAAACTCAGATACATGACACGCATGGCAACTGATTAAATGTTCACCATCTATAGAGTCAGAACATCTTTTGTCCACAAGCAATATGCCTACTTCGCTCCCATGACATACAATGGGGTACCGAATTCAATAAATGCAAAAGTGTGCGAAAAATTCAGGCAGTGTATCGGAGCGTGGTTGTTGTTGCGATCGACCTTTTCGTCTGGCTGGAATGATGAAGTATGCGGCATTTGACTCGCGGGATAAATGCATGTAATCGAGTCTCACTGTTTATCAAGTTGACGAGTTTGCAACAGGGTTGTATAACCAACAATCTGTAAAAAGCACCAACTTATTTTTCTATGTTATATGTCGTCAGTAATATACAGACCAAAGCCTAGTTCACTGGGCGCACGACAAATGAAAAGCAACACACCTATGTAGATCCATATACGAGTAAATTGTGTTTACTTTAAATTGCCTATTGTTTTTTTTATAAATTTATGCAATTTTTTGTCATGTATAAATAAATACAAATAAATAAGACTTTTCTGATATATAAAAGAAACCATTGTAGTAAAACCTTTTTTAATGTCTCAAAATATGTATCTAGATAACCTCCGTGGCCTAGATGACAAGACGCCTGTTTTCCAATCTGGTATCCGATTTTTTAAGGCAATAACCCCGACAGGTTGTACTACGAGTATATACATACATATAGTACAACAAAAGTAATGCAATACGATTTATTTTTCTGTAACTTCAATGCTAAGTTAAGATTTGAAATTTAAATGTTATTTTTAATTCAATATTTAAACGATTTTTTTTGCATATCCTTTAAAATATATTTATTTACATTGTTTTTCTTTCGACTCTTTTTTTAATTTAATTTCATTAAATATATTTAGGCTATTTGTCAAATATTTGATTTTAGTACCTCGATTTCTTAGTATATCTAAATTATCTCTTATATATCAAATATGTTACGTTACTTATCAAACGAATTATATAAAATCTACTTACGAATCAAATTCTGAAAGATGGTAAACCGAATAGTCGATTGTACATAAAGAACTGTCAGTATTTTAAGAGACGTGTCGTGGACTTCTTGAATTTTAACCTCAAAGAGATAAAACTCATGTCGATCGAGGTACCTGAACAAGAAATGTAACAAAGAGAAAATTAAATTCAAATACCCAAGATTCTGAGCTATTCGTTTTAATATCTAAAATGAACTTTAGATATTTAAACGAACAGGTCTTAATGTATCGATTGACTTCAAAGAACTAATTAAAATTACGACGAAAAATATATTTGACTTTGTAATAGCTAACATCAAACTATAGGACCATAGAAAGTATAAAATAACACAATCAAAGTCAATGTGGCACTAAAATGTAACGAGCTCTTTCCGTCTGAAGAGAGCCTCGGAATAAAATGTAAAAAGACGTATATAGGGAAATAATGTTATTAGTGGAATAACAAAGTAATTTATTATTCAATATGCTAATATGGAGTTTCACAAAGTTCAAGTGGAAATCTTTGCAAAATTAAACCTGATTAAGATCAAGAAGAGCACTTTAATTGGTATAAGTATGTTGAACGAGTGAATGAAAAAAGCTAACAAAGCAAATATACAATTCAAATGTGGCTGAAAGGCGTAGTAGGTCAAGTGAATTATATTTTGATAGAAGGTAAACCTAAGAAAGAAGTGAAAAGAAAAAGCGAAAAATATCGCTAGCAAAATGAAACTTGCAAGTGGTTTCTTCGATGTAATCAGATACGTAATAATTTTTCATGTTCTGCCCGCTTCTAACTTTTGACACGGCTGTCGTTCGTCACATCTGTTCTTTTTACTCGAGTAACATCTTCTTGGTGGTTTTAATAGGTCTGTATTTATTTTGGGCGCGACAGATGTCTTTGCTTTCCTAAGGCAACCCACGGGAGGAAGTGTGGTTATAAAAAAGTTTACCTAATCTATCCGCGACTGAGTCTGTGGAGATAATAATGTTATGGACGGGTCCCCTGTTTCAATATTTATCCTTCAGTCCATCTACCACCACGTGAGAAATCGTGATTAACTCGGAAGGCGAGTAACATCCGAGGAATTTCGTTTTATTATTTGGACTAAATAAACAGTTACGGAATTCGGGTTTGTCTCTTCAGAAATTTTGGATAAGCCGTATTCATTCAACCCTTTTCTGTTTGTAGAGTGTTTTGAATATTTTGAAATGAAACAGATCAGATTTGTCATGTTAAGTCAAAATGTCTACAGTAATTCATCCATTTAATTTTTCGATACGTTTAAATTTGTTGCATTTTTATCTTATATAATTCCCTTTAATTATGTATGAAATGATTTCTTTACCAAAAAAAAATTTCTTCAATCAGAAATACAAACGTTGAGTGCAGTCGCTGTTTATGTATACTAAGTTCATATTTAATTTATCATTGCATGGGATTATTTTATCTACAAGTATACAGTATAAATCAGATTTCCTCCATATCCTAATTGATAAGACCCATGCGGCTTTCGACCCAGCGGCTGCGGGTTCGATTCCTGTTGGAATACTGTTTTTTTTTTATTGGAAATCCTCATAAAGACGCTTGTGGTTGTCACTTAACATACCTCTTCGACATCTTTCTTGTTGATTGGAAGAAATTACCAGATTCAAATAAACCCGCCAGATTGTACTGTAGACAATGAGAGTGTAATACAAATCAAAAGAGTGAACATATTGTACATGCTACAAAAAATAAAAATAAAATATTTGAACTATAAATCCAGCGTCGTGGCGTGACTCGTTATTTTTTTGTTTATTCTATGTTACAGCTTCGATATGGGTTTTTTGTATATTGGAATGGATAAATTATACGAATATGTTTGTTTTTATGTTTTGAAAACAGATGGGCTACTTTTTTTTGTATATCTAGACCTTGGATCTCCTGAGCCTTGGCCTGTCTAATATTTGTATTATATGAATGGTAGGTAGTATGCATGTACCTACTACATTTTTTATATTTTTTGTGTATGATTCATGTTAATTTTTATACTTTTTGTTACAAGTTGATTTTATATTCATGCGTACTCAAAATTTTTATTCGAGTATTACTATTTCTAATGCTCGATAAAAGACAATGCAATAAATAAATAATTTAAAAAATCAATCTCCTACCAAATGTATTTTTTTGTGTTAAAAACTTCTTTCATTTCAATAGTAATTAAATTTCTATTGTACAGTACTAAATATAACGAAAGTATAATACAATACAATAGCGCATGCAATATAACACACATTTAATAGAATACTCGAATTTTCATACACACAAAATTTCAATTTTTTTCTCAATAAAATTGTGTCTTGCGTGCATCGATTGGCAACATTAGTAATGTGTTCATTATAATAATCAATACGTTTGTTTTGAATGCAGTTCAAATTGCATTCTGTAGTATGGAATTATTCACGGTATTTGATAATGATATCAAGGTTTCAAAGATTAGTCGAGAGGGAATACAATACATTATGCATTTGGCCCTGTGCGTGTCCCTAAATATTGGCCGAAGTATCCCGTGTGAGGCACCACAGAATGCATTTTTTTACCTAAATGGAATTTAAGGTCTGGCCATCAAATTATACCTCTCCTTTGCGCAGATGCCGATCTCTTGGGTATGGTTGAATTTCATTCCACGTACAAGATCCCTTTCCCAGTTAGCTTGATCGATATTAATCGATCATCTCTTGTATAAAGGTAATAACCATTCCCTTCTTCCCTTATCAATCGAGAGTGTATTCTCAAACCTTTGTGCAAATTTTAAGACGCCTTTATTTTGTATCTTACATTTCACTATAATTTTTTATTGTTGTTGATCTTCGAATTGCACTTCTGCAATTTTATGGTCTACCATACTTAATTTTATAATAATTAGCCTTTTATGCTTCATTTTATTTGTAGTGATAAAGAATATACAGATGAACAAATAAGTTATTGCCATAATTTATATTTGTTCTGATCACATCTCTAATTATGCACACATAGTTCACCCTTACACATCCGGAATGGTGATTCTGACATATTAAAGAGCGTGACCGAGAGACAACTTTATCTTGACCACAGTAATCAAGCCGAGGTAAACAACCATTGCACGGAACTCGCTCTTCATTATCGCACGTGTTGGTAATATTACCCCGGTCGTGAAGAGATAACACTTTCACAAGTTCAGCGCGTGCGATTATTGTTGCTAGACGAACTTTTATCAGAGAACCCTTATTTTTTTGTAACATTAGGAATCGAACTCAAAAAAAGGTCAAAAAAGTCGTTTTAGTGGTGCGTATGAGCTACATTTTATAAATTAAAAATGAACACCGCTTTTAAGGGGTTATTTTATTAAAATCAGTGATGCACTAGTCACATACTCGTATTTTTTATACATACATATCATGCTGGGATAGGTAACGAGAAAATATCTCAAAGCTTTTCTATTCAAACACACAACTTTCGCCTCCTCTCCATGCATACATCTCGTCATGGACAAACTTCTATTATTCATACTTCTCAATTAACATTCTTTCAAAGCCTGGTCCACTTGATACAGCAACGTTTTCCTCGGTCTGTCTCTTCCACACACACCTTGCATTTTTACTTGCATACTCGTCAAGTACTTTTTTTATCATTTATTCACTACACATGGCCAAATCATCTTGAGGCTCCTTTCTTAAAATATTCATTTTATCTATGCATTTATTTCTTATGTCTTCATTCAGCCTTATTTCATACATGGACACTCCAATTTTTTTTCTTAGTTCACGTATCTCTATTGCATTCATTTTCCACTTATCCTTCTTCTGCCAAGTTCAAGTTTATTATTCCGTATTTATAATTATTTTCTAATTTATCATTCGAATTATACCATAAAAATTTAATTGATATTTCATGTTGATTTTTACGCGAAAATTGACAGATTGCCGCATTCGACTTTCATTTTCGTGCTTCTTTGAATTCCGACTGGACTCTCTGCCCTCCGATCAGGTTTTCTTTGGTTTTGTGATTTCCGAGAGCGCGAGGGCCTGGGATGTTGAACCTTCTGGCTCAAGGTTCGGTGGGAGGGAGACCGGAATAGCGCCGGAAGAAGACGGAAGTCGCACCGAGTGTCCGACCAGAAGGATGTTTTGATGATGATGCAAGAATGATGAAACTCTTAAACTAAAATAATAAAAGGGGCACTTTATGACGTGAAACTGTTATGTCAGCAACTTTTTCAGAGATACTTCGTTTTTTTTTAATACAGATATCTCTTGTTACATGTTGGTAAAACTTTCCGACCCTAACGTTCAATTCTCGTTGAACGCAATTTTTTGTTTAGCTTTTAAATGGAAAATATTTTTGTTACGCTTCACGGATTGACAAAACCATCCTTACATGTATTATTATCACATTTCATTGTTGGGGGAGGCCGAGAAGATAGAACGCCAAATTTTCCTATCACAGCATTACTTCCTTCACCTCCACATTTACCGTATACGGCACGGCGCCTTCTGATTATCGTATTCTTTAGGTTTCCTTCTTTTAAAATTTTAGTTACTTGGTCCAACCATTCTTTTCTCAGTCCTCCTCTACAAAGATTTTTACTTATGCTTACTGGATTAATTTGTTCAATCAGACTTTCGTTACCAATCTGTTTAATATGTATGTCCAAACCATCTCAACGTGCTCTTTTACCCTGTTGAACACATTATTTTTTAGCTTACGTACATCCTTAATAATTACATTTCTTATTCTGTTATACATCGACACACTGCGCATTCTTCTCAGTTCACGCATTTCCTCTGCATTGACTAACTCCTTTAATACATTTTCAACGTCCAAATTTCACATGTCACTAATACGCTATCATGAACCATCATTTTAGCAGATGCCGACTTCGTAATTTTTATAATTTTATACTTTTCCAATCACGTGATTTTACTGAAAACGTTTATTGAGACATAATTCAAGTATTTATTATTATTTCGTCGTTGATAATGTCTACAAATTAATTATCATTTTTAAATTATGCAAATTCTTCGTATTTTATTCACGTATCGCCCATTGGAAAATATTCAAAACACTACTTGGTGATTTTCGATTAAATATTTTTCATATATATCGAATTTTGATTTATCTTATTTTCTATATTGAATATAACAAACGTCAAAATGTCCATACAAATTGTTTTTAAGCCGATAAAATATTTTATATGGAGATGATAAAAAAAAACATAGTCTGATCGCAAGGAAATTGAGGATTTAATATTTTTGTTAAATTAGCAACAACGTATAAACAAGTAATAGGTTGTCCGGCAAGTAATTTCGTATTTTTAAGTAATAATTCTAGCGCAAAATTGCATCAAATGCTCGTGGATGGTTGTTTTCGATATTTTCAATATTTCTTGTGTCGTAGAATGCTGGCGATTCTCCTTCAAAGCCGTGTAAAAATAAGGGATTTATTTAATTAAAATTTACAATTTATTTTGTTCAATCTTCAAAATGAAGATAAAATTATCACTCAAGCAATCTGGGTAAACAATGGCCGAAAAAATAAGCATTTAATGAAAATATATGCACATTCTCTACATTTGTAATGATGTCATCAACGAAAAAAATATTCTAACGACATTACGAGAAATACGATATAACTTTCTAGACAACCGACAGGAAAACGCCCTGATCAGTTGACAAACAGACGTGCGAAAATTGTTCAATAATTTTAACATAAGTATAAAAATCGTAGAGAAAAAAAGTGAAACAATAATTACATTTTATTTTGACACATCCTGTACAATTGGGACATTTATACTGGAATGTTCTTTATCCCAAGGAAAAGCAGGACAACAAATCGTTATGCATTTTATAAATGGATCACGCAATGCGTTAGAAAGAGAGAGTGTCATATGAGGATCTTTTGAGTGTGTGGTCAGATCATAAAATAAAAAACATGTCAATTGCGTTGTTTTCTTAAATATCTGATTTTATACACATAATTGTATAAAAATAGATAGTCATTAATTCAGTTAATGCAAATCTTAGTTAATCTCCTTTCTGATTCGTTAAGTATCGAAATAGGAATTCAATTTTATTTAAATTTTTACGTAACTCAAATAAAAAATTTAAGGAATGCCAAAATAATGATATTGTACACAGTCGACTAAAATAACCAAAAATTGATTTTGTTATTTGCACTTAAAACCTTGACTAGAAGAAAACAAGCAAACCGGCATAAATTGAAATAAATACTATTATTCGTATTATCAGATAAAATACTGCAAACCAAATAAACTGCTAGAAATGAAATCAAACAGAAAATGAATTAATTTTAAAGTTTTCATTTTATTCTCTGGTTGTATATTTGTCGCATTATTAAACCTATTTGAACTCAGCACAGACGAGTTCAATATTGATTTTGGCAAGTGCATCCCACGCTAGAATATCCAGCAATACAGTCTGCCACTGATAGCTTTATATATTCTAAAAATTCACAAAATTTTGTGTAAATTTTATCACCCGATCTGGCAGCACAACTGCACCAGAGTGGAATTCACTTTATTTTCCTTTGCCAAAAAGGGACGCGACTATTCTCGTATGAGTGCGAGTGGAACAATGCCTTATGTTAGAGCAGTATGCACTTAATGCAGTCTGGAATACTGCGTGGATGTTGTAGTTATATATATTTTTAAATTTTATTTTTCGTGACAAATGTTTTTTTTTTCTAGGCGGTTTATTAAGTTTTTAAATATGTTCACCGGTTTAATGCACTTTTCGAGTTTTATTATGATTGCTTGTCATTTTTTATCGTAAAATAATGTAATTTCATTAAGTTTATTGTTTTAAATGAATACTTAATTTTAAGTTTATTGTTCAAGTATCTTTTTATCCTACCGTTTTGAATTGTCTTGTTTTTGTGGTGTCAACCAATTTGTTTTTGGAAAATAAATATTGTGGTTATCTGATAATGCTTTGAAGTTTTAATGTATTGTAAATATGTTTCGTCGTTAAAGAGCGTAAAGCAAAGTGGTTCAAATTGACAAAACGTAAAAAAATATTGTTGGTTGCGAATTCTAAGTGTTTGCCGATAAATTACACCTCATTAAACTACGGAACCCAGCGAAACATTTAAGACAACCCGAAGATACTCGTACATCAATTATCTTAGGTTTGTATCGTTATTTAGGTTTGTATTGAAACTCTTGTCTTCATTAACTAACTCTATTTGGAAAAGATTCCGTAATACAGGAAAAAACTCATAACATAAAAAATATGGTTAAAACCTTTGTAGCATAGAAACTGTTAACATCGATCATCATCATCACGTGATACCCTTATTGGGGTTGGCATAGTGGCCAAATTTTTACATGACAAATATTTTTTACTTCTGCCACGTCCAAATGTCTTTGTCGTGCATACTCTCATATATTTAAAACGTTTCTCTAGGTCTTTCTACTCATCTCGTGTCTATTTTCTTTCATTCATTCTTCATACATGGTCGAACTATCTTCTTCATCTTTAGCAGTACATATTTTTTCAAACTAATCAATATACATTTATTTTAAAATGTCCTGATGATTCCTGTTTGAATGTTGTATATACATATTTTTTTAACCTTTTTTTTGTTTTGAATGTTTTTCTATTTGAGTAGAATTAATGTCTCTATTTACCTTTGTGTTATATATTTTGTGGGGAAATGCTGTTAACTATGAAATTAAATAAATAAAAAAATCTAATATATTGTGGGAAAGGAACAGCGAAACTGTTTACAAAGCGATTTAATTAAACGCAAGAGGTTTTTTTAAATAATGAAGACAATTTTATCTTTATCCTCTAGGTTTATTTTAGTCCTTTTTTTTAATTTGCTATATTGCTGATAGATATTTTAACAAGTGTGTCAAGGATAAATACATTAACAGAGTCTAACGAGCCAAGTTTTTGTAGCCTTTGAATTTATGAAAACCTAACGTGAGTTAATTAAAACAACTATGTTAGTGTAAAAATGCACGCTACGTCATTGGCATGCTTTAAAACCTCTTGATTTCAAGTCAGTAACGTAACGTGTTTGTTTTCCGATTTTCCTGTCCTCTTAACGCATAAATTCGTTTTTTTCTTTGATTGATTATATCACATTATTGATCATGAATTGTGTACAAACTAATGATTATTTTAATTATTTTTGTGACCCTGTAACTTTATTTACTTTTATCTGGGTGGTTGAAAGAGATTATCATGGCAGTAGATATGCCATGTTATACATTTAAATGTTTAAATGTTATACATTTAAATAATATGACATGTTATACATTAAAATGTTAAATAAGTTAGATAATCCACTCCAATTAACATTACATATTTATAACATTTATGTTATATTTTATAATATGACTGCTATTTTATGATATGACTGCTATTCGTAATATAAATTCATTCTGACCAACCTGAAAAAATATTGAAATGCAGACCAGGATAACCAGTAGCTTCTTTCGGGAATCAAACACGAAACGTCGGGGTGGAAGACAAACTAATAAGCCACGGATGTCAAGTTTTATCAATCACTTCTTAACTCTTTCTTCTTCATAATTACATTCCATATTGATTCTCACAATCATTCACTTTTCACTCCCCATTCATATGATTTATTCATCACAGTAAAATAAATTATATCTGGACTGGTTTTTCAACGTGTATTTTTTTTAACTCAAGACGCGGCGTTACGTCATCATCAACCGCTTCGAACGTTTGCAATATGACTCTCTAGAAAACAACGCACTTAACCATAAACGGCAATTGTCATTTGTTGTTTAAAATCTTTATTAGATGATATTAAAAGGCAGTAAGTAGGCTTTTAATACCTTCCCAATAACCTAATAACGTCCTTACTGATCTAACAGATAGTGCTATTTTTGAGGATCTAAATCTATACCGCTATTATCACTATCCGGTCTCCGTTGTTTTGTTGATAAGACGTCCATCTTCCATCTCGGGGATGACAGGTTCATTAACATTGACACCTATGTAAGTTAAAAAAAATATTTTTAACTTACGGCCTCTTCAACGTGTTTTTGCTGTGTGGTAAGTGATTATCGCATGGCAATAATCCTACCAGATTTTGCTGCATACAATGAAATAAATAATACAATAAAATTATCGTTATTGTTTTCCCCTTCTCTGGGGATTGCAATTTTGCCAGCGCAAATCTTCATTATATCACAATTAATTTTGGCTGTGTTTTATACACATCACAATTAATTTTGGCTGTGTTTTTATTCCATCTTTATTTTCTTGGGAATTTAGTAATTCGGTTTTAAACTTAATGTTTCACATTCTAAGATTGACTTGTCAATTCTTCGGTTTTACTTGAAATTATACGTTTTCGTTGCCCCATTCATTCAACTTGATCGAACGAGCTGTTCAATGTGCGAAGAGCAATACAAAAATGATGTAATTAATTCATTTCACTTCAATAGAAGATTCTGTGCGCTTAATAAGGATTTTTTTGAGTTGGATATATTTAGGCTTTTGATTTCTGCATTCAAGAGTATTAAATGAATATTTTACTACACCTGATGGCGAGCGACACACCCTAGGTACTCTTTTAAATATTTTGTTTTGATTTTTGTTTACAATCCTAGAATTTTTCTAGCTTTTTTATTACGTCACGTCTTAGTGTGATTTTCTTTTATGTGTAATCTTATTTGAAAACTTCACTAGTGTAGATAAAGTTATTAATCTATATAATATACTCAAAAGTTTATTCTCTAATAAACCATAAAATAAAACAAATGACATGATTTATTTCAGTTTTCTTTTCAATAACAATTTTATGAATTCTGACTCATTTTTTTTGTAAAACCATCGTTCCTTTTTCAAGGCTCCTAATAATAAGTAAAGTGTTCAATCAAAAGCATCATGCCTCTAAAATTGTCTTAACATTTATTAATTCAGCCAAGTCATACAGGATCATATAAAACAGGAATATTTAAGTGTTGAATCATTCCATCTCCCTGACGCCCAGCTGTTCCTGCTACTTAGGAATATTTGTATTGTATTTCAGGATGCTCTTTCTTGAATGAGTTGCAACTTCAATCCATTTTATCACTGCCTTCTTTGTTTTATTTATCATTCCTTTTCACGTTTTATTTCATTATTATGGTTAATCAATATGAATATTTTATAGTTTTATTCATTCAATAAATCGGGGTATTATGATAGTTGTTGCCGTTGCTGGTACTGTGGCGTGGAGTGGTATGCCTTATAATATTAGAGATGTGGGTGGCGTGTGCAGATTTTGAAAGCTTAAAGATAACCCTTTATGGGAGGTCTTATCAAAATGTATGATTATACATAAACACTACGCACATATACTACACTCCACCTAAAGCAGAATGTGTTATTACCATACATTTGACGATCTACAAAGGTTTCTTGGTAATTCGTCGTCCCTTTGTAAATTTTCTGCTGTTTTCTTACCAAATAAGTTTTTCTGAACATATGTAGATATGGGGAAGTTACCTTATCTAATTGCCATAGTCACCACCTTCCTATCCTTCATTCAATTTATACATAATGATATTGTAATCTTTTTAATCTGTCTATAAAAGTGGGTTCGAGTCCCAAGTTGGAGCGGCATTTAAATGTTTGTTCGTTAAACGGCGCTATATAAATTGTCCTTTTTTCATTTTTAGTGTATGTTAGTTACCCTTCAACAATCCGAATCGGTGATTCGGATATATTGAAGAGCGTGGCCGGAATATTGTTTTCGGTCACGGAAAAACACCAGTAGGGAGGAAATCCGCAGAAGCTGTAATATTGAGGACATCGTGAGATGGAGTAGGCAGAGAAGACGATTCACATTGAGAGGATGGACCCCGTGAGAATACCTAAGATTGTAATGCACGAGATTCCAGAGGGCCGTCGACCACCGGGACGTCCACCAAAGAGATGGAGAGAAAGTTGGACATCTTCGTCACAGGACCAAAACTGAAATCCTGTTTAAACAGATCGCAAGATCTAGAAGAAGAAGGAAAAACACAATTATTAGCGAAGTGCTCCGAGGCCTCGTTGGTTATACGCCTGTCTTTCAACATGAGAAGGGTTCCTCTTCCATAAAAAAGGGTTGCTGTCTGGTGGCCTAGTTGGTTTTATAACTCGGGGGTGTCAGTTCGATTTCCGCCTACCTATATTCTTAAAAAATGGCCTGGTTGTCACTTTAGACCTCATTTTTGGTTGGTTCAAGAGATCGTCACATGACAATAAACCCGCTAGGCGTGTATAGTGTATTTAACTAAACCGCAATGCAGTAAAACATATTGTTTTCATTCCACAACACGCTCCCGATCTTACGTTTAAATAAAATAAGTTTCAGTATAAAAATGTAATAAACTTATTTTTTCATCGATCGACGCAATTTAATAAACTTGAATATTCTTTTAATTAATATTTTATTTACATTTTCATATCGCAAAGTTCATCAAGTTATTCCACACAAATAAACGAACACTCGACATTTTCGCAGACAGTAAAATAAACAAAGTAGTCGAGTTATATGTCATAAGGTGACATCAACACTGCTGATGAGATATTATACTCGAGTTTTCCGCAAAATTCCAAGAAGTTGTGTCGTATCTGGGATCACCGTGCTAAGGATTGCAGTCAGGGTTGTCGGTCTACCTAGGCATTGACCCTGTGCCTCTGCTTAAGGGCATTGCCCACCTTTTCAACCGCTAAACGGCGATTGTCCTATTAGAGATGTATCGCTAAAGCACTTTACCGCTTCCATTAGTGTTGGTACGATCTGAACTTTGCTAATTTCTTAAGTGACGATATTCTTTCTGACCGACAACTGATGTAGGAAATTGAAGTGTTATGCGGGTCGCATTTTAGCTGACAGTGTGAGTTCATACATCAATGAAAAGGAATTTTGAAAGTCATTGTGTTTGCACTGCACCTTGTTCAATAATATAGTTCATTTTTCAATGTTCTACAATGATTCATCACATGTTTTAATGTACTGTTGAATATTTTCTATCTTCTGTTGTAATCGTGTCTAATTTAATACTAATAATAATGTCTTTTTTATAATTTTCACATCTTTATTATAATCCAGTAATGAATCACCTCTAGAGTTTGTTTTTGAATTCTTAAAAATCACCTTATAAACGCCACTAAATCAAGTCAGTTTGAATGATATCTGAAAGTATGTTGGAAATCGGGGTATCAAAATCAATAACAAGTATACTATTTAATAGAACATAAGGATTGCGGGGAAAATTGCAACGAGATTTAAGTATGAAATACCCATTTGGCTAGCTTATTATTTTGCACATACTGCATTGAGCCATGCTTATTCATTATTTTTTTAAATAAACAATAACAATGTTTTGTGGTTTGGTTCGTTTCTGCAAATGTGCATCCATATTATTCTAGAATGACAATTCTAATGGAGATGTTGTAGTTAAGAAAAACCTCGAGGAAATCTTTCAAGTCCGCTGCATCCGGTTAGCAACTAATATAA
Source organism: Odontocerum albicorne (assembly GCA_949825065.1). Classification (NCBI taxonomy): domain Eukaryota; kingdom Metazoa; phylum Arthropoda; class Insecta; order Trichoptera; family Odontoceridae; genus Odontocerum; species Odontocerum albicorne. The sequence goes on from OX463853.1 coordinate 19,265,196, forward strand.
AATGATACATAATTTATTTCAAAAGCAATTCAAAACAACTTATATACGAGTATATTAATTTATGAAAATATATAGCAAAATATTTCATCAATTTGACTCGTCAAAAAAGATTAATCTACTCTTTACCCAGCACCCGATGTTACATTGTAGCATTGTCATAAAAAAACAGAATTTAACTCGTAAATTCTTTGAAATCAAAATGAATTCATTATAAAATTATTCTCATTCTCGGAATAAAATATTGTCATCGCATAATAAACGTTCAACTTTGACTTTTTTGTATTCTTAATGTGATATTTAATAAATTTCGTCGGGAGCATAGTACACTATTTTGTAGTTTAATGATCATCCTTCTAGGTTATTCATCCAATTAACGAATGCACCAAAGAGTAGTCATTTTTTTTCCATTTTTGTCGCATACGACACTTTGAAGTCTTGCACGCTTCTCGTTGCGCCTTTTCGCCGTATTAATTTGGCGATTAAATTCGACGAATGCGACTCGTTCATGGGCTTTGACCCTCGCTGAATAAAAAGAAAAACAAATAAAGAAACTAAATGAAAATAAATAAAACATTCTCTCGACCTTATTTGGCTAATCGATCGTGTAGCACCTAAATATCCCGAGATATTGAGGACACATCCGTATGTGTTAAAAAAAATGTTTCGGTCGTGTGGTTTTTTTCTTGCTTTGTTGAGAATTCAGTCTATTTTTATTTTGACTACAGACTGTTATATTTACGTTATATTCGGGGCAGCTAAGTGTGTTAATATTTCATGAATTTTAAAAATATCGTAAATATTTAGTATTCACCGTTGAGGGGAGAGGGAAACACCCAACTTTTTTTCAGAATTTATGAGATTTTTTCGCATTTACTCTGTATTTACGTTGAAAACTGGTATTTTACGTTTTTGATTTATAAGCATTTATTCCACGATGTAGACACAATAAAGGTCTTAAAATTTTTGGGTTCCCTTAATTTGTTTTCACACTTTTATTAAAATATATTTTTTTTAATAATTAATTACTATGAAGATATTACAAAAATCACAAATTCCGTTAATTTATGTAAAGATACTCAACGACACGACTTCCGTGGCTTAGTTGATAAGACGCCTGTCTTCCAGCTCAGAGGGTTGCGAGTTCTATTCCCGTTGATACCCAATTTTTTTTATAAAAAAGGTTCCAGACTGGTTTTTACTTGCTGCCTTGAACAGTTTTCAAACCATCTGTTTCTACTGAATAGGTATATAAGTGTAATCAAGTACAGTGCTACTCCTCTTTTTTTAAAATGCACTTTACGAATTACTAGAGCGAATAATGGTATCCCGACTTAGTACTCAATTATTAATTTATCTTTTTCGTACTACATAAATTAAACTAGCTGGAGGCTAACAATCATCTTTTATCCAACCTCCATTCTTAAAATATAGTATTGAGATGAAGTTTGTAATTATATGAATGTTATATTATTTATAGTTAAGGCATTATAGTTCGGATATTCTAGGATGATTCCTGTGACAGCTCACAAATTTGCCCCAATACGACCTTGTAACGATGTTCAGTAATTTTAATTATTTTATCAACTTTAATATAAGCCTCAATTTTAATAAATAGCAAGTTATTTAGGTAAATACATTACATAAGGTTGTATTGGGGCAAATTTGTGAACTGTCACAGGACTCATCCTAGAATTTCCGAACTATAACATGCTTTCTTTAACCTGTAGGTACCATTACATAAAGTGTAATAAACAGTGTTTGATAAAACAAATTACAATGATATTAATTGATTGTTTTTTTGTTTGTTTATGTTTCTTTTAATTTTATCGTCATCATCAATTCCCACTTTATTATTAGTTCTTTACTAAACAAATATCTATCAGGTATCCTTCAAAAAATTAATTCTATTATCTTTTGTTTCTCGATATATTTTCCATTTTGCCTTCGGTCGCGTCTTAGCTCTTTAGTTTCTCTTGGATACCACTTGATGAGCCTATACGTCCATCAATTCTTTGTTATTTTGCTTATATGTCTCTTACGATTTAAGCGAGTAATTAAGAAATATAAATTACCGCGAATCCCATCCAAACTACAAAATATGCACTTAAACAGTATACAAAATTTGCGAGAGAAATAAATATGTCTAGATATATTGAATATTTTTCCTCGAAAAAACATATCGTTGCATTGATTGAGCAAAAAGCTATTCAATTTAACGAGTTAACTCGTTTTATTTGCTATGAAATGAGATATTTTAACTCTTTTTTTTTATAATAAAAGTAAGTTTCTTCTATAATTAGAATTATTCTTTTATGTAAGGTTATATTTGACTTGAGTTCAGTGTCATTCATCGATTTTTATTATGCGCGGTTTACTTGTATTTGTCATAAAAACTATCGATAATTAAATCTCGCTTATAAATCAACATAATATACTTGAATCTTTTAATCTTTGCCGCTGCATGCAATAAAAACAATTATAAAAATGAAGATGATTCGATTGAATACAGTTGCTCCTTACACCGCCATTATTTTATACTACACTCCGTCAAGTTGATTAAAACTATACATCAGCCAGATATACTCGTCACAGTTCGATGGTTGGTCAATCATATCCTTTTTCAGGATAAAATTGAAGAATTAAGAACTAATTAAACATATTAACTCCACATATTACAATTTCTCATAAGATAATATCGTAATTAAATATATTGAAGAAATGAAACGAAATTGATCCTTTAGATTGCGAATCCTTGGATGTTTTATTGCCTTTTTTTTATTTTCCAAATATATTTTTGAAACATGAAAGATGTGTTCTTACTAGTACCATATTATGAAATTATATCCTTGAGACAGTTTTCTTATTTCGACTTGAAACATACAACTAAATCCATGTAAATAAATAATGAACTTTTTTGGAAACAGTAATGAGAAGCGATTCTGCTTACATTTGAGTATAAATTGTTATTTTCAAATAAGAGATGTAAACTCTTATTTGAAAATAACAATAAATTTTTAATGATGTCATAACAAGATGTAGAGAAAGATGCGAATCTTGCGACTTGGAATCGCTTGAATACCTCGAAACAGAAAATAAATAGGTTGATCTTTTTTCATATTTTAACAACGTTGAGTCACCTGTAAGCTTTATGAAAGCTCACTTATTTTTTAGTCTATTCATCATAACAACTAAAAAGATTCATCAAAATTTTGTGGATGCGTACATACATATACTCGTATACATACCATCATGCTATTTTCTTTTTGGGGTAGACATAGAGGACACAATTACTTCCTTCGCATCATTCACATCCATACACCTCATATAGTTACTTCTGTTTCTCTTACTCCTTACCTTTCCTTCTTTTACTTAGTCCAACAATACTTGTATTGGTCTTCTTTTACCACGACTCCCACACATATGTGTGCATTATAAATTAGTTTTGTTAGTTTTTCGTCAATTACTCGTACACTATATTTAAGCCACTTCAATGTGCTCTTTTCACCCTACTTATATCTCACATTTATTCTTAATAATAACATTTTCTATTCCGTCATACATTGATATATCACACACTCTTCTTAGTACACGCACTTACTCGGCTCCTGTAATTCATTTTTCACGTCCACGTTTCATTTCCAAAAATCAATTTTGTCACTAATGCGCTGTTTGTCGATTCATAATTTCCCATAATCCATTTTTTTTAATCTTTTTGACCCATGATCTGCTATTCTATGCATAATTTTATAAAAAAAAACTTATTTCTGAACCATATTTTTTCAGTTGAATGATGTGGCTCGCTTTAGCATAGTGTCGCATTAAAAATGAGGAAATCTTCATTCTTACGCGTAAACTAAAAATGTCCTCCCACGCAGTGTGAAAAATGTGCACTTTTCTAAATATGACACAGCGGCCGGCATATCCGAGCGGCTGCACTCCTGCAACCGTTGACCGGTTTCCTGTAGCCACTACTTCTGAACCTTTTTTTATCGTACTCCCTCCCGAAATTTTATCTCCTCATTTGTCAGTTTACTCGGTGTTAGTTGTCTTTTCTTATCCACACTTAGATAATTAGCGTTTACGTTTGAAAAATATTGAACCAACTTGTTTGAAGGTTCTTTTATCTTTTCTTGACCTATATTTTCGTGACGATTTCTGTGGTCTGGTTGATATACGTCTGTCTTCTAACCAGGGGGATGCGGGCTCGATTCCCGTTGGTATCCAGGTTTTTAAAAAACGTTTCAGTGGTTTCCACTTATGGCTGGTTTTACTTAACTTGGAAGAAAATTTCAAAGCAATAAATCCGCCAGGTTATTCTTTATACTATAAAAGCATTAAAACATATATAATATACTCGAACCAGACAGTTTTATAATCTGATATGACGATAGTCTATAATAGTATTTTAGTAACAACGATGGTATAATACTGAAAAGGGCCGAATAAATGCTTGTACTTGTATGACAATGTGTGACATAATATGTAATTAAGTGATTAGGGACGAATATACTCTTAAGACTGATGTGTTGAGTAAGACGAAGAAAAGCACTCTGAGATGGTGATTGAATCAAGTGATTGATAATAGCAAGTGAAACGAATGAATTAAGAGAGACAAAACAAATTTGTAGAGGAAGACTGAGAAAAAAATGGTTGAATCAAGTGATTGATATTTTGAAAGAAGGAAATGAAAGAAGTAAGAGATCGTAGGAGCTGTATGAGAAATTGTATGGGTGTTGACGAGGCGAAGAATGTGTGTCGAGACAGGAAAGTCTGGTGGTATGTCATCTCTGCCTACCCCAGAAGGGAAACAGTGTAGTTGTATGTATGGTATATATTTTTTTCGCTTACAAAACGTAAACTAAGTTGAAATGGATCAATAAGACGTTTTGTTTCAATATTCATCAAGTCCACTTTCTGCCGTCATTTTGTGATCTTTTCTAACGAGTCATAGTAATGTTTTGTTTATTTAATTTTCAATGATATTTTTATTATTTTGTTTAATTCATATTCGTTTACACCTATTTTGAACCCAGATTAGTGTCAATTGTTCCAAAAAACTCAATCAAAAGAGGTTTTATAACTTAATCACGGTTGCGGTACTACGACAAGACTCATGACATAAAGTATGCTTTTTTCTGAACATCGGAACTACCATACATGCCTTGGGCAACATCTGATTACGAATGATAGGGCGATCTCTGTTGCTTCCTACTGAAAAAAACTGCATAATTAAATGAGGTGCCTGGTCGTGCGGTAATGTACTGGACTTTCGTGCGGAAGGTCGCCGATTCGAGCCTCGTGGTGTGCTACTCCCCCTCGAATGAGTCATTTTTCCGCCTTGTATCCAGGGGTATAAGACTACCTATGATTTTGGCCATATCTATTCTTAAAAAGAAAAAGGGGGAAAAAACATGCCGGTGTGCCCCGATTGTCTTACTTCGGTGTACCATCGAATCCAGAACATCGGTGTGGCCGGTGAATTTGCTGGTGTGCAACGGCTCACTCACTTAAAAAAAACTCCACGGCATAGCTTCGCTTTCCAACAGAATTGAAGTTGGAATGGCAAGGGCATCCTCGATTACGAGGCCCAGCGACGACACATAATTCAAAATTGTTGACCAGGACACGACAATGAATGACGGAAGCTGATGAAAGCTCTAGTGGTTTCTTGCGTCAGTTAAGTTTGAGAAGCAGTGGCACAGACGTTCCCACCGTCCGCGGCCCGCTCAGATGCGCTTTATTGGGTTCACGGCCAAACTGCAGCGCCCGCTGCACCGTCGCTCTCTGCTGCACTCAACCCATTGTGCTTGGCGCGAGCGAATTAACCCATTTTGTGCGGTTATCGCTTCCTCGGGGATAACATGACGCGTGTAAGGGGGGAGAGAAATGATAAATTATTGTCGTCCTTGTGCTGGACAAATAATATCATTGAAATCGTATTGCTGACATAATGAGATTGTTGGTATTATAATATATTTGTTTGTTTTGTTTTAGATCGTGATAACGATAATCCATCAATATTGTGACAGAACCAAAAAATATACATACAAAAATGACCAAATAATGGATCCCAGATAATACCGTGGTCAGAGCAAGATTAAGATATTAAATCTAAATTCATTATATCCTATTTATCAAAATTTAAAGATTACACCTTTAAGGTGGAGCTTTTAGATTTTTCAGACAAGTAGAAAAAAATTAATTAATAGTATTACATAAATAATCAGCAAGAATAGTAAAGAAGGTACAAAAAGTTTGGAAAAACCTAGAAAACCGTGGTACGAAATAATTAATCGAGTTCTATTCGTAAAGAGGGAAGAGTGGAAAGCTTTAATAAAAGGAGACCATACGCGACGAGGCGTGTGGACGTAACGGAAGCGAAATATGTGTGTCAGGACATTTCTTATCTCTGCCTACCTAATAGGGACACACGGCGTGATGATGATGAAGATGAAGACAAGATTTTTTTTACATAACATTGACTTATTGGTACAAGTGATCAAATATCACACTCGTTAGCTCATTTTTATTTATGAACCTATTCGTGACCTGTTTGGTAAGACGCCTATTTCCCAATCTGGGTGTTTTGGGTTCGGTTCCTTTTGATATCCAGTTTTGTTTAAAAAAAGGTTTCCAGTCTGGTTTCCCTAAATACCTCTTTAACTTCTTTCTGGTTGGTGGTATGAGACTGCCACATGGCAATGAGTCCGCCAAGTCGTACTTTATACCACAAAATTATATAATAATTCAAATTCGGTCTAATAAATACATTTCCATTCTTCTGAAATATTTCAGGACAATAGCTTAACGTTTGAGTTTTGTGTTTAATTATGTGTTACGTAGTATGGGATGTTTCCCCATATTGTTCTCGGGGTGTATGGAAATACTATCAGTGGTATTTTATTGATCGAATGGTTTCCCCCTTGTTTATTTTGACTAGGGTAATGAAGCGAAACCCAGTATTTTCAAAAACTTAGTCCATTTATTTCGCGATAACTTAACCAAGCACCTAGTACTTCGCACTCTTAATTAAATTTGTTATGTATCAGTGAATATCACGATTATTTTGTTATTGCCAGATTAAAATTATCAGTTCCTCTGAAACTAGGGTTCAAAATTTATTTTGTATTTATTTTTTATTATCCATTTTATATCGTTGTAATGGAATGGTAGATTTCAATAACACAATGTTAAAAACTTCCATTTTATGGGTATAGTGAACCGTTTAACTAGGCAAGGCTTGTGACGAAGTGGTCTCCTTTAATCACAAATGATTTGGTTAGTTATTTTAAGTATCACAACGATGAATTGTTCTCCTGAGAGGACGACTGTGAATACTGCTTCCATATTTTAATCATGAAGGCATTGAACTGGTTGAACGTTAGAAATAGACGCTAAATTCACATAATGTCTATTTTATAATATTCTTAACTGTCTCGCCGCCCCCTCTTAATTGCTGAAAATTTTCAGCGTCTTTCCAATCATGGACTAGCGCTACGCTCAAACAGAGAGTGTTTATTGGCCTTTTCGTTTAACAGCCCTTCTTTTTTTACGCCGTTCTTTACTGTCCATGCGGTGAGACTCTGGAATCAATTACAAACCAATGTTATACTCGCTCCATCCTTGGCATGCTTTAAGAAGCGACTGAACAAACTCTTAAGTTCTATTCAGTAATATAACATGTTTCATTCCTGATTTTTTTTTCCTGTCTTGTCCACCATCCCTTCCTTTTCCTTTGATTGATGATATCTCACTTTATATGAAAAGGAATGTTCGGGTGATTGTTCGTCTTTGTGGACATATGCTCACGTGTGTGTTCATGGATTTCGCAGTAGGATGCATAGTCATTTGAATGTTTTTGCAACCATGTTACGAGATTATATTTGCAATAAAAATATTAAATAAATAAAAATAAATTAAATCGGTGTTCTTACTATTTTTCCAGGATTGTAATATTGTAGATTAGTTTAATAGGTCGTTAGTTCGAAAGTGAAAACCATTTTATTGGAACTTCTTATATATTATATTTTATATTGGGCTCCAACGAGAATCGAACCCGTAACTCTCGGGCTGGAAAACAGGCGTCTTAATATCTAGGTCACGGAGGTTTTCATAAAACTTAGTATATTTTTCAGGCAAAACAATGTGTCAAATCAAATTATCGAAACATGGTGAGTTTTGTAACATATTCTTAAATCAATGAGACTTACTAAAATATATTGCTTTCATCAAATGTTCTTTATATGTAATCTATTTTATACTTTAATATATAAGTTAATTATATTCAAACAACGCATAACAATTTGCGCGTTTATCAATATAAATTAAATATGAAAAAAATTCTTTCCCTACACAACTTTTTTCTTTCAAAATTCAAAAACAACTCAAATGTATAATTTCCTTCGATTCCAACTCGAATTAAATAGCTCGAGGCTTTCCTAAATTCCGCCATGCGTGTTTCATGTGTATAAGGTTTAAAATGCCTCGCGTTAAAATAATATCCCAGCAGACGGGAATATTCACGCTTCATGTGGCGACTGAGAGGCCGTCAATGGTTCGAAATCGAAAGTTTTTCCTTTGCGGCGGGGGAAATTGAACCTTACGAACATGACGCAACACGCAAAATTTTGCCATGTCACTTTTGTGTTGGCGGGAATCATGGCGAACGTCAAATAATAGGAAAAAAAAAGAAAAGAAATATCACGTTTTTGATTTATGTGAAAAGTGTTCTTGAAATAAATATTAGTTAAATATATCACTTTATGTTTCTTTAGGTTATGAACGAATTAGGTTATACGACTATTGTGCGTATGAATTGTTTTATTTAAGCGTCATTCATTGATTCAGTTCTACGCATGCGCAATGTTGATTAAAACATTCCTAGTAATAATTCGTCCACTAAGAATTATTTTTCCTTTATTCCTGAGTACAAACTTCTAGCGAGTCAACATTTTTATATTCGTACAAACCACCACGTTATTTCTCCGCAAGATCTCCGCAGATCGCCAAACTTTCTTATCATGCATACATTTTTCGTGTCCTCCACATTCATACATACTCTGGTCCTTCTACGACATTTCCTTAATCTTGGGACCTCACTGAGGGCCTGTTTATTCCATTATTCCTAAATATTTTTTTGTCTGACCTATTCTCGTTGCCCGTGAGAGATTTTATATTTTCTAATTGAAATCTTGTATTTTTAATTGGATTTAATTTTTTTTTACTTTAAGTAGTCTTTTGTATTATAACTGTTACATGAGCAATTGAGTGTTGTTTATTTGGTAAATAAATAAAAATGCACATACAATTTCTACTGTTTCTCTTACTCATTATTTTTTCTTGTTTCAAAATATCATTCACTTCAGTCATATTTTTGTCGGTCGAGATTTGCTCGTCTTCATCTACTTAACACATCAGTTTTTAACTCACATTCATCCTTAATTATTACATTTCTTATTCTGTTATACATCAACACACCACATATTCTAATCAGTGCACTCATTTGCACCGCACTTACTTGACTTCTTTTATTAATTTTCTTAGTCCATGTTTCACTTCAAATTCCATCAAAATCAAAAGTAAAATTTTTACCTTTTCTTATATTTGTGAAACTTAAATGTTTATAATAATTGTAAGTGATGGACTAAAAAGTATCGTATTGTATTACATTATGGTTGTAATCAGTACAACTTGGCGGGTTTACGGTGCCATCTCTTCCAACCTACCAGAAATATGTTAAAAAGGCCTTAAGTAAAAACCCGACTTGTACCCTATTTAAAAAAATGGTATCAATGTGAATTGAACAATAACCTTCGGTCTGGAAGACAGCTGTCTTATAAATAAGGACACGGAAGTCATCACTAGTCACAGGTGCCGTGGGTTACGAAGTTGTGTTTCTAAATCAAGTGTTCATCATCATCAGGTCGAAATTAAATGAAAAAAAAATGCATTGCAATGCAAGGAACGACATTCATTTTGACGACTTGGGTATCCTAGTCGGTAATATGCCTATCTTCCAAACCGGAGATTGCGGGTTCGATTGTAGTTAGAACATTTATTTTTTAAAAGGAATTCAGGAGTCTAGTTTTCACTGAAAGCATTTGTAACATTTTTCTACTTAGTTGAAAGATATTGCTACATTGCAATAATCCCACCAGGTTGTATGTTAACTGTATTCAACGAAAATGTAATACGATACATACTTAGGAAATGAAATGAGATCTCATCTATGTGGATCTTAATATCTACAGATAATGGTGGAATTTAATATAAATATCATCACGTGTTATAAAAATACTGATGATCTAATAAAGCGTGTTTCTCACTAGGATAAGCAATGAGATCATGACTTATACCACCGACGACGAATGTTGACAATGTCATCCATGAAGGTGGTTGTTGAACTCTGGGGTATTTTTTACCGTTGTAAACTATCCATTCATCTAACTTTTCTTCCTTTACTGACTCGTTTTTTTTATCTTTTGTTTTTCTTAATCTTATTTGTTTTTTTTTTCGTAATATTGCAAATCTAGGCTAAAGTTTCCCTTATGAATTTATCTCCTTACTATGTCAGTTTATTCGAACTTATAATAAAGTTCTTATATTTAATAATCAACTTAATCTCTCTTATATTAACTGAGAAAATCTCAAACTGGAACCAATCAATCCTTTGGTTGTTTTCATCCTCAATGCGTTGTCAGACAGACTAGTAACATATGTCTTAAAACTGTCATCCTCGTTGACTTGATCGAAACGGCGACTTAATTTTTCTTACCTCTTCAGTGAGGAAATGTGTTTCTACAAAGATTAAATTTTTTTATGTTGTCCATTCCCAGCTTACCTTTCAATTTTTGGTGAAATTTCCTTTTCCAATCTTTAGTAAAATTTACAAATGTTTGTCGTTTTCAATTCTTTAAATACATTTTTTTGTTGAAAATCATGTAACTTTTTACCAGCAATTGAAACTCATTGCGTATCGTGCATTTGTCTGGTTGGTTGAAAGAGATTGCCGTATGGTAATTAACTTGTTATTTGTATGTTTTACCATCAAGTATCTAAATAAATAAATATAGACCCGTTTTGCTAGTTAAATTATAATATCCATGTAGATAAGATTGCTTAACTAACAATTATTTTTTAATTAAACTGTTCTGTTTATGCGCTATACTTGAAGTCCAGCGTATTCCACACATATAGAGCTTTTGTTACAAAATCAACATAAGATTAAATATAACTACAATAGCTATACGATAAGTAACTTTCGATTTTATCACGTTACTTAACATATACTGACCGTTCAAAATATATTCCTTATTTCAAATGTAAACGAGTCGAGCATTGTTTGTTTTCATCTTAAGCTTTCGTGTAATCAAAGTTTAATAGATCTCTTAAACATCAGATATTATGTTTCTTACTTTTATACAACCGTTCACATTTTATCTCATCTTTCGAATTATCTATCATATCAATCCTTACTCGTTTTCGTTCTAAGTCTTAACTCTTAACAGAGAAAATAACATCTACCTGTAATCAACTCCTCCGTCGAACATTTAACTTTCAATTTTCAATATTTTCTCATCAATTAACTGACAGATAGATAGTGAGAGTGGCATTACTCTCAATAGTGAATTTAGACAAGTCAATCCTGTCCTATTCCCGTCCTTGACAGGTTTAGCTTTAGCTACGCACGTTCAATCATATTATATTTAGCTCATCTCCCGCGTGTGACGGGCGAGAGATAGCTCAATGGGTCTGTCTGAGAAGAGAACCAGCCCATGGTGGAACGATGGTGGTAGATGTAGAGACTAGTGCTGTCGGTGGGCACGCCACGCGGAAGAATGCTGTCAGGTGGGTTTTTTTTGCGGCCCGTCCAGACTTGGTAGGCCGTCACATTGGTAAAACACTGGAGCGCTTCGATTCGGGATCGCAAAAAGGACGAAATGAAAATAAATAATCCAGAAGCCTGATTTTTCAATTATATATATTTTTTAATTTTCAATATATATATTTTTTAAATATATTTATTTCCATAGATCTTATGTATAATGACTACTCGAACGGTTAGCATTCACGCAAGCAAGCGGGCACCCGAGGTTCGATTCCTAGTCTTCTTCATGTCTAGTTTCACTTTTAGATAATTTTACATCTGAATTTATGTTTTTTTATAGCTTATAAATCTTATAGGGCTATTTAGCAACACAGAAACATCGCTATATAAAACTCTGCCTAACACAAAACTGGAGCAGATTAAACCAGCCGATCGTCTTTGAATTTTGATCGCTTTGCTAACAGAACTTTGGGTTCGATCTGTCAATACTATTTATTTAAGTGCAACAGATTGCACACAAAAAATCAACACACGCACAAGCGTCATCCAAGCATACTCGATCTCGAGGAGTAGCATATCATATCGTATTCATGACGAGGTTAATGAACATAGTATAATCGAAAGAGGTGTGCCGGGATAGAATAAAGTGGATTTTTATTATCTCTGCCAACTCTAATAGAGACATGACGTGATGGTTATGATGATGATTAAAAATACAAGAAAATCTGAATCAATCTTATTACATACCATCATGCTGTTTCCCTGTCGGGGTAGGTAGAGAGATACATATTTTGCCTCTTCTACAGCCTCTCGTAATCTTCTTGGAATTGATAATGAAACAATTCTGATTTTAGCTAATGTTGTATTGAAATGAAATTAAAGTTCATCTAAACATTTGAAGAAGGTGGAAATGATTGAGGTGAGGAGACTGCCTTTGCATAGGAATGCCCATGGTTTGCTTCTGGTCTACACAATCTAGCGCGAGACCAATAAAATGCCGAGCCACCGCTTGTTGTGGAATGCAGGAAAATAGACAACAAAATACGAGGATGTCTTGTGAATCGGCCGTAGATCAGTCTCCCCGTCTCCATTCTCTCAAGACTATTCCTCTACATCTCCCGGCTCGGCTTCCATGTTCGGCGGAATTGTTTGTTTTTTCTTCCTTTTCCTATTGTCTTTTAACAGTTACGATGTTTATTTTGTTTTCTTCATCATCATCACCATAACGCTTTAAATTCAGCTAAACTAATAAACGGCATCCATTTGGCCTGTATCTGACATGCACATTTCGATTACATAAACTCTTAACTTGATTTTCGCTTTTTACTTTGTTTTTGGTTTTTAACTTTATTTGCTTGGTTTTTGTACGTTTTTCCAGGCTTCCATGTATCTGTTATACCTTAAACCTTTTATATTTTTAATTCAAAGTTTTTTATCACTTCACAATGAGAATTGTTTATATGATATATTAAAAAAACCTTTCAAGCATAAAAACATAGTGAAGGTATGCTCGGAGATTTTCACGACTTTTTTCCACTTTTTAAAATGTTTTTCGGAGCTTGACTTGACTTAATTGATAGCCGACGTTTCGAGGACATTGCCGTCTTCTTACTCAGGGCAATATCAGCTTTCTTATATTTCAATATATGTTATATATTTTTAGCTTCTTATAAGAACAAAAGAGACATGTTGTACTCGTATATTACGATTCCATGCCTAATTTAACTTTTCTATCACGTTCTTTGGCTATCGTTGAAATATTTTTGATATTTGGTTTTTAAACAAAACAATCAAACGGTCATTAAATCGCTTCCTTCACTGGTTCATATATTATACGAGTAAAAATGATAGTGGGATTTTATCACTAAATTATTATTATTATTTTTTTTATGTCATTTCGAGGAATTAATTTGTCATTTCGAGGTGGTTGTGCCATTTAACAGCTGGTAATGTTTTCCTGTTTCTAGTCTCTTCATAAGACTCCGAACTTCATCGACGAGTTTTATCAGGGTCCAATGTGTTATCGTAGCTGGGTCCTACGACCATGCTTCTTTCTGTGTAGTGCACATAAGTTCGAGTTAATTTTAGGTTTTAATTACAGACTTATGAGAACTTGAGTAATTTACAAACCAATTTCTGTCGTGTGTAGTCATTGTCAGCGCCCTCTGTAATACATTAATAGGTTTCACGATAATACATTAAAGGAGTCTCTTATCTTGATAACCCCAAGATTATTGAGAACAACGCATATAGAAGGATGGAATGCGTATTTGTGATGCAGAATTAGTGTTTTCAAGGGGTTTGCGTTCAAATTTGAATATCGGATGGATTTTGTTATGCAGTTGTAGCAACTATCACAAAAGTATTTTTTTTCAATCACAATTAACCGAACTTGACGACAATAAGACAATTACAATAAAAACTTTATTATTTCAAATACGTTAGTGGTATTAAAAATAGATCCATACAACTTTTTATCTCAAGCAAAGTTGGTGTAGTGTCAGATTTGAACGCTTATAGACAACACTTTTAGGTATGTATTTGATGCAAGTAAATGTTTTCCTACAAACTTTTACCTCTATGACGCGCATATTTCTCGGTAGGCAACGAAGTGCATTGAACGCACCATTTTCACCCCTTGCTGGAGTTCAACCCCCTCGGGGTGGTCATACACAGCGCCAAGGGGGCGGCAGCAGGCGGGAACTGAAGAGCAGGAGACCGGTGAGGGTGGAGGCACGAGGAGAAGTAATGGATATTGCAGCCGGACTGGAATTCAGTGTGAAAGTCGAAGGAAAACTGTGAAAGTTCAAGTTGTTTGTTTTCCTCACTTTTGAGTTCCCTCGTGTTTCAGTTTTTAAAATAGAAAATTTTCTTTGTGTCTCGAATCAAAAACTTATTAAAGCGAACTTGAAAGTTTTTATTCGGAGTTTTTTTCTGCCATGATTCCGTGGTTTCCTTATTTTTCTTATCAACTTAGTCGTTAGTGACCATAGTTTGTCAATTTATTCTTCAGCCAACCCATATTTTCAAAGTTTATCTTGCTTGGGCTTGTGGGACTTTCATTCAACTGCTTTGTATTAAATTAAGTGACCACCACAAGTTCAAGTTTTCTTCTGTCAGTTTATTTATGTTATTTGCAGGTTTAACAGTCTGGGTCTATAATTTCTTCATTCGGCATAACATAACTGTCAAATGATCAACGTATATGTCAAGTTTCGAAATTAAAAATACATTCATAACATCATGCTATTTTTCTGTCGGAAAGGCAGAGAGAAGAGAGCGTTAGACTTATCGTCAAAACAAACATATTTCTCCTCTTGTAGAAGAGTTGTATGAGAAAGTGTATGAATGTAGATCCATACACTTTCTCATACAACTCCGATTTCTCTGATTCTATATCATAATGATTTTTACAAATAATATTTGTATGACTTTCAACGTTGCTTATTGGTAGATCTTCGTGACCAAATAAAAAAGTTCCTGTTAAATTATTTTATATTTTGTTAATCTGATTGATGAATTTATTAAATTATCCTACCAGATGAATTACTTCTGATGGCCGTATAACTACTGGAGAGTTTAAACTTCCAGAATGATACCTGTCCATCTCGGAAGAGTTCGAGTATTTCATTCCTATTATTCTCTTTCCTCAGTTTTCCAGGTCGTCCAGTACGTTGTCCGTATGCACTCTCTGGCTCTATCCAATGACCGTGTTCTACATGGTTTAGTTTAATATAATCATACTTGACGGGTCGGCTGAACCTGATCTTTTGTAAGATAGGATTGACGAGATAAGGCTAAGGCTCCACTCTCCACTCTACACGTTTCTTCTACGTCTTCGTGTGTTGCAACATTTTGTCTAAGGTAACAAATCTTGAAAGTGTGACAATTTTTTTTTGTTTAGTTGATACAATATCAAACTGATCTATTTTCGACTCATAAGTATTCTATACATTATTAATAAATCTTATCTACAATTTGCAATTGATTTCTGGTTATTGTCCCGTATTGAACTAACCCCTCAATTAAGTCTATAATGCAGCACATTTACCCCTCGCTATAGATCATGGCATGGCGGCGTAGGCGGGAAATTGGCGACCACGTTGGCGGGAGAATCAGGTTTTTTTTTTTATTGTAATGCGGGGAGGTTGGCTGGCTTGCATATGGGAGCTGGGAAGTTTGCTATTCGGTGGAAGTTGTATTGCTACTGGGGATGGGAGATTTGCAACTAGGGGGTTGTTGGATTGCACCGGGGTGTCGGTAATGCAGGTGACTGCATTGCGGCGGTCGGTAACCGAATCGCAGAGTTTTCATAGACTAGACGAGGCTGTATGCACATAGGTATACGAACTGGCGTGAAATTAAGAAAATTATTCTGCCGTGTAATCATATCTCGCATGCTCCGACTGTTTTCCGCCTTATAATATCTGCAATTATTTCGGAAAATATTCCAAGGAGGGAGCATAGAATTGTTTGTACTCGTGTACATTAACCGTCTGGTTTTGGAAGTCAAAACATTAAGTTATAGTACTTTGTATGAGTCTAGTCATTATATCCTAAATATATTATTAAATTTTGGATATATTTCCTGTTTCTGATTAAGTAAAATACGGACTCGTACTTTTATGTTCTACATAATCTTACCCTTATGCACATCTTTTATATCGTAAAATTGAATTAAAAAAATAGAAGGCTATGCTATACTTTTAATCGCTTCGTCCATCTCTTTCACCTGTACACGCACTGTCTTATATTCCCTTTTGAAATATCTCACCATTTGTTCCTACTATACATTTTTTGGTCTTTTCAACGACTTATATGCACATTTGCACCGTAGATTTGTTTTATAGATCTTTCCGTCCGTCATTCGTTGGAAATCCCAAAACTACCTCAATGTGGCATTAATCATCATTATCAATGATGTATTTATATTGATTCTAAAAAGCTATAAACAAAAATATGATTTGTATATCGCTATTCCTTACACTTTGCATACTTTCCTATTATAAAGTCTTTTCATTCTTCCCTATTTCAGAATTTGATTCATTTGGTTGTGCTTCGTTTTTCTATGTCGTCCCAAACTTCTCATACCTTCTATATTACTTGTATAGATTATTTTTGTAAATCTTTCATCATTAATTCTTTCTACATGTTTGAACCATCTCAATGCTTCTTCATCTTAAGCACTGTATCTTCTTTCAATCTGCATTTCTATCGCATTCATCTCACTTTTATCACGTTCAAGTTTCGCTTACATATCCTAATGTTTGAACGAATAATCTATTATGAGTAACCGACTTTTATGCTCCGGTCGGTAAGCACATTAATATCAAAGGATTAAAAAAAGGAAAAATATTCTTAGATATTCTCATAAACTTAAATATTTTATAAAATGTGCTTAAACAGACTGCTGCCAAACAATTAATTCAAGGCTCGATCAATGTTGAAATCTGATTGATATGACAATAGCCTAAATATTAAAAAAACTGTTTTGTTATTAACACATTGTATAAAATATAAAATTGTCTCAAAAGTTGACTATCTCAACTTTACATATACACATATATCAATCAACACTAGAAATAATTCACCCAAAACACTTATGCAATCAATCAAATTTCTTACGGTACTACACTAAGTCCAACTTATCTAAATAATATGATGTGAATCAAATCATTCGCGCGTGTTTATGTCTCCGAACAATATGGAGTGTCTCCATCCGACTTTTATGACCTCGACTCTCAATGGTCCATACAAATTGAGGGGATTAATCTGTGGGCTCGGGTACTCAGCCTCTCACCAGACCGACAAAGGAACACTTGGACCCGAAGACCACTCCAACAGGGATTAGAGACACGAGTTGTGGTTAGTTTTTGTCTGCCGTATACCATATTTTATCTTCTCCTTTAGGTCAGCGTTAACTGATTTTTTGTTGATACATTACATCTTTTTTCAGAATATTTTAATCGATTTGTAATTTCATTTCTACGAGTCTATTCTTCACTAAAACTAAGAGTAACTGATATAGTCTAATTATTTTTTATTTTTTATTCAAATTTATAAAAAACAGACAACGAATTGAACCAGACTGTCAAAAGAAGAAGGAATGAATAAAGGAGGACTTGGAGCATCTTCGAAGAGAGTCGGCTCTCTAAGCGGCGTTATACAAATTGTCCATTTAATTTTATTTCAAAAGACATTGAATTTCAAGGAAACAGGAGATATACATTATGAGAGGAATTCAGAAATCCTTGATTGTAGAGCGAGTCCAAAAGAGAATTCTGCGACATCTTTTCCAAAAATATTCAAAATTATTTTTCATATATATGTTTTTTTTAACCTGGTGAGTTTATTGCCATGTGGCAATCTCTTCCAACCAACCAGAAATATGTTTTTATAGGCCCTAAGTGTTAACCAGACTGGAATCTTATTTTTAAAAATAATGTGGGTTCCAGCGGGGATCGAACCCGCAACCTCCGGATCGGAGATGTTTTCTATCCGTTTGGAAAGATGATTGATAAAATACACATATAATCAATTATTTCTGAAGGGAAGCTTGCGGTTGACGGCATGACGGCACCTCGTTAAAAATAATTAACTTTTCTTCAAGTGATCGCAATAATGATGGGCAGTGTTTATGATATATTGTACTTTTGAGACACCCTGCTTTAACGTAAGGCCAGACGATCGGAGAAATTTGAATGAATCACAGGCGAATTTATTATCTCACGCTGACTTATCTCGCTCTCTCGCTCGCCTACACACTTTTGTAAGTTATTTTCCAGACCGCCATATCAAAGCAAACTCGAGATTGAAACTAAATCCCAACAAAAACCTTATAAACAATAGTTCATATATCTTTTAAGAGATTGATAAAGCACGATCTGCAAAATCTAAAGTAATTGTAATAACAACGTGTGCAAGGGAAATTAAATGCTATGTATGGGTGAATAATGAAAGATTGGAGCAAGTTGAGGAATGTTGCTATTTGGGTAGTATTTTCTCAGATCAAGAGGGATATTAAACGGCGTGTGACGATAGGAAACAAAGTCAACAGGGCTTTAAAACATATATTCTCGAACTGGACAGTATCATAATTTACTAAGATGATAGTCTATCATGGTATTTTGGTGCCAACTTTGTTGTATAGCAGTTATATGTGGACGTGGAAAAACACTGAGAGGAGCCCAATAAATGCTTGCATTGAGAATACTGCATGGAGGGATAATGTATGACAGAATACGGAATGAAGTGATAAGGGTATGAACTTGATACACGTATGAACTTAGGTTTGATGTGTTGAGTAAGATGAAGAGTGTTGAGATAGTTTGGGCATGTGGAACGAGTGAATGAAGAAAGACTAACAAAACAGAAATATAGCGCAAATGTGAGCGGAAGGCGTGCGAAAGGAAGACCATGAAAAATATGGTTGGATCAAGTGAATTATATTCTGAAAGAAGGAATCGAAGAAAGTTAGAGAAATCGTAGAAGGTTATGGATGTAGAAGATGCTAAGGATGTGTATGTCGAGATAGAAAAGTCGCGCTCTGTCTTCTCTGCCTACTCCGAAAGGGAAATGGCGTTATGGTATGTATGTGTAAATCAGTACTAACAAGGTCCCATGGTGTGGACATAGTTGGACTAAGTTTACTTGTTCACAAAAAGGAGTTCCGAGTCACCGTTTTCAAAGAAAGATAAATATTTTTTTTTACTACCCACAATTCCGATGGTATTCAATAAAAAAGGGTCCCAGTCTGGCAAGAGTTCGTCAGGTAATACTCGCCTGGTCGAGAACGTGTGCGAGTGTTACTTCCAGTGGGTTTAAAAGCGAAGATTCGATTTTAGGGGCCCAAGCAATATTGTCTCACGGCCACGCTCATCAATATGTCCGAATCACTTATTTCATAATTAAAATTAAAACATGTTAAAGGTTATCAGTCGATTTGAAATATTTTTTTTTATTATCTCTGGCTTTTTCACACATAATATAAATATATTAAAACTCATTGATATTTTTTTCTCTCGTTTTCTTTCCATTTACTTTGTTCCCTGAGAAATATGTTGAAGTTTTGATGTGTGTGTGTGAATGAATTATACTCATGCATATTTTTATTATTCTCTTAGATCATTTTTTTTTCTTTTGTTTTGTAAGTTAGGCTTTTGATTATCTTAGCCTTGGCTTGTCCAAGTTTGTATTTTATGTATAGTAGGAGGTATGCAAGTGCGTATTGCTTTTTTCCATATGATTAATGTAAATGTTTATAATTTTTTGTGACAAATTGTATTAATATTCATGTGCACTCAAAATTCTAATTTGACTGTTATTCGTGTAACCTTTTTTTATGATCGATAAAAGACCATACATTGTAAGAAAATAAAATAAAATAATACCTTTTAAAAAATGGAACCGGAAGTTTGATCGGATGAAAATATATAGGTGAGAAATAATCAGCAAATTAATATCAACTTATGGCAACACCACATTGAGACGAGTTAAAAATGGTTTCCATGTGCACGGGATGAATGACCGAATAAACAAAACAAAAATTAAAAAAAAAAACTTTTCTGCCAACACTTTCATTGTCGCCTAACGCATAAGATTATGAAGGCACACTCCCACGACTTCCTCTAAGGGATGACGCATGGCGTTCTTTTGTTAGAATGTACATTCGTTATTTCCTCATAAATCAACCTATCACTTCAAACAAAAATAGTCTTTATTTACATTGTCACTACGTATGCACTTTTCGTGTATTCTAAAATTTATTATGGTCCTCTTCGCTGATTTCTGAAAGTCTGTCGATTCTCGGTAATAATCAGCTGTTAAGTATGAAATATTTTCGTGAATGAGGAACGGGAATGAATTTTGAAGTAGTAATTTGAAGGTTCTTTGAAAAAAAATATGACTTGTTCACTAACGTACGTATGCAGACCCATGATATTTTATTCAGTGCCTACAAATATTATGAACATATACCAAGAATAATGCTCTAATCGAATTTATACATACAGTGCTATAGAGTCGAAGTCAGGAGTCGGAGTTGTTTGGTTTTTTGTGGAGTCAGGATATGCTATTCTAAATTAGACTCCGACTTAAATTTTTTTAAATTTTTAAAACTTATTGGCTACATAAACTACATTATAAACTATGTACCGTCTAGTACAAATAGCGTGTACTATAATGGGAATCCCCTTCGACATTATTTCCAAAAAACTTATGTTTAAGTAGTTACGCCACGAAATTTAAGTATTAACTATGGTTAGCAATATACGCAGTATGTATTATAATTGGAGTCGGATTTTTTTAGCTGACTTCACAACACAACATACATACAATAACGCCGTTATCCTGCCGGGGTAGACTGAGATATTAGAACGCCAGACTTTCCTATACAAACACTCATTTTTCTTTTTTTTTTTGCTTTAATTGTTAATTAGTTATTTTATTTGTGATATATTCATATTTTATTTGAAAATACTCATATTTTATTTCTTGAATATTTATTTGTGCAAATTAACATTTTATTTGTTGAATATTCTTTGATAGTTAAATATTAGCTACTTCTATCTACTTCCTTCCAAGGATAATTTTGTGCAAGTTTTTTTATTGAATATTCCCAACTTGTTAGGCTGTTTGAACTCCAGGCCTTAAGTCACTTTATAAGTATAATTACTGCGCTGCGAGTCATTTTCTTCCTCCTGTGACGTTACATCTTAAGCTTCTCATCACTACTATTTTTTCCATTCTAATGTGTGTCGCCACCGGAGGAGTAGTCCCTTTGGGCAGTTCCTTCTTCATCACAGCGTGATGTCGCGCTCATATAAAAATAAAGAATTCTATCTTCTAATAAAGATCGCGCTGGATGTCTTATTTCATCCCCCACAACAGTGTGGGGGTTGTGGTGGAATCGAACCGAACTGTTAAATATTCAATTTAAGTACTCTTAGACTAATATTCAATTTAAGTACGTTTTAGACTCAGAAAATTAACAAAGTTGCTAAGTGAAAGAGTAATTTGTTCTCTAATATTGTTAGACGTAATCAATTAATTTCCTTGTAAGAAAGTAAAAAAAAATAATTTCATTCGGACTTTTGAAGTTTCATACTAAAGAAATGTGTACATACTATACTGTTAGGTTATATGTCATTCAATATTATCGATTTTAAATTTTCTTGTTTTCTTTGGTTACAGGTATTGATTCATTTAATCACATTTGAGACTTGTAACAATTGGATTGGTAAGATTAAATCAATTTAGTTTCCGAGAACCTTGGATACAATCACGAATATTTAGTATTTTAGTTAATTATATTCAAAAGAAAAGTTTAATATTCGAAATGTTGAAAAATTGATCGAAACTGGACGACATCGTATAAGTTTTGTATTGCGCATTTTCCACTTCGAAATCCCGTTTTCGAGTTTCTATAATCATTATTTTCATCGCACCGTGTTTCTATTGAGATAGCCAGAGTTGACAAAACTTCACTTCATTATGTGCTGTCACGTCCATACACATCGTCATGCATATTCACATATTATGCAGACTTTTCACTCTTCTCTCTTTCAGAATTTGTTTAATTTGGTCGTGCCATGTTTTGATAGATCTTCCCAAACTTCTTACGCCTTCTATACTATAAGTACATATTATTTTTATAAATCTTCATGACCGATCATCATCTGCATGGCCGAACCATCTCATCGCTCCTTTCTTCATCTTTAACACTACATCTTCCTTCATTCTGAATTCTTTCCTAATGTTCACATTTCTTATTCTGTCATACATTATTTTCCATACATCTTGATAGTAACCTAACAAAAAATACGCAGACCGATTTTTTTCATTCAATTTAATTTCAAGCGGAAAATAAAAACATGACAAAAACGGCCATTGGAAATATGACATTTTTCTTAATTGAAAGCTTTTTGAAAAAATATATAGTATATATGTACACGTACATGGTATAGTATCATGTTCTAGATCAAAAACTATATTTTTTAAGTATGTGTAAAAAATGTTTCGAAAAATCTCTTTTAGTGTCGTCATATCAGTCTGTCTAGTATTTTCATCCCAGTAATTAAATTCTAAATATCACTAACGCCATCTCTTTCACAACCTCCCGGTTTTCAACATTTCCAGGGTCAGTCTTAGACACCACATCATGAATGTTTCAATTATGATACACTTCATTTCAGGGACAGTTTGGTGAAATGCAAATAGGTTTCGTATGAAATTCAAATATAATACTGTTTTTTATAATTTTAAAGTCATGGTGTCATATTTTCATAAAAAAACAATCTTTTGATAAAATATCAGAACCTATCCCTACCATCCACTATCGAGATGTGTGGTTAAACAATGTATGGCAGAATAAGGAATGAGGACAAGGGGAAAATGCGGATTGAAAGAAGATGCAGTGCTTAAGACAAAAAAAGGACATTGGAATAGTTTGGCCACGTGATGAAAGATTTTCAAAAATAATCTATACTAGTAGTATAGAAAGTATGATAAATTTATGAAAACCGCAATGTGACCAAATAAATCATATTCTTCAAGATAGACAAGTGAAAACCCTTTATACTCGGAAAGTCTGCTTTACGAGGTGAATGAATGTGCCAGAAGCGATAGATGTGCCAGGATAAAATTAAGTGGCAATCTGTTCTCTCTGACTAACCCGATAGAATGGCGTCATAGTAATGACAATCATTATTAATAATTGTTTACAATATTTTTATTTCATTATATTTTCCTTAGAAAGCTATAATCGGCCCTGTTCATGTTTTTCCCAAGAGTTTTGTAATTGAAAAATTCTTTTCGTTTTTCTTAATTTCGACACTGTCAAACTTTTGCTTTTAAAACAGACAGTTTTTTTTTCTTTAATAAATAAATATTTTAGCATTAATTCCGACAGTATATATATAGCCTTTATTGTACTATTACACAGAATAAGTTAATTAAACCAAAAATGAAGTGAAATTCTTAATACTGTGCGGATCAGAATAGAACACTAGTCATGTTTTCTTAGTTAATTTATTAAATCGATATTTTATATGAAGGTTTTAAATTTACATCCTTTTTTTTAAATTTTGCCTAAATTGAATAAATCATATTCTAAATAGGAATTCATTTGATTTTGAGCTTCAATTGATTAACTTTTTTTTTCAGAGTTCCTTTATATACGAGTACACACAGAAAAACTTTCTATGCACTCTTGCACTCTTCTTCCAGAGTATTTTAACTTGACTGCCTTTTACAATATTCTTTTGGGTCGTTTGTCTTAGTATCATGAATATCTCAGTTCAGTTCGAGCCTACCACCACCCCGCCGATATGGGGGACAAAATAAGTTCCCACCCAGCGCGATCTACACTAGAAGATCGAAATCCTTATTTTTCATGAGCGCAACATCACGCAGTGACGAAGATGGAACTGTCCAAAAGGACTCTTCATCCGATGGTAACACACTTGTCTTAAGATCCGACTTTACGGGAAATAAATGTAATCGCGGCGCAATAAATCCGCTTGGAGTTCAAATAGCCTATCAAGTTGCCAGTACTTTCACAAAAAACTTCGAATGCAGCAAAACTACCCTTTTACGCTACTAGATCGAAGTACCTATGTAAAGCTGAGTGGAAATGGACAAGATTGAAGCAAACAAGTTTGACATAAATTATCCCATGTATATAGAGAAATTAGGTAGCCCAATAGCTTGGATGTCCTTGTTGACGATTTTTCTCTAGTTGTCCCTAGATCTAGTCTAAGCGGGTTGCTTATGCTACTGACGGTTACAGGTTCAATTCTCGTTGGTACCCAATTTATTCAAGGGCTGCCGTGTGGTTTTCACTAAAATATTTTTCTGTTTGGTTCATATGGCAATAAATCCGCCAGGAACAACGAAAGTGTAATTTAAAAAATATTATATTGCAGTCTTACTTTGATCAATCCAACTTACACATACAGTACCCGGCGGTGAGTAATACACATCGGGCTTAAAAAAGAGACTGTCGGCCATAATCGGCTAACTTCGGCTTTGTAGAGCGTCGTCTCTGTCATTCATACACGTGTTCCGTCGCGATTAGTCAGTCGTTACCGGACCGGACTGTTAGCGCATCGTGCGACAGAGACGACGCTCTACAAAGCCGAAGTTAGCCGATTATGGCCGACAGCCCCTTTCTTAAGCCCGATGTGTATTACTTACCGCCGGGTACTGTACATACTTATGAATTCCCTTTGTATCTTTCGGGGTAGGCAGACAGACCAGATCTCTATAATTTTTATACAAACACACAACTTTCATCTCCTCCCCATTCATACATCTCGTCATGCACAATCTTCTATTCGAGAAAATCGAGACTGGATCAATCCAGTGTGATGGTCTAATATTCTATGTACGAGTTTTCTCGTTTAATTAAACCTTGAATTATAACATGTCGTATTAAACTTGTTTGGTTTTCTAGTTTTTTTTCTGAAACATATTTAATTATTATTATTACTTTAACTTTTGTAGACTTATGAAATATACAAATATAGTTTTTAACATAGAGCTTAGAAGTCGGTGTCACAGTCTAATAATTAGGTCTTCGGGCTACATTCGTCTATGGCCGATCTATTTTGAAAAGATCTATCCAGACACATACAAGTTTAACATAATGAAAGCTTATGTCCACAAGACACAAAAAGTATTGTGAAATAATATTTATATTTTCTCGCGCTCTTCGCTTTTTTCTGTCTTCTTTCTACTTTCCGCTTTGAGGAAGTCACTAGAACTGGTGCTGCAGCTACCTCGAATATTTCATTTGAAATGTCCCGTGTCTGTGGAATGCTTAAGAATTTTCTTCCGGATCTTATGATGACATTTTCTTTACTGAAAAGTGAAAATTTGGTATTTATTGATTTATTTCTTTTTTTTTCGGCCTATTTACTTTGAGTTTGTATAAAAATACTCTTTTTTTTATCTCATTTTTCAGTCTCGTGTCATATAATATCAACATTATTTGTTGTCTAGGTGTAGTGAATGCTAACTTGTATTTCTCACTTCATTTTAATAATCGTCTGTAAAACTTTTTTTCTTGTATATTTAAAAAATCGAGTGGATTACTAACTGTATGTTATTTTCCCTTCATGATACTATTCGTATATACCATTTCCCTTCATGATACTATATACCATTTCCCTTCATGATACTATATGCCATTTTCCCTTCATGATACTTTATGGCATTTTTTCCATCCATTCAGAGCTACATGATAAGACCATAACAAATGCGGAGTAGCAATGCCTTGCGTACAAGAATATCTGATATTATTGTAAAATATTTGATAAAGTAAGAAATCATCAGATAAAGAATAAGATGGTTGTTACAAGTAGAATTAAAAAGGGATCTTGGTGATTTGACCACATTGAGAGGATGAGTTGCGAAAGACATGAAACGAATATGTATGTTTGAAATGAATGGAGAGCGAAGAAGAGGTAGAAGTATGAGAAAGAGGAGATCTTGAAATGTATGGATGTGAACAAGGCGAAAGCTGTTGGCATGGGTAGAAAGACGATACGTTTTTTGCCTACCCTAAAGGGGCATGGTGTGATGGTATATCAATGGTGTTAAAGCTACGTTAGATACTCAAGTCGTTTCAAATTAAAGTAGCAGTATAATTCATTCAATTGACTAATTTTATTGTTTCAAAACAAAACTATTATATTTATGAGATTTAAGTTTCAACGTACTTTGTAAATATCTCGTAAAACCGCAATATGTTGTGTGACAATAAATAAAATTAAATGTTTTTGACATTCGTCCAAAAACTATTTGTTGTTTGTCCTCTATACAAGAATGGCATCATTTTATTATTCTATAGATATTTACCTGCATTATTTTAGTTGTACGAAATTTTCCGATTTTCATCTCCGTTTTGTGTCAGCCGCATCCTTGTAGTGTTATTATAAATTGAGTTTATGGCGATGTTCCTAAATGAGATAAAATAAAGTAAATATCATTTTCTGAATCAAAGGTGCGTTCTCACTTAAATATCCAAATGTATTTTTTTTCTAAGGTGTAATTTACTATCCGGAATTGGCTACCATAATTTAAATTTTCCATTTGTTGAATGCAAATCGGAACATCTCAGTAGAACTACACCCAAACCATTTTCGCAGAGTCTTGAGCCAAGAGATGCGACATCTTTCTCTATTTTCCTAGCTTTATCAGTTGGGTTGTACCGTATCTTGTATATTTCTGGTTGGTTGGATAAAATGTCATATGGCAATAAACTTGTTAGGTTATATTGTATATAACAGAAGTGAAATACAAAAGAAGCACTACTGTCAACTTAATAAATTCATTCCTATGGTACATCTTAACATTCGTGGTGCAGACACGTTGAAGAGCGTGATCGGGAAATAATATTGTCTTCGGCCTCAGTAATCTAGCATTTTGGTACCATCAATAATCGAACCCGAAACCTCCAGATAGAAAACCAACGTCGTAACATCTAAGCCAGAGATGTCGCCAACTTAGTATTGTATATAAGCTCTAGATTTTTGTAAAATAATGTCATTACAATTGTGTACATGTTCTTAAGAGCGAAACGATTATGGTGATTTGACTTTGAAAGTAATTAAGAGGTTTTTGATAGTTATGTGTTGGATGATTTGATCTATGATACAATACAGTAAATTGAATGTCATTATTCATGAGAGCAATCTGAAGAAATTGAAAGAAAAATCGGCTAAAATGAGATTGATAAGGAAACACCTACATAAATTGTGTGTCACATAATCCATTGGTCAAATTATTTTAAAACGGACGCGTGACCTTTCCTTTACGAGTATTTCGGTACATCTGAGTATACAAAAAAAAACATTGCAATCCATTAATTAATGTAACATACGAGTATGTATGTGTGTAGGATACTATGAAACCGTAACTTTGCAATTATATTAATTTGCGCATACACATTTTTTTGCAACTATTTAACCAATCGACGACCTTCGTGGCCTAGTTGGTAAGACTTCAAATCCAGGGGTTACGGATTTGATTGCTGTTGGTACATAGATTGTTTTAATTGTTCTTGTCTGGTTTTTATACTCAAAGCTTTTATTTAAACACCTTTCTAGTTGGTTGGAAGATATTGACACTTTGCAATACACCCATCAGATTGTGCTGTGTATAACCAACGTGTTATACAAGACAATCTGGTGTACATATTACCATTGGAAGTCTTCCAATCAACAAAAAATATTGTTAAGAGGCTTTAAGTGAAAACCTGACTCGAATTCTTTTAAAAAAACGGATTCTAACGGGAATGGAACTCGAAATAAGACGGTAAACAAGTATCTTACCAACTAGGCCACGGTCGTACTAACAATATAACCTATTTTCAAATATCGTATCACATTCGTCTCACCGTCTTTATTGACAAACATACTCGTATTATTATACCTATAGAAAATTTTTGTCGCCTTGCTAAGCGAATTAGTTGAATGGAAACCCACCTTAAGTAGCGTGCATGTGGCCGACCAATGAGTCTATTATTGTCACTCAGTTCATTCACACGTAGGGCGGCCGATGGCCGACTAATGCCGCCCACCTCAGCCGGTCCTCGGGTTCCACTCGGCCACCGCAGCATTATCTCTTCACCGACTTTACCTTTTAGCCAAAGATGAAGAGGACGCTATTCAAAGGCGTTTTGTTGTTACTCTCAATGTTGGTGTGGATGCAGGGGAATTTAAACGCGAAAGATGATTTATTTTCTGTAACAGTTTTGAAAAGTTGATTTCAATAGGTCTTGTTGAATAAGGACGATTTCAAAGAGTATGTGGAGAATTTTTCTTTACGAAAAATGTTCTTAAGATTTTGATATCACATATATTTTGATCTGTTTATGTATAAAAAAATTACCTTTAAAAGTTGCGATAGTTTGAAACTTTACCTTTATTTGAATATTTACCACCCTCTTTTTATACTTTAATTCAAATGCAATGTATATGGTATATTTATTTTTTGTTATATTTTAAATCTATCAATAATAGTGGGTTCGAATTCAAAGTTAGATAGCCCTAGAGGAGAGTCTGCTCTCTGAACGGCGCTATATAAATTGTCATTTTATTACTTCTAACAAATTTTATTTTACTTCCTTTAAATCTAGCTTATTAGTTGTATTATTGGATAAGTTTTTTTACCAAATTTCTGTTTGAAATCATAGTAGGTCGATCATCTTAAAAATCAATATATGTAGAAAGCCTATATGTATTCTTAGGCCACTTATTGTGCCAAAAGGCTTTTAAAAACGCCAAGTTTTCGAAACAACCCCTAATCAACTTGCGTCATTTTTCGCGTCCAAATATCAGAGGCAACATCGCCGGTTGTGAAATATATAGTACACCTGTAATATCCATTATTGATATTTTGGTGCATGTATATTTCGTTCAACCCCTTATTCCACCAAAATTGTTGCGAGTCTCTTAAATTAAAAAATACAACAACCTTTACAAAAAAACAACTGAATTTACGAGAACTGTTATCAGTTCTAATACTTGCTATATTTTGTATTATATTACAATTTCGTTGTACACAAAATAATCTGGCGAGTTTATTGCTAAGTGACAAACTCTTTCAACCAATTAAAAATGTATTGCAGAGGCGACCTTCAGTGATGCTCTAGGACTGTAACTCTTGTCAATAAATCGGGTGCTAATGGGCAT
Source organism: Odontocerum albicorne (assembly GCA_949825065.1). Taxonomy (NCBI): domain Eukaryota; kingdom Metazoa; phylum Arthropoda; class Insecta; order Trichoptera; family Odontoceridae; genus Odontocerum; species Odontocerum albicorne. Next base: position 19,294,719 of record OX463853.1, read on the forward strand.
CGAACATGTAACTCCCAGATAGGAGTGTTACTAACTAGGCTACAGATATTTTCCAGATACTCTCTTATCTCGACGAAAATGTTCAGCGTCTTTCATGGATTAGCGCTACGCTCAAACAGAGATTGTTTATTGACCTTTCCAATTCACCGCTCCTCTTTTTTTACGTCGTCCTTTACTTTTCATGTAGTGAGACTCTGGAATCAATTACAAACCAATGTTATACTCGCTCCGTCCTTGGTATGCTTTAAGAAGCGAATGAAAAAACTCTTAATTTCTACTTACTATTATAACGTGTTTCATTCCGGACTTTTTTCCTTTCCTGTCCACTATTCCTTCCTTTTCATTTGATTGATGATATTTCACTTTATATGAAAATGAATGTTTTGGTGATTGTCCGTCTTTGTGGGGTTTGTGGGCATATGCTCACGTATATGGATTTCGTAGGGATGGATATCGTCATTTGAATGATTTTTGCGACCATGTAACTAACTTTACTTTTATCTGGTTGGTTGGAAGAGATTACCGCCTGGCAGTAAGCTTGCCAGATTGTATTTGCAATAAAAGTGTTAAATAAATAAAAATAAACTCGGCTCATATTTTCTTTTTTATGTATACATTTTTTTTACAATTTTAAAATTCATTTTCTTTTTCAATAACGCAAAAACCGTTATCAGCCATTGGAATATCAACGATAAATGTCGGAAGACAAAATAGTACTTGTGGTAGATAATCGTATTAGGCTTAGTATCAAAGCTTTGAACTACATTTTTAAAACTTTGATATTATAGAAGCCATTTACAATTTACATGTAATCGATTGGATATTTTTTTCTTCAGGATTATTTTTATTGCTGATAATTGCATTCACATTTTTTAGTTCATTTATTAATGCACTACTCATATAAGTTCTCACAAATGTATCCCTGACAATTGTTACTTCAAAATACATACCATATGTTCTCATTATTTGACTAATTGCCCTTATATATTGGATAAAAACTGTCATTAAAATAAGAGCCCAAGTTTACATAAAAAATGGCGACAGGATATAACTAATTGTATATTTTAATATTGCATTACTGCTTACACTGAAATTAGACGCGTCTCAGATGGATGACAATTTTGATAATGAAGACGTAGTGTGGTCTATGGTCGAGTCTTCGAAATTGTTATAATACTATTAGGATATTAAAGAAATGTAATCAAATTTGCTTCGAGTAGAACTAATTCAGTTCTTGTTATTTTTTTATCTGTGCAGATAATAACGTATAAACACCTTCTCAGACATCGCGATGATTCCCCTGACTTTCTACGTTTCCTTCTTTCAAAATATTTAATTGATGCATCCAAACTTTCCTTGGTCTTCCTCTATCACGCCTTTCACTCAGATTAACGCAATATATTTGTTTTGGAAGTCTTTCTTAATTCTTTCGTTTTACATGTCCAGACTATTTCAGAGTGCTTTTCTTCATCTTACTCAATACTTCAACCTTAAGTTCACATTAATCCCTAATCACTTCATTCCGTACTCTGTTGTTAAATTACCACCGCATGTGTTCTCACTACATGTAATTATTTCTACAGTATTTATTCGGCTGATTTCAGTATTTTTCAACTTCCGATTCCAAAAAGATATTAAACAAAAAAATTAAGTTCAAATCGGTTTGAAATTCATAATAAAGAGATAATCTGATAGTTAATAAGGTGGGTCAAAATAACCGTGAGTCAAAGAACCACGGTTCATGGTCATGGCCATGGCGCCTTGTCTAAAATATTAATGCAATAAATCAAAGGCGGTTTTTGTGAAGGCAGAATTGACATTACCGCCATACCATGCCATGCCTTCATCTGCAATCCAATCATTGATGAGTCAATTGATAGGTGATCGGGGCCGGGGTTTCCAATTCAATGAACTTGACCTTCCAGGAAATAAAACCAAACTTAATTTCCTTTTCCGTTGCGGTACAGTGCTTGGTCATTTTCATATTTTTTGCTCTTGTAATGTATTGAGGTTAGAATTTTTCTCGGGAAGTTAATGGTTTATCCAAGTTTTCTTGAATGGGTTAATTTTTTCAAGTGAATAACTCAAATTCATGTTTCATATATTCATTTATAGATTTCTTATGTTTTAATTCACTAACAGATCTTTACTTAGGATACTTATGCAAACCTTTTGTTTTACTGGTTTATTTCTCATTTTTGAATGTATAGAATATGTTTACGTTATTATTCTTTTCTTTTCTAAAATAATATTAAAACCTTTCATCCATTGATAGCACTCATCTACGTAGCTCTTATCTGATAAGTTGGAAGATATTGGCGTATAACAATAAACTGTAAGTTGTTTATTATACATTCAAGTGTTTCAATAAAATAATTAAACTTAAATTAAGAAAATAATGACTACACTAACGATGGAATAAAGGGAAGGAATTGAGTTGAGAAGTGAAGGATGATTACGATAAAATGACATAAGTATTTTTTCCTTATCCAACTCTCTAAATAAATTTATATTTTATTTTCTATTCAAAACTTACTAATTTATAATAGAAAAATAATATTTACTTCGAATATATCGATAAAATAAAAACAATATTTCATAGCTTTATCATATACTGGTATAGTTAAATTTCCTTAATAAACAAGGTTCCGGAACGCACTTGAATAATTAAAAAATCAGTATTTATTAATGTACTCGTATATCAAGATCAATTAAAAAATACAAACGTATTTATTTTTTTGTTATCGCAAGTGCTCAAATTGATGGCCGTTAAGAACGTGGATTGGCAAACATCATAATTAATTTGTTTTAGTATTTAAGCGCATTCTCTATCAATGGCTGTTGTCATTCCCCATACAAAAGCTTATTGTGAGGTCTGGGGAGCGCGCGATGTAGGCCCTCACTTCACGATGGTAGTGGGAAGGTTCACCATCTTGCTGGAAAGTCCTCCTTATCCCTAAGTTCTTCACGAATGTTTGGTATGACAAATACCTGCAGCAAGTTCAAGTAAGCGGTACGCTGTTAAATATAATAAAATATAACGCCAAAAGTGTGACCCCATAAATTAATATTTGAAAAATAAATATGTCTTAAATCTTTTGAATATTCGTATAAGCTATTTTTTCAAAAAGGGTTGGAATTTATACGTTGTAAAATGTTTGGGTTTTTTTTCACCCAAATATAATTGGCACCATCATCGTTGTAATGCACTATTTAGCTGCAATCAACTTAACCAGTCATGAATGCATTCAGCTGAATGAAAAGTGCAGTATCACGCTCATCTTGCACAAAAGCGCTGTTGATTCTCGTCTGTTTTTGTCCTTGCCTAATTTATAACACCATATTACAAAACATGCATAGAAAAACAAAATTTAAGAGTTCTTTTTATTTCTCTCTACAATTACTTTAGATCTGAATTTGCTTGTCACTTTGGAATAAAATAAATAATTAATGAATCAGAAGAAAATACAGTACGTTGAAAATATAACAATTTTATAATAATCTATTGTATAACACTTTAGTTGTATATGGAATAACCTGGCGGATGTATTGCTATACGACAGTCTATTTCAACAAATAAGTAACATGTCAGCGACTTGAAGTAAATGGAGACGACCTCCATGGCCTAGTTGATAAGATGGCTGTATTTTAAATCGGGGGGTGCGGGTATGATTTACGCTAAGAGCCATACTTTTTGTTAATAAGGTTCCAGTCTGGTTGTTAATAAGGTTCCAGTTCCATTTAGGGTGTTTTTAAAATATTTCTGATTGGTTGGAAGAGATGGCTGCATGATTATAAGTCCGCCAGATGTATTGTGAACAACGAAAGTGTAATACAATATAATACAGCGCCAATCGAACCCGTAACTCTCGGGCTGGAAGGAGTCTTATCAATTAAGCCACGGAGGTTGTCTAGTAGTTAATTATGTTATTTTAATTATTTTTCAATATATTAGATTGTTTTGTTTAATAGTTTTCGAATTTATTCACATATAAAAGCATAAAAATCATATTTTTTTCCAAATGTATTATAATATAATGCAATAAAATGAATTTAAAAAAATAAGAAAAGTAAACCAATTTTTTAAGCAAAATCTGTTTTTTTCCAGCTTATTACATCAATACAAACATACCTTCGTGTAAAGCGCAAGTCTCAGTTTTGGGCGAAAATGAGATATCACTATTTTTCAATTTGACGTTACCAAGTTTATACAAGCACAAAAAGAAAGCTCTCAAATCACGTAACTTTTTTCTTTTTTAGGAAAATAAACATGCCTCAACCTCACGATAAGTCACATGACGATCTTGCAATATCAGTTCACGCACAGCATCGATGTTTTCTGGAACAACCGATTTTGGACGACCTTCACGAAATTCGTCCTGGAGCGAACTACGACCACGATTGAATTCGGAAAAAACAGCGAAACACAGTGGCCCGGGATGGTGCTTCATCACCAAAAGTCGAAGCTAGTTGATCGGCACACTGTTGTTGAGTTAGTCCACGTCGAAAATGATAAAAAATCATCGCACGAAAATGTTCACGATTTAATTCCATTTTTGGCCGAGATTAATTTTTCAAGTCACTGTAAACAACACAAATAGCACTCGTATGACAAAAAATTCTGAACACGTATACCATTAAAAACGTCAAACTTTACGATGCTGATGTCAGATTTGACGTATCTACACTGGTGTTGCCATATCTCAACCCTTAAGTAGTAACCCTAGTAATTACACAATTTCACTTTTGGTGTAGGCAGAGAGAACAGTTCCCTGTCACGATATACTTACTTCGACTCCTCTACATCCAAACATCTCATATAGCTCCTCTGTTTATCTAACTCTTGACCTTTCTTTGAAAATTACATAAACTTAATCCAACCATACTTTTTTCGGTTTTTCGCCACCACTACTTCCACGTGTGCATGCATTATTATTTAAGTTAAGTCTTTCGACGCTTATCCGTTCAACATTCCAAACCATATCAACGTGTTCTTTATCATCCTATTAAACGCATCAGTTTTTAGTTTATATTCATCCTTAATAATTACATTTCTTATTCTATCATATAGCGATACACCACATACTCTTTTCAGTTCACGAATTTTCACTACATTTACTCGACTCTTTTCATTAATTTTCCACGTTTCACTCCCATACATCAAATGTTGGTATTTAGTTATATGTATTTATTCACTCAAATATTAAAAATACGTTTATTATGACAGTTGTTTATATTTATTGAAAAGCTTAACAATTATTTCATATTAGTTTACCTAAACACTAAACGATATTGTAGATTTTCAGGATTCCTCACTCGAGATCATAAAAGACTTCTGAAGTTTCCACACCCATTGATTATTTTCAAATTAGATATGTGAACTAGGTGCATGATTTTCAGCACTTAATGTTTTTCACTTGTCTTTCATCTAAACACTTGCACGGATCGTTTCAGTCCTGAAACATTTTCACATCTATAATACGTGCTCTATTTGTACTGGAATTTCCACTTTTCACTATGGACTTTAAGAGCCGACGCTTTTAGCTATTCATTGTAAACGCAGTCAAGGGTGAATTTATGAACTATCGTTTCTACTTATTCAAGGTCTTCTTTTGTTTTACGTCACGTTAGAACACGTGTGTAGTTAATTGATTTTATTGTTTTAAAAAAATATATTGGTTTAACTAAACGATTAGCCCATAAACGGTTTCAGAATTTGCCATACGTTACAGAGTTTTTTTATAACGTTTTTGAACGGTTAAAACGATAAAACGTCGTTTGGGAACAAACAAATAAAAAGTGTTTGTATGTTTTCTCAAAAAAATACCAATGTTTAAGACAATATTTCAACAAATATTTACGTGCTTGATGACTGCCTACGCATATTAATACATTTTATATCAGTTTGACTTATTAGAAAAGTTAAAATAATGCGACATCTATTACGAGGATCATCCAGAAACTAAGGTTACAAGGGCCCCTGAGGCCGGGGGAATTTTTTTGTTTCAAAGTTGGTACACCTGGCATGTAGGGGGGATCCTAACGGTCAGTTTGTTTGGTCCCGCGTGTTTGTCGGCCATTTTGTTCAGTCACAGTAAATTCTTCCGATGGAGAGGTCGTCGTGCGCTCCCGCCAACTCTCGTCCGTGCGAGACCCGCGCGGTCATCAGTTTGTTGACTTGGCAGAACAATACCGCCGCGAATATCCATCGGAAGCTCGTGGAAGTTTATGGTAGTGATGTGATGAGTCGACAACATGTCACGAAGAGGAGGGTTAGGTTGTTCAGAGAAAGTCGTACTGATACTCACGACGAGGCAAGGCAGTGATTTCTGACGAATTTGTGCAAAAAATTGAAGAACAAGTCCGAAATGACCACCGTATGACGCTTGACGACCTTCACGAAGAATTTCCTGACATTATCGAAGTCTCCTTGGTAATATTGTGTCGGCAAAACTTGGTTACAAGAAGTTGTGTGCGAGATGGGTGCCCAGAATGCTCACACCGGAGCACCGTCAAAATCGCGTGACCGCCGCGCGTGAATTTTTGGATCGTTTTGCACAGGAGGGAGAAGCTTTTCTGGACACTATCGTGACGGGGGATGAGACATGGGTGTGTCACTACACCCCAACAATTTTTCAACGATCAGGAGGTCGAGGAAGCTGTGAAGAAGTGGTTGAAAGAGCTGGCAGAGCGGAGGTCTATGACACTGGCATACAAAAGCTGGTGCCCCGACTACATAAATGTCTCGATCTCGACGGCGATTACGTTGAAAATAGTTTAATATATTTGTCAAGTATCCTGTGAATTTCAATTAAATACAAGAATTTTTCGATCCTACATAAATGTTGTAACCTTACTTTCTAGATGACCCTCGTATTACAAATCAGTATTTTATCACACTAAATTATTTTCGACAGTTATGTGCTATTTGATCTTTACCTGTTTTTAGATTATACATTTTTTTTTACTTCGAACGAACGTCCGAGTTCCGGATAGATCGGGGCGTTTGTTTAATTAATTATTGATTAAACAATTAATATTGCTTTTTATTGAACTTATTGTCTATATTGATTTAGATTTCTGAATTCAGATTTAGAGATACTTTGATATTTTATCAAGTTTCTTACAAAGTAAACATGTATCGTTTGTAATAAATTAATAAAATATTTTATTATACACACAAACACACACACACACACTTAAAATGCTGGTTATTCTAGTCCCTATTGGGTTAGGCAAAGATAACAGGCCTCCACTTCATTTTACCCTTACATACAACTTTTGATTCTACCAAATCCATACACCTCGTCATGCATACTCAAAGGCTTTTTTCACTCTTCCCACTTTACGAATTCGATTAATTTGGTAGTGCCAAGATTCCCAATCCTCTTGTACTTTCTGTATTATATATTTCTTGTAAATTATTCTTGTAAATCGTTCATCATTCATTCTTTCCACGTGGTAGAACCATCTCGTTGCTCCTCGTGCCACGTTTTATGTAATACCGTTTACTATAAATTTTCCTTTCAAAACTTTTTTAATCTGAAAAAGTTTTTTATAATACTAATATAAAACATTATAAGCCAAGCCATAAAGTGATACATTATACTTTCCGATTACCAAGAAGTTTCTTCCTTGCGATCGATTTGGTTTTATGTTTGCAGTACATTCACCACTTTTCCCCCAAACTAATAATTTATTTGAAAGTTTCCCTTCGCCCATTCAATATTTTACAGGTTTTTGAAAGGTAACACGTAATCGTTGGCCGTCGTATGGCCTCAATTTAAATTATTATTTATATCTCATATTATGTTTACTTTTCTGCAAATAAAATGAAAATAAAAACCGGTATCAAAAATTTTAAATGTTGGCTGCCCGGAAAATAATTTCGCATTTTTAGGTCAAATTCAAATGCTAAAACACACCTAATGCTCGTGCGTGGACGGTGGTTTTTTATACTTTCAGTATCTCAGCTATTTCTTGTATCGTAGAACGCTGGTCATTCTCGAGCAAAGCTATGATTTGGTCGTCATCAGCGATAACTGGCCTTCCAGAGTGGACACTATCTTCATATGTCACATCACAAGTACAGATTTTTTAAATCACATTTGACTTACAAGATCGCTTACTACATCGTTGCCATACAATACTTTTTTTACGTTTGTGTTGCATTTTTTCGTTCACAGAAGTAAAAGCGTCAAGTAACGAAGAAACAACTTTTATTCCGTCTTCAAAATGACACAAAAAATTCGCTAAAGCAATTTGGGTAAACAATGCCGGTAAAATGTGCTAAACTATAACCTTTTATAATAATATACAAGTATAGTACACGGCGGTAAGTAATACACACCGGGCTTAAGAAAGAGACTGTCGCTTTGTAGAGCGTCGTTTCCGTCGCACGATGCGCTAATAGTCTGTGCGACAGAGACGACGCTCTACAAAGCGACAGTCTCTTTCTTAAGCCCGATGTGTATTACTTACTGCCGGGTACTATACATTCAACAATTTAGGAAAAACAGGTAGAAATAATTTTTTTTCCTAACGTATCCGAGAAATACAAAACTTCTTTCCAGACAACATATTACACTTTTTGTGTACATGGTTATACATGTAACAGCTGAGATTATTGCTGTATAGCAATGTCTTCCAACCAGCCAGCGTATCTTGAATATAATAACTTGTTTTAAACCATGTTTTTACAAAAAAAAATTATTTAAATTCATGTAAAAAGAAATACGAATCTCTAAACAATAACGATAATACTAGAGAAAAGGAATTCATTCAATTGAAACTGTATTTTGAGTAATGATATATTTTTTCTATTGTCTCTAGAACGTGATTAAGCATGGTACTCGTACATATGTTACATACTCGTATCTGATAGACAACTATTGTAAGTTCATTTCATAATCGCGTCGAGTGCACCTTAAATGAGGTTATGGAGGAAATTTTACTAATAAATTCGACGAATAGTTAATAATTATCTTATTGCTAATAAAATGTATAGAAATCATACTTTCCGTGGTAAAAAAACAAAATGTGTAGAAATGAATTCATATTAGTTAAAACAGGTCTTTTTTTACCCCTTATGTAAATTTGAATTTTAAAAATAATTTTTCAATTACTTTTCATGAAACAAGGACGCATATGCTTAGTAAACATTTGATAAAACATATTTTATTTTATTGTTGAAAACTTGACATAACTAGCATGTAAAGTTTTCTTCAAGAAATCTCATAGGAGATAATTTATTTCTAGTAATAATGTTACAATATCATCTAAATAACCAAATGTTTCTTTAGCTTTATAGAAAAGTTTATCCGTACGAAGAGTTTGCACATTTAGACAATTTTAATTCGTTACGATAATAAGTTTTTGAGATCGAAATCGATTGCAACGTAGTATTTTCTATGTTTATTATGCTTTACAATAATAATTATTTTTTAATTCTCTATTGCTGTATCTAATAGCCTGCCTAAGTAGCTTCAATTTTCATTACCAATTTAGCTTACTTTTAGTCGATATTCAATGTATCAGGGAAGCATAAATGCTATCGAATAAAAAAATATATATATTGTAAAAGTTCATTAATTAAAAGAACTACAATTCTGGATTAAATGGGGTAGATTTTGAAATAAGGTAAAGTGAAAAGTATAAATAATAGAAGATTGTACATGACAAAACGTATGAATTGTGTGTTTGAATAGAAAAGTATTGAGATTTATTCTCTCTGCCTATCCCGCAAGGGATACGGCGTGATGAGGACTATGTATGTAAAAATGGAATAACCAGTCAAGACCTAAGTTTAAGTAATTCTGAAGAATGGCGTTAACAAGACCTTAAGGAAATTAACTATGTCTACCAAACCAGACTTGAAGTTAGCTAATTGTTACATTCTCACGATTGATGAATTACTCATTAATTAAATAGCAAATTGCTATTCGCTAAAGAGAAGGTAAATGACATGTACTTCACCTATAATAAGTTTAATAAGAATCGATTGTGAATATAGACGAAAGGGAATGCAATGAGCAATGGGTATGGATGGCGTCACGGCGCCGCATAGTAGCGAGGTCTCAAACCCCCGACATTTAGAGTGGCTATTTGCGCGGGCACCGGATATAGCGCGGCGCGGCGAGAGGCGGCCATTCTCGCGCGCCTCGCGTCTGACGCCAAGATGGCGAACAGTGAACAGCTGATTTTTGACAGCAATCATTGAAAAATCCCTCTGCAATTCCGCTTATCAAATCCTGAATCATTCTGCATTATTCGACCCATCAAATCTTATTAATTTTTTATACGTTTTAAAACATTTTAAAAACTTGTTTGTCACTAAACTTCTAGTAAATAGTGTAGGAAAAAATATTACTGAAGTTCATACGAGTTGTGCGATACAACTTAAAACATACAAGTTGAAACATGTTATCCATACACACGTATCATCACGTCGTTCTCTGTCAGAGTACAATACATAGCACAAGACATCCCTATCGCGATACACATCTGTGACTTTTTCACGTTTCTTTCCGTCAAAATATAATTCAACTTCACTTTCCTTGGTATTCCTCTACTACGCCTTCTACTCACATTTGCACTGTATATTTCTTTTGTTAGCCTTTCGTCATTCATTCGTTCTACATCCACAAACCATCTCGGAGCGTTCTTCTTTACCTTACTCAATATACCAGTCTTAATGTTATGAATTATATAAAACTAATATTTTATTTTCTTTCATTACAGGTAACATCATCGATTCCATTAATCCATTATTTTAAACACGTTCCGTATCTGGATGGGTAAGAAAATAATATTTTTTTCTAATGAGGAGTCAGACTGTTATATGGTAAGTTGCAAGAAAATGCTAATAAGTCCACCTGATTGTACTGTATGCCATTACAGTATACATATGTAAAATAATAACATAACTTGGTTTTTATCTATCTTCCCATAATGAATCTAAATAATCAGACCTCGAAGAACTGAGAGTCAACATGCCTACGACGAATCCTCTGATTCTTTAAATAAATTGCTCGTGACCAAGGACAGTTTGGAGAGGCTTGTAGTTACTGAAAGCAGCGTGGATGGGCGACGCACAAGAGGATAAGTTCCAACGCGTTGAACTGACCAAGTGGAAAATGGTCTAAGAGTAAACCACTACGAAAATGAATCCACCAAGGAATGGGGTGTCCGCTTGCGTTAGACTACGTCCACTGAAATATTTCAATACCTACCTAAATAGGGGACATGAAGTGATCATATTGCTATCGATGCACTGTTAAAGCTATCGATGCACCATCAAGATTAGCGCTGCAAATGTATGCCTGCTAGCTAAGATACGTGGCTGGATATTACGGAGGAACAACTGGAAAAATTGCAGTCTTCAACATTATTGTCTAAGATTTATTTTGAACCTGTAAAAGTACGATCATATCCCTTCATACCAGAATGTGCTGAACTGATTGATCATGAGAAATAGACGCCAAATTCACATACTATGTTATATCTATTGTATAATATCCTTAACTGTCCCGCCACCAGCCTTTTATCTCGTCTTTCCATCATTGACTTGCGGCTACGCTCAGACAAAGATTGTTTATTGGCCTTCCCAGTTTACCGCTCTCCTTTTTTTTACGTCGTCCATTACTGTCCATGCAGCGAGACTTTGGAACTAGGTACAGACCAATGTTAGACTGGCTCAATCCTTGGCATGCTTTAAGAAGTCACTGAAAAAACTCTTCATTTCTAGTCAGTAATATAACGTGTTTCATTCTTGATTTCTCTTTTCTCTCTTACCATCTCTTCCTGTTCCTTTGATTGATTTCTCACTTTTGCTTTAATATTATATGTCCATAAATTTCATAAATATGAATAGTCGTGTGAATATTTGTTGCAACCATGTAACTTGCCTTTTGTCTGGTCGGTTGGAAAAGACTGCCGCCTGGCAATAAATCTTTGCATATTTTTTTGCAATGAAGTGTTAAATAAAATTAATTAAATAAATTCGAGGTTATACGATGAAATCTCTGCATATTGGTTATGATGTATTACAAATCTTTTATTCATCCAACTGTTGAACAGCGATATCTTTTCCTGAAGTACATAACTGTTGCTTTATCGTTATTATCAGTCGGCAAGTACAGCTGTTGGTTAGTAAATATTTAAAATTCGATTTCTTTGATATAATGTGTATCTTATTTCTAGGCTGTTTATCACCTGGAAAAAATCATTGAATAATAATGGCAGATTGCTGACTATCTTATTTGAAGGCTTTATCTAGAAAATTTGTTTGTTTTTATTAGTTATATTTACGTTAAGACACGTGCTTGAATTTTTCTTGACAATGTGGGCGCTTCATAAATCAAATTGGATGAAGAATACATCGATATATAGGTTTCTACTTTTAAAACTTTATTATTTAAAAATTAAAATGTGTCCTTTTTCTTCTTATCGTGTCAAAGGTACTAAATTATTTATGTTATGTCCAGAATTCTGACACCCGAAAAGCACTGGACTTACGAATATATCCTCTTCGGTGTATAACACCAGACTTAAGTGGAAAATCTAGTCTTGGATAAACTAAGAATTTAAACCAAGTATCTTTTCTCCTTACTTTTAGGTGTAGATCGACACCAGGATGTACACTTTGGTAAATCAGCCAAATGTTGACTACGGTGTGGAAGACCAGTGAAAACCACTGCACTATCTTGCCATGATAAATATTAACAAACAGACCTCGAAGAACTGAGAGTCAACATGCCTGCGACGAGTCCTCTTATTCTTTGGATACAATATTCCTGACCACGGAGACAGTTTGGAAAGGCTTGTGGTCACTGGAAGCGTGGATGGGCGTCGCACAAGAGGATGAACCCCAATACGTTGTACTGGCCACGACGCTACAGGATTACTAACACTACAACTGTGAACTTTAGGGATGGATGGAGAGGATTCGCCAAGGGTTATGATGGGAATCATGAGCTACACGACAGAAAAGCATTCACGATTTAAGAGGAAGCTAAACCGAAATCAAAGATCTTTTTTCCCCAATATCATAATTTTAAAAGATAACATATTTCTTAAGAATATTAGCTTCTCTGCGACTTCTTCAAATCGTTGATCCCCTTCTCTTTGCCATCTCGTTATGTATTTCATTTTACTTGTTATATTTTTTAACTCCTCTTGATTACCATCAGACGAGTCTATGCGTTCGTTCAACTATTGTCTGTTGTCCTGCACAACTCCATTTAAATCGTAGTACAGCCCTAATTATGTCATAGGAAATTTATTCATTGCGTTTGTGATCTTTTCTCGTGTATCTCAATACTTTTTGCATAGTTTGGAAGTTTTTGTGTGGTTCTAGACAAAAGTGTTGTCTAGAATTGTTTCACGCCCATGTAAAAGAACTAAGAGTATACACTGATATAATGCATAAGACGAATATGAATGTTGAATTTTAAATGATCTATATTTACTTAAAGGCTTGTACTCGTATTTACAGCAACAGTAAGAATGAAGAATTATTTGATTTTATTTTGTCCTTAGTTTAAGGTCTTACTAAATACGTGCAGTTTGTCTCATAGTCAAATCTTTAACATAACTACTATAGAGCTTTCAACGCCACACTTAAAAGCCCTAGTTAAGAAGTATTTTACGAGAATGTATTGAAAAAGGAGGAATCATATGTACTGCTTTGTAAATTATCGCTAGCAAATGATTACTATTTTTTTACTCCAAACAATTGGCTCCAATAATATTGTATGCAGGGTTTATACAAAATTCTTATAATTATTTTTAACATTATTGTATAGATTTATTCAAGTTCCGATTGTAAAAAAATATATAGTTTTTAATATTCTACAAACTTTGAATGTTTCACGAGTTCATAATTAAAACATAAATCGAATTATAATAATCAAAATTATCTTTCTAAAAATATGACAAATCGGTAGGATAGACCAATTCAAATATAATACAATTGAATGTATGTATGCAAAAATGATACAATTCACAAACAAGCTCTTATTGATTTATTTAAAATATCGATCGATCATATTTCTATATGTTTTCGGAATTTACCAATAAAATTGGAATATTTCTAAGTTTCATGGTCAATATTGATTTGTTGAACAGTATTTTCACTAATTAAGAATTTTTTAATCGTTTAGTTCCACATAGGGTACAATATTTAAAATGAATGCAATCCTCCTCAAATTTAACTCGATCATTATCTGAGTTTCAAATAGTGAATCATAATTAAACTGTTTTCCCCGACTTCCAGTAAATTCCCGTGTGAATTAACAGTTAGTCATAATTCCTATAATTACACTCGCTGCCTACCTCGTCAACCCCTTTTGATATATATTGAATGACTAGGCAATGGAAGTAGGAAGACACCTTTCGTTTTTATCACGAAATATTTGTACCCACCTTTTCACGCTATTGCTCCGACCAATTGCCAGAAGCAGTGGCGGTTTTTAACTGACTTCGGCGATCGTTGATATTTCCTTGTTATTTACGACAGCTGTTCTGTTCTATTCTATTTTACATGGTGTACATGTTTCAAAACATTTTTATAATACAAATATTTAAATGATTTCCTCAGCTATAAAGTATTTAGCAGTTCAACTATTATTACTCTTCTTGAATTGAAATTTTCGATGTCGGATTCGTTATTTTTGTACCCATGATTTTTTCATATAAAGTTCGCTCATGTAAATATAACATAACGTCATATCCCTTTTGGGGTGGGCAGAAATGATATAGCTCTCACCTAATCCACATCCATACATCTAATCATACATGCTCTCCTGTTTCTCATACTTCATTTTTACCTCAATTAAAATTTCTCCAACTATAGTCTTGCATTGTTTCCTCAGTCTATTCCTCTTTCTCAATTGATTCCAGACAAATATGTATTTGTTTCGTAAACTTTTCGTAACTCGTCAAAGTTTCCTCACATTTTAAAGTATCGAGTGTTCGTCGTTAAATTTCATATTTAATACACGAGACACTAGAAAAGAATGAAATGCTGAAGATGACCTGCATAAGATTTTTTTGTAAATCATTTTTGCAAAAATGTTTTGATACACTTAAGCATTAAAATGTATTATTTACCGTATAAGAATACCATTTAAATATATTATTTTTATTTAAACAAATATAAAGTAACTTGAATTTATTCCACTACTTTTATTAAGACCACTGACATGTTTCTCTCTATGAGCATCAACATAATGTTAAAGATTCTATATAATAATAACGTTTTTTTATTTACCGGCTTTCTGAATAAAAGCCTAAAAATCCTATTAAAATAAACATAGGTGTATTTTTTTATTCTATTAACATTAGAGAAACTTAAATTATACGTAAAGAAAAACAAAAAATGTACGTTTAAAACAAGAATTGAATATTCCAATAACAGGTGTTGGCGGCATGGTCAATAGGTTAAAGATATAATAATTCAGAGACACAGAATAAAGAAACAAAATAAAAGACAAACAATTTTACACTATTCACTATTCTCCCCGAATTATGTGTAAAAAATATGAAGGTACATTATTCACTGCCTTAAGCTATCCTTCATACAAAGTTGTAGAAGAAAATATATCAATACTTCAAACCTTGTAATACTTCTATTTTTAAGAAAACAAAACCGACGAATCGACCTAAAATAGCAGACTCATCTCGGTTTATTGATTTTCCAGCTCACACTGTACAAAACTCATACCACTAGATATCCAACAATCTACATATAATACATTCTTCCAAAAAGTGACGTCAAAATTTCCCCAAAACAGGGTAAAATTTCTTCTCTCGCTATCTACCAGCACAGCACAAAATTATTTATCCCGTCAAAGTTGGTCGCCCTGCGTCGTCTGGCGAACTGCCAACCGGGACGTGGTGTTTTTGTTTACATAAAAAGGGACATTAACACCGGTGTACAATGCAATGCAAAGCTGCGCTGTGTCGTAAGTTCCTTCCTACCTATCGATTCTTTATAATCTTTTACCGACTTTTTTCCGCGTCTATTTGATGTACGCAACCGCAGTTATTTAAGTCTTTAAAGAAAGGAATTGATGCATCGGCCAAATCATTCGACTGTCTTTATTTTAAGCAGTTTATATTTGGACTGCGTCGTGTTGACATTAGAGTTGCATCGCGCTAGCCGAGTCGGTTTGTAAAGAGAAGATTAATAAAATATTGTTCATTACGATTGAGTAATGGATATTAATCATTAATCTTACACTGAATTTTAAAAGTTATTTATAATAACAAGTATGTGACAAACATAGGTAGACAAATACAAAATAATAATTCTCTCGTAAATTTTTTTTTAACTGAATACTTAGATTGTGAACAATGAAAATCCTCAGCTGTTGCAGGTTAAACGCTTGGAGATAGGTTAGAAACCTCAAAAGATGATGGATAACACAAGGGTTCCCTACGTAGCAATGCATTAAATATCTGCTTAGTCATGCCCCAGAAAGACTTCCAAAAAGATATCCATCCGGGAGTCAAGAAAGACTTACCTGACGATAATAGACAACAGCTCTAACTTAAGAGAAATAAGAAGATTTAGAATGTAGTTTTAAATAACATGCTGCAACATGCATGATTATAGTTATAAAAACTAGGAACTAAATAAAAATAAAGGAACATAGTCTCATCGTCTATGAATAGTTTTAAAAGTAAGGTTACGAGTAAAAGTTGCATGGAACAGAAATATTTTCTCATTGAATCAAATTCAAACCCAATACACAGTTACATAAGTATACATATACGAGTATAAATAAAGCTAGTAAACTTTTCACAATTCTGAAACAGATTCACATTATATGTAAATATTTTCTATAGGTGTGACTTCACTGATATTAGTTGTTAATTTAATTTTTAACTTGAAAATATTAACTAATGTGTTCATCACAATGACCGAAACTTTAGTTTAGTTTTCCCAGTAAAAAAGCGCATCGGTCACGAACTTTTTCCAAGAACTTGTTCAATGTTGTAATTCTGTGTATTTTTAACCGCGGAAGTAGTTTTGTTTCAACTCATGATAAGCATCAATTTAGGATCTAAAATTCCTAGTATCGTCTCAGTTTAGTTTGTGTGTGTTGTTTTTTGTACCATTTCTTGATTAGAGACCCTTCATAATAGATTTATTAGAGGAGGGCGCCTTAGAGAAAAAACTTTTGGTTTTTATAAGTTTTTTCCTGTTTTATAGCAATAACAACAGTGGCGACACTTTTTTTTATATAACGTGTAAAAACACGCGATTTTTTACTTTATGTAGTGAACAGTTTTTTTTTACAAAAAAGGGTCAATTTCATAAAATGCTAATCCTAGATTTTTTAGCATAAATTTCATTTATAGGAAAAATCTAATTTCATTTCGTCTTATATTTTTGTGTTAAAATTTCACATGCTTGTTATAATAAAACTGCTGTTAAAATTGTAATATGTTTTAAGTGAAAATTGTAAAAAATACAGTGAACTTAATAAATAAGTTTGATACAAGTTATTGAATTAAAAAATGGAATTTGCGGATATGAAATTAACTCATTTATATCAATTAGGTAGTTGCTATTTGATATTTTCAAAGATATTTTTTGATTTATTTTGTTTAGATCTCAAAAACTGGAAAATACCAATAACGAACTAATTCGCATCTCCTTTATTTTGGTTGGAAAAAATACTTTCAGCATTTTTTTTATATTCAAATTACTGACTGATTTTTGTTCCGCCATTTTAGTCAACACATGGTTTTCGGGTATCTGCGAGACTACTATTCCTTTTTTTCGCTGGACATTGAACCAAAGACTCGTAAGTGAACTTTGTCCATTCATTCACGATTACTCGCCATCAAATCCAATCTTACCTAATTTTCTGCAATGAATCCAAACAACCATCCCGATTTGAAACACGTCGTTATCCCAACTTTTTGCGCAACTTTTTGTTAGATGTAACTTTGCCTTTTTTAATCTTCAACACCCGCTGTTTTTATATTTTGTGTCAATGAAGTCAAAGTCTTGTGTCTTAATTTGATTAAAACAAGACGTCACTTGTTTTATTATAGTTCAAAACAAATTTAACAAAAGTTTTTTAAATTCAGATTATCCTAATGTATTATACATAAGTCCGATTAAGTACGGAGTCTTAAAAAATGCCTTACAGCAGATATTCATAAAATTTAAGTTTATGAGAACTTCTTTAAGAATGTTTTTTTTCAATTTACTAGTGTCATTTAATACTATAAATTTTGACATGACACAGTTTCCAATTCATTTATTTCCGTGTCCGTACCATTAATTATCAATTACGCCACGTGTTTACAGTAAGAGGCAATTGAGATCACCCTATCCATCAGGTCCTGCCGACAAGCTAACGTGTTTTGTGAGTCCTGCATATCCCTACCATCAAATTCAATGTTACTTTTGTTCAAGATCCATCTCTGAATATTCACCTTGTATCTAGCCACTCTTATTCTGAACCGAGTGCTCTCCAAGTAGTCCAAGGCAGTTGATCTCCAGGTGCCATATTTTCCGAGAACTTCTTCCAGTCGTCAGGAGTTTTTTTCTTTTCACTTGAAAAAAACGCGCTTTATACGCAGGAATCGTCAGTTCTTCCGTTTTTTTCATGAGAATATTCCTGGATTTCAATCTCGATATTGCTGGTTAGTTACCTTGATAAAGGGTGTCTTGGGAGTTTCCAATTAATAAAATCGATATCGCTAACGACAATGATTCTCAAATATTAACTTAATTATTACCTCACTTCTCATCTCATACGGCCTTACAACTCATGCAGAACTTAGACCGGTCAATCGCTCTCTCCTCTCAGTTTCCCTCCACTCCTAGCCTCAGACCTTGCTGCACATTGCTTAATAGCGTCTGTTTCTGTCTGTCGGGCGTGTACTCGTATATTGCTCATTGTTGACCATGTTGATTGAGATCTGCCAACATGGTCTAGCCATACTTATGTCACTAGTGCACTATTTCTCAACTTTTTTAACCTTATGATCCCCTAAAAGATAAAAATAAAATTAAGAAATCGTGAAAACTACAAATCTTAAATGTGTTTATTTTTCTCCGAAAATTTGTTATTTTCCTTTTGTACACAATTTATTTTTATTTTCGCGACCCCCCTGATCTTTCTTGCTACCCACAGGTTGAGAAACGATGCACTAGATATAAGTATTGTAGTTGTCTCATTAGTTGCCGAAATTCTTCGTTAGGTATCAGTTTTCACTTTCCTGCAGCTTGTTTCAGAGAAAAATATTCCGTAGTATTCAGTTTTTTTAGCTCAATATATATTTTGTTTGTCTCGACCCAGGTTTTGGACCCATGAACAAAATTACTCAAAAAATGTAGTAACAACAAATTTCTATTCACTTTTGTATTGTTTCACAATAGAACTCCAACATAACGACCTAAGTAAGTATCATAGTATAAAAGAGGAATACGGAATAATTCGCCTATCGCACGATTCACGAAAGTATTTCATTACGACGTGATATGAGTGATATTTATAAATTGAATGACGTGTAATAATTTAATATCAAAATACCTTACATTATCCTTCTCTTCATATCCTTCGTCCTGTCACTAAAATGAGACGTTTTTGTTACGAAGTATTATTTTTGTTATTTGAAATTCTGGTTGGGGTGATTTTATCATATTGTTGTGTTTTTCGTGAAAGGGTTTTACTGTTTATTCAAATTATTAAAACATATCACTAAGATGTTTTAACCTGATTCTGTCATACGTTTTACAAATTCTTTTTACTTGAGACTTTTGTCTGAATGAAGAATTTTAAATAAAAATAATTTTTAAGCTGGTAATGTTTTTTGTGTATGTGGTCTGTTTGTTGATTTGAAACAATCAATAACGAAAGTAAAAAAAAAATTAAAAGATAAGAGGGATGCTGCTTAGAGAGATAAGTGTTAGAGACTCCTGCAGTTAGCCAAGACCAAACGTAGGAATGATGGACAGAAAAATGATGTATTTTTTCATATTTTGTTTTATATGGCTCTATAAGGTCGAAAGTCGATCGATTCACGATATTTTCCTGTTTTTTTTTTCAAGCTCTTGTATTAATCAACGAATTTGCAACTATGGCTGCATCTGATTTATTGTTGCATCTCTCAACTAATGAATGAATGATTTAATTATTTAAT
Organism: Odontocerum albicorne; assembly: GCA_949825065.1. Taxonomy (NCBI): domain Eukaryota; kingdom Metazoa; phylum Arthropoda; class Insecta; order Trichoptera; family Odontoceridae; genus Odontocerum; species Odontocerum albicorne. The sequence goes on from OX463853.1 coordinate 19,314,888, forward strand.
ATACTAAAAACAATGTTTTATTTGTTTCTACCGTTATTGATGGGACGTAAGTAACAACATAATCTAATAAGTCATGTTCTTCAAAGATAATCTTTCAACCCTTGTTACCAGGACATCCCTTAATCTTAGAGTTATGTTAACAACAATAAAAAAACCTCAAGCAAGATTTATTACGGCATATTAAAGCCTATATGTCTTTTCTTCAGTACGACTTGAGTAATTTCAGCAATAACCAATTAAATGTCTTCTCAAACATTTACTTTGCACTCCGACGTCTTTCATTCTTTCCAGGGGTGGTTTAACTGTTATGGTTAGGCACAATTAATTTAAAACGAGATCGTGACTTTTGAAATGTGGTTGAAATGAGAATATCGATAGTACATTTTACATGTGGAAAATAAAGTGTCCAAAATGTTAACTCCCAAAGGGATAAGTTTGGAATAATTGTCAATTATCATTCGATAAACGTCGACCTTCGTGGCCAAGTTGTTAAGACGTCTGTCTTCTAACTCTGCAGTCGCGGGTTCGATTCCCATTGGAATCCATATTTTATTATAATGAATTATAGTTTGGTTTACATTTCGAAAACGGTATCTGCTTCATTTCAACTACTCGTATATCTTCACATAATAATAAATCATCGTCACTGCTAATATTACTATGACCAGACTTCGCATTGGTATTGGTCTTCTCTGATCCAAGCTCAGTAAAACCGTTTATAGAATATTTCTGACTTACTCTTCACACCCTGCACCAATCCATCTCTGCCAAATCCTCCACCCTCGAATCCTTCTTTTCCTTCTGTCTCCATTAATAAAACTCCCGCCCTCAGATGACAGCTTGCTTGTCAGGCATGGCTTACTGCCTCCTTACACGAGTACGTTACGTTGCTTGTTCCATACTAAGCTGTTAATCGAAGCAAGTTGCATGCCATGATTGCGCCAGGAAGGTTTTTTTAGTGAATCTGCTAAAATTTGCTTTGAAATTTTGAATAATGAGTGTTTCTTTATGAACCATTGCTTTTCAAATCACTTAAACAAAGAAAATACTTTTACTTTTTTTTTGGTTTGAATCTGTGCTTTTATATTGTATTATTATATCACATTTTCGTTGTATACCATGGCAGATTTAATGTTATGTAACAATCCTTTCCAGTCAACTTTTTTTTTATTAAACAAAGTAAATTATTGTACAAACATTTGTCAAGGCTATACCTATATACAAATTTATTACTTAACTAATCTTAATTATATGTTATAATTTATGAACTTACTTAATCTTATTTTCCTACATATCATTTAAAATTTCCAGTCAACTACAAATATGTTAATGAGGCCTTCAGTGAAAACCAGACTGAAACACTTAAAAAATAAAAATGGGTAGCAGCGAGAATCGAAACCATAACTTCCGGGCTGGAACACAGTTGTCTTACCACAGGTCACAGAGGTCTTCGTTATATAAATTAAAATATTCGATTCAATAATTCAACCTTGTCGATTTCTATAAAAATCGATGATTTTAACTGTTTTAAATTATAGCTCAATCCATGGAGGCTGCAAAATAATTACTATTAATTACTATCGATACTCCATGTACTGAATCTGAAGCATTCAAATACAACAGGTACAAATTTTCAAAACCAAACTTAAAATAAAGGCGATTATTCTTAACGTTATTTAACAATTACCACTTAATAAAGGTGATGATTCTAAACGGTAATTTAAAATCTCCACTTAATGGAATTAAATAAACTTCCTTCATAATTTAAGTAAACCGGAAAGTATATTGCCGTAATCTTGTTAATAAGTGGCTGGTAATAGTTTGAGCTCGTAAATCTGTCAGAAAGTAAGGAGATGTCGGGAGAGAGAAGTGAAAGTGGACCGAGGAGATAGAAGAATAGGAAGTTCACTGTAAATATATATACTTACTTAAGAACTAAAAGTTATATCGGGTACATATTTACGAAGATATTTCTTAAAATAACTCACAATATAATAAAAAAATTATCTTGTCTTATTATACCGAATTACAAAATGTACGTATTTGCGTTGTGGACTTTTTATAATGTTTATGGTATGTATTGTAATAAAACAAAATTTGAAAAATATTGACTTTTGGTCTAAGAAGTAAACAGCGTTAAATATTTTATTTATTGAATTTTAAACACGAATTATTGTAATTATGAAAAATAAACAATGGAAAAAGTGTGTATATAATAATTTTTATTCACCCTCATTTTTTATGGGGTATTTGGAAATACTAAATCGATCTGCCCATGGATAATTTACACCCCTAGGTTTTTTACTAGTATTTTAACATTATTGAAATAAGATGTACTCATTTAATGTTTTTTTTTGCCCTTGAGGAATCGGATGAATTAAATGGAAAATGCTAAGTTGTATTGTAGTTACAAAAAATACGTAAAAATTTATAAGTTCTGATTAAACATACCTTTTTTATTTTTTTATACCTCACTAATAAATAACGCAGTTCATGTGTGTGATGAAGGCTCACACCATGATCAACTCTATGACTCGTGATCATCAACAGTTGACAGTTCCACATCAACAACCAATAACTTCCATCCCAATGTCCATTATATTATATTTATTATTCAACTCGCTTACACCCAAACCTGCTATACTATAGGAAATGCGCTGTAATAACACTTAATTTGATTTAACTTTTTTCTTTTCATCAGAAATATTTCGTATCGATTTACTTATTACCTTAACGCGTTGTAATTTTTACATATCCTTTGTTTTTCACAAAATATATTTTTCTTTAGAATATTAAAAAAAAAAACTATATTTCTTACTTACCAATTTGTTTTCCCCTCTTGTTAAGTACTTAGAGGCATATGCGAAAGTTCCTTTGTGTTTCTGTTAGGGTGAATTGATTAATCTCTCTTCGTTTTTTCAAAAAGAGAGAGGCTCAAGTTGGGACTGGGGGTTGCTTTGGGGGCCTGCTGCAGAGAGCAGAGGCGCGGTCAGTGCACCCGCCGCACAGATCGATAGCAAACCTCCACACGCCCACCCCAGCCCGAGCCTTCTACCCGGAACCGTTTCCCTCGGAGGGAGAACTCCTCGAGGTTACTCCCTGTAACTTAAAATGAAAGCATAGAATCTGCACAAAAGATTCAACCCACTAAATACTTATACGGCGAAAAGACCCGCACTAATGTTCTTTTATTCTTTATAAACTTTTGTAAAAATACACTAAATACACTAAAATGCATAAGATAATTAAAAAGGCAGGAGAAAATACAACAAGAAAACAATAAATTGACTAACGTACACATCATAACGCAGAAAACATGTCTTCACACATCTCGTCAGTATGTCCACTGTTCCTTATACTTCTCAGCTTTCTTTAAATTGAAATTTCTCCATTTATTCCTTTCCATTAATTCTTAATTAATCTTCCTCTCTCTTCATTCACGAGGACAATGGTTTTAAAAATGCACAATTCATGAATGAGTTATAAACGCTAGCATGGAGTTTGATGGAGTATTCCTAAAATTGAACAATTTTTTTTAATATCCAATTTTTTTATTTATCTCCTGTGAGGTTTACGAATTGTTTGAAAAAAATTACCAAGGTATTTATTTAAATTTAATTTTAAGAAATGGCCACAGAACTTCATTGTTATTATTTAAATAAAAACTATTTTAAATTCTATACATTTGTTTCCATTGCTTTGATAATCATTTTGGCTTGCTAGGCTTGGCTTAGTTGTAGATACGCGTCATGTGCTTAGTAAGTCTAAAACGATCATCTAAGCAATGGACTAGTAAATGTATACTCGTAGAACTGAACACCAGTTTATTTTAATTTTATTTAAATAATTACCTAAAATTTACTCATATAGTACAGCTAATAAGATTTTATAGAAAAAATATTAAAATTGGTATTTATTTGTTAAATCAAAATAAATAAAAATTCAGTCCTTTAAATCCATACCTTGCCAATGATAAATTTCTTTAATTTTCTCAAAATATGGAAATTATGGGTTGTATATTTTACGCATATTAATATGTACGCGTCTAAATTGAGAACCTTTAAAGCCTTCATATGGTACATTCCGAAACTGGGCTTTAATCCCAATCGTATTTCCGATTTTGTTTAAATTGTGTGTTTTCCCTACTTTTCCTTGTCCTAATTTAAAAAAAATTTATATTCATTATAATAATTAGGAACGGACTTTTTGTGAAAAGTATAAAGTTTAACATAAACAAAATCAATTGATGACATAAATAACCACCGTTTCCCTCTCGCGATAGGAAAAGCTGGCGCTTTAACTAACAGGTCATAGCGCCAGCTTTTCCTATCGCGACAAATATATTTCGACTCCTCTACATTTATACACTTTCTCATACAACCCCTGCAATTTTTCTGACGTTTTATATTTTTTTCTTTCAAATTATTATTCACTTGATCTATCGCCTTCCACACATGGTGTGGCAAAGAATAAGGAACGCGACCTTATAAAAATATTCAATAGATTGAACATTTTCTTAAAAACACACCTGCTTAAGAAAAGGGAATGAATATTAAAATATAACAAGCTACGAAAGCTAAGATTTTTTCTTAAAAACATAAACAGTTCAACCGAGACTAACGATAATGTATTCTGACTTTGTTTCAACCATAGAAAGATATGGCGCAATTTATTTATATGACATGTTTATAATACGTGTACATTATATTTGAAAAAAAAAGAAAAACAGGACAGAAAAAATAAGTCATTTCAAGTGAACACTAAAATTTGATGTATCAGGGTTTATTGCGTTTTCATAGATCTTATCAACGTTTTGTAAATGATTTTTTAAAAAATGTTTCATCGGAGTTGTCATGTTTCGAAGTTAGCTTAAATGACACGACTGTATGCATATTCGGTAATATTTTTGACATCGTTTTGAGGAAGAAAACTGCGACGTCGTCGAAACGTCGATCATCATTTAAGCTAATTTAATACGGCAACAACTTTCAACTATTGTAAAACACCTTTTAAAATCTTCGTTTTTAAATAAAATAAAATCCTTTATTGAAGGTCCGAGATTTTTCAACGAGAAAATTATTAGTATATTATTTTTAGTTAACGCCTTAACACTGTGGAAGTTTCGCGACATTGTAAATTGTTAAGTTAAACACCAAACAAACATATAAAGTGGAATAACAGTGTTTGACTTAACAAATTACAAATTTTTAGTAGTATTTAATCCTATTTTCTTATTGAAAGCAACACCATGTTCAATGTCGCTTTCGACTATGAGTTGTTTTTGACGACACTAATTTATTTTTAAGGCACCATTTTGATATTTGTCAATGCTCTGACAAGAAAATCTAATACCAACACTTGAAGTTTTCTTAACATTTATATGTTATCATGGAAAAATGATACTCATTAAATCTCCGAGTCCCACTTTTATTAGAATAAATGAAGACAAAACGCATACATTTCATTTTTTTCTCATTTTAATTGCGTTCCGCCCCAGTAAAACAGAGTATCCCAATGAGAAATCTAATTTTAAATGTGTTTTCCTTGTCCCAATTTATCTGTTTCGTCAACTAACGACCTCCATTTGTTATGACGCTAAGCGCATTTTCCATCTTCTTTTGAAAATTTCATTTCACGTCGTTTTATTTAAGCCTCTTTTCCCCTCCTTCATTTCATCTGTAACGTTGACGCAATTTATATTTCTTCTACTGTTTTATAGTCGTGTTTTACAGGTAAAAACACTCAACCCCGCCAAAGTATCAAAAAGTAGGCAGATCTCACGAATGAAATACGCCGGCCATGCCTGCGAAGCGGCCACGCGCTTTGCGGACTTTTCCGAAGCTAACTTCACACTGATTCAGAGGCGGTTCAATTTTTAGGTGAATCATTTGAATGTCCAGGAATATATTTTTTTGTTTATTGAAATTTTTGTTACTTTAAAAAATCGTGACGGAAACTGCATACATGTATAGCATTGCCGTTTCTATTTGGGGGTAGGGGGGGGGGATAGGCAGAGAGGACAGAGTGCTAGATTATCCTATGGCGACACACGTCTTTCGCCTAACACATTTTACAACCACTACGATTTCTCTGAATGTTGAACCAAATGAGCCACGAAACTTTCAAATATGTAAGTCTCACAATAATTATTCAAAACGTATTAATTAATGAACTATCGACGACTAGAACGCTTAATTTGGCTTCAATATAAGACTTGCAATATTTTTTTGCCTAATTGCCAATTGCAAGCCGTTTGTACATTTATTTTGATTATGTAAATGGATTTGTTGAAAAAAAACACTTATCAATGGTCACTTAGCGACAAGACAACAATTTTATATTATCAATAATTCAGGCCCAAAATTAAGGTTGTCATTTATGCTGTGAAATATTTATATTGATGGGACATTTAATTAGTTATACCTTCACAATTTTCACGCGCATTTCCACATAAAATAAAAATATATTCGTTTATCCACTCATTTTTAGAACATGACCACATTATTTTTAGTTGAATCGCAAACACGACAATATTTTATGTGTCAAGGACATCGCTGAGTATTTACCTCAGTCAACGGTTTTACTAAACCTGCACCCGACTCTGTACAAATGGCTTTTAACTTCGGAGAAAACTTCGATAATGTTCGGGTTCGTTCGGATATTCCACGTGTTCTAGTAGGCTACGCTAGTAGGGGGTGGTTTTGTGAGGGTTGTGCGCCCTCCCGCAGCCGTCGTTCGTTGTCCCAATAACCGCTGGAGGATGTTGCCGTAGCTAGACCGAGACTTGTGGAGGAGGGGAAGGGACCACGCCGCGTTGAACTAACGACTACACGCTTAGATCTGTGTGTGTATATGTAAAATCCGAACGCTACACACTTAGATTTTGGTAGAACATTATGTGTGTATATGTATAATGTGAACTCAGTATAGACATCGATTTTCAACTTGATTTATACGTTGACTAGCTTGAAACGAGACTTATGCATTTTGAGCGCTAAAAAATCTTGAGAAAGGACTTATTTTGAATTTATGAGTGTTTTCAGTATGGCACATACAAAGTATTGAACGTTTTTAAAAAGTAAATGACATGTTTTATTTATTTTCCACTACAATAATCAAATATTATATTAAACTAGGAGTAAAAATAACGTTAACTCATATAATTGAGGAATCGAAAAGAATGAAAATTGTTTCACATAATGATTTTTTTAAATATTTACAGAATAATAATATGTTGTATTTCTTATATTATTTTAAACAAGTTTTGTTTGTAATATAAATCGACATAAAATATGCTTTTTAATTTAACCTAATTTTATTATAAAAAAAAACCATTTTTGCACATGTCCAAATTTAAGTTAATTAAATTTGTGCATATGCAAAAAAAGTAATGAAACATACCATCACTACATATTATCTTCCGGGTTGTGACCTCAATGCTGATGAACGTGTCTGACGCTACTGTAAGTCTTCCCCAGCCCTCCCGGCATTTCGCTGTCCGCGGATTCCGTGGTTAAGGCAGGGACATAGCATTTTTTGCTTGGTCGCTCCAGTGCATAGGTGACCTACCTCTGTTTCTGCAATCCTCAACATTGCCAGTGAACATGAATCTTTCCATGCCATCCTTGCTTAAAATGTGACCGAAAAATGCGAAGAATTAACTTTCGCCTAGAATGGATTGTTTAAGACTAAATTTAACCGTTACATACTTGTTTGAGAGGTAAGATATTTTAATTAAACTTGGATCTACATTGGATATTTTGATAAAAAAATATATGTTTTGTGAGCTGGATTTTTTTTACAAATCAACGTAAACTTTTTATACTACATTTAGGAGTCGTAACGTGTTTAAGCACCTATCTTAGAAATCGTTTCGACAAAACTATTTACAAACCTATTTCTCAATGAATTGATATACCGATTCAATAAACTTTTTTCTTCCCCTTTCCTTCAATTTTATCTGAAAGGATCCTTTTAAACCTTCACTCCGAAGCGATAAAAATATTGCGTTTTAAAAATAGAGTTACGACCTTCGAGTTCACCATAATATTTTTTATATTTCATCCCCATACGTTATGATGTCCACATTGGGGAATATTTTTACAGTTTCGCAAATGTTTGTTTTAATTGTGAGCTGTTTACAAATTTTGAAAGCTTATTGAAGGAAACCTTTGATCTATTTTAAGTGATTAACTATTGAAATTTATTTATAAAAATAAAATTAAATAATATTTCGAAAAATAGGATTTATTGTGTTTTCTCAAATCCTCATCGAGAAATCTCAAAATTATGTTAAAACTAAGTATTACCCTATCTGTGATCTTTGTTCGAATAAATAGGTTGATTTGACATGAGTCGAAAATTTTATATTTTTTAATTAACGCTTTAAATTGGTCAATAGTTCAAATATGACGAATTTAAAAGTTAAAAATTTCAAGCAAAGATATTTAAATTTCAATTAGAATGATACCTTTAAAATATTAATCCATTCACATACTAATGACTATGCGTTTAATGCATTAAACTGATGCGTTTAATGCATTAAACTGTCTGAAAAAAGTCTCGTGATAGGAAGTAGAAACACGTGTCGAGAGAATTCAAGTATAATGTTTAAATACTTTAATATAGACTTTTACATAGTTTAGGCCGAAACATTTGATAAACTATTAAATTATCATCTTCTCCCTGGCTCCATCCCAACTCACTGTCTGCGAAGACTGTTGGGGTCAGCTCTCCTCGTCCTCAGGTTGTATGCTCTTCTGTCCTGGACTACGTCCCCCAAGCCGTGCCTCTGCATCAGGTTATCTTTTTGCACCACCTTTGAATTCTTTGGTCTTCCTCTGGTTGTTATTCGAGGAAGATCTATGGAGATTGCCTGGTTCACAATGTGATCGGGTGCTCTGCGTCCAACGTGCCCATACCATCTCAATCGCCTCTCCTCCGTCTTGCTGTTGATGTCTGTAACACCTAGGCTTCCACGAATGCATGAGCTTTTTATTTTGTCTCTTAGGGACACACCAGCTGACCATCTTAGCATGCGCATTTCAGCAGTTTCTAGTTGCCTAGAGTATGAGTTATACATCGTCCAGCATTCGGAGCCATAGAGGAGTGCGGGTCTGACAATCGTTTGGTGTACTTTTCCTTTTAACTTTACTGGCATTTTCGGATCACATAGAACTCCCGTCATTGATCTAAACTTCATCCATCCCACACTAATTCTATTAAATTATTAAATTATCATATATATCTCCTTTAAATATGTTGTAACTATCTCCTAAAAAATTAAGATTAAAAATAATTTCAGATAAAATTTACCCAAAATCCCTTCACAATTAATTACTCGTCATTCAATAGTTAAATAATACTGTACTTATATACTATATCATTGTAAATAGATTTTGAATATATAGCCACGTTTCTAAGCTTCACCCATAATTTGACAAGTCCATTGTACTTGTATGACGAAAAACTTGTGTCACTAGTTAAATAAAATAGCATATCAGATTTTAAAATTTTGACTTGACTTAAAAAACTAAATTAACTATTAATTGATAAATGATATTTATTTATGACGAAGATGAAAACCTTTGGAAAGTGTTGTTTATTTACATCATTATTGGAAATCAGTTCACTAAAAAGACATCTCCAGAATTGAAAGAAGGAATTGAATCATCTAACATTTACTCAATAAAATCCAAATGATTCTTCAAGCAATTAATTTATTCAAAAACTTTTCCAAGTCTGTAACGTCGGTGCGTAATAAAAATAATTTAAGAATACTTTACTTCAAAACATGCGATTTTTTTCTCGATATTCTGATTTGAATGAATGCCTTTTGTAACTTTGGTAGAGACATGGCAACACACTAAATAAATAGTATAATATCGACTCAACAGTAGGTACGGTAGGCCGGTGACGCAAAATGTTTGCGTGTGTCGACAACCAGTCTACTCTGCATTTAAGTCCGCCCGATCTACGAAGGGGAGAGTTTTGGGACGGATTGGCGTCGATCCGGGATTTTCTGATATACTCATAAAATATATTCCATAACTTTATATTACTATATTATAGTTTTTAAATTCTTGAACTTGGAAAACCAAAAAAGGCTTTATTAATTAAAGTAGTCTGATCTACAAACTAAGGTATGAATGTACACCCCGTGACAATACAAAGTGAGTGATCAGCGTACCTGACGTTGGTGCCACCGGAGATGACTATCTAAGTTAATTTATGACAGGTATGTCCTGTTGCATAAGTGCTTCATTAATTGCAGCTTGTCTGCGTCTTCTTTCTCTATGGCTTCCTGGTAACTAGCAACAGTTCCACGCTATTTATCTCTATCTGCTGCTCTTCGTTCCCAATTGTGCTGAACTTTCATGTTTTAAGCGTCTCATGTCCTTATATCTTTTACGCTGACCACCGTACTTCCTTTTGCCCTCCGTTAGCTCGCCAATGAGGATATTTGTCCAGACCAACGTAGACATGCACGAGACACCAGAATCTCGATTGCTACAGCAGCTTTTCTCAAAACTTTATCATAAAAACTTTTCAAAATTTAAGTATGGGACGTAACGGAAAGTATTGCCTTGTAAGAATGTCATATTTCTCATATACCAGGTGATGGACCAAATGCTTGTTAGAGTGGAGGCTCTGAATCATCTAAAGGCCTCATGAACATCTCCAATAAGGATTGATGACATTAAGGGGTGTGGTAAGGGCTGGTGGATAAGGGATGTACAGTGCTCGAAGGAATGGAGAAACATACGTTTGCGTTTTGCAGTGTGATGATTTACATACCTTTACAATTCTATGGACCTTACAGAACCAGACTCTTAGATATTCGAAAAGCTTTTAATTATCCTTAGAAAAAAGCTTTTAATTATTCCAATCTTCTTTCATGTTTATTTGTTTGTACCAGATTTTTAAAAAATATTTTACGATCAGTTAAATAAACGTTTTATAAAAACCTCGTATTATTTACAATATATTGGAAGCAATTTGTGTTGATAAAAATACTATTTGACGGATGTTGAATGTTTCTTTATATCAACGATTTTTATATCAATGCTTAATATGTCATTCACCCTTTGAGTATGAAATGGTTTGAAGTAATAAAATATTAACAATTAATACTTCAATTATTTAATATCTACATATCATACAACTCAAATCAATTCATAATATTTCAGTAATTTTAGGTTTTTATTTCAGCTGTAGCTGTATTTGTTGTTGACTCAATGTTATAATATTTACTGTAAATCTAATAAATTTATTTACCCTTATTGTATTACACTTTCGTTGTATATATGTAGTACAATTTAGAAGGTTTATTCTTTCTCATTTCGTCTAAACTACTAAAAAGATGCCTTAAGTGAAAACCAGATAGGATTTTCTTTAAATCCGTTTTCCAACGGGAAAAACACAATCCGCAACCCATGTGTAGAAGACAGATGTCTTACCAACTAGGCCACGGAGGTCTTTCAATGACGTCTTCAATTCTCGTTAGTTGAAATTCGATCATTTTCACTTCATCTGTGTTACAGATTATTAACCTTTTTTCAACCTTGGAACCTAAATTTAAGAATTATTATTCTGTTTTTTTTTTAACAGGATTAAATCCACCCCTTTGTATGTTTCCCCTAATGGTAAAGTATATTCACACGACATACGGCGACAGTATTGTCCCCTGTTCCATATTACTTTTTGTGATGCAAATTATTCAACGGTTTTTAACGATATCTTGAATCAGTACTCAAAACAACCCTTATATTTCTTTTATTTTCTTGAGGACTCTGTGAAATATATTTGATTCGCATATTTTTCACATGCCAGTTTCAACAATTAATTCAGGACCCCTTTGTAAACAATAATATAGTGCTGTTTATTTCTTATTTTTCATTCTTGGTAAAGTGTTGTATTACACTTTTGTTCTATACAGGACAACTTGACGAACTTATATTACTATGCGAATTTTTTTTCCAACTAACCTGAAGAATGTTATTTTAGAGGAAAACTGCGGGTTGAAAGGCAAACGTTTTATAAACTAATCCGCGGAGATCTTTTTATATTGTATCAAAGGTTTTCAATTCCAGAATTTTTAGTCAAACGCCAAAATAATTTATTATTATTACTTATGAAAATACACACCTATATACCATCACACCATTTCCCTGTTGGGGGCTGGACAGAGAGGATAGAGCGACAAATTTTCCTTTCCGACATTTATGAAAATAATGTGAACATTAAAGCGAAGTTTTATGGAACAATTTATATCATATTACATTTTCGTTGTATACTGTACAATCTGGCGAGTTAATTGCCATGTATATGGTAATCTCTTCCAACCAACCGAAAAATGTTAATGAAGCTTTAAGTAAAAACCAAAATGGAACCTTTTTCTGGATTCTAACGCGAATAGTCCGTCAAGGTTGTCACATTAGTCGGCCAAAGAATATGTTTATTTTTTTAATTACCTGCTCTATAGATTTAGTAATAGTCAAATACATTCACGTCTCCGAATGCTGGACGATGTATAACTCTTAATCTAGGCAACTAGAAACTGCTGAAATGCGCATGCTAAGATGGTCAGCAGGTGTGTCCCTAAGAGACAAAATAAGAAGCTCACGTATTCGTGGAAGCCTGGATGTTACAGACATCAACAGCAAGATGGAGGAGAGGCGATTGAGATGGTATGGGCACGTTGGACGCAGAGCACCCGATCACATTGTGAACCAGGCAATCTCCATGGATCTTCCTCGAATAACAACCAGAGGAAGGCCAAAGAATTCATGGGTGGTGCAAAAAGATAACCTGATGCAGAGGCACGGCCTGGGGGACGTAGTCCAGGACAGAAGAGCATACAACCTGAGGACGAGGAGAGCTGAACCCAACAGTCTTCGCAGACAATGAGTTGGGATGGAGCCAGAGAGAAGAAATACATTCACGTCTTTCTTAAAATTGTGAAATGATAAATTCATCATCATCATCCTGTTGACTGAGCATTGTGCCTCCCATGAAAGCTCTTGACAACTCGCCATCCACCCCTGTACTACGCGGTTCAAAGAGCAGTTGTTAAGGGTAGTCCTGTTGCGTCTCTTACTTGGCTAGCCCACGAACTCTTCCTCCTGTACGCCGTCTTTTCCCGTTTCCTGTAGCCACAAGTCTCTCCAAACAGTCTCCTTGATCAAAAGCAATGTGTCTTAAAAATCGGAGGAGTCGTGGCATATTGTCGACAATCTATCGGGGACTCTCAGTGTTTAAAGAATGGGCTCATTTCTTTGCCTTGCTGTCGAATGAAGTCGTTACAAACTCCAGCACTACGTTTCAAATGCATCTATCCGTCCATCTTATAAGACACGTTCCACCTGCTTGTTTCCTTCAACTGCCCTCGTGATCATCAGAATTAAAAATTATTTGAAAAAAAAATGTTTTTCTATTTTAAAAATTATAACGTTTTAATTGATTGCCTCGTGTTTTTTTCATAATTTTAAATAGTATGGAAATAACGAGATTTTTTTTTATAATCGAACACGAAAATTACGAGTACCTACCCTGTTTGCGATTAAATTGGTTCTATAGTAAAAAAGAGGAGAAAGAATTAATATTGCAGTTGCCAGGCCCTCTGTTACGAATATTTCAATAATTATATTTATTCATAATTACCCTTAGCTTTCGTTCGGAATACAAATTTATATTTCGGTGTCTCTTTGGCGAAACCTTTCAGCAGAAAAATAAGTTATAAAATATCTAAATACGGTGACACAGTAATTTCTATTTTCTTTTTGAAACATGTTATCTAATAACATTTTAGTTTTACGATTCAACTATTCTTTAATTTACTGATAACTATTAAAAATATTGAGAATAAAATTTTTGACCAGACAAATCAAATTGAAAGTCCTCTATATCTTCTGTGTTTAGACTTCAAAATTGATGAACGTGACCCACACTGAAAGTCTTTTTAGCCCTTTTTTAGTGGTACACTATTCGTTATTGAGATATTACGTCAACTACTCGTACTTCCTCTCGATTCACTTAAAATCTGCACATTCTAAAAACACCTAGTGTCAAGCTTATTATGACAAGAACAAAGCAAGGAAGTTATATTCGCTTAATCTATTCCAGTAATATAAATACTTCTTTGTGTTATATGTTGTGATGCAGCTAATTCTCAAATGAGAGCCTGGTACTTGAAAATAGTTAACAATTCTAATTATAAGAGTATAAATAATGGATGACGTGTAATTAGACTGAGCTCTGGTGTAGCAGTACCAGATGTGTCGGTTGATGGTGAAGCTGCCGGTTTCGTATGCGTATGCGCGTATGCGTACTGCACCGCCAGCACGCGCACATAACATGTAAACATCACATTTAGTATATTAGACTCGCTTTGGTAGTTTTTATTATTCTTAGGAAGAAATAGAAACAAAACGTTTGGAGTTCAAAGCGACCAAAAATAAGTTCAAGTTGAGTAATAGATAGATATCAGACACGATGGTATTGGTCAATCACTCGAAACATGTCCTGTATCTAATACTGTCGTAGCAGAGCGCTCGAAACATGCCGTGTATCTAATATTGTCATAACAGAGAATTCGAAACATGCCGTGTATCTAACACTGTCATAACAGAGAACTCGAAACATGTCGTGTATCTAACACTATCGAAGCAATGCACTCGAAACATGTCCTGTATCTTATACTGTCGTAGCAGAGCACTCTAAACCTCCCCTGCATCTAACACTGGCGTAACAGAGCACTCGAAAAATGCCCTGTATCTAACACTGTCGTAGCAGATCACTTAAAACTTGTCTTTTATCTAACATTCGATACACAGTGGCTAATGCAGATAAAATTAATAATAATTTAAGGATTTACTGTTAAAGCAGTATTTATACGTAAAAGAAACACGGTGTCGTAGAAATGTATATGATGTTTCCGTTGCCGACATTTTGTTTCGCACCTTTTAAATATCAAGGCCGTTAAGGGGCCAAAGCCAAAAGCT
Organism: Odontocerum albicorne; assembly: GCA_949825065.1. Classification (NCBI taxonomy): domain Eukaryota; kingdom Metazoa; phylum Arthropoda; class Insecta; order Trichoptera; family Odontoceridae; genus Odontocerum; species Odontocerum albicorne. The sequence continues at coordinate 19,329,890 of OX463853.1, forward strand.
CGCACTATAATGTAGGAATTACTTGCAAATCATTCCATTACAATGGAATGGCGAAAGGAAATTACTGTGGATATTCACACGCTGTTGGAAAAGCATTTTCGAATACGTCTCTCGCTTTCTCCCTTTGCGAAGGCAATAAATTACAAAGTTGCGTAATAAGTTCCGATTTTCTCAAAAAAGTCTTGTATCTTGAATGAGCTTTACTGCGAACTCGGGCTGAAAGTTTCCTTTATAATAACCATTTAATAAAGGCTACGTCTGGGTATTAATTTCTAATGTTTCTCGGTAGCTTTATTCCTATTTTACGACTTTGGAGCAGTGGATTGTATGTCAACAGGTTTGTTTTCATTTTGAAACTATGTTTTCCATAATCTATATTACTGAATCAATCGTGTTTATTGAATTGATATTCCAACAATGGAACTTAGTATAATGCTCAACTAAAATCACTAAACAGTAGGAGTAAATTTGCATATTGTAGTATTTTTTATATATATTTTTGTTCGAAGATTTTCACGACTGTTTTCTTACTAGTTTAAAATGTTTTTCGGAGTTACCGTATTGAGTGGGCTTAAATGATGACCGACTTTTCGAAGGCGTTGCAACTTTTGTCTTCAAGACGATGTCAAAATACTTAACTGCATTCACTTACGTTTTTTTATGTCGCTCTGAGGATGAAGACAACGCCTTCGAAACATTGACCATAATTTAAACCAATTTAATACGATAACAACTCCCAAAAATAATACTGTATCTGACTTATTAAATTTTTTAACTAAGAAATTTTAGGTATGATTGCATACATAAATGCCATCACCTCATGCCCCTTTTGGGGTAGGCAGAAAAAAAAACATATCTCCACGCAATTTTATCCACGCACACAGCTAACGCCTCGTCATTATTGTCCTCACACTCCTTATCTTTTCCTCAGTTAAAATTTATGTAACTGTTACCTTTTCCACGTTCAATATTCATTTCGAACATTTATATTCGATTCAGAAATCTTTTACAACTCGTTCTCTCAATGTGGATTTTTAATGGAAAAAAATGTTAACATTATATCTAATTATCTTCTAATCAATGAAATTAATTTTAAAACGTTAATGTATTTTTATTATAAAGAGGTGGCATGTACACTGTTAATATCTATATGAAGTTTAACTACAATATCATATGTTTATATTCATAATATTGTTTTACTTACTTTACATTTTAACTGTATTTTACGATACATCGATATGTTATAAAAAAAAACAGAAAACAAAGTGAATTGAAATCCAAAAAAATATCAATTGAGAATCAATTCAACTCAAATAATGATCTTTTTTTATCAAACTAACGATCGAACAAAAACAGCGCACGCTTCAAAAAGAAAACGATCATCAAATAATAATAATATTTGTTTATTCACTTAAATTTACCGTTTTTTATTTGAGACCATCATTTCTATTTAGCTCGGCCATCAATCTTCTGCCATCAAATGTTTCTACTATAAAACAGAGCATTGTTTCTTTTCCGGAAAGTGTTGCCTGCAAAAAAAAGAGAAAGCTGAAACCGATATTTTCAGTCTGTATTTACTCGTGTATTTTATACCCATATTTTATTTACATATTTCCAAGTACGTTCCCGATCCGTCGTTGAATTTATTAGCAGTATCGAATCCAAGTAGAAAAAGGTTTTTTTTCTGTTTTTTTTCTTCCACGCACATATTTTCTACACTAGATGCAAAAAAAATGTCTAGTAATTTTTCTTACTATAGTTTAATTGAGATTTCTTTATTTTGGTTTTTAACCTTCACATAAGATTAATTCTTTATATCCTATAATATGTATTTTTTTTATAAACGCTCAAGTTAATTTAAAGTCAATTCCTGTCGGTCACGAACGTTTCAATTTAGTCTATAATAAAATATATAAAATATTTGAAAGTGTTGGCATGTTTGCAATGTATAATAGGTTAACGTTGAGAAAGCAGAACAGGCAGATATGAGTTTTATTATCTGAACAGTATATTTATTTACGCGTGATGGGTGAGTTATAAGAAACATTTTATAGAAGAGTAGCGACAAGGAACAAGGTATATAAAAAAGTAGCAAAAATGACAGTACATTACAGTGTGTTGGTAACCACTTGGACGTATTGAAGTAGGCTTGGACTTTGAAGAAGAAGGATAAATGACAGTACATTACAGTGTGTTGGTAACCACTTGGACGTATTGAAGTAGGCTTGGACTTTGAAGAAGAAGGATAAATGACAGTACATTACAGTGTGTTGGTAACCACTTGGACGTATTGAAGTAGGCTTGGACTTTGAAGAAGAAGGATAAACATAATATCAATACC